>OY720640.1:138640686-139240686 GCA_963169105.1 Ceriagrion tenellum
TCCAAATCATTAAAAAAATGTAGAATCACATAATAGAGGTAAAAGCGGTGACTTAAATGCATTTCTATTTAAGTTCTATAGTCTTCACTGTTCGTTTCCTATCAATCACCGGTTCACACGAATTATAACCCTGGAAGGAACACTTATAACGAAGCAGAAGGTAAGCACCAACGTTTTTGAGGAATTAACTACCGAAAAGCCGTAAATTCTTCGGAAATTAATGATATTGTATCCTTATTTACAAACTTTGTACGGCACTTATGTAACTCACCTTGTAGAGCGATAGTAATCATGTAGCAAAACATATATTCTTTAGAGCGCTTGCTTGCGCTTTACGGCATCCAATTTCCAGGCCTCTCTGTTTTCCCAATCTCCTTCTTGCAGGTTTCTCTCCGCCTTGGCTTTGGCTATTCCGCTTCTCCATGAGTTAGGCGACCTTCCTCTCTTTCTCCTTTCATAGGGTTTCCACTCCATGATGGTGCGGGGCAGTCTTTCTTTGAGCATTCTATGAAAATGTCCGTACCACAGCAGTTGTTTTGGCTTGATTTCGTCCAGAATGGTTGTTGTCATTTTCATAATTTCTCGAATTCTCTCATTTCTTACTCTATCAAGCCTGGATTTTCCGGCTGCCCTTCTGAGGAAGTCCATTTCAGTAGCTAAAAGTTTCTTTTCGTCACTCACATTCATTTGCCATATTTCACTCCCATGTTGATATCCAATCCCCATGCACTATACGCTTCTTTTAGCTCTCTAAACATAAAGTTAATATCATCTCTGTCTTGGGCTAGAATTACCTGGTCATCTGCATAATGTAGTGTGTATATGGTCTTGTCTCCTACAGGCAAGCCCATGTTTGCGCATTGTCTTTTCCATTGTTTAAGGGCACCGTCGAGATATATTCTGAATAGGCTAGGTGAAAGACAGCATCCTTGTCTTAGCCCTTTATTTGTTTTAAATGGTTTTCCTAGATTGTTTCCCACTTTCACTTGAGCTGCAGATTCTGTATAAAGTTTCTGTATTGCCCTTATGATAGATTTATTTATGTTTGTCGCCTCAAGTACCTCCCATAGGTTTTTCAAAGGTACGCTGTCATAAGCTTTTGTGATATCAATGAATATGAAATACACTTCTCGGTCAGTAGCTCTCCTTTTTTCTATTATTTGCGTCAAACAAAAAGCGTTTTGTATTGTTGAGCGTCCTGCCCTAAATCCGGATTGTTCTTCATTTTCAAATTGCCTATAAGTACTCTTCATCAATGAGCTGCGTCAATATTCTACCGTATATTCTGCTTACATGTACTGTAAGCAGGATATACGGCAATGATGTAGCAAAACATAATAATGATTAATTTCATCCAGGATGGGTCAAATTTAAAATGCTAGTTTTTCCGTGCCAACGAAGATGGACTCGATTATATTCCGAAACGTTGGCAAGGAAAATCTAGTATTTGAAATTTGATTTACCCTTGATAAATCTAATATTTATTAATTAATTGAGGTCAATATGGTTAACATTGAATTCAAACATAAAAACCCCGATATACTACTTTAATGGTACATTTTTTCGTCCCTGAAATCATGGACAACGTGTCTTTACGTCGGTTTCTATGGTCACCGTGTAAGTGATTCACGGTGGTTGTGAAATTGGTTCAGCTAAATAGAAAGTAGCATGATACCTCCAGACACTAGAAGGAGGAGGATCTACCGTCGTCTTCTCGTTATTTAATACGCTATTTCATTCGCTCCTAATCTGTTTCAATATAATCCAATTCAATTGCATTCAGTTTGCGTAATAATTACTTTCCGATGATATATCTAATTAATAATAGTAAAGACGATCGATTCAAGCAAGAGATACTATGTATAAACGGTGGAACTTTAATCAACGAGAATATATTCTGTAGACTATCAACGTAGTCGTGTGCTTTAGACGAGGTCGAGGTCGACTTAACAAAGCGAGCTGTTATATAAGACAACAAGATGACATTTTGATGAAACTCGTCGTATTAATAAATATCTTGAGATCGTCCTATTTGACGACTATGAAACAAGTTGAGTTCAATCTCTTGCTTGATGCGATCTTCGTATTGCAAGTGCTTAAGGTAGTCCGAGCGAGATAGTTCCCTAATCATAATAGAGACCATATTCAAATTGTACGTTTTAATTTCACTAGCTGTGAGACATATGAATTAAATTTTGCATTATTAATGGTGCAATAATATTGTTTTATGTGACAGAAATGGTAAGTAATGTAATGAAAATATCTAAATAAGTCTTTGACCTGACTCATTTTTAACGCTCGGCGCGTTTGAAACTCCTTCAAAATGGAAGGTTTTTGTGATACCCAAGAAGTTATTGCGGTGACAGTGTGAATAATTATCAAAAATAATTGAGAAAACATACAAACTATACGCTGTTAGTTTTTTGACGAGATCTAAGTGTTAGAAATACCTCATTTGGTAAATAATGTCTCTCTGGAGTGCACACACGTACCATTTCCCATGTAAAATGGTTGGAATTTTTGAGCAAATATCTCGGAAAGTAATGTAGTAAGGGGTTGAATTTTTGGTGTCACTAGAAGGATGAGATATTTTTCTTTAAAATGAGACCAAATTCATTGATTTAAAAGTAAAGTGATATTTCGCTCGGACTACCTTAAGATGCGACTATGCATATGGACCGAATTATGTTCGTGCCTCGCGGAAAGTTTGCATTGAGTGGTCTGAGCATTCGACGCGAAAGTCTGCGAATCCCATCCAATCGAGCTGTTTTCATGTCGAATCGGTGACCTCCAGCCTTTCGCACTGCCCTCGTGTTGATCCATTCTCTTGTGTTTCCATCCCTTTATTTCTCTCTTGATTCTCCTCCTGATTCCCCTGAATTTCAATTACTCTTGATGACCTCTCTCTCCCTTTCCCCCAGCCTCCCCTCCCGCGCGTGCGTCAAGACTGGTCCCCCGACTCTCCATTGTCTTTCGAGTGCCCCTCATTGTCACCTCCTTTCTCGGAATTCCTCCTTTCCTTTTTTCGGATGCCTTTTTATTTGAGTCGACTTCGGTCTTGTTTATCCATCCGTCACCGTCTATTCATTTAACATTTGCTTCAAATGATAATCTTGTGAAAACGTCTTGAAACAATTTGTTAATGTCCGGAATGTTTATGGAACCTCTTGACAACTTACTGGAACCTTCTGGAGACTCCGTAGAAACGTCAAGGAACGGAATATTCTGGAACATTTATGGAGTCATGTAGACACCTATTGTACTTCTTGGGTCTTTTACGGATACGTCTAGAAACATCGTGGAACCTTCTGAAAGCTTCGTAGGAACATCGAGAAACTTATCGACGCCATTTGGAGTCTGTATAGAATCTTAGTAGAATTTTCTAGAAATTCAATGACGTTTTCAGAAATTTTCATGGACCGAAAATACCAATTAGTTTCCACAGCTTTCCTCGAAGTTTCTGATGAGTTCCATGAGGTATTTAAACGTTGCCATGCAGTTTACAGAAGGTAAAATGAAGTTTGAGGATCTTTACGTGTACACCCAACCGCTTGGAAAGCGATTTTCAGTGACGAGATTTTTGATGACGAAAATTTTGAATTTCTTTCTTTTTTATGACAATGTAGTTGAAAAACTGGTAGAAACAGGTTAAAATATTGGTGAAATATCCAGAAAAAATGCGATAAACAAAATAATTGAATAGAAATTGAGCTGTGGATTATTTTAAACGGAAAAAATGTAGGTAACTATTGTCTAATATTTACCTATATAATTCCTAAATGTCGAGAGGATTTCTGTGCGGAGTTCATTTTTGTTGAAGAAGGCGGAACTGTATAAGAGTACGTATCTGGAATAATGCTTTCGCTCTTGCAATGTGTCAGTTAGTGCCATGGAGACCTAATATCAAGGTCGTTCGATATATCGATTCTTCGCCTCTTCGAGTCGATATCGATGGTGCAACATATCGAATAATTCGACCCTGACCTCATATCTACTCGCTTGTTATCTATTGGCGCAATTCTGAACCACTACGCCTATAAATTGAACCATACCTACGCACGCGTAGCTTTTGATGGCATTGATATCATGGACCATTGTTTTACATTGTAAATAATTTTATCTTTTTCTCTACCCTCCCTTCTCTCCTTGAGCGCCTCCCCCTCCCGCCCGCCCCCTCCCTCCTTCGGGCTCGTCGCTCTCTAATTACGTCCCGCCTCTCCCTCCGCTTCCCGCGGTTGATCTCTCATGCGAAGCGGACGGAAAAAGTCGTCGTGTTTCGGGCCCGCCCCCTCCTTTCCCCCCTCCCGCACTCGTGCCTTCGATTGTCCCCGAATCGAGTTCGCCCCTCGTCGTCTAACTGCCCCCCCCCCCCTCACTCACTCCAGAGCCGAGCACCGAGGTCTACGTTTGAGGTGGAAAGCGGCTCGGTGGTGGTATTCGGAGGGAGAGATGAATGCACAATGAGGCCTCGAGCGCCGAACGCCAGGCTCACGCCCTCCTGGCACCGAACCCCTGACATCTACATCTACAACCTGCCCTGCGAACCGTAGGGTAGGGAGTGTTGGGACACCCGCCGTGTGAATGTGTTTGTTATAGGGAGTTGAAATGGAGATGTGTAATTTGGGAGAGTTGAGTGTTTGGAATGGAGCTCAGTTTTTATTATGGCCACTTACTGTGCGTGGGAAGGACGTATGTGTTCGGCAATGCATCTATCTTATTTCCACGCTTCTCGAGCTTAGAGATGTATTGCGGTGTCAGAATATTATATGTGTCACACTGAAAGATACCTGGTCGGAATTTCTCTAGCAATCTGAGCCTAGCGTGCAGCCTCCGAGTCTCTAGCGGCTCCCAAGCTAATCTCTCTAAAAGCTGAGATACACTTTTTTCGCACGTGGCAGTTTTTGACGAAGCGTGTAGCTTTCTTTTGTATTTCATTTTTTTTCAAATCTTTCGGTGCAGCGTCCCAAATGCTCGTGGCGTATTCGAGGTGTGGCCTAACTACAGCGAAGTGGAACCTCTCTTCACTTTAAAAATCCGAGGGCATTCCTACCCTACACTTGATAAATCCTAGTTTCTTGACGGGGCAGAGTATTCAATGCTATCGTGATCCCCAATCCGGTATCCTGTGGAGGGCTTTGCAAGGACACTGCTCCGTCCGTCGAATGTGACGTTGATCCACTGCCCCATGGCGCCTTCCATAGGCTGACATCCGCTGCATTTCTCTCCGCTGTCACTTTCACTAATCACTTCCCTGCCCTCCGCTTTGGACATGCGCTGCCGCCGCATGCTTACTTCTATGATTTCTTAACTGCTTCCTCGCTTGTTTATGTGACTGCGGTTCTGTGTCAAAAAAATGAAAATTCTATATTGTCAATGTATCGTGGGAGAAAATGGATTTGGGGTAGAGGGGGCTGTATCGCCTCATCCAGCCGAGGAGAAATACACAATAGGCAAGAGTCTTCAGCGGAAATGAGATCTCAGCTGTCGGCCGCATTTCAAGAAACCAACCAATCAGTCGAAGGTATTGACGTCGAAGGTTTGAGCAGTGGACTTAGTCACTCTTTACCGAGTAACCTAAGTCCTCCGCCATCTCACTACGATTACAGATGCAATACTTTTTTATTTTTACTCGCAGCTAATTGTAGTAGAGTCCCTATTTATACCGGATTGCATAATAAAAGCTGCAACTGTGGTCTCCTGCTGTTAATAATCTGAACCTTTGTTTCTAGGTGTGGTTTAAATTATATGCTTTGTTTTATATGTTTGTAAATCCCAGCCTTAATTGGAAGCTTTCAAAAACACAGAGGGAGAATAAAACGTGATGTTTTAACTAAGTTCGACGTGCCCCAATTGTTTTTCATTATGACGCAGAAGCTTTTTGATCCGTGAGAATTTTCCTAGGTTTTATAATTGGTGATGAAGTTCCAAAACTGCGGCGCTCTTTTTTTCCTTCTTTTATATATCTGGGTTAGTTTAAATACTAGCGGAACAAATGTATTCGATAAAACTGTTACGTTATCACAGCATGTTTCATTCGCGCAACATTTTATGCGCCACATTTTCCTTCTGTCATGGGCCGGTGATCGGAACAGACAAGCCTTGCGTGGACATCGGGGACTTTGAATCCACTCGATTGCTTCAGCAGCGGTTTACGTTTGTTCGGCGACCCATCGGTCCACTGGCGGGTTATTTTGTAAATTTTCTGGGAGCCTATTTTATAATTTGGCGTACGTTCGAACGTAATGGATCCGTTCACCTTCGATCGATCTACTCACTTTATTCGAGGGATGACCAGCGTGCGATATCTGTGCAATCGTATTGAAAACCATCGAGCGTTACGGCATCGTCACGTGGACGGAATATTACACACTTGTTTTTGTATTGTGCCTGCGCAGTGAGTTCCTTACCGAGTGCTAACCTTTCCTTTGAGCATTTTGGATGTTATGAAGTTAAAGGGCTTTCCCAGGGATTTTATTTGATTTCCTTTGACGATTAAGATTAATTACCATTGGGTAAATAAGTCATTTTTATAACTATTTTTCCAGACACCTTCAGTGTCACTCAAGTTACAATCCTTGCTTTGGATGAATGCTAAATCTAATTAGTCATTCCCTGCATTTGACGTTGACGGATCGACTCGACAGAATCCCAATCCATACCCAATAAGAAGTATAATTAATAAAAGAATCTCTGGGGGCATGTTTTAATTAGTGAAACTTAATGAAACACAACACATCTCATAAGAATACAAAACAGTCATTATCCTATCAGTGGGACTTAAACGACCACGCTTACAATTTTAGAGCAATTTAAGTAGTCACAAACTTCATTTCAATCCATGTACTTTCAGCTTACTTGAGAAGATATTTGGAATAACTGAATGACTGCAGTCTCAGTCGTCTCCTCGTCATCTTGTAACGTCTTTGCTACGCGAAGACGGTTGGAGCGCGATTCGTGAGTCGTCGAGTGCACATTTGTATGTCTTTTCAAGTAAGTCGAAAAAAATTCTTGGACCACTTTCACTTAAGTATATAAATTCATACGTTGGAAATAACCGTACATGTTGTAATATAAATGATAGAATAATAATTGTATTTTAAAATTTTCGGTTCAATTAAAGCATTGTTATGACTCGGGCTTACGAAATTTAAGCGAAAACTGCATATAAAAACGTATTTTCAATTCGGCATGATACATTGGTGTTTAATAGGAACCATTTCAATTATATGAAAGGATTTGTTTTCACGTTTAGGAGAGAATCTGTTCATATGCCGTCCAATAATTTCGAAATATGTGCGAAATAGTGCTGCAAGGCTACGTGTTAAAATAGCTTTAAATTGCCAAGAAACCTAATCGGTAGTAAGTAATTTTTTTCGCTTTTATCTATATGTATTGCCATTGAGTACTTATATGATATTTTTGTGCAAATCCGTATATAAACGAAAATTGCTCCAACCACCTTAAGACACGATGCTTGACTTAGTACATGCGTCTAAGAGGTCAAGTCCAGCTTAGCTTGTAATAACCGTTATAGATTGAAACATTACCTCTCATACGCACGCAATCCATCACAGCACATGAATAAGCTGTTTAATCACTGTTCTGTGCTAAGTGTTGTCATTCATTCTCTTGATAAACCTTCATTTTAATATCTTCTCTATAACTGACATATTCATTGAAAAGAAGCAGCTCCGGGGCCGTAATCTCAACCCATTCACCACGAATGTCGTCTGTAGCCGACGAGGATTTCTACGCAAGAGAACGAATGCAAGTTATAGCCGACGTGGAGTAAGGGGAAGTAACGGCCGCCTAAAAAATGTACCCAGGTATGCTGTTGCCCTTCGAGACCTCATTTAGGGAGAGGTTTAGCCCTTCCCTCGGCTACTGAGCTCTACCCTGGGACTCGCAAGCGAACACCCTCTTAATTTCGGTCCGCGGTTAAATCATTTTAGGTGAGTAAACGTTGTTGGACCCACTAAGTAAATAAATATTGTTGGACCTTCCAAAAAATTATACGTATAAATAGGTTCCCAGTGTTCTGCTGAGCGTTTAGAATTTTTAATATTATTCTAGTGTTAATTATAACGGAGTTCTCAAGCCGAACTCCTACGTTTTTTCACAGGCAAAAGTACGTACTACTATTCAATAAAAACGCTTTAATTTCGTTTATATTTGAGAACGCTCAGTTAAGTACTAGGAATTCGTTTCTGACTATATTTTTGAGGTATCCAAGAAATTAGTGCTTTTAGAAACACAACAAATTGCCATCAGTTGAGCGAGGACCCATATTGTGAGAGAGGTTGCTGAAATGGGTTCGAAGGTTTTGGTTGAGGGAAGGGACCAGCTTCCCGGTGAATTGGGTGAATAGACGGACGAACGACGCAACCGCACGACTCCTCGTCATGAGAAAGACTCGCTCGGTGGAGTAGAGGGAATGTTCATGCCTCTCTTGACAGGGGTGGTGTTTCCATAGCGAGGCTCCGGCGCGTTTCATTCATTTGAGTTTTCTACCAGCTGATTTGTGGGTTTTTAGACAGTACTTATTCTAACGTCCTAATTTCTGGAATATCGTTCTGCTTTCCTTCCTATACGAGATCCGCCGTCAGATCCGTCTTAAAGTCCTCATATCTTCTTCCTATGTATGAATTACCCTTTTATTATTATTATTATTTCATGTGTATTTCATGTATTTTTTGTTGGTGTGACATTAGCTTTATCTGTCTGTAGGTTTTCACAGGTTTTTCACACCACCTTCATGTGCGGGTGTTGTCTTGCCGTGGGGTTTTTCGTCAAGGTTATCACGTCCTTATTTCCTTACGTTTTTCCCACAGATGCATGTATCTTTCTTCACACTTATTTCATGTATTTTTCTAACGAGGGGTGTGATGGAAGAAGGGACTGCCTCAGTCTCACCCCATTAAAGGCGTATTATTAATATTATTTTTCATTACTTTAGTAACACTCCCCTCCAAGTATCGGCCCCGGTGACAGCGGGGTAAAGTCCTCGCATGCTAACCATAAGGTCGTGGGTTCGAGTCCCGCCTGGGTAGAATATTATCTGCCCAGGACATGGGTGTCTGTGTATGTAAACTGGGTTGGGGGAAGAGGGGACGTTCTGTCCAATCCAACCCAGGATAAATAAACTACAAGTAACAAGTCCTCGGCAAGCATCGGATTTCATTGCCGTCATGATGGCCGAGGACTCGAGAGGGGTTTGGCTGTTATCGCAGCCACGTCCGATGCCCATCGGATGTGTGGCTACGCTGCCGATGGGTCGTGCGTACGGAGTAGACGGAGGGACCCAAGTATACGGTCTTCCGCATGCGAGGTGCAAGTGACTCCGCCTGTGCCACGCAGGACGGAATGCAGTAGATGTTATCCAGCAGCGAGCCCTTATTATTTTTTTCTTATTTCGTCCAGAAATCCTATCCTCTTCCTTCCTCTACCACAC
The DNA here is from genome assembly GCA_963169105.1 of Ceriagrion tenellum. NCBI lineage: Eukaryota > Metazoa > Arthropoda > Insecta > Odonata > Coenagrionidae > Ceriagrion > Ceriagrion tenellum. The sequence continues at coordinate 138,650,138 of OY720640.1, forward strand.
TTCCCCAGTGTCTCTCCTCTATTACTCTCTACACAGCATTCCTTCTCTTTTCAGGGTATCCTCCATCCATCTATATCCAATACCTCTTCGTTCGTCCTTCTCGCCACCCAGCTCACCTTCTCCGTGCTTCTCCCCACCTACGTCTCAGACGCCTCAAGTCTACGTAGATCCTCCCTTCACAATGATCAAGTCTCCGACCCACTCAGCGCTACGCTCCATATTAGAGCTTTCACCAACTCTTACGTCTCCTCCTAGACCCCCCTCCTTAATTCTCTCCTCTTTGAAGAAGCTGCATTACCCATGGCAAATTCTGGCTCTAAACAAAAAGGGCGCTGCCTGTGTCCTTTCAACAACGCAAGAAATAAGAATGAGGGAATTTATTTATAGGGTGCTGGGGAAATGTAAGTTGTTCCGGTCTGAACTTCACATCTAATGTTTCGCTTGTCAAGCAGGTCTCTGAAGATTTAGAGCGAAATATCATGTCACCCAGAATTTAATGAAATCTGTCTCATTTTGAAGGAAAATATCTCGGCTACACTAAGATACCAAATTATGAGCCACTTACTGCACTAATTTTCGAGATATTTTCCGGCGAACACCAGTAATATTACATGGAAAATGGTGTGAGAATGCTCTTCAGATAGTCTTTATTTAAAAAAGGAATTTATAACGCCTGGACATTGTCAGAAATTTAATAGTGTGCTGTTTGTATCTTTTCTCAGTCATAAAAAGAATAAAATCGATTACTCACCGCAGACAATTTTACAGAATCGCTATGAAACCTTCCGATGTGAAGGCTTTTTCCCGTAAGGCACGAGTAAACTAGTCAAATTAATGGCTCACGTATGCGTATTTAGTTAATTGCTGGGAACTCCAGTCGTGTAAAACAATATGTTTGCGTCACTAATGTAAAAATTTTTACTTCATGTTCCATATAGCTGCTGAAACATCGAGATGGAATTCAAATGTGGTCTTTATTACGATTTGGGTTATTCTTGCTCAAACTTCCTGAATGGAACATCGGAAAAGGAAGGAAGCAAGTTGGAATGGGAAGGCGCTCTAAACGGAGAAGGTGCCGGTGACATTTCTCAAGCACTAGGAATAGCAATTAGGTTTATGGGGAGCAGTGGAAATGTAAAGTGCCCAAAGGAAAACTTACCGCAGGATATTTTGCCGGCCAATCAGACCTCGTGAGAGAGAATGGGTTATTTATCTCCGAAGAGGTCCTTGTTTGTTTTGATGGGTCACTGGCAAAAGGGAAATCAATGCAAACCCTGTTTGTGCGTGAGTGAAGATCACGAGGGTCACTGTTTCGTCACGATGAACCTGATAGAGTGAGTGATTTTGATCGTGTGTGGATCAATAGTGACTGTTTGGACGGGTACATTATTGCCGAAGCATAGAATGGGAGAGTGCGACAAAAAAAGGTTGAAATGTGAAATTACGGAACCGCGATCAGCAGTTGTCGTAAACTAGCGGGAGTGACACATAATCGCTCGAACGTAATGCTAGAAATCGACCTTCTGATCCGAATCGAAAAATCGGTCCGGTTGATAAGAAATAAGATTTAGAAAAATCGGCAGACACAATGGATAATCTGTCGTAATAAAATAGCGGTGGTGCAGTTGCCTTGCGTCTGTTTAGAAACCCAAACAGTTTCAAAGCGAAACAGTTCCATGAAATGCCCTGTTGCGGTCAACAGATAGATGTACATTAAACAACGGGCGATCGATCGGCGCTGTTTGAAGAAAGCTGGTTGTTCTGTATTCTATGTAATAAGAATACTTCGACTCAAATGAAGCTACTATTTCATTTGGATTAATGAAAGGTACTTCCGAAGACAAGGCAATTAAGTATTGACTGAATAAACCAGCCACGGCCTGCAACTGATTCAAATCCAACTAGTTGTAGCGTATAACTTCACGTGCCGTTCTACTGAAACAAAATAGAAGACGAAATAGTCGGCTTCAGTTATCAGTTGACACTGCAAACGGAGCGCAATAGTGTGGTCCCGGCACGATCATGAAACTATCCTGTTGTTTGCAACAGTTATTTGGAACAGTTGTCTGACCGAAACAGTAGCCATGGCTGCTGCCGTTTCGTTCAGGCAACACCTTATTCCATCACTAGTATAGAAAGTCGGGTTTCCTAAGTGCACGGTGGTGGTTTGAACAATCCACTCGACTGCGACGTGGATCTCTTTTCTTTTTTTCTCTGCGAAAACGATTGGTCGGGAAGTTAAAAAATACTCCCACCCCTTTCCCCGTGACTTAACCCCAGTAAGCCATCCGTGACCTCCTCGAGAGTGATGTGAGGCATTCGTCTCTCGGGGCATGCCCGAAGTCATTTATTTATTTAGCTGGCTCGGGGATAGAGGGGGGGAGGATCTGCGAGATCCTCCTTCTTCATCTCTTCTCGGCCGACCCTCATCAATATTTGATCCCTCCTCGCAGCCGACGGTCTAACACCCCCGTTCCTCTCTTTCTCTACAGAAAAATGTGTCCGCCCCACATTCGGCCGGCGCACAGTGGGCGGAAACCCAAAAAAAAGCTAGCCAACAAGGATCTTTCTTTTATTTTTTTTTAAAGAGACAATGGCATGATATTATTGTACATATTCCTAACATGGAAACAAATAAGACGAAAATAAAGATCCTAGTTTGTGGAAGAGAGAAGCTGAATTTAGAAGTTCTGAGAGGAGAGAAATTGGGGCCAGTGGATTCCTTCACCTTCCTTGGGAGTACCATCACCTGGGACGGAAGAAGTACGACGGACATCAAGCGAATAATAGCCCAGGCGAAGAAAGCGCTCATGATGAAAAGTCCACTTCTGTGCTCAAAGGAGATTGGATTACGAACAAGGAAACAGTATTTGAAAACATTCGTGTGGAGCGCGGCAATCCTTGGGTCGAAAGTATGGACCATTCGAAAAGCAGACCAGTAAAGACTGGGAGCTTTCGAAATCCGGTGTTGGAGGAGGATGCTGAAGATAAAATGAAGGGATACAATAAGAAATGATGATGTATACATAAGAGTAGAAGAGGGAAGGTTCATATTGAGCTCTGGAAAAGAAGAACCTGATGGATTGGACATACTCTGGGGCAAAATGGGTTTGTGAAGAATTATGGGAAAAATGGAGGGAAAAGTCCCCTGAGGAAGATCTGGAAGTAAATACATGAACCAAATAAAGAATGAATTACATAAGATAAACTACCAGGAAGTAAGGGAACTGGCATTGGATAGGGAAGAGTGCTGGGCTGCTGTCAACCAATTCTAGGAGTGAACGACCAATGATGATGATCCAAACTAAAAAAGCCAAAAACTATTTCTGCTTCTAGTTATTTTCAATGTGAGCAGACATCTTTGACGTTTAGAAAAAAGTCTCTAACTTAAGCCTTCTTTTTTCTCGGTCGCTGCTAAATGTTTATTGCTCTCGACGCATTTTATATTCAGTTATGAATTTTTCGAAAATATTAACTAGTGTACATTTAATGTAAGAGGCTAAGTGATAATTATTTTAACTGTATAGTAAATTACAACTTTTTATTGAACATTCAAATGTTACTTTTTTAGTTTTTATCTCAGAAAGTGCATCAAACATTTGTGCTATGGGCACTGCTTGACGGAGATGTTAATGCTAAATTAATAAGTGAACTCTCATCACCACAGTCTGAGAAAAATATCTTGCCCCAACTTGGCCCCGTCCACTGTTGGCTGGTCATGCTCAATAAGGAGCGGCCTTCGTTAGGCGCGGAGTTAAGCTGCGAAGATTTCAGATTTGGCAGTAGTTGACTTGTACTCAATGAGAACTTTGTAAAGCACTTATGTTTACTCTACCAGACTCGCCTGAGTCTACGCCGCGGCGTGGGAAAATGTCCTCGGCAAGGGAAAATTCGGAAAAACGAACGCCGCGAATTGCGAGACGAAAGAGCCACGGTGCCGCACAATAGAGCAAGGGCTGGACAGTCTGAGATTGTACTGATCTCTTGAGAGAGAGATGCGAGCTGCGAGAATGGCGGCTCTCCCGCAGATTTCGAAGATGCCTAGCTGCATAAATCCACGAGAGCGATCCCCATGTGAGGGTCTAATATCGACTTCATTCGGCTTCGAACGATCCTTTACAGGCGAAAATGAATCTGTGAGTAAAATGTTTGAAGACTCATAAATCTGCGACAGGGACTTAGGATGATGGCGATTATTTAAAAAGACGTTAATGTGCTAAAAAAATGTTCTCGGGTATAACTGAGGTACTTCCTCATTATTGATGCTAAGAAAGGAAGGGGTTGAAGTTCAGTATGTTCAAGTCTGAATGGTGAGTTTTTGACAGAAAACGTTTAAATGAGTGTTGGGTACGCTCATGAAGATACTATATAAGGAAAATTGCCTGTGGTGCCTAATTTTGTGTGGAAAATGGAGAACTGACTGTTTCTACCACTTTGTGCCGAATTTTCGGCACAAATTTGGCCATAATTTCGCCGCGGACATTTTCATCATTCCATGAATTCTGCTGTTTAGTAGTTGTGATCTTTTGTGACTTGTCAATTTTCCTGTTGTAAAAAGGGTTACAAGGGAGTATACATGATGTTTTTGGGTTGTTGAATTGACAGAAAGGAGAGCATCAAATGTCGTGTTTCTTAATATTAATGACTCGAGAGTATAAGATAGTGATCATTGGTTTTATTCAGTCAAATTGTAATGTTAATAATTTAAATATTATAATGTTAATAATCAAATAATATGTTAATAATAAAATTTTGCTGAGTTAAATATTTTCTTAAATTATGTACGGGTTCATGGTTTCATTACAAATACTTTAATAATAATGGCTCACTTTCATGTGTACCGATTGAGTTTTAGTGAAAATCCCTATAGTTGTGAGAAACTGTCACTGTGAAAATACCTCCCCCCATCTTCAAGTGTTTTTTTTTGGGAGAAAATAAAAAATCAGTGGATGTGCCGAATTTTCGGCACAAATGTGGCCATAATTTTGCCGCGGACATTTTCGCGCGCGGACATCGTCGCGAGCCAGACATAACGCGAGATGTTGTAAGTGCGGTAGGGAGATTTTAAAGTGCGTACTGTCGGCGATATTGCGCGGCAGGAACAAGGTGCTCTACTTTTATAGTGAATTCGCATCTGGCGTCCTCTTTTCGGAACTTTGTGGCAATAGTGCTCCTCTACGCCGCCGTCTCAACCAATGGCTGGACGAACAGTTCCCCTACTTCCCCCTTCTCCACTGATCCAGAGCTACCTCCCCTCCATTGACTGCGCCGACCGGACGTTTCATCGCACCGGCTCTCTCCTCTGCCAGCCACCGAAGTGTGTACCTCGTCAGCAGGCATCGTTCGTCAAGTTTCGGCAGCTAGCCTGGGGGCCTCATTGTCGTGTAATCATAATTGTAATTTAGTATATTAAATATAGTGTGACTGTTGGAAATCATTCCGTATCGGTCATTTTTGACTCCTTTCCCACTGTGTCAATTCGTTTTTCTGCGACGTTCGTCGCAACTTTAAATGGATATGTCGGAGTTAGATACCAGATCAGTGTCAGGTATCCATTATCCACTAATCTGGATATCACATCCCCGTCCGTGCTCCACCCATCGCTGGATCTCACAATGGGGTGGTTGCATAAAACTTTTTACTCCGAAATACCTTACCATCGTGTGTGGAATTAAACGAGGATAATCAAAAATATGTTTCAGTTTTGGTAGTGTAAGACGAATAGTAATGTGTCTGATTAATCGCTGAAATACCGGAGATACCAGCGGAGCAAAATATGCCTTGGTCGTCATGTGACATAATTTATCCATATCCGATCTGGCTGGCTTCGTGTCCATGGCTGTAAACATGTGCACACTGGTATTGGTGTTGGTAGGGGCTGCGGCCGGAGCCGGTGCACGCTAATGCCGGACGACATAATGGGTATCGAATGATGTTTTAACTCCCGCATCTTTCACGGGAACAAGGGGCTGTCCATAATCCACGTAGACAAAATCAGGCCACTTTTTGACCCCCTCACACCCCATCGTGGACACTCGTAGACTTCATCCGAACCCTCCCGTTTCTCCCTGTTGTCCCCATAGACTTTTCTTTTTTTTGCGGAAAAAGTTGTGAAAAGGGTTATTAATTGATTGTCATGGACTATATGTAATTTTAGGCTAATTTTAAGGAAAGGTAAGTAAAAGAAAAAAAGTTGGTACTCTTGTAGCTATAATAATCTGTCATTTGCTATAAACTGTATGGTGTCGACTATAGTCGATGAAGACAGCCCTCCGACCCCTCCACCCACTAACGTGGACCTTCGTTGATAACCCTAATATCCCCTCACCCCCGTTTGGTGCCTGCGTGGATTATGGACAGCCCCCAAGGTTACTATTCGTCCCCTTGGCGTAGCTCGCCTCGAATTCTCTTCGCCGGGGCAACCCATGATGAAGACAAATATAGAAATTACTCGCCAGCTTCCTCCTGTAAAAAGTATGTACGAATCGACTGTTTGTCACCAATAAGCTAACTACGGATCTTGCCGGGTTGTTCTTTCTGCCGTGGAGATATTCCCTTTCTCTTGGTGTGTATGAGGGAGAGGACAGCGTGCAGCCGGAGCGGTCGGAGGTTGTCGCGGAGAGGATCTCTGGACGAGTGCGACACATTTGAGCGAGCCTTGTGGGTCTGATAGTCTCACCTTGGCCATGGAACGCATGAGCATCACACGAAGGTAGCTTCCGGGAAAATACACGGAGACGGCGGCGTAATTTTGATTGGGATTGGTCACTCGGATGATGCGCCGGTGGCATAAGTACGTATTAGTGGCAAAATTGCCGCGGTGCCGCAATGATTTGTCGATAAAAATACAAAATGGAATGAGATATCCAAAGATTCGTGAAATTTATGGAGATACTATGCGTGACAGCCATGGTCAGCGAATCTTTTGTAAGATAACTGGCTGCCTGCGTCAAGATTCCATCCACACCGCGCTGTAATCTTTCATCGCGTCACTGTTTGCACAGCAGAGACCTGCTACTCAGGTCCCATAGCGAAGGACAGCCCGAACCGATAAAGGGTGAGCCCGATTGCTGGGCTGGGGCCCGACTGAGCCCATGACGTGAAAACCCGACGCGTGGGCTTGACTTCCCCTAAGCCCACCCCGAGTTCTCCAGATACCCTTAGCCTAGGGATGTGAGTCGGAGGGAAATTCACGCAACTTTATTTTACTTCGCGAGGATTTTCCTCCCGCTCTTGAGCAATTGAATAATTTGTCAAAATTATTTTTGGATATGGATCTTAAACATTGTTACTTATACGTATATTTTCAAGACAGATTTTTAACGGCGTAAACAATGGTTGTCCTTATTTTTTAAACTAAGTATGTAAGCTATCTTTAGAAAAGAACAACTGTGGGACTCTCGGGTATCTTAATAGCGAACATCTTACGCGGGCCGCCGAATGGTGAGAATATCATGAATCATGTAATAAGGTACATACATCCTTACGAGAATATCAGTTCCCGAGTTAATTCGATATGAGATAACATATACAGTAATTTCCTGTTTAGGGCTATTCAGGGCTCCGAACTTATTCCAAACCTTAGCACCTCATTATAGATTCGACTGTTTCTAACACTTTTATCCATCATTGTCCTGAACCCTAGTACAGATACATTATGAAACCACCTGATTGCCCACCTTTAAGCTGACATGTATAGCTTAGGTATGGCTATTCTCGTTCTGAGATGTGCCTAGATGCATGAGTTGAAGGTCGGTTATCGGGCCCCTGGACCAATCTGGTCCCCTGCCTTAATTCTGAGCTCATTGACTTTATCCTGACTTTAAATTCTTGTCAAATTACGTGCCAAATGCATTTCCTCTGTGTCACGCTCTGTATGTCATGGAGAAGTTGGGGTGGAACACATCCTTAACGAACCAAATAAATAGTTCCTGGTAAATAAAAAAAATTCTATTGTAGAGATGGTGAAAAATAGATAAATAAGTTAAGCAGCACGGCCATTCCTACTTAAAGTTATAACTAGGGAAAAATGATAGTAATATGAACGGCCTCTCAATGGGTGGTGCTAAGATACCACTGAATGAGGACAAATATATAAAATTTAATCGTCAAAGATTACAGTGGCAAATTATACACATAATAAAGCAAGGTTTAATATGATTGTCAGTCCGCAACATTTTAAATGTGACAATTTTAAAAGCGTATAAGATAAATCACTCGGCATTTCAACCATTCATTCGTTGGTCGTTCAATCCTAAGATTTATTTACTTCAGCCCTTAAACCTTTCCTATCGTAGGCTACGGTCGTAATTACCTGATAGCTTTATCTATGTATGTACTGTCCTCTTTATTTGATGCATATTTGTTTTATTCCTGGGTCTTTCTCTCGGAACTTCTCTCGCTATTTTTCCTTCGATTATTTTCTTCATGAACCCTTTGTTCCTCAGCGTGTGCATTTTAACCAATGCCCATAAAAGGAAAGAAAATTCTGTGAATGTATTTTCCATCGTCCATTAACATTTTTATTAGTAAAAAACTCGTAGGAAATAAAATAGCGTGCGTGCTGAAATAATCCTCATAGGACTTTTCGTAATTAGAAGAAAAATGTGAAGCCTACACTTGTTATTTTGGATATTTCTAGGGCGAGACAGAGATGGTAAAAGTCACGACATGACGATATCTTCCGTGCATTTAAGCCAAAATGGTGAAATCTACAAAGTGGTAACCGAGTCCGTTGAACCTAGTCCGTCGTTCTTGGGTTAAAAACTGAATTCTTTCAGTCATCCGATTCTAAAAATTATGTGCCAATACTATGCGTGCAAGGCATGATAAAGTAAAAGGAGAAACCTCTGCACCAAATCCGATGCTTTTCTAATGGAAGTAAAAATTTGTAAAAAATGACAAACTATCTTACAGAGTAGTTTAGTAGTTGCCCCTGGGACCCTTCGTAATTTCTAAGTTAAGAGTATAAATGCTTTTATTTCCTAAGGAACGTGTGTTCTGAGTAGTTTTAGAATCCGTCAAGAGGTTGGGATATTATTAGCGCTCAGATGATGAGAACAATTTTTTATTCGTAGGTTTTGTGTATCGCGAACCTGTCTGAAATTTCCCGGTGGGAAAATACTTGATTGTGTATTTTCCAAAAATAATTGAAAATTTATTTATGGGCCATCTCCATTCTTTATCCTTTCATTCAACACTTATACCATTACGACCTACATCAGGGAGTGTTCCTTACTTGCACATTTGTTGGAACTACTCCTTTGAAATGTTATGCTCATTGCAGTTTGAGTAATAATTATATTTTACTTTGAAGTCGTAACACCTACCTGCTGCTTAGGATAATTAGGTACATATCTAATGCAAGGACCCGTTATGTGTCCGATGGTAAGACATCTGTCCCCCATGTTGCTCTTTTTAAAGCTGAATCTGAGGGTATGGCATTAGAACTCCCATTGTTTACGCTGTCACTATGGTAGTACTTGGCGGGATAGTCGTCAACGATTCCCTGCGATAAGGCCCGATCGAGCATCCCCGCTTTCCCAGGTCCAATGGCCGGTATGAGAGTTGAGTCGGGCCGAAGTCCTCTGCTCATCTTGTCGGGCTCTGTCGGACATTCCATCAGTCGAGCTTATTGCCGCGTTTACACTGTTCTCTTAAGAGGACCTATAATTACACCTTTCTCTTAAGGGGACCGTATACCTCGGCCAAAACGCCCTTTTAGTTCTGGCTTCCGTCGGCAACCTAGGAGAGATCCTCGCCTTTTCCTTCATTATCTACCCTGGATAACAGCGCGCTGATGGCGAGGTGGAAATTACGTTGCAAGGGTTCACAGTGACGTTATAATACACAGTGTTCAATATTTTGAAGACCCTCCTTAAAGATGAAGAATTCCCTTTTACATTGAGCGCAAAGATTTTAAGAAATATACGTCGTACGCGTCATGGCCATCATATGATTTTTGACAGATTCATGTTTTTTCCGCGGTCGAAATAGCCATATTGTAAACAAAAAGCGACCGGTGACGACACTTACTGTAAATATTAATCCTTACTCCAGAGGCCTACGCAAACAGATTCACTTGAAATAGTCTGACAGAGTCGTAAAATGAAATCGCGTAAACGTCTGTAGAAGCGTTTTCGGCCGTTTTATGTATGCAACCCCTTAAGTACACAGTTTGGACGCCCTTTAACTACTTAAGTTACAGGTCAGCTTAGGTAGACCTCTTTTTTAGTGGACTTGAATGATATCGATAGTGTTCCGTCGAGGCGGTCGAGAGTGTGGGTGCTCTCGATTTGTGGCTACAGCCGGCGATAGACGGCGATCGCCACGCCACGGTGCTTTCGATTTAGCTGGATAGCCGTCTATCGCCGGCTATCGGTGGCTCTCCGCCATGAGGAGAGCCGAACAAAGCAAGATCGATTTGCGCAACTGCCGTCTATCGTCGGCGATCGTCGTTCTAAATCGAAAGCACCCTGTAAAGGTCTCCTCATCGATAAGTCGAGGAGTTTCGATAATCATACACATCATACTTGTGTTTTCATCATTTATATGAAGAGTTGAGTATGTGTGTTCGCGTTATCCTTTCATTCATTCGTTCGTGCAATTATACGTATCTGTATATCGCCAAAATTAACACTAACCCCCTCGCGCGATGCGACGTACTCTCCATGAACATTTGCGAGCGCTGAGATAGATTTAAGGTAGTGCGATTGAGATAGTTCCCTAATCATAATAGAGACCATATTCGAATTATACCTTTTAATTTCACCAGCTATGAGACACGAATTAAATATTGCAATGCTAATGGTGCATTAATATAGTTTTACATGACAGAAATTTAAGTAATCAAATGAAAATATCCAAATATATCTTTAACTTGGCTCATTTTTTCACGCAGAACGTTTGAAACTCTATCAAAACGGAAGGTTTATTGTGATCCCGAAGAATTTACTGCGGTGACAGTGTAATTAATTTTCATAAATAGTTGAGATAACGCATAAACTACACACTGTTGATTTGTTTATGAGATCTAGGTGTTAGAACTTCCTCCTTTGTTAAATAAGGTCTCTCTGGAGTGCTTACACGTACCACTTCCCATGTAAAAGGTGTAGTATTTTCTGGCAAAAATCTCTGAAAGTAATATGGTAAGGGGTTGAATTTTTGGTGTCAATGGAAGGGTGATATATTTTTCTTGAAAATGAGACCAAATTCATTGAATTCTAGGTAAATTGATATTTCGCTCTAACTACATTAATGTGTGTGTTGACTCCTGTATTTAAATGCTGCTTTTAAGTAAACCCTACTTAAGTGCACCTGTAGTGTTGCACGTGGTCAATAACTCGTCGGTCTCGGTCGGATATGGGTATTGGGCGTGGGGTTGTAGGACTCTTGATGTGCAGGAAGAGTTTTCGTTTCGATGGGGTGATGTATTTCTGATTCGGCTCATATTGCGTCGAATTGCCGATTTTCAATTTATTTGTCCGACCGTTCACTTTGTATTTCCGCCATTCATCCGCTCCCTCTGTTTCAATTCGGTTTTCTTCGATTTCGTTGCAAATATTTCCTCTTATTGATGCGGGAGATCGGTGACGTCCCGCGCCGACTTCCCCTCCTCGATGGATGTCCCTCCCGCGTCGAGGCCAAATGTCGCCAATCACGCCTCTGGGACACGGAGGCGCGCGTGTCGCTCGCGTGGAGAGAGCGGTCGTTATTCAAATACGACCCACCTCGGGAATGGAATCCCGCGGGGGAATGAATCTCGCGCTGCCGGATTCAAATGTCGCAGGCACTACATCACTGGCCCCCGTTCATTCGCTTTCTCTCGAAATTCGGCTCTCCCTCCCCCCGAATGCTCGCTCCGTATCGGCAATATCTAAGTATATATATATATGAAATATACGGGAGATATTAGCACACTCCGTCGACTTAACTCAGCAAATGAAATAACCAAATAAATTCAAATGTAATCAATAAATTTCAATTAAAAATGTTTATTCTATCCAAATATATGAAGTAGTTTGAGCAAAATATCATTTTACCTAGAAATCAATGAATTTTGTCTCATTTTAAAGAAAAATATATCACCCTCCCATTGACACAGAAAATTCAACCCCTTACCACATTACTTTCAGAGATATCAAACAAAAAACGCCAGCCATTTTACATGGGAAATGGTACGTGTATGCACTCCAGAGAGAGATTATTTAACAAATGAGGAATTTCTAACACCTAAATTTCTTCCAAAAATTAACAGTGTGTAGTTTGTGTGTTTTCTCAACTATTTTTGAAAATTAATCATATTGTCACCGAGGTAAATTAATCGAGATCACAGTAAACCTTCCGTTGAGATGGAGTTTCAAACGTACCGCGCGAAGAAACCGAGTCAAGTTAAAGACTTATTTAGATATTTTCAATTGTTTACTTAAAATTTCTGTCACGTTAAACTATATTAATGCACCATTAATAATGCAATATTTAATTCGCGTGTCTCAGCTGGTGAAATATAAACGTATAATTCGAATATGGTCTCTATTATGATTAGGGAACTATATCGGTCGCACTGCCTTAAGATAGATTCAGCGAGATTTTCCCTATTCATATTGGAGACAATATTCGAATTTCACGGTATAATTTCGGAGGCTGTAAGGATCATGAAGTAAATAATGTAATATTAATGGCAGAGTAATATACAGGGTGTATCAAAAAGAACTATCGGATTTTAGAGCGCTATAATTATAGAACGGGACATTCCGAGGAGAAAATGTGTGTCAATCGACTGAGCTACCTTCGAATGCTGCAGACTTGGCTTTTTCCAGAACGTGAGGAGATCTCCGATGACTTCATATTCCAACAGGAAGAAGCCCCGCTACTCTAGCCAAACACTTACGACGACTTCTCAACGACACTGCCTCAATGCTGGATAGGGTGCACGCGACCCAGGGACAATGCCCTCCAGTCTTGGCCTTCAACATCTCCTCACATGACTCCGTGCAATTTTTTTCTTGTGGAGATACGTGAAGGAGCGTGTTTTCGTCCCCCCACCAACTCGAGACATCGCTGACCTAAAAACCAGATTAAGAGATGTCGTAACTTCTGTCAATGAAGATATCCTAAGTAAAGTGTATGACGAATTAAGCGATCGTTTACTGTCGGCGTCAAAATGATATGTCGCTGTACTTTGAAAATTTATATCTTAGTCCCTGTAAATGCTAGTGCAATGCTTTATACACCAATTTAAAGATAATTTTATTGCAATTTAAGCAGTATGTTTTATTATATGATAAAACCAAAAATGGAGACACATTAATGCAATAATCGACACCGCGCACCCGAAATTTAGCAGTTTTGTCAACTTCATGAACTTTGTAACTCAGCCTAGGAAAACTACGTGATCTACAGCATTGACTTTCCGCGAAAAGTTGCGGGAATTGTTAGAGATACATAAACTGGCAGGCACAAATTTTATAACTCATATTTTGTTGTTAATGAACGAAAATGTTTAAACATTATCTAGTCCCGCAATTAGCACAGAATCAAAAAATTAAAGCCACGGTAAAACTTATTTATTTATTTGAAAATTTCCTATGTTCCGAAAATACGGTGGAGTGAACGATTGCTGCATTGCCACTTCTTGCACTCGAAACTCAAATTGGATATTTGGACGAGCGGTTGTATTTTATTTGAAGATTTTAACATATTGCGTTTTGATGCGGTAGACGGCTAATTAGCGGTAAAACGTTTCGTGAAATGACACATATCTGAGAAAAATAACTTTAGATGCGTGTATCATGGTATTACTGTCAATGTAATGAACGAACGCGAGCATCATAAATACTCAAGGAGTTGGTTCTGTCCATTATATTTGCTTGCGCTGCAGTATGAGAGGAGTCGACGGGCTTTGTCGCCTTCCCCGCGCTCAACGGACTTTCCTCTGTGGGACCGGTAGCCGTGCGGTGCCGTCCAGTTTTAAATTATTAACATTAACAAATAAGAACATTTTTACAGATTTTGGATCGTTTGCTCAGGCAAAAATGGTGGTACTAGAGTGAGATAGAACCCTGAAAGTGTAGAAAACCAGGAGGAGATTCTCTGGCTGTCACCTAAACACATATATTACCGGTAGAATACTTAAAAGAAATTACCTTTAAAAGTCACATACAATGCTTAAATATAGCCGCGTGCAGGAGTTTCTATTGCTCTAGCTCGTTCCATACCTTCACCCAAGATGGGTGGGATTGAGCTAGAGGTTCTGAGGGCGACATAAGGTCCAAGGCGCTTGACCCTTAATGAGCATGTAGCAGATATAGAGTTTCTGCGGTCTCCTCTCGGTTCCGTCAAGCCTCAACTTTGGCTGAATTAAAGTCGCGTTATACTTTAAAACATGGAGTAGAACAAAGGTATTTTACCGTGTATAATTAACATTTTGATATAGCCCACAAATGTTACAATTCCAAAAAAAGAGGATATAAAAATGCTTGAAAAAAGAATAAAATACTAATTTTTTATTTAAATACCCTGGATACTGCCCTAGCGTGCAAACTAGAGGATGAGTTTAAAGATATCTCGAAGTCTTTGAAGATGGACGCAAAAGATGCGAATGAAGATGGTGCGTTTTAAGAACGCACGGATAACTGTCGCTATTTAGGAAAGACTGCTGCAATACTGCTGCTGTTAATATTGCTGTTAAACAAACAAAAAACAATATGCTGTTAATACTGCTGCACGGATATCAGTGTAACTGTGGTGAGTAATGTTTGACAAAGTTATGAAGTACAATGATGAGGAGTCAGCAAAAATTAGTGTACTCAAATACAGAAGCCATGTTCCAAAGGCCGACATAAGGTTCCGCCGCGCCGACATGGGGGACCGGCGGCGCTATCGGTGGCGCGCCGCACAAAATCCATCGGCGGCGTCATCAGAACCATCGGCGGCGCCGCGGTGCACAGGTCTAGTACAGAAACTAGTATCATATAGTTCTTCACATTTTGACGTCGCAGGTGGGCGAACGCAGCAGTTTATGATCGGGTAGGAATCTCTCCGCTCTAAGCCACGAGCTCGAACTCCATTTAATTAAGGGTGTTGTTTTACTCTATTCCTCGTCTGAAAACGTCATTTTAGTTTTAGTGTCTGCCGCAGCCTACTCTAGGTAGGAAAGATCTTCGCCTTCCCCTCCATTCTAAACTCCAGGCAACTGCGCCACCTTTGGCACTGTGAAAAATGAGTTGCATGGGCTCGCGAACGAGCTCTCTGTTGCAACCTAATGCGCCAAATACAACAATATGGTGGTCTGACGTGGGGTTGAAGGGTTCCCATTTAGAACAAATGCAAAGATTTTAATAAATAAAGCCGTACGCGACGCGGCTATCGTCTGATTTGGGACAAATTTACGTTTCTTCCGCGGTCGAAATAGTTCTGTAGAAAGCAAGAAGTGAAAAGTTAGTAAATGTGCTACGACTTAATCCTTATTCCATAGGCCTACGCAAATAGATCTAATTTCGCAGTATCAAAGCAGAGTCGCAAAATAAAAGTAGCGTAGACGCCTGCGGATGGGTTTTCAGTCGTGGTGTACAGATCCCTTAAAGAAGTCCACACAAAGGATTCCCAACTTACACGCCCGACCGCGACGCAGCACCCCAGTGAATTTCACGCGGTTGATCCCAGTTCTTTACTCCTTTTGTGACCTTTCTTTGCCTCGCAGCGAATTTCTTTGAGGATTATCCTCGTCTAATATAACTGCTTTTTGTTCTCATACTGTTCATTCCGATTGTGAATCAGTTTGGCTGTCAGCAAAGTCCTGCAGGCGCGACCACTGTGAATCCAGGTGCTAAATAGCTCTTTCCTCTTGTTTGCTGAAAACATTTACTGGTATCTCGGATCCTTGTTAATTGTTCCCACTTAAGCAATTAAAGTTAAGCAGTCCTCCGGTATTCCATGATGTCTTAAGTGTCGTCTGCTAGCTTTACTGATTTCAACCCTTCTGTTGTCCGCGCGTACCGAAGCCATGCTTCAAGAAAAATCTCCTATAGTCATTTGAATGAGCGCACGATTTTACTTTAAAATTTTCCGTGTACTCACTCAGTCGTTTGTCGTCACAGCCCTAGTTAGGAATTAACTCCAAGGCGAGAGTTGGTTTAAGGAAAGTGTGTTTATTATATCATGTTGCAGTACGATCGAGAGTCTGGTCCAGAAGATACTGCTAATCTACTTCAGCATTGCATATCTGTTATGCCGATCACTTAAGGACAATGAATAAATTTGACTGCATTAGGCTGGACTTGGTGGGAGTCACCTATATTCATGCTAAATAATAAACACTTGGTAATCTTCCACATATTTATAGTGTTTTTAATTTAGCATGAATGTAGGCAACACCTTTTCATGGCCTTGGTGATTGACTCATAGTTCGTTGCACGTGTTGACTATAAACTTAACCACATCATTCTGCCTCTTAATAAGTCTTCTCTCGATCGACATTGATAATGAATGATAACTGGAGATTCTAGAAGCGGACAGTTCATTCTTTCGTGAACGCTGAGGTCAGTACTTGAAAGGGTTGTTGCCATTCCTTCTTGTGCACCGTCTAACTTTCAAGATTCTTGGAGGCTCAATCGTGTTGCCTGAGGAAGTGGAGGTGATTTAACTGTAGCACGTAATGGTTCAGTCTTTCGTCGCTTTCATTGTTTACCACATTCTTCAATGGAAACGCTGGGGCGACCAGTTGCTGAAGTTTGGAAGACTTTACAGGCAGGCTGCTATTCTTGTCAAGCCTTTCTATATTTTTTCTTGGAACGCATTCTTCGTTCTTTAATTATGGTTTGATGTCCAGCGTCTTAAAATCAATATGAAATGTAAGGGTATCAGGATTTTTTTTATTTTCGAGGGCAGTACGGTGTGTCCGGCCAGTTTATTGATATACTCGCGCCATTGGGAGCACCTTCCCTCGTTATTAGCTGAGTGGCCCGAAAGCATGGCATTGGCCATGTCTCTCCTTTTAAAGGTTGTATGGCTGCATTTTGATCCTGGAGATTAAAATTTTCAAGCTTAATGACCGGTAGGCCTCAAAATATAAATAGTCCTGGAGAGAAGAGAATTGTGTGGTGCACATCTGTCATAAGAAATTCTATTCATGCCACGGGTAGGAGATGTTGGTAGAATGTTTTGCATGAGATTATTTGAAATGTGAGAGACTATAACAAGGTGGCAATTTGTAGACTTAAGAAAACGGGCTTAAATGCGACGATCTATTGCTTACATATGGTCTATAAAATTAATGGAACTATGATTGCGAACTCTAGCAATGGAATTTCACTCTACATACTTCCAGGTATTGAATCAGTGGTCTTGTAATCTCAATGGTATTCGGCTTTCACTTGAAGTCGCACTGGAGATCTTCCTTCTCTTTTCCACAAGTTTACGGTGTGACTCTCCGAAAGAGACCGATGCCTGCTGTCATAAAAAACCGTACTGAATGTAGGGACCGTGCCGTTAGGTCTCAGGACATCTAACTAAGGTTCGCGGGGGGTCAAAAACCCTTAAGATAGTTCGAGCGAGATATCATCCCTCCTAGAATTTGGTCTCATTTCAAAGAAACATATCTCATCTTTCCCATGATACTAAAATATCTTCCACTTACCGCACTAGTGTCAGAGATATTTGCCTACAAATACCAGCCATTTTGCTGGGTATATGGCACGAGTATGCACTCGAGAGAGACGGTTTAAAAAACGAGGAATTTTTCAATCCTAGATCTCGTCAGAAATTTTATAGTGTGTTTTTGGTTGTTTTTATAGCAATTAAAAAAATAAATGGATTGATCACCATAGAAATGTTTATAGAATGGCCAAAAAACCTTCCGATGTGGGGGCTTTTTCCCAGTACTTTTAGATAAACGTTTCAAATTAATGAATGACGCATGCATATTTAGCTAATCACAGGGAATTTCAGTCATTCAAATAGTATTGCTGCACCATTAGTACAAAAATATTTAGTGCTTCTGGTAAAAATATTTAGTGCCTACTTCACGCTTCTTACAGATGCTGAAATAAAAGAATAAACTAGAATATCGTCTCTATTATGACTGGGGAGAACCTCGCTCAAACTACCGTCAAAACAACTTTTACTTGCTGGGTTTTGGCCAGGATTTTCGGAAAATTCGCGCGTAGCGCGATCATCACGACTGTCGGCTGAAGAGGACGTCCTGGCATAAAGGTGACTCAACACGCGGGAGTCAGTTCTAATGCAGTAGCCTTGTGCAAGTCACGTGAAAGGGACATTACGATGTGTAAGCCCGGACTTCCGTGGCTGGAAGGGTCGATAGTGGTAGTAATCGACCGCTGTTCACAAATTAATAGACTGACTTCTGTTTTGCCTGCAAGAAGCCTATCGAGTCTGCGATAAAATCGAATACCATCCGGTGAATTTTTGTCACATGACTGTCAGCGGAGATTAAAAATGTGAACAGCGAATAACTTAGTTCGAGAAGGAATAAAGAGTTCTCGGGTCTCCGTCTGGGTGAGTTGGTCCATTTCCTCCAATTGTGACCCGAAAGCTCTTTATAAAACATATTCGCCGGGAAAACATCGGATCATTCATCAGTAGGAGGAGGATATATTATTTGTATATGTCAATATTTATTTGTACTTGGGAAAGTTTTAAATGCTTAAGAGCGCATAGGTAAGCTTTATGACTTTTCTGTTAATAAATATTAATAATTAATATCACAATTCTCCTCCTTGATACTATGTAACAGTGCGCAATTTATGTCATTTTTAGAAATTTATTAAGTCCACGAATGCCTGTGAACCTCGATTAGAGCAATGTATTATTATTATTATTTCGTTTATTTCTGTGAGCCACTTGGCCATGAGGCAATTACAAATTACAATGACAAATTAATACAATAGTTGAGACAGAAAAATAATTAAACAAAATCATTTCTTTTAAAATGAAAGAAAAAAGCACTTTAAGGCAAGAACATTGTGTGTGGACGGTTAGCAGATGTAACTAAATAAGGTTATGTATTGAATCGAAAATTAAATCGTTACAGTTAATTAGTCAACCAGCAAAATATATACAGACCATTACACAATACAAAGAATAGGAAGTTCAATGATACTTAAATATTTAAGGACATTGTAAAATCTTGAGCAGTAAGTTTTTCTCAATAGTTATTACATGAAAGGTCACCCTTTTGCAGTGGCTTTTATTCGTTGTTTTTAAATTGATTAGGAGTTTTGGCGTGTCTTATTTGAACAAGTACCAAATTCCAAACCCGAGAGGCGGTTACTACAAAGGATTTATTCAAGTGGGAGGAGCGGTGCGGCGGGAGGAGAGGAGTTGAGAAATGGTCGCGAAATGGAAAGAAATTGATAGAAATGGACAGAAATGGACAGAAATGAATAGAAATGGACAGAAATGGGTAGAAATGGACAGAAATTGTTAGAAATGGATGGAAATGGCTGAAATGGAAATGCGGTGTACACTTGTTTTTGAAGTTGCGCACCCCTCGGGACACATCTGATGCCAATTTTAGGCTATTTCGAATTACCGTATTCATTGTTTACGTTTGCCGTCTAATTCTAAGGGGAAAACGAGAAGGTGTGTGTAAGTAGGGCGATGCGCTGCAAGGAGCGATACGATTCGAGATATCGTTGCAATCGCCACTTCCGTGGAAGTCAACTTCCACGTGTAAAGCCGCCCTTAAGTTGCTCGGGAAATTCCGTTCGCTTCCGCTCTCCTGTTTCCGACCTCCAACCCTCGCTCTCTTCCGCCGAGTTTTCGCGGCGGCCAGAAGGGGGCAGCAGCGGCGACGCCATCTGTTTCCCTCTCCTTCCCCTCCCTCTCTCCCCTCCCCCGTGATTGATCGCCTTCGTGGCCACCCCCCTTCATCCTCCTCCCCCTTCCCCTCCCCGCATCCCGGAGGATTCCGGCGCTCTCCGCGAGCGGCGCTTCGCACGTGCGGTCCCTCGCTCTGCATCTCTTTCCTTGGGCTAATCGCGCGCGAGCCGATGGGGAGCACATCTTCCTGGGAAAGCCATCTCTGGGGTGTGCGTGGCACGGGGGTGAGTTTCCACCGACGTGCTCCTCCCTTTACGCTACCTGTGTTGGTGTAACTAATGCAAGTACTCATGTATTTTGCAAGTACGCCGAAAGAGCGGCACTCTGAAGTAAAGTGGGAAATGCATTTAAGACTCCTATCCTTGCATACCTGCTTTGTCTTATTTACCCCCATACACTGCTTCATACACGCCCTCCTGTTTTTAAGACTCCTAATATTCCTCCTCCTAAGAATTTCCTCAACCACAACTTTCCTGGCCTACCTCTACCTCTTACATCAGGCATTCAAGACCAGTTCTAGTTTTAAGACACATACATACATACATAACAATCACGCCGTTTCCTGCCGGGGTACGCACAGTCACAAAGTTTCACTCATAAATACATATTTGTACACCCATTTGTACAGCTCTGCTTCAATAATTTCCTCCATACTGACCCATCCTTGCAAACCTCCTTTGCCTCATTTACCCCCATACTCTGCTTCATACACGCCCTCCTGTTTTTAAGACTCCTAATATTCCTCCTCCTATGAATTTCCTCAACCACATTCAACCACAACTTTCTCGAACTACCTCTACCTCTCGCTACCATTCATTTCACTCTTATATATCTGTTTCGTTATTCGAATCTCATCCATTCTCTCAACATGGCCAAACCAACGAAGCACACTCCTTTCATACACGTCCATTACTGGAGCATCTAACCCACATTCATTCATGACCCACTCATTCCTGACCCTATCCATCCTACTTTTGCCGCAAACACTCCTCAGATAACTCATACCCACGGCGTTTAGTCTACTTTGTTGTCGTCTATGTTATGTCTTTGTTTTAAGATGATATTCCGAATCTTGTTAGTCGGATGTAATGCCATCTAGTGATCGCGGCCTGAAACTGACTAGGCTCAATAAAATGTACTAAATCTAAAAATATACTAAAGCATCTATAACTCTACCCTTTAAAATGATAGACGAGCACTTATTCTTTTGTTCGGCAAATATAAAGATTAGAAAATGAAATGAGTTATGCCTCAAAATGGACGGAGGAAAAGAAGATGTAAAAGAATGCAGCCGAGGAATTCAACCCCGACCCTTCCTAGGTTCTAAGCTGAATGTGGTTTGCCTTAAATTGGCACCAGAGCCGCTGCGAATACGGCAGCACTCGAAGCATCTATCTCTCAAAGGGTCTGAAATCGCCGCTGATTCCATGCCTACAGCGCCATTGGTCCAGCACGAGCGACTTCATCTACTCAGTTCTTGCCCCTGACCGACGCCTCCATCGCCTTGTTTGCCTGTCGTACCATTACTCCGGTTGCGCACCGTGAATTGACCCGTGCGTCGTCTACTTCCCGGCCGATCTTTACTCGCAGCGTGGCCGCTACTCGCCGGACATTCGGGGGGGGGGGATGGGTTTACAGCGTAGCTAATTAGATTCTCTAGCATATTTTTAATAATTCCGAATTAAACCGACTCGTTATATCTTGTGGGGTAAGCATAATATGGAAGTAACAGGTCAATCTAATTGTAAATTGGAATTTGTTAAAAAAATACCTGGGAAGTGCGACGATGAAAATGGGGAAATCAGTTAATTCACCTGCAACCGCAAAATAAGCTGCGAATCACCGCGAGGGTGTGTGGCAGGGGGTGAGGTCTCACCATCTTACAATATACTATACCCTATTTTAATCTATTAAACGAGCTATTTCTGTATGTAAGTATAGACCCTTTTTCCATCAATGAATAATGAAAATGAGAGTTGCTAACCAGGTGGAATACCGAGAGACCTTTATTCACTTCTTTCAGTGTAAGTATATCATTATTGTATTATCTACGATCTTATGACTTCGTCTTTCTTACGTATTATAGGCCTTTATATGGTATTATACAATGAGCTGAGAGTTAGCAAAGCTCTCTGGGATCAACTGAAATGTGATTTTTGCTATCAAACTCCTCAATAATGGCCTAAGTCGCGATATAGGATATATTTGTCAGTTACTCGGCGTTATTGGGAGACAGTAATAAATCATAGAAACTGCCGAAGAGTCAAACGAGCAATGGAGTACAGCCCGTAAGGCTCAAGGCAAAATATTTTAATTGGTTGGCATTTTTCTTGCTAACTGCAGCGTTTTTGCGCAGCACGTTGTGCGTAGCGTTTTCCAGAGTCCGAAGGCGAAGCGACTTAAAGTTTCTTCAACCCCAAGAAATTCCTCACCGTTCAACCAGGGTAGTAT
The DNA here is from genome assembly GCA_963169105.1 of Ceriagrion tenellum. Taxonomy (NCBI): domain Eukaryota; kingdom Metazoa; phylum Arthropoda; class Insecta; order Odonata; family Coenagrionidae; genus Ceriagrion; species Ceriagrion tenellum. The sequence continues at coordinate 138,672,428 of OY720640.1, forward strand.
GGAAAGAAGTATTAAATAATTTCAACCCTGATTATAATGTTACATCAATGACAAACCATTACGAAGACATAGAAAATATTGATTTGTCCTGATAACTCAGAAGTTTGAAATATTATCTCGAATTGTATTTGTTATTTTGTAATGCATCATATATGATTGTTTCATTTTTAAAAGAACATTTTTCTGTCGATCGAAGTCGGTCGCCAGGGACGTAAAGTTAGCTGTACCTACAACTACATCCGCACAAAACTGATGCATCAGCAAAAACGTGATAAAACTTGTTCACAATTGGCAAAATTTCACAATTATGCGCTGCAAGCATGCTATGGATGTACAACTGTTTATGTTTTTACGTCAACACTAATGCACCTAGGTACAATAGACACCGAAAAATTGCACGACATGCTGTTATTTCTAGGTAGCAGGTAAGTACACTAAAATTTGGGAATAGATCAACTATCATGTTAAACTAACTATCGAAAAACGTAGTTAAAATTCTCATTGGCAGCCGTTATGATATTTTATCTTTCGCGGGAAAAATGACATTTTAAACGTGTCCATTAAATCTATTTATTTCCCTTATTTTATTCCAATGATGTGATCTACCGTGATGTGTTTGAGTACGTAAAATGTTATTTATGTCGTCAGCAATTAAATTGGTTTTGAACTGAAATAACAGACCTGAGTAAGTTTTATCGATGATCCGAAAGCGATGCCCGTCCCAGTTTTAGTTTAAGTTCAGTTATACTAACGAGATTATCATAACGGCCTTTAACATGTCTTACCGATCTTCTCTGCGCGCGATCTCAATCGCTTTTTAAGCCTACCTCGTGAGGATCCCAAGTACGGGGACCTTTTTCCAAAGGGGATCCAACAAGGATGAGGTAGCTGATTTCTCTGACTTTATCGTCGCTCTTGCCTAGTTATTTTTATTCTATGCCTATTATTTTGGCTATTATGCCTAGCTATTTCGGGAAATCTGAATATACGATTAGCTTCACCAGTTATTTCCTAAATATGTTTACCACTCGAGAGACCATAACTGAGTTTAACTCCTAGGTAGATTACAGATTCTACCATCTCATTGTCTATGATATTCAGAATAGGAGTTAAGAGTAGGTCCTTTCCTTTCCTAGAATTTTATTATTGCGCTCTTTCCCAAATTTAAATCTAGCTACCTCGTATCACATCACCTTTGGATTGCCACTAGGTCCTTGCGGGAAATTTGGCTGTGGTTCGGAGATGGTAGGCGGCTAAGTATTTTAATTTAGGAAATGTGAAGCAATTACTGGTGGTGTATTAACCAGTTATTTTCTATCTTAAAAATAGTGTTATAGCATGAGGAAAAAAACCGGTCAGAGTTTATAACCGATGTGCTTGTATTATTCTTGGATGTATTTGGGTTCACTGAGATTTCATTTGTGACTGTGCATACCTATTAAATCTGCATTTTAGTCATGAACAAGTAGGTATTAAAAATTCTCATGCCGTCATTACATAATCAGCTTTAGTTACGTTGATCATGCTGAACATCTATTAAACGTAATGGAGAAGACTAAGTATTACTGAATGATGTACATATCATCTTGAAATGATTGGGAAGTATATCATCTTACAGTCGTGCGTGGTTGGCACTCGCTGCTCTAGTCGCTCCCTCGCAAGGCTATTCGATAGGGAAATAGAAGTTCTTACGGTGGTTCTCCACCATAAGTCTATTATTCTATTACTTAGTAACATTCCAATAAAATCACGCCAGTCATCCTCAGAAGCGTTTAATGATGTTCTATAAAATATATAAGACTCGGGCGTTACTCGATGGAACTCCTTGTTTTTCACTCATTATAAATGAGTTATTTAAAATATATTTTATATATCTTTAGGGAAGCCTCTCGTCTCAAATTTTCTATGAAAATTAAGCATTTTCTGTAATATGCGCTATGATGGCTGTAATATACGCTATAATTCACACCCAAGTTCTTTTGATATCCCTGACACACTCGTCAACACAACTCGTTGCAATGCAAGCTTCTCCTCGCTGCACGCGATTTATTTCCATATCAAGCATACATCGTAGTGGCCCCATGTACTTTACGCGTATTCCAGGTGTGGTCTAGCGACTGAGTAATACCTGAACTTTTACATAATTGTATCCGACTCCTTCTAAGATGGCTGGAACCAACGCTCAGTTGGCAAAAGAATTTGTGCCTGAGGATAGTACTCTACACGTGTAAAAATCTAGAGAATATTTACTCACTTCCATTGAAACCTACCTTAGATCGGTAGATCAACTCCATATATTATATAAAAGACTACGCATAAGTATGTATGATTCATCTGGTTGGCGTAGTGATTCAGATGCCCGCCGATAAATGGCGAGCGAGTCCTCATGTACGTTTTCCACAAACTGATAGATAGTATGGGCGTGTGTATTTTTCAAAATACAGGTATCATTTTCAAAAATAAATAAATTTTAACTTATTCGAACTGTCAAGGAGGTGTTACCGTTTTTATAGAACTGTCAAATCTGACATTTTTTATGTTTCTAGCTATAGGTCCGCCTGCTTCGTATAACATGCTGTGTTCTAAGAAATCTTTGGTATTTAGATAATATATATTGTTTACCACTGTTACATATTTTGTTTTCAATAAGAAAACAATAACATTTCTTTTTTGAAGAAATTGTCTGGACCGGGAAAGGAACCATGGACCTTTGGTTTGCCGGACCAATGCGCAGACCACTACGCTATCCAGGCTTTCTAATTCCCATGGCAATTTTGGTGGATACAATGGAACTAGATGTTAAGATTTTTCTCATGGCAATTTCTTCAAAAAAAAATCACCTGCCATGTTTGAATATTTTCTAAAACTTATTTCTGTTTAATGTTTTACTCTTTTCATTACTTGTTGGCTATTTTGCCATTATTTTTGGTTATGTCAGCAGGCTTTTTAGCTATTAATGAAAATTATGCGAATCCCTGTGGGCGCTCGTGAAGCACCGCGTCGCCCCCTCCATTGCATTGCATTGGGGCAGTGAGGCGCTGCGCCGTGTGAGAGAGAGAGAACGGAGCCTCGACACGGATAGGTCTAGTCGAGTCGAGTGGTGGTCGTGCCGTCCGACTCGACCCCTGACGAGAGGACCGCTCGCCCGAGCGCTCCACTCCATCACGTCAACTGCTGGAGGGAGATGTGTGCCTCACCTGGAGCGTTTGAGTGCCTTGGGCGACGCCCTCTTCAGTCTCGCGAAAGTCGTGTCAATTGCTGTGATCTCTCGAATACCCCGCTTAGAGCCCTGCATATTGTCTCTGTCGAGACGAGGCGTCCATTTCGGGAATGAAAAAAAGTCGGCGCGGGCCGTGCCGGAGAGATGGCCTTTAGTTTTCCCCAAGTTGGGTAATATTTAGCTCTGACTTAATTCGGTTACGGCGGGTAATTCATATTCCCGAAGTCGTGTCACGCGCCCCCACTCGGCGGACCAGCTAAGCGGTGATGATCGATGTCAGTTGGAAGCCCTTTTCCATGGGATGCCTTCCCTTGTACTTATTTCTTGGGACTTTCGGTGAGTGTAGGGCGATACCTGAACTTTAGCTTGAAATTTCATATCTTGTCATCGACGAAGTCAACATTTTTGTCAGAATAGACAGATCAAGGAGAAATATTTTATAGGGCACTAAAACCATTGCGCTAGTACATCGGCGACGCTATATGCTATGCGTAGACATTTCACGCTTTAAATGTCTGCGATTTATTTTTCGGCATTTTTCATGAGTGTAGGGCGATATTGAACGTAAGCTTGGATTTTCATCTATTTTTATCATTTATGTCGTTTTTTAAGTTGTTATTTTAGGCGTACTACTCTTGATTAATGTTTTCACTGCTACAAAAATGCGTAGACACACAAGGGTTACACCGCCAATATACATGGCCTGCTGTTAGTAAGTGGCGTAATAGGTGGTAGCTGAGGATAAAGGTATTAGGGAGTGTATCAATAACTAGCTACACAACCTGTCGATAATAGCATTCAAAAATGTAATTGGCAGTATAATGGTCCCTCATCATTCGTAGGAAAAATACTATTTAAAAACCTCTCCCTTCTTCTGTCTATCTCCCCAATTTTATTCTCATGATCTATTTTATGGTTTGCTGTCGAAATTTTTATGATGTTAGTAACGTTGTCTGCAAGTAAATTTGTTTGAAACTTCCATTTTTTTAGATTTTAGATTTTTTTAAATTTAGTTTTTACCTAAGGTCTGAAAGTAGTTCCCATTCCAGTTGTTGCATAAGGTCAGTAATACTAGCAAAATTATCATAACGGGCTTTAGCGCATCATACCGATCTTCGCTGCTCACGTCTAAACCGTTTTTAAGCCGATGTCATAAGGATAAAAGACGAGGTCGCCTGAGAGAAAGACACATGTGTCTGTGGCGTTGATCGCGGTGGCTACGTTCCTGCATTTAAATGCCAAGTTGGAATTTAAATTATGGAGTTGACATTCAGTCTCTTTTACTCTTCAATTTAAGCTGATCGCTTCTTGCGGGTTGCGATTTGCCTCCCCTGTGGCCTGTGCTACGCCTCATTGTGTTCCTCTAGGAAGTGCTTCCGTGGTCAGGACTCTACCGATGTCCTTCGTCAGCCAAATGGATGGATATGTTTTTTTATCCTCGAGGTGATGGTTCTGAGCAATTTATTCAAATATCGTAGACGGAATTATGTTGTGTTCCACCTCCTCACCAGATGAGAGCTCAGGAACATCACTGTATTCAGCTGTTATCTTTGTTTCATACCGTCGTCTCTTCAACTAGTTCTTGAACAGCACAAAATCCTATAATTTTCATAAATGTCTTACAAGTTGAGAAATCGCTAATATTTTCTACTTTTTCCAGCTTTTTCCTCCATATGCTCTCTGGCTGATAAAGAATGAAATGAAGTGGCAAAGAAATTGAAAGAGCCGATAAGAGCAGTGACTCAATTTAATTGGATTCAGTCTTCATCATCAAGCATCTTTGTGATGATATCATTTAATTAAAAATACCATAGGCGATCGATTCAATCAAAAGATACAATGTACAGGTGGTTAAACTTTAATCAACGAGAATATATTCAGCGGAAAACCAACGGGTGCTTTAGACGAGGTCGAGGTTGGCATGACAATACGTAGCTTATTCGCCGTCTTATTAGAGGAACAAGACGAGTGTCAGCGACTGTGAAATATTTCTTTCTCGAGGATTTTCTTGTTAATAATGAGACACAACTATGGAAATAATTGAGCTGATACTGAAATGACGCGCTGTCACTGTAGCTTGTAGTAAAAAAAATATTGAGACCACCTCACTAGACAATTGTGAAGCGAAAGTTTCAAAGAAAGCTCGCGCCTGAGAAGATTGACGCGACTATGACTACGGGCCCATATCTCACGCAAAAAACTGTTCCTAGTCATAAAACACTATCATCACAACAGTCTCTAGGCAATCATAGATTAAGCTTTATAAAAATAAATTGTTTGGTGCTTAAAAAATCCAAATATTAATTTTTAATTGTAATTTTAATGAAGGAACTTGTCGAGGTGTGTAATACCATGTCAGCCTGTTTGTTTTTGTCATAAATGAGTGTTTTTTATGGTATATTTATTTATTAATGTTAGCCGAGAAGGAGATTTACAATTTAATTGAGACGTAGGCAAAGGCATTGGATTGACCAAAATCCTCAAAGAGAAGATATACCATGGTATTCAACGTGGTCTAGAACAAAAGTAATTAGGTTAATGTTTTCCATCTCGAAAATTCATCGATTTATGGTAAATACATATTAGGGTAGGCCAAAATTTCCAGGTTTTTCATTTTTTTTTGAATTTATTGGGTTTCGAAGCTTAATTTTTTCCTTTTGAGGAAAACATAATGTGTACAAACTTTGGAGTCAATCAACCTCCGTGAACCCGTGCCGCAGGGGTGCCAAACTTACAATATTAAGGGCGAGAATTACTTTTTTTCTTTCTAGTCCAATAAAAGTGGTAAATGTTGTTGTAAATGTTTTGCCATATGTATATGCTTCCTTTATAAACGTTTATCGTGACTTAAACATTAATAAACTGCTGTTTATATTATTAAAAAATGATTATTAAATTTAATAACAGTGAGGGCTATGGTGGTTAGGCAACACGCACGATACATTCTTTAACTTTCTCGCATATACCCTAAATTACACATATAATCCTTAGTGTTTACCATTGTGCAAATGAGCATTCAAACTAAATGAAGGTAATTCACTCATGTAAACTGAATATGTTCATTATTTATTACTTTTTCATCACAAAAATATTAACAATATAATATGTACGTGACGGCAATATACAGATTGCACAGTAGATTTGTTGGCATCAGGATCCTTTATATGTAACCAGACAGGGTTACTGCTTTCATTAATCATTTTTAATTACCTTGTTTAATAAGTATGAGTGGAGGACGACCACTCTTCCATCTACATTATTCGCGCGCAAAGGTTTGAAAACGTAATCTTCTAGTGTGTAATCCTAGAGGACATCCCAGAAAGCTCTTATATACCTGCTTGTACTTCAGTCTTCCCAGCATCTTCCGGGAGTATCGAGTGACAAAATCCGAAGGATCATTTTGGATATACGGGAAAGCCTCTGTGGGCTTGAAGTGAGAACGTCTAATGGCCTCTTCACTTGAATTTACGCCGTCGTGAAGGGTCATCATCTTCTAAAGGCTTAGCCTTGTCTCAGCAGCCATATGCTCCTGCGTACTGCAGCTCTCTTCAGATCAGCATATGTTTTTATTTATTTATTTATTAAAAACGCCAAAAACAGCAACTAGGGCCCTCACAATGGGTTTAAATAAACAAAAAATAAGTTAAGAAATAAAACAAAAATATATAGTAAAAACAATAAGAACAATAATCAACAGAAAGAAAAAAAATCAATTTTGTGGCAGGAGGGAGGGAAGAAGAGGAGGACACAATGCGTTTAAGTTGGGAAGAAAAGATGTTGCGTGAGGAGAAAAGGTCAAGGATATGGGGTGACTGATTGGCAAGGGTATTGAAAAATGAAGGTAGGCGGTAGAAAATGGAACGTTGGGAGGTGGAGAGACGGAATTTGGGTGTGTGAAACAGACTTACATCGCGAGTGGTGCGGGCAGGGATGCAGAGTGAAAAACAGGAGAGAAGATGATCAGAGCGGAGGGACCCGTTCATGATAGAGTGAAGAAATTTAAGGTCGGAAATTAGCCGGCGATGTGGGAGATGTGTGAGACCTTGAGACAAAAGAAACTAGAGAGCTGTGTCTAAGGGAGGGCACGCGATGCCGGACTATGGCTAAAAAGAAATTAAGGGGGCGGTTGAGTATTTTAAGTGTAGTGCGGGACGCAGTTAACCAGATAGGAGAATAGTACTCAAGGATGGGCAGTACACAACCAAGAAGCACAGATTTAAGGGCAAAAGGGTCGGTAATTTCATTAAGTCTGTATAGAATCCCCACTCTGGACATAGCTTTTTTAGAAATTGAAGAAATATGCTCACTTAAAAGGAGCTTTTGGTCAAAGGTGACCCCTAAATCATTGAAGGAAGTGACGGAAGGTACAGGATGTTTGGAAAGTTGGTAAGTAGAGGAGATAGTTTTGTGTTTTAATGTGAAGGACATAATAGCGGATTTACCTGGATTAACACGTAGTAACCATTTTGCGCACCAACTATCAATTGCATTAAGAGCGGACTGTAACTGAAGTGAGTCAGCCTTACTGTCCACATTTTTAAACACTTTGCAATCATCAGCGTATGAGAGAATGTTACAGCCCAAGGGTAAGATGTCATCAACTAGATCATCCACGTAGAGTGCAAAGAGAAGAGGGCCGAGAACGCTGCCCTGGGGGACGCCGGAAGAGACAGGGATGAATGCAGAGGAGTGACCATTGATTATCACACGCTGGTGACGGTCACGTAAAAAATGTGAAATAACTGAGAAGACGGCACCATGAATGCTATATCGAGATTGAAGTTTGTGCAGAAGGAGGGTGCGGTTGACGGAGTCAAAAGCCTTAGAAATGTCAATATAACAAACGTCGAGTTGCGACCGATTTTCGAAGGCAGAAATGATATGATGGTGCAGAGTAGATAGATTTGTAAGACAGGAGCCGCCAGGAAGGAAACCATGCTGAGGAGGTGAGATGTAAGGAAGGGTAAAGTGAAGAATGTGATCATGGAGAATACGCTCAAAAATAATTGACAAAACCGGTAAGATGGAGATAGGGCGATAGTTTTCAATAAGATCTTTCGGTCCAGATTTCAAAATAGGGTTTACATTGGAGTTTTTCCAGTGCGACGGAAAAGTTCCAGATTGGAAAAATCTAATAAATAAGATGGAGATGGGGATATAAAGTTCATCAGACGTTAGACGAAGGAACATTGAGGAAATATCATCAGAACCGGTAGCTTTGCTAGTGGGTAGATGGGACAAATAGTTGAGAATTTCCTGAGGAGAGGTGGAGATAGATGCAAGAGAATGCGTGGAAACCGGGTGAACAGGGGGGAGGTCGATATTAGGAGAGGAAGGGGGGAAATTGGACTAGAAATAGTTATTGAAGGCCGAGGACCTGGCGTCTCCTTCATATGACACCCCACCGGCGGACAAAGTTAGTGGGATACGAGGCGTTTTTCGCTTGGAATTGATCAGCGACCAGAATCTTTTCGAATTCACCTTAATGTCCCCAGTAATTCTTTTACAAAGTCCGTGTAGTCACGACGAAGAAGGTGTCGCGCGTGGCGGCGGAGAACAACAAAGGATTCGCGGGTGCGAGGGTTGGGGTGGGATTACCAAAGTTTCCAGGTAGCAAGCTTATTTTTCAAGGCCCAAGATGCTTCTGATGAGTGCCACAGGGGCTTACTCTTCGACAAGCGACGAGAAGGGACGAGGTCCGCGATGGCAGCATGGAGAGGGTCGTAAAACAGTTGGGGTGCGTCTTCGGGTGACCCAAGCTCCAGGAGGTCCCAGGGAAGTAACGAGAGGGTCCGATTAATGGCAGGCCAGTCCGCTTTGTTCCAACAACGGCGGGATCTGGGGGGGGGGTAAGAGGCACGGAATTTTGGCGTTGTCGAGGGAAGGGGAATGTTAGAGAACACTCGAGGGATTCGTGGTCAGTTGAGAAAATGTTTCTGCCTGCTGCTAAGGAATGCACTTGTTTGGAGGAAACTATGAAATCCAGTGTTGCCGTATCTCTCGTGGGGTAAGAATTACAATGATGGAGGCCGAGATCGTTCACAAAGTGGTCAAGGAAAAAATCGTCACAATGGTTTGTAGGAGATCCAGATACGGAAGAAGTCCAATCGATGGACAAATTAAAATCACCAAAAAGTAAAACTTCACCATAAGCACGTGCACGGAGAATATAACCGAAACAGGCCTGCAGAGACAATAATCACAGTTAGGTGGGCGGTAGAAACAGCCAATAAAAAGTTTAGTAAAATGGTCACTGTTTGGGCAGGAGTTGACGCGAATTTGGGTCCAAATTATTTCACAATTGGTCTCGAGATCAGCCCTTCGAGTGGCAGGGTAATCGAAACTAATGGCCAATAAAACACCACCACCACGGGAACCACGATCAAGACGGAAAATTTGATGAGTGGAAGCAAACGCAAGTTCGTCGTCGGAGATCTTATCACAAAGCCATGTTTCAGTTAGGGCGATGATGTTGAAGGAGGAAAGTTCGGTGATATTGGAAGACAGCACTGGAATCTTGTTTTGTATACTTCTGTTGCCGGGTGACGTATCGGTGCCGGTGGGAAAGCGCCGGTGGAAGATCGGTAGACCGGCTAAGGAGAGACCCTTCCATGAGATTAGCGGGATTTGCGCGGGATATCATAGAAAACCTCTCGATCCCGAAAGTATTCTTGAAGGGTAGATGATTACTCTCCGTTGGGTGCCGAAAATAAGTCCATGGGTGTAAAATTACCACTGTTACAACAACTAGAAGTGCAGAGGAGAAAACGCGTTGTACTACACCGGCGGCCATATTGGATTGGATTGGATTTTAATCCCAACGTACTTGGTACATCATCTAGGAACTTCTTTCTTGACCTTCCTCTGCTTCTCTTGCCGTGCACCTTTCCCTCCATTATATTTTCTAAAAAAATATTATGTCGAAGATCATGGCCAATGAATTTAACCTTCCTTTGCTCCATCTCTTTTATCCGTCTTCTTTCTTCTTTTATTTCCCTCAGCACCTCTTCATTGCTCTTTCTGTCAGTCCATCTTGGTTTTGTCATTCTCCTCCATTACCACATTTCCACAGCTTCCAACCGCGATTTTTCCATCTGTCTCAATGTCCAGCTTTCACAGCCATATAACAGTGTGCTCCATAGAAACGTTTTCGCAAAAGATTTGCTTGTTTCTGCTTTAATATGGCTATTTCCTAGAATATGTTTTTTATTTTCATATGCCTTTTTTGCCAAGGCTATCCTTCTTTTTACTGCAGAGGTGCTTCTGTTATCTCTTGAAATTATGCTCCCAAGGTAGCTGAACTCTTCAACCTGTTTTATTATCGATCCCCCTATCATTATATTTACATTGGGCTCGTTTTCGTTTCTAGATACTGTCATAGCTTTGGTTTTCTTCACATTTATTTTCAATTTCCATTTCGCCAAAACTGTGGACAAGATTCGGAGCATTCTATTCATATCTTTGGCTGATTCCGCCAGGGTCACAATATCATCAGCAAACCTAATGCAGTGAATCTTCTTCCCTTCATTCGGATACCTTTAGTTTTCTCCTTCATAGTTTTTATAGCCTCTTCAGTGTATAGATTGAACGAGTATGGTGAAAGTGGACATCCTTGCTTTACTCCTTTCCTGATAATTGCTTCGTGAAGGGTAGAATCTATTTTTCTTTTTAGTTCTACCTACGGATAAACCATGTTGTGCCAATGTATCAATTCATGTCCATGATACAATTTACGACTAATGAATGCCTTCAGGTATGCAAAAAAAACGAATTGTGGTGTTCAGAGAAAGTCCGAAGAAATTTCAATTTAAGAGACTCAGACATTACTTAGTGGAACTAAAATGTCAACGAACATGAGAAAGCTACGTTTAGTCCACAGATAGAAGAACTTTTCAATTATCAAGTATTCGACTGCTGTGAAGTCATTTTCTATATGCTGATAAAATGTCGCGACTTAATATGCATAAAAATCCTGAAAGGGAATGAGCGTAACAAGCTGTACTGAGGGTGAGGGATGGAAGGTGAAGTGGTTGCGTGGGGGTTTCCGTTACATCACAGCAGAAATCCAAGTGTGTCACAAAGGCTGGGGGGATTGGAGATTATTAAGAAGGAAAAGACATCGATGAGGTTTTGCCCTACGTTGGAGTTGTAACAGCTAATGAAGCAGGAAGCCAATTTGTACGTAATGAAGGACTACGAATACGCACAATCTACAGATCCAACCCTCTTTATGCTTTGACACAGACGATACCTTACGTAACCATTTTTAAACAGTACAAAGCCCTCGTCATTCAATGGGCATCATAAACAGCACCTAATGCCAGGAATTGTGTACCTTTATGAGGGTCTTTTCAGTATATAATGTGCAGGAACTGAAGGTAATCATCTCGTGGCTGTGACTATTTAAAAATTTTAGATTAAATTTGTAATGTTGTAGAGATAAAAGTCGCTATAAAACTACTCACTATGTATCCTATGTATGTAAGTACTTAACGCCTAATTTAAATATATGACATCAATTTTAGTCTTCGTTTTGCCTTTATAACCGAAAGGAAATCTGGAATGAATAAGTTGTCTCAAATGACTTATTATTGATTTCTGGCTGATGTTTCTTGCACAGACTGAAAAGGGGTTCGTCCGGTCCAGAGAAAGGTCCCACTGATGCTGATACATAGCTTTTAGGACTAGGTGTTACATGTGATAACGGCATGTAATGCATAAAAGATCGAATTCAAGTGTTTCTCTTAGATCACCGGCTCCGTGAGAACAAACTAAATTTTTTAATATTTTCCAGTCCGATGCCGAGTAATTACGAACAAAAACGATAGCTTCAAGGAAAATATTGGAAAAATCAAAATTTAAAATGTGACCTATCTGCATTAGACGACGTGGAATCGGTTCGTACAGTGTTCACCTAATAGCTAATTCCTATATATTCAATCCTATCAGGCGTAACCTTGTGGGAGTCCATCTTTGAACAAATAATGACTATACCGACTTAGTTTAAATCCACAGAGCTCTTTACGAGTATTGTTACTAATAAACCGTACGAAAGAACCGTACCAAAAACTAAAGAACCGTACTAATTTGTACTCTGTGGATTTGAACATAGTTGGTTCTGTCATTATTTATTCAATTCCTATGTATTTCCTATGTAACCGTCAGTGATAACACTGCTTGGGCCTCTGAGGAATCAGGGCCTTGGCCGAAAAGGCTCGTTTCCTTGACAGTTTCACGTACTACATAATGTACTCTCTCCTGTACTTGCCGAGTTGCGCGCTGTAGCCGATGAAGTACACGGGCTCTTGCTGGGAAGGTAGCTCCCTTAAGTTTCTTATCGGTAGTATCGCCCTCATACAAGTCTTCCAGCAAGTAGACATGCTTTCTTTTATCCGAATAATATAAACCAATAATATATAAAATATATATCGAGACTGTCAAAGTCGAGGCAACCGAGGGTTTCTAAGAGAGAGAATGCAAGAAATCCGATAGATCTACGTTTAGAAAGTTGAAATTGTAAGGAAATGGAACTGAAATGACTGCTCACAAAATTATTCAATGAAGCAAAAATGCCTCCTTACACATTATGCTCGTGAATTTACCTGAGTCTTGGTGTTGCTGAGTGTTCTGTGGTGAATAATCAATGGAAGGGTAATCGCTACGATGGAGAAAACCAAGTTTTTGTAAATTGAAGTCGTGCTTTCTGTCACCGCAATCTTTTGGTTACATCTTAATATGTGGATAATATTTTTATTGTTTGGGAAATATTGGTAATGTGCATTATTCAATTTAATGTAGTTTTGATGTTTATTGACGAGGTGGAAAACCGGATTGTGTGATTTAGGAAAGTTCAAGTTAAAGAACACGGTGAGCGTACCCTGTGTTGCATATCTATCAGGGGTGGCCAATTGATTTTTTTTATAAGGGTTGTTCATGCCGTCTCCCACGTCGTTGAAGTGGCCCCTGCGATGTTCGTTTGTGATTCATGAATTTCGTTCACAGATATGCGCGAAAATATTCATTCGCGTTCTCAATAGTGATACGTATAGATAAAGGTGGAAAAATATGCGTTACCGATTTGGTTCCTTGGCAATTTTATACTATTTTAACAGGTAGCCTTTTGGCACTTGACGTATATTTCGTAATAAATCGATTCAATATGCGCATATTTTCCCGTATACACAAAGTAATACGTGTTGTAGTAGTATAATGATGGCTAACAAATATCGAGGCATCGTGCCGAATAAAAAGCACGTATTCATTTCGGTTTTTGCTGAAATTTGGAATCCCGCGCCAGAAACCGAAGTCAAAACAATGTTTTCATAAAAGAAAAAATTTAATAAAGTCTTGCATCATTTATATTACTACAGGCATGGTACTTCTTCTTCTTCAGTGTTCAACCCTGGGGTTGGTTTGCAGCAGTACGCCATTCCTCTCTTCTGTCTGTCTTTCTCTTCATTTCTGTGTATGTGGTGAAACCCATATCATTCACAATCTGCTGCATGAATGACATCCTTGGTCGTCCCCGGCGATTCCTTCCCTCTGTAGCTCCTTCTGCTATTGTTATAACGATGTTGTCGTGTCTTAGAATGTGCCCTACGAGTTTGTCTCTTCTCGTTTGGATATGCCTCCACAGGGATCTGGTTTCTTGAACTCTTTTCAGTACCTCTTCATTCGTGACATTTTTCCAGCTGGGCTTCAACATCCTTCTGTATAGCCACATCTCCAGGGCTTCTAGCCGCCTTCTCTCTTGTTTTCATATTACCCATGTTTCGCTCCCGTATAGGGCCACACTCCAAACAAATGCTTTCATCATCCGTTTCCTTATTTCCAAACTAATGTTCTTGCTGGTTAGTAGGTTCTTTCTAAGATAGAATGCAATTTTTGCCTGATGTATTCTCCTTACAATTTCTTTCTGGCTTCTACCATCTCTTGTTATTCTGCTTCCCAAGTAGGCAAATTCCTCTATTACTTCTAGCTTCTCTCCTCCAATTCTCATTATTGGGGGTTCATATTGTTCTTCATTACTGCAAACCATCACCTTGGTTTTGCGTTTGTTTATTCTCATGCCATACTAATTACAGAAAATCGTACCCATTGTGTTGAGCATCCTTTCTAGATCTTCTTTGGTCTCTGTGATCACAGCAATATCATCTGCATAACGCAGCATATCTATCTTCCGTCCATTAATTTTATTCCCCACCTCAGTAGTTTCACGAACTTGGTCTATAGCTTCCTGGATGTAAGCATTGAATATAAGAGGAGAGAGAGCACATCCTTGTCTCACGCCTTTTCTAACTTTTGCTTCTTGCTTTTGATGAAAATTCCTTATCACAACCATTTCGTTCTTATATAAGCTGAGTATTACCCGCATGTCTTTATATTTTAGGCCTGCTTTTTTTCAGCACTCTGAACATCTCTTTCCAGATAACATTGTAAAATGCCTTTTCCAGGTCAATGAAGGCAATATAAGTAGTTTTATTTCTCTGCATTTATTTTTCAATAAGAAGCCTCAATGCCAGAATTGCCTCTCTTGTTCCTGATCCTCTTCTGAATCCAAACTGATCTTCACTCAGCATATCCTCTACCTTTCCTTCAATTCTCCTCAGGATTATCTTTATGAGGATTTTCGATGCATGCGATATTAGGTTTAAGGTTCGGTACTGTTCGCATTTTGTAGCTATCGCCTCTTCGGTATAGGAACCGTGATGCATTTCTGGAAGTCGGTTGGGGTCTCTCCTGTGTTATATATGGACCTAATCATTTTCAGCAGCATCGTTTTCATATTTTCACCAGCATTCTTGATTAGTTCTGAGGGAATCTCATCAATACCCGTTGCTTTGTTCTCCTGTAGGTCTTTAAGGGCTTTGTCGAATTCTTCAAGCAGGATGTCGTCTCCTTTGTCATCTTCGTTAACTTCCTCTTCCTTTCCTATTACACCCTCTGATAGAGGTGGTCCGTCATACAATTCCTCAATGTACTCTTTCCACCTCTTCCCCACGTCTTCACCAAACAACATTTTCCCCTCTTTATCTTCTCTTGTGCCCGGTATTGTTGTTGTCCGTCTGTTAAAAAATGTGTTTGCTCTCCTCTGGGCCATATCAGTTTTTCCTTTCTGCATATTTTCTTCCACTTCCCTGCACATTTCCTGAAGAAAACCTTCTTTTGCTTTCCTAGCTTCTCTGTTGACTAAGTTCCTCAGTCTTCTGTATTCAGCTTTTCCTTGTTCATCAATGGCGTTTTTGTATAGTCTTCTGTTTTCGATAAGCTGAACAACATCTGCTGTGATCCATTTCTTTTTGTTGTTGGATTTAGTTTTCCCTACTATCTTTTCTGCTGCTTTGTATATACCGGATTTAATTTGCTCCCATTCTTCTTTTACGCTGCCATGTTGGAAGTTTTTAGCAAGGTCGTCCGTTTCCTGTGCGTACTGTCTGGCGAGTCCCTCAGTTTTCAGTTTTTCTATTTCCCATTTCTGTTTTACCTTCTTTCTCTTAAGACATTTAAATCTGAGTTAGCTTTTCATCAGGACCAGGTTGTGGTCGCTATCTATGTCTGCAGATGGGTAGCTCCTGCAGTCTTTCGCTTGGTTCCTAAAACGTGATTTCACTAAAATGTAATCGACCTGTTGTCTTCTTAAGTCTCCTGGGGCCTTCCAGGTGTATCTTCTTCTCTTGTGATGCTGGAAAAGAGTGTTTGCAACATAGTTGATGTCTCGAGCAGAACTCGATTAGTCGGGTTCCTCTTTCATTTCTTCTTCCAAGTCCATAGCTGCCGACAATCCCTTCTTCTGTTTCTTCACCCACACTCGCATGGTTATTAGCATATAATAAAGAGACAAACTTGAGTTAAGTGCGGTCCAAGAAATTTTTTTTGGCTTACTTGGAAAGTCATTAAAATGTGAACCCAGTGACTCACGATCAGCGCTCCAACCACCTTGACTGCATCTGAATTTTAGGTGCGTGTTTCCGAATTGGAAAATTTATCCACCCTTGTGAAACGCAGCTGCACAGTGTTTATTGCCGAATTATCTTCGGTTTTTACGCAACGCTCGGTAATCGCTTCTTTTTCCACAATTTAGCTATCCGCTTATTTTGACGAAATGGTTTTAATGTTTATCACAATTCTGAGACCGTGTAAATGTTTTATAGCTGATATTTTAAGCGTTTAAAGCACGTTACATCTACATTTACGAAGTAACGTGCAAGCTCCATCCTGGATGTGTGGCACGGGGTGATTCCACGTAGGCATCTAATACTCTTCCCTGTGTAAAGGCCGCTTTAAACGGTACATTTTATCGTACAAACGAATGCACAAATTCCTTAATGAGGGAAATTGTACCGTGTAAAGCGGCAAATTGTACGATTGTCTGAATGACTTAACGGGAAATAGAACCTGCTCTAATTCCAGTCAGTTTCTTGTACATTCTATGAGACATTCGTTTGTACAATAAAATGTACCGTGTAAAGCGGCCTTTAGGTCGAACCCTTTGCAGTATCCTCCTTTGGGTCGCAAATGGGAGGACCAGAAAGCCGCAGTCAAGAGAAACATATACGGCCGAAGTAGAAACTAGGAGAGTGCTATACCTTGACTAAAACACCTTAATACAATTCACGGTCAAAAGCTAATGCCATTAGTATTACTATGACTAATAATTAATGGATACTTGACGCGATATATATCAATTCATATAGAAAGCCAATTCTTACGAGATGAGGTGCTAGTAATTATCAATAGCCATTGCCTACAAGTACGAAGTCTATTCTACCTGGCAAAGGTGAGCAATTCATAGAAAAGATCGATCTCAAGTATTATATTCCCATATTTTACGCTTTAAATGTATCCACTGTGCAATCTTTTTCATTCTTGCTGTAGTAGTCATGAGTTTATTCCGGGAAGTAATGAAAAGAAAAATATATATATCATACTCCTAAACATTCGAAGCCATTTCGGAAAGAACCCAATCAATTCTTCAGGTATCCGGTTCTAATCTTATGAGCCCATTTATTATTACCCGTTGTAGATCCGCAGGATGCGTGTAGTGCATCGCGTATTTATGAAATTTCGCCTGTTGATCTTTTTTATCTGGTATGTTCTATTTATCATCACACTTAGTGACATTAACATATGTAGGGTGTAGTGTAATGCATGTTGCTGAAATCCCACCTTGTGCCACACATCCTTATGTTGAATCGCTGGGTATTGGGTGGATGTAGATGCTTGCAGCCATCCTCTCTCGCGACCCACTCCGCCGTCCTCCGAACCCTAATGAACTCGCGTGCCCCTTTCTCGCTGATATCCTTCATTCTCCCTTTGGCTTCGAGATATTACCCTGCAAGTCATATCAAGGGTACGTGATAGGTATTGAGTCATAACTAAAATGTTCTATGACATATCGTGGGGATAACACAGACATAACATATGCGGCACAACATAAAGAAACTAGGTTTTGTTAAGCGTATAATAGGAAGGTCCTCGGATGAAAAAGTCAAAGAGAAATACTACTTCGCTCTGATTAGGCCACACCTCGAATACGCCGCGAGCATTTGGGACCCTAGTCATAAAATTTAATAAAAAAAATTAGCAAAATACAAAGAAAAGCAGCACGCTTCGTTAAAAACTGTTACGAGCGTACATATACTGTCTCACAACTTTTAGAGGGATTAAGGCGGGAGCCCCTAGAGACTCGGAGGCTACACGCTAGGCCTGTTGCTTGATAAATTCAGAACTGATATTTTTCAGAGCGACATAGAGAATATTATAATGACTCCTCACTACATATTTTGGTCTGACAGATGCGATAAAATAAGAGAAATACACTGCTGAACAGATAGGTACTAAAACTTGTTTTTTCCGCGAAGAATAAGCGATCACAATAAAATCTAAGCTCCACTAAATACAATCCTATAATTCATTTCACCATTTCATCTCCAAAACACTTGCACCTTTACACGGCTGGTGACCTAACACCCCCTGCCACACGTCCTTGCGGCGGCTCGTGGATTATTGTGTGGAAGTAGATACCTTCGTAAAGTTTGTGAATCTACGACTAATAATGCGTTAGCAAGAACCAGCAAAAAGTTGTCAAAAGGGGAACTTGCCCCAGCATGAACTATACTGAAGGTATGCTACCAACTCCTCCAGTACTATCCTTTGCACCTGCCCCTCATTGCCTCCCGCTCAAACCCGAATGAGAACCCCCCCCCCACCCACCTCCCTCCCCTTACCCTCCCCCGCAAGGATCGTCTGGACTCCCCGCCAATGGGAGAGGTGACCTCGTGACCCGAATCCCTCGGTGCGCGAGGATTCCTCACTCTCTTGAGGTTATTATCCGAGTGCTCACTTTGGGTGGTTCTTCGGCGGGTGGAGGTCGAATGTGGCTGTCGTTCGATGCGGCTTCGTGGTCCAAATACGCGATCTGGCTGGAAAGAAGTCAAAAAGTCACTCTGGGAACTTCCCTACTAAAGTCGTGTGGCTGGAAAAAATGTACTACAGATAAAGGACTGTATAAAATCATTCCATTTCGTTCGGGTAGAATATCATTTAGCCATCGTCTGGGCTTAAAAATAACAACTTCCGCGTTTTTAGGTTTTCGTAAGCGGAATTGGTTTTTGGAAAAATCAGGGTTTTCGTTCGTTATTTTACTACTTTTTCGTATAACATATTTGAGAAATGAACCGATCCTATTACTGTATTTTTTGTATTTGTTTGATTCATATTTCATTTGATTTCCGAATCAGTGTGTTACGTGACGAAGTTATTAACATTTTACGTACCCAAAAATACTACGGTAGATCTTATCATGAGAATAAAATTAGGGAGTAGGCTCCAAATCAGCAAGATTTAAAAGGTCGTTTATCCCGTGATCGATAAGAGACCATTATGGCTGCCAATGTAACTTGGGAATAGGTTAGTCGAAAGGTTGTGTAACTGAGAAGTTATTTTGCTAACGCTACGTATTACTAACATCACGTTTCGCATGATTCATGCATGACTCTAGTACCTCTCGTTGATGTAGTTGCAATATGCGTAAATACAAATCGTTTCAGTAGTATTGGTAGCATGCCTATAATGTAGTGTATGTTGGTGTAAGTTACTGGTACAGTATAGTGCATTTCGGAGATCCCTTCCACACACCCTGAGATGCCTTTCTGGGTAATAGGTAGATGTTGATAGGGAGGTCCAAGTGACGGACTAAATGATTAGAAATGGAGATCAATGACAATATTTTTTCGGAAATTTATAAATCGAGGCCTATAAAAATTCCCCTGTACAACCCGTGGTGAAATTTGCACTCAGACATAGCGGGGATAAATAAGAAACGTCTCGCGTGGAATGTATCTGCTCCCGCTCGCTCCTGCTGAGGCGGGCCGGGATAATGGTGACGACAGGCGTGGAGAGGTCGGTGAAGTGGTGTGCGGGAGATGTGACCAATGCCGTCCGCCACAATTGTGTATGCTCGACCCCTTGTGTGAACGTGACATTCTTAGGCATGTTGCACGCGTGAACACTTTTACATCAAATTACTACCTTGC
This sequence comes from Ceriagrion tenellum, assembly GCA_963169105.1. NCBI lineage: Eukaryota > Metazoa > Arthropoda > Insecta > Odonata > Coenagrionidae > Ceriagrion > Ceriagrion tenellum. The sequence continues at coordinate 138,692,183 of OY720640.1, forward strand.
AAGTGACTGCTGGGAGGCATGGCAGGGAGTGATTCATCTCCAGGGGTGCAGAGTCCAAATCCAGACCTCGCACGGGATCCCCCGACCCAACTCTTGGCGCAAAACAAAAGCAGAGTGGAGATATATGCTCGGTCAAACAGATACTTGGAAAATGCTTTGTAGACGAGCTTTGTAACGTGCTGTTCACACGTTAAGATACCACACCTAATTGGTATTATTAATTCCATCAATACCACAAGATTATAAGTGATATAGAAAACAAATTCGCACCGGAAATTTCAATCGAGGTGAGTTTTTAATAACTATGGAAATACATTAAACACAAGAACAAAGTCTACTTTACCTAATGACAGTCAAGAGTTTCATAGAATCGATCCTTAGCAACTATTATGGTCACTTATTGTACGTGGAAAAATCGACAATTTGAATCTATCGGTGCTGAAGTATATATCTCTTTCCTTTATCTTAAATAGGGCAGCCTGAGTTGAACTGAAAGTGAGCCTATGTATTATGAGATAGTATTTTAGGCCCAAAGGTATGAATACATGCCTCATTTTGAGTCAGTTAAAATCTGCTTGATATTGGAACTCCTTATTGGCCTGCCGTGAGTGGAATAACCTCAGTCAGTCTTTACGGGAAGCTCCATCAATAGCATCTTTTAAAAGGATGTTATATAAGACACTCCTAAAAGCACAACAGTAAGACACTTCGGGACCTAATGTTCTAGCATATTGGCACTACACTCTCCTCCCACAATTACGCTCTAATTTTATTCATAAAATTTCTTTCTTATTTCTTTCGCAATGGGACGAATCTATTATTGTTTTTGGTAACATATTATTGACGTGTTTGTTTGCTTACTATATTTCCTATTAAGAATATGTATTTTCATAAATTCATTTATTTTATTCATTCATTTTTTTTGTATAAATTTATTTTTTTAAATATACTTTTAATATTGATTAATTGTAACTTTTTGTCATTTTATTTCGTTTATGGAGATTCACTTTTATTTTTCGATTTACTGTTTTTGATTCATTTATTATTATTTATTTATATGTATTTTATTTTATTGAGCTCTCTTTGTTTTTTTTATTTATTGATCTTTACTTTATTTGTTCATTTACGTAATATTTTTTAAAAATTTACTTTTACTTTCTTATTATTCATTTATTTTTATTCTCTATTACTTTTTTGTTATTTTTAACTTTGTAGTTATACATAAATTACCATTTTCATTATTATTATCATTCATGTGTATTTCATGGATTTTTTTGTTTTTTTTTTGTGTTACATTAGCTTAATCTGTCTGTAGGTTTTCGCAGATTGTTCACACTCCCCTTCACGTGTGGGTGTATTCCTGCAGTGGGTTTTTTCGTCAAGGATATTCTATTTCTTACTTACTTACGTTTTTCCCACAAATGTATATATCTTTCTTCACACTAATTTCATGTATTTAGCTGACGAAGGGTTTGATGGAAGAAGGGACTGCTTTGGTCTCTATCATTATTATTGGTGCAGCAATGGCGGCGATACAGTGTAAAACTTTCCGTGATTAACGTGGGAAATGAGCATCCGATTCCCGTACTTTTTTTCCTCTTCTGCTTCGTCCTCACAGTTCAGCGGTTAATACACGTTTACTTTGTGGCCGTTAATTCTTAGACTAGTTTCCTAAATAAAGGTAAAAGCATTCGATAAATTTTTGTGTGGCTATTGTCTCTCTCTCTACATCTCCTTTCCTCCGATGGGCCTGACTAGGTACCGGCACGTCGTAAAAAAGTTTCAGTTTTTAACCGGCGAGTACTTGAAAATACTATATAAAATGTCGGCCGGTCGTGGTGAAGCAGTATTATCGTTTCTCCGACATCTTTCACCGTTTTTCTGTTAATATTTGAATAAATGTTAAATAAATAAGACTTAATTAGTCCCGTTTTTCCGGTGTATATAGATTCCGGTACATTAGGTATTTACACTGAAGTCATCACCAGTTATTTATAATTAGCCTTTAGTGGTGAGTAATCTGTTTATCGCCGCTAGTAACTTTATTCCGAAATCGCATAATAGAGAGTTATATCGTTATTAATAATATTTAAGGCAGTTTGAATAATGTCTTATGGTACAATTCACATTCAACTACGATAGGAGTTCATCATTATCCATGCTTGATGGTGCTATGCTTTATATTTTTATTTCAGCAACACAGCTATTAATATCTCTCTGGTCGATGGAAGCAATAAAGCTTAATAAAACCATAACGATAATTTTGCATTTTTTCGCTCTGGAGTTCAAATCGAAGAATCATTAATGATAGGTCTCACTGATAATTGAATATGAGCTCTGTAGTTGGTTTCAATTGGTGACAGCTATGTTTGATATATCTGAAGTATTACCATATCATGAGCAAAACCTTGTACGATCTCATAGCTTGTTAAATTAACCTATTTTTTATGGAAATGATGTGGATATACATGAAGCAATTTAGTGAAGTATTTCATTTCCGTACATTTTGATATTTGATGCCATTGGAAAATTAGTTATCACCGATGACAAAATGACATGCAGAAGTCAGGATTTAGTTGCGTTTCGCACTTCGTTTAATTCATGTTACAAGTGCAAAGCCACTTTACTATTTCCTCTTTAGCAAGAAAGTCATTTAATTCGCACTCGTTTTTTCAAATCAAAAGAACTGTTGCTGATAGTACTGCTACGGTTGTTCATCTGGGTGTACAAAGTCAATGTTAAGTTGCCTGTACAATTATCGATTCTATGAATCCAGTGGGTCATACCTCGTAGGTTAGCGCAGGTGCTTTATCAGTATCGCACTATCAGTGATTAGGTTCTCAATCCGGCACCAGAATGACTCTCAGCTTCTGGATATTGGAACACATCTGGAATGTTTGCTCTGTTTCACTGTAATGAAGCGCATCCAATCATTTGTCATCATGTTTTACCGAGAAAGTCGGACCAAACCGTGCAGTTATTGACTATATTTTCTGTTTGACGGATTTGGTCTCTCAAGCAGTTCCAGGAACACGTTTCATTGTTTCATATGTTCCTATCGAATAAATTCATAAATAAATTCAATCAAATTAAGGGTTACATCGATGTAAGAGTAATAAAATACTTATTTAGACTCTTTTAAGCTAAATATTTTCAAAGCAAATAAATAGTATTCTAAGAGTATTTCGTAAAATAGAAACTAATCTACATTTGCCAACATTCATCACCTAGGGTTCTTGTAAAAAGAAGCCGATTGCTCCGTTTTGAAGAGGACTGTGTCCTTTCTTCGGTGATTATAGTATTAAGTAAGAACACATTGTGCTCTGAGGCAAATTAGGTCCCCATTGAGCTTAAATATTTTAAAATAAATTATGGAAATTACGAAGTACATATTTATTTTCCCTCCAAACTTTCTGATGAACTTTGTTCCCCCCTTTGGGATAGTTTATTTGTCTCCTCGTGTGGCACTGCACGTGAACCATGAGAGAGTGTACCTGGTGAACTATGTTTGGCAATTTTTTTCATGGCTTAACCAAATTCCTGATTCACTAGCGGCACTTTCGCCTGTGGTGGTAATGGTAATGGGGCTATAGCTTTTGTTTTGTTCTCTGTCTGTTTCCTTTTATCAGTTCCTCCACTAACTTGGATGCACCACTACTGGAAGTCCTCTTCGTTTGGTGCAGCTTCAGACGATTTACATTTTTCTATTATTGAATAGCAATCATCAGTGGACATTTTGCGGGTGTGTGGTCCGTGGTGATTCCACAACAGGCATACAGCACTCGTCCCAGTTCAAGTAAGAACCTTGCTATTCCCTCGATCGCTAGGCAATGACCATAGAGCAGAGTAGGATAACAATGCACGGTTAATTCGGAAACCAGAAGAGTCTAACGTAGACGAACATGCTAATATGTAGTACACTCGTTGAGTTACAACTGCTGGTTAGAATATTAAATCTATTTAATGAATAATTATATAATGTACGAATAATGCTGGAAATAATATCGTGCTGGACAATTCAAGCAGGGATAACGATGGAATGTCATTAAACACGAGTGCGAAGTCTAGCTATTGGGGTGGGTGTTTCATAGAATTGATTCATCTCAAATATTCTGATCCCGTAATGCTCCTGGAAAAAATGCCATTTTAAATCTGTCTTTTCTAAAGTCAATTTTTATAATATAATCCCTGTGATCGTTTCTCTGGTAATAGGTTGGCTCTAGCCAAATAAGTCGAACGTTTGGTCAAAATCGTCTTCTTTGATTGGGCGCGAAAGATTTATCCTGTTATTTTCCCTTCGATCAGTTAGAGATTCGTGCCCTGATTCTTTTAATAACTTATTCATAACATTAGCAGAATTAATGAACATGATTCATTACAGCATCTTAAACATCTTCCTGCTCTACGCTGTATTCGACCTATTTCTCAATTTTTTCTACTGTGAAAGGGTTACATATGCTAGCGGCATTTTCAGGTGAGGTCTCACGAGAGAAAAAAAATGCTCGCTCTTCGTCGACTTGGCCTCAGCGAGCCTATTGTCTATGTTGGCACAGCATGGCGATCCATGATAAGAGGAATGATTGCAATCATCATCGCTTTTGCTTCTCATTTCCACTACGATCTTGTTAAATTTTGACGCTGGAATTCACTGTCATCGTACGTTCTTTTTGGAAGCAGTGCATCCAATGATTCCTTGCGTAGGTGCTTTTCTGGCCGTGAAATCAACGATAGAAGTAGACATGCATCACGATATGAATGAAAATACTGATTTCTCGTGTGTACAAGTTTAAAGATCGTGTAAGACCTTCCAGGGTGGCTTAAAACACGAGATGCGGTCCTCGGTATCAACTTCCGGCTTGTCGTCAAGGTCTTGCACTGGATCAAGTATCGTGTGATACGTGGGCTTTCATGCGTAGGATAGTTTACTGGAATGAATACTGTCAAGATACCCTGGAAGTTCTAATGAATCCTCTGGGTATTCGATTTAGAATGTAAGTTTACTTCCCGAGATTTGTTTCGATTCATTTGAAGTAATCGCGCTGAAACAGAAAAAAATATACCCTTCGTTAAAGATTGCTCTATAGACGTGTCGAGGATATGCAGAGATTCAGTAGTTGCAGTTTTTTCCCCTAAGGTGCTCTCTTCGGGTGTGGAATAAACCCTTTTTGCGTCCTGTGTCCGTGCGTGGGGAAAATCTGCTGAAAGTTTGGTATGATATTGTTACTAAATGAGGTCAGGTCCATGTAAGAAGAAGATATTTTGTGTTAATTGAAATAGAGGATTTGAGAATTATTGTAGTCTCCTGGATGAAGTTGATGAAAAATATAAGCATTTCAACGAAAGTTGCTTCAAGTTTCTGGGAAGTTGTGGTATGTCAAGTCTTTCCAAGGACATATTTTTTTTATTTCGTCCTTCTACAAAGGGGAGGAATAGCCGAGGATGGTGCGGTTTTCGTGAAGACGTAATGCTATCCCCAGCAAAGAAAGTGTGAAACCGTTAGTTAACTGTATTTTGAAAGGTGCAGCATAAATGACAGCTCTGAGATTGAATCCTCAAATTGTGCATGTAAGCAGGGTAGAAAATGACAACGCGCAGGAATCAGTAATATAGTATATAAAAATGATAGCAGAGGTAAGACGACATTGCATTTTCAAGTACATCCTATTCCTACTATTTAATTTTTAATGAGTTGATGTTTGAAACCACCATTTACGCTGTGGAAAAGTATTTATTTGTCGAATAATAATACAATTGTTGAATTGAAGTGGGAAAATTTCCTTATAAAAGACGGGTATGAACACATGAATCTTCACTTCAGACTTTAAGAAGATGAATTTTATACCACCGAAACTGTCGCCCACGAAAATGGAACTTAAAGGGAAGGGATCCCGAACGAAAACCTTCACTGCCATCTCAATGTCATCCACGAAAGCTTTCGCAACCATTAGACCGGGCTCCCCTCCTACCTATGGTGTGTTTTGCCGGTTTTCCCATCAGACGCCTCGAGCAAATGCCGGGAATATGTAACGTCGGTTCTGCCGGTTTTCTCGATGAAGTGTTTCCATATTTTGTCTGCTGCACGCTTACTTAGTATAGTCATGGATACAATTCTCATAAAAACCCTGAAGAGTAGCCATGATGAAATAAATTAAAGCTTCTTACGCTTTCCGCACAGTTTTATTTTACCTCAAAATTAAACCGTGCCGGAACAGCTCGACGCCTTAGTTCGTGATGAATGTCCAAAATTTTCAGTCAGTGACTTTGATGTGATTTCTTATGTCTGAAGAGGAAACATTTTTTGTAGCAGACGTTAATGTAAGTATGTTAATGTTGTAATGGCGAAATATGTCAATATTTATTAAATTTATATACATACTCTGAAGCAACTAAACTCTTTGTCGGACTAACGTAATGGTGGGAATCCTGTGCCGTTGAATGGGGAAAGACGAGGAGACGACAGACCTAGCTAAGAAAAATGAAACCGGTGCTCCCCACGTCCCCACGTAGTTTTCTCGTCTATTACACTCGCATAAAAATCCACCCGTCAGATATGCACTCTTCGCATTCGCAGCTGATCCTCGCCTCGTATGCCACCGGTTTGTTTATTCACGAGCCAAAACGAAGTGGTTAAGGTCAGTAGCTACAGTTTTAGCGTCAGGAATTAATTGACAGATTCTTATGAAGAAAACTGAAGAAAATTCTACTTCAGCTATATAATACCCTGCGAGCCACCTCAGGCTAGAGTTATCATCCACAGGCATTACACAATATACTACTCAAGTCAATGTTACTTCTACTAATGATGTATTAGTAAAAGCCTGCTAAAACATGTCTAGAGGCGAAATTTCTCAAACATTCTCTGTACTAAGGGAATGCTACTTTGTAATGTTTTTACTGCTAAACGAATGCACAGGCATGCAAGGGGTGTAGCGCAAACATCCACGGACCGGTGTTAGTGACAGGTAGCAGAGAAGGATACAGGCATTAGGAAGTAAGTCAACTAGAAATGTAATCTACCAATCGAAAAACCTTGTTTAATGCCTCTTTGGATGTCGTTATGGTCTCTTAACACTCGCGATTTAAAATGACATGTTAAAACTGAATGTCCTGCAGTCTGTTGCCCTAATTCTATTATTGTCATGTTAGTCGGAGTGCGTAACACGTTATTATCATCCGCTGCTAATAAACTAACAAAATTGTTTTGGAACTTCCGTTATAGAGTGTGTGTAATTTCAATCGACGGTCTAAAAGCGATTCCCATTACAGTTTGACGTTCTTCAACGACTTTGTATAAGCCCGACTTTAATGCTTTTCAGGAAAAAATGATCATGGGCGTTTTTCGCCAAATATGTTAAACTTGGAGTCCCCGATTATTGTTAGCGCGTAATAACCGGCGCTTATGACATTTATCATCGAATGCGTCAATCAATGGAAAATTGCCATCGAAGCATTTATCTTCTAACAAGAAAAAATCCACTTTCTGAATGGTGGCCGGTTTTTTTTTCAATTTCAGCCCAATTTGCTGCGTTTCGATTCGACAGAAAGTCACTCGTCATTTCACTTTGTGATAAGTGATTCCCGAAACCATTTATGCAATGAATTTCTAAGGATGTAATGGCGAGTTCCTGATAAACTCATCAGGTGTGGTAGGGAGTGTATATCGAGCGAGGGAGTGATAATAAGTTCGTCAGAGCCCTGTGTCACCGCTCGAATGCGGAAATAGGACCTATGAAGGACCATAGAAATTCACCAGTTACAAATTTTGGGCTGAAAAACCAAAAGTTTTTTCTTTCCTTGAAATAAAATAGCTCTATAATATCATTACGCAAACTCAAATCTTCTTAAACGTAAGACGAAAGCTGTTGGAAATCTCAAAAACCGCAGTTGGTCCCGTTAGGACGCTCTCGTCTCACACGAAATGGCGCGCGTTCTTCTGATTTTCAAACGATATAGAAAACGACTAATTTGAATTACTTCAGGTCACTCAGATTTTCTGTAGTCAAAGTTGTGATATCAATCGTACATTTTAGGCCAGCAGTGCAACTTGAGGAATTGAACTAATAAACAATATCTTTGAAGTTCGTGTTCGGAATCCAGGAATATATTCTGAAGAAATCCGATTATCTGGACTGGTGACACTATTAGGTATTCGGGATTCTTTTGAGTTGGGTGTAAAAACCGAGTTAGGACGCATGCAGTGAAGATCGACAAGACACGGTAATGGCCTTCGTGATTACTGACATTTGGTAGTAAAGACTTTGACCTTCTCGTGTTACTGACCTTTGGCAACATCCATAATAAAAATTTTGGCCTTAACATTTCGTAATATTTATACGTTTCTTGCTATTGATACTGCTATTATATAACCAAATGGAAGACACTAATTTCTATCCCTGACACTAATTTCATTCAATCGATCGCAATTGTGTTGGAAAAAGTGAATTAAGATATCGATCGAGTCATCCTGTAGACCCATAAGGCTCTCCAAAGCCTCCTTAATATGATCCAGAAATGATTAGCTATGATCATGTACGATCCCTAAAAAGAACCGTTTTTTTTAATGCGCGGTCAAATCCGACGCAGACCGCAGGCAGCTCGTTGTATGCAGCAGCGGCTGGAACTCCGTAATCCACTCCGGACAAATATCCTTCTCCACGGCAACATGGAAACTACTACGTATAGTCGGGCCTGGAGGCGGTGTGGTGGAGTCCTTGCCTACCTGCCGTCTTTAAGCAATTTACCATGCAGTTTTAACTTGTACATAGCCAGTCACAAGTCTAATTCTAATATATAAATGCGTACCAACATTTACATGTAAAGCGCGAGAAAAGATACAAATATTATCGTGAAGGAGACAATAGTATTGTTACCCTTTAGATATATACAGTTTTTTCATCTTTGTGCGTATTATTTCATGTACGTTAATAAATATACATATGCATTCAAATACACTCAAACATGCAAAATCATTTTTACATTTAAAAGTATAAGAACATAAAATAAGTGTTAAAGCAATACATCTAATCGAGGCATCTCGAGTTTTTAAAGTTCAATATATTTCATGAATATTGCGAGAAAAAACTTCTACATCCTTTATACGATGTAACCTTAGTTCTGTTTCTTTCAAGTATTTGACAAGTTTTGTTTTATTTTCGATAAGGGAACTAAACACATTTAAGGCGAGCAAATTAAACTCCTCCGGAAGAACGCTATAATGTTAATCCCAGTCATGAAAAGGAGTTTTTTTCTATTTTAAGTCAATGGTTAATCTTTTTTGCAATGAGAATGTTCCTTGTATTTCATGAAGGATGGTTTTAAAAATTAACACCTATAAAAAAGCATTGATGAATTTCCTCTTATCACGAACGTCATGTTGGCTCGAATCAATCAATCCTTTGACCCGAAATAATTATTTTCTGTAAAAACTATCGAATTATATCTCATCTATCAGTACCCGTAGTATTAATTTCGACTGAGCAAATAATCTGTGCCTTTAAATTACGTCATTGGAGTGCTTAAAATGCCTGAAACCCAGAAGAATTGAAGGAAATGGATGTGACAATGAAACATGGCCACACGCGCTAATCTTCGTCAGCATCTGCTGCGAGATCGACTTTCATTGTGTCTTCATCAATTAACGTTGGCTGTTTTTCTACGTCAATGTATACCCATCATGTTTTTTCCTTTCGGAACTGGCGAAGTCAAAGAACTTCGTTATTGCTGCTAGGCTTAGACGACTGGCTCGCAGAAAATAATTTCCTACAATTTTCCCTATCCTTACAAACCACTTTCGCATCTCTTACACTCATGAACTGATAATACATGATCTCGTATTCTCAAGATAAATATTCTCCCTCTTCAGAGTCTCTTCTACTACATTCACCCGTGCCTTTCACGGGTTATCACCTTCCTCTCACACAATTCTTTTTACTACCATACTTAGTTTTCATTGCTATTGTTATTCATATGTTCAAGAGTATCTTATACCTAGTTTCATAGAGTATGGCGAAAGTTTTCCCCAAGATGACATTGCCTTTACGTGAACTCAATGCCAACTGGCAGTTAGGGTTCTCTGTTTTACATCAAACTGTTGGTTAGTTGAGGTACCATCAAATGGAGAGCATATTAAACCCGATATTTAAACCGAGGAAAGTATTTAATCGGAGTTTATGAACTTCCCTACTTCCCTTGGTATATTTAGTATTTTGGAGGGAAGTGAACGATGATTTTGAAAGGTGCGTCTTGGGAAATAGAAACTAATGGCTCTTTTTTTACTTCTCTCTTTTGCAGGTGAGTGATAAAAGTTTAAGACGCTTCCCATCGGAGGCGAGGTCGCAGCTAAGAGGCATGCCTCCGTACCGTTGAGCTGGAAGACTGCTTCAAACACTCCTCTGACGGATGAAGCTCGTGGCTGGAAAGTGTGTCGAACGGCGTTGGTCCAGTAATTACGGCAATTTTGGTCAATTTATGGAATGGGAGATAATGAAAAAGGTTTTCTAGTGATTTAGTCGAAGCAGTTGATGATCCACCTTATTCAGAAATGACTCAACCTCGACAGTGCCGTGGACATGACGTCACAACCTAGATAAACCTCGACTTTTAATGACGTCTAAAATAAAATATTTTGTTGTGACATCTAAAGTCCGTCATTATCGAGTCTTGAATATTCGGAAGCCATCTTGAATCTGGCTGTAGGCTCACTTACGAGGCCTCCAATTTGGAGCGCAATTCAAGCTCTGACGCCTACGAGGGCAGAACTTCAGTGATGAACAACAGGGGCGAATGGGAAAATATGTCAGTCCAGTGCGGAAAGATGATATTGTGCCGGAGTTAACGTCATTATTGTTCATATTGATGAATGTTGCTATGGGTGTATAAGGTTCGAAACTTATCGATCGTTATACGTCCAGTTACGATGCGAGCCTCAGTGTTGTCAATTTTTGCTCCTCACTGACTTCGGTTCGAGGAGCTGGTCATTATTAAAGGCACAGATGTAACAAAATAGGACCCCACTGAAGAAATAAAGTGTTGTCAGAGCGAAGCGATTGCAGCTGCAACTGTTTCGGTCTGATAAATATTTCTAATTTTAGTTACAAACAAGAGGTTAATTCCGCGATCGTGCCGTAGCCGCGCCGTTGCGCTCTGTTGCTGTGCAGCGGCAACTGGCTCAAGCTACTGTTTCGTCTTCTATTCTGTTAAAGTTGCCCTGCTCGTGTGGCCGCGTTGCAGTTATGAGCTACAATTTGTTGGATTTAAATCTGTTTCAGGCAGTTGCTGGTTTATTTGGCCAACTTTAAGGTGTCCGCCCTTCGCTGCTGATAGAATCAAGTCTGTGAAGTGTCTTTCATGGACCGAATGAACTTTTTTACTTTATTGAAGTGAAATATTTTTTATTACCTTGAGTGCAGAACTATCAGATATGTTCTAACGACGCCGATCCTTCCCCCGTTGTTTTGTGTGCCTCTAGCTTCTGTCCACAGGTGGGCGTTTCACGTGGAAACAGTTTCGGTTGCGAAACAGCCGCAATAAAGCTGTTATGTTCTTTTAGTGGCACCACTACAGGACACCTTCTCACTCTATATGTGCCGATCGGATCGTTTTATAATAGCTAATCAGGTCTTGACATAATTTCTTCTCAACCCCTCTCTGCAACTTACGGCATACACGTGATCCATGACGACTCCGCCACCCCAATCCAATTCCCTTCAGTGCTCACTTATTTCCTGCGCAACACGGTGTTTAAAGTTGTAATCACCACGCATCCCCTTTTTGCTCCGCTCTTCACTATGCATATCATTTTCTGGATAAAGCTGTCGTATGCGTGTAAATAGGAATATGCTCTTGCATTACATTGCAGTCAAACCTATAGAAACCAGTGCCTACGTGCGTCCTGGGGGTTATTCAGTAAAGGCTGGACGCGGTCAAACCTCGGGTAATCCGTGGATGTGATGTCAAATCCCGCGACAAATATGAACTTTTAATGGCTCTTCTTCTAATTTTCGAGGCTTCAACGTTAAAATTGTGTCACCATGGAGGCTCGGAAATTCCGAGGCAATACCAGCTGTTCCCTGATCTCTCTCTATCTCTCTCCGAGTGCCCACTTTCCGCGGTTGAGCTCTCGCTCGTTTCCTTTCCGTCACGTGATGATATAACATCGATTATTATGATCATGCATTTCAATAAACTTCTTCAGTCAGTGGACCTAGATTTTTTTGTGTGCGACCGGCGAGTCATCTTCAGTCATCGGCTGCATCGCTGGAATGACGCATCAAATCTGTTGCCTCAAAGAATGCTGCCATCATTGGCGTCAGTAAGTAAGGTTTTGTCTCTAATTTCAAGCGATTCATCGCATAGGATAACAGCATTACTTAAAAGGGGCTCTATACAATGGCTTAAAATGCTTCCGGAGACGTCTGTGCGCTTTGACTTTGTGACTCTGCTTTGCTTCTTAAATCAAATCTCTGCAAAGGCCTCTGAATTAATGATTGATATTTAGTACAAGTTTTGTAATGTTTCACTTGTTGTTGTCTATATAATTATTTCGAGCGAAGAAGAAACATAAATCCGTCGAAAATCAGGTGATCGCACTCATAATAAAAGATAATTGGTTTCATTCCACACTGTTTAATTCAACTCGACCATGGTTTCGACACCGCGTGTCATCCTCAGGTCAATCTTTTGGGTCGCGTTCCCCTTATACGCGACACTCACACACACACCAAGAGTAGAGGGGGAAGGAGAGTGGAGGGAGAGAGGGGAGCGAACAATTAATTAAAAAGTCGCTCCCCCCCTCTCCCTCCATCCTCCTTCCCCCTCCATTCTTTGTGTGCGTTTGCTATATATATAGAGAGGAACGCGACCCAAAAGATTTACCTGAGGATGACACGCGGTGTCGAAATCATGGTCGAATTGAATTGAATAGTGCGGAATAAAACCAAGCATCTTTTATTGTGAGCGACATCATAGATTTCCACCATGTGAAGCCGGAAACTATGTCTTATGATCGCTTAAACTTGAACGATGTTATTTATTGAAGCCCTTTGAATTTATTCTGAATAGGAATCTTTCATCATCCCATTGTGGCACCATTGTATTGTTTCATCTGGCGTATAATAACGACATCCCCGTGAGCCCATGTCGTGAGTCCATTTTCGGATGTGCCACCGTTGGCGATACTGTCCGGGGCGGGTAATGGAGGGGAAGGTGAATATTTTCGTAGGCTGCGGTAGAAGCCAGGGCTAAAAGGGCGTTTTCAGCCGAGGTATAGAGCCCCTTTATCTCCTCAGTATCACTTTGACCTGAATTCGGAAGCACAACGATCCGTGTTCATTTGAAATTCAACCATAAAGTGATTTCACTGGACGGATGATGCTCAAGCAAATTTTTTACGGTGGCTTCTGATAACATTTGGATTTTTGCTGGTGCCAGAGTTGATTCCGTCTCACCGGTGGCACCTTCCATGTCCAAATATTTACTCTCCATTTTCGATCAAATACTTGCCTATCGGTTGTAAATGTGCAATGGGGGTGGGGTAAGATGAGAAAACACTCCTAGGGAGGCCTTGACCGATGACTCTAAACAGCGGCGAATAATGATTAGTGATGACCTTTTATGAATAATCAGCAAAACTAGATTGCCGAAGAATAGTCCGAATGCTGTAGTTACCACATTAGTTTTTGCGCGGCTATGTTTTTATAATCCTACAGCACCATATGTCTTTGTCTCCTTCCCTGAAATATGGTTCCTAGGCAGTCTGTGAATTGTTGGGCTGCGTCCTTTATCGCTTTTGCAGGTATTCCCGCAGGGTCTGAGGCTTAGTTTCTTTTGATGACCTGTAGCTGTTTGATTTTTGAAGGATTTTGAAGAATGGAGATTAACGGAGGAGAAACTAACGTGCTCCGGTTAGCAGAGAATATCGCAGCCATATAAGAAAATCGCGATGACCATCATACTATGAATCCCAGTGTACGGAAGAGAAAAACTGAATGCTGAAGTCACATTAAGACGAGAGAAATTAGAGCTATTGGATTATTTACCCTTTTTCGGAAGTACGTCACGTGCAACGGAAGGAGTACGACTGACAGTAAGCGAAGAGTAGCCCAAACTTAGAATGCGGTCATGGTAAAAAGACAACTGCTGTGTATAAAGAAGACTATATTAGACTAGTTAACATCAATAGGACTACAAACTAAGAAGCAGTACCTATGTGAAAACGTTCCTGTGGAGCGTGGCACTCTATGGATCAGAAGCATGGCCTGGATCATTGAAAAGTCAGACCAGAGCTGACAAGAACATTTCAAAACCGGGTGCAGGACGTGGGTACTGAAATTAAACGGAGCGACAAAGTAAGAAATGATGAAGTTTACAGAAAAGAAGAAGAGGAAAGGACCGTATGGAACACTATACATAAAAGAAGAACCAGATGGATTTGACCCACCCAGAGGCACAATCGGTTTATTAAGGATACAATGGAAAGGAAAATGGAGGGAAAAGTTCCCAGAGGAAGTCACCAAGCATAGAATAAGGAGGAAGACAGGAATAAATACATAGACCACGTAAAGAGTACCAAATCCAAATTCATAGGAAGAGATACCAGGAGGTTAGGGAACTAGCATTAGATAGGTGAGGGCTGAGGGCTGTAGTCAACCGATCTTAAGGCCGCTTTACACGGTACATTTTATTGTACAAACGAATGTATGAGCTCTTACCTGAGGCAAATTGTACCGTGTAAAGCGGCTAATTGTATGATTGTCTGAATGACTAAATGGGAAATAGAACCTGCTCTAATTCCATTCAATTTCTTGTACATTCTATGATACATTCGTTTGTACAATAAAATGTACCGTGTAAAGCGGCCTTTAGGGTTGAACGACCAATGAAGATGAGCTGTAAGATTATACCTTCACAATCCACGATTGTATTGGGCAATGGTTCACTTATGGCCAGGTTAGCCCAGAGCCCATGCCTCTGGGCTCGGTGGCATTGTTTTTGCGAATGCTTATGAAATAAACTCTTCAAGGTATTTAGTTTTCCAACGATGCCCGATGAAACTTAGCCTTTTTTGTCTGTCAATGGCAATTTTACGGTTGAAAATTTGCTCTGTTGCTTTTTAGCGAAGTAACGGTGTTTCGGGTTGTCTGTATACTTTTTATTTATGTAGCCTTTTTTTTTAAATTCCCATAAGACTAACTATTTTTTCGTCTTTGAGGAGTATTATTTTCTGCACAGCCTATTACGCTCATTGTCCTCGAGGTGTTTTCAATGGTAGCAAATCGCGTTACTTGGGAGGGGAGTTGCTTTGCGGCAGGCGTGGAATTGCCCAAATAGTGGGTTGAAAAGTCGTACTTCTTTCCTGTGTAACTTATGCAACTTTTTGCTACATTTGAAAAGAAAGTTCATAAAAATATTCTTTTTTTTTAAATGTAATATATCATTATTCTCTCTTTCAGTACTTCATATATGATGGAAGCAATATACGGTTGTGTTTTTCACGCATACGGGATTTATTCATGCAGTAAATATTTGCAAACTGTTTCAAAAATTATAAAAATTTTGGATTTATTACAAATATTACTATGCCAATTGTATCGACCTACTGATTTTTCAGGTGACCAGTAATCGGACATATTTCGAGCTTTCAAACCGAAAGCTCGGAATTCTCAATTCTTGTCATGCCATGTCTACGGATGAACTCATGTTAAGACCTAGAACTTAGCGTTAATAGTTGATAGTTAACTTATAAATATTCTAATTTGATGTTTCAATTTATATATTTCAACACGGTAAGTATTCATTGGTGTAAATTAGTCGTCGCTATGATAGCCATACCCCATGTAACGTTAATACAACAGGCCTGAATATACATGACAACATGGGGGAAAAGTGCCACTTTCTTCCCGCCAATTGGCAGAAAAACGAACTTTCCGTTGAGGTGTGGCAAAGAAATTATTTTGATTCCTAGGCGCTTTGATTTTGTCTGGAAACTATGAAAGAACGGTATGGACCTTTCCTCTTGTCTTTAAATTTCATCATTTCGCCATTTTCGAACGGACACATGGTCGGTCTTTGTTTTATTATGGAATTTGTCGATCTTTGAATGTCGAGAAAATTTCCTTACGATGACTGGTTCCCTCGAGGATGTTAACAACGACGGATGTCTGACAGCTGAAAGATCTGATTCATTTTGTCCTTTGGTCGAAGTGTTTTACTACTGAGTTCAAATCGGATGAAAGATTTGCTTTCGCATGTATTGTCAAGTATAAGTATATACATGAATTTCTTGAATGCTTCCCATTCTTGTCCTGTGCGACTCTGTTTAAGGGGCGTGACTCGATGTTTGAGAACCTGTAATGTGAGGAGGGCGTTGATGGACGAGGAGCGCTGGCAAAGGATCAGAATTTCGCGGACATCAAGCATTGCGAAAGGAACTTGAGGAGGCACTGCCAAAGTGTTCACGTCGCGTCATTCATTGGCGCCGTGCCCACATCGAATATCGGAAACATATGCAGCCATCGCCGGGATGAGGCTGTGCTTTTGGGTCTTTGACTGGGGTATTAATTGTTATTAAACACCGCACTGTAGAGTCACAGTGTTAAGCTAATATTGAAGTGAGAGGAAAGATTAGGTCGTTAGCAAAGAGAGATAAATCCTTCGTAATTTCAAAGATTGATCGGGCGGGAATCATGAGTCAATAGGACATACAGATTTAAAAATGAGTGACAGCGCTCTTTGTCCTGAGGATTGTTTAAGGCATTGGATGTTCAGGTCGCGGTGACTGGTGTCGCTAACCATAAATAATTTGGATTTGATTTTATTTTCTAATATCTCTTTTTAATTATGTTCAGTGATCCCTAGTTACGAGGCCAAGCTTTCATTTTAGTACCTAGTAGCCGTAGGCCAAATATTTTTTAACGCTCAAAATTAATGTACCCATCAGAAAAGTGGAGTAAAGCTGTATAGGTGTGGCAATTGTAAAATGAAATGTATTGGTCAAACTGGTTTAACATTCAAAACTAGAGTGGATGAACATAAAAGCTGTTTTTGAATTCGTGTCGAGTCCTCTGGAATAGCAACACATGGGTGTGATTTCGGACCTCGTATGAAACGTTCTATGAACAAGGGACGTAAACTGGACTTCTTCGAACATTTCTTAATTGCCACGCAGAATTTCAACTGTGATATGACCATATGTTCCATCCCCACTCACCTCTCTTACGGATAATCTTACAACCACGCCCCCCGTCTTACTTACTCCCCATTATATCTCAAACTTGACGGTGAATCTCCTTTTCTCTCTCCATTTTCCCCTGGTTTATTCTACGCAAACACTAAATTGTCATTTTCCGCCTCCTACTTCCTGGTGATGTATGATGGCGAATCATGCAAACTTGTAACCTTGAAAATGGCATAATATGCCTAAACCTGGGTGAGTTTTAGTAATGAAATTACAGGGTGTCCAGCACTATGGAAAATCGGGAAGACCGGGAAATCTCTGGGAATTTTATTTTCACTGGAAATATCAGGGAAATCTCAGGGAAATATCTAGTTGACTCTGGAATTTTCTGTGGTGTCAATATACAAAACAGCAGCGGAAGTAATGTGCCTTTTTTTGGCCAGTCCCTAAGTCAAATTTCCCTTGTGTAGTCGCATTTTGCTTACCTATAATCACCGAAAGTAGGTACAATGTTTTCTATGTAGGTACATAGTGTTCTTATTGGCCATAGTCTGTTAATCAGTGGAGTAAAGAACTTGCCTTTATCGGCTTGTTGCGAAATCAAATTTCTCTTGCGTTGTCGCATTTAGCAAAATAAGGAAAATAGTCAATTCCTTCATTTTTTAAGTTTTTGATCATTTTATATCAATGCTATTCATAGCTAAGTCTGGCTGTAATATATACCTTGTTCCTGAGCACCAGCATGACAATGTTTAAATCTAAGAAAGGGTGGTGATGTGATTTTCCCTCTAGCTATTTTAAAGTTTTGTGTTTATTTTCCTCCAAGTATGCAAGTTTAAAAATTATCCTCGCGTTTTATCACCCGAAAGACATACCGAACATTCTCTTATAATTAAAGAGGAAAAAATCAATATTTCCTCTGGAAAAATAAAAATCATGTCTGGAAAACCTGGAAATCTCAGGGAATTCTCAAATGCCCAGCTGCTAGACACCCTTAGTTAGGAATCATACTGAGTTATTTATTCCATTATGAAGAATAGGAGGAAAACACTTTTTCAAGGCGGTTGCTGTATATTCAACAGTGCGGAGAGATCAAGGGGAGGGCAAGCAGATGAAAAGGTGTCGAACAATTCCGGGAGTCTGGGAAAGGATCGCTGGGAACGCTGGTGATCGTTGCGCTGGATACGCACGGGGATATAAAGATCGGGAGCATATCAGCCGAGCGGAACTGACCTTTCATTGCTGTGTAAAAACTGAGAGGTCAGTGATATCCTACGGGTGGACAACGGGGTCAATGAAAAGGCAGGCATGATCTCAGTTCGGGAAGAACTTCGGAGGTTTGATACGCGGTGACGGGCTACGAAAACGTAGAAATTAAGGCGGCCTTTTCATTGACCCCGTTGTCCACCCGTAGGATATTACTGACCTCTCAGTTTTTACACAGCAATGAAAGGTCAGTTCCGCTCGGCTGAAATGCTCCCGATCTTTATATCCCCGTGCGTATCCAGCGCAACGATCACCAGCGTTCCCAGCGATCCTTTCCCAGACTCCCGGAATTGTTCGACACCTTTTCATCTGCTTGCCCTCCCCTTGATCTCTCCGCACTGTTCAAGAATTTTTAAGTTGGCGGAATAGTCTGTTGACAATTTAGAAAGGGACGCAGCCCGTTAGTATAGTTTTGAGGGCTATGGGGTTTGTGAATCTTTATAGCACACCCACCTCAGCTTCGGCCTTAGATATTGTATTATTTAGGAACGGGAGGGAAGTTAGTTTAGGGCCGAAGGTGACACCCAGGTCATTGTGTGAAGAGACGATTGACACTACCTCATTAAATAGAGCGAAGCTGTTGAGAGTACATTAGGTTTTAAAGGGAAGGTATGTTGACTTCCTGGGATATAATTTATTTTTGCCACCACGAGCACGAGGCCTCAGGCGAGTTGAGAGAATATTGCAGGGCCTGGGATTCGGCAGCATTCTCAATTCTTTTAAAGATTTTCTGTCGTCCACGTAAGGAAGGATCCTGCCTGAGTTGGAGAGAGCGCAGCTGTTTTATGTTATCAATTGAAAGAGAGGAGGAGCGAAAACGCTGCCTTTCAGGAACGTCGGAAGGTATGGGTAGACTCAGAGAGGTGTTTCCGTCAAGAGCAACACGCTGAGTGCAGTCGGTTGGGAGGTTGGAAAGGATAGATAGGCGAGGACCATTGATGATACGTATACCGATTGGCCAATTAGTGAATCAAAAGGGTGTGATCTACGGAGTTAAAAGCTTAAGCAAAGGCGTGGTAGAGACGGTCTATCTGACAAGAGGCTTCAAAGGCAGCGGTGGCTTGGTAGTGGAAGGCAGTAAAGTTTGTTGCTCAGGAGCCTCCAGGAAGGAAGCCTCGGTGCTGAGGTGAAATTTGTGGGATGGTAAATGATGGAAAGCGGCCGTGAATAGTGCGTTCAAATAGGATGGAAAGAATGGGAAGAATAGATGTGGGATGAAAATTGCAAGCATCTTCTTTAGAGCAGGATTTTAAAATTTTCAAATTGGAGCCTGCTAAATAGACCGGTAAGTTTCCTTTTTCGCGTTCCGTATTTTTCGGAAGGCTCCAAGCTGTAGCAGAGTAGGTAAAGATGTGTTTTTACGGTTCCTCGGTGCCTTGGCTTCAATTGCAGGGTAGTGTCTGAACACACTGAGTGGGTTACCTTGTCTCTGTGGACCATTCTACTTTGATGGGAGTGGATGCTATTCGGAAATGCAAATAGAACCTCGCCGAGGGACTGCGGAGGAGGTGGGGGAGGCAATTCAGGCGGACTGCGGGGCTGTGGCGTGAATATGGCGCTACCTGGACGTCCGCCCGCCCGAGAAGGCGTGTGTGATCTCCCCCAAGTTTATCGCGCGAACAAAAATTCTACGGAACGTACTTGCTCGTGGAATGACTGAACTCAGAAGTGAAAGATCACTGCGTGACGCTTGCAATGCTTGGTTTTCACATCACTTGCCATTAACTGGTTTCTTAATTCATTCTCCTCAGAAAATTTTCAATTTTTTATTGAAAGTAATGTTTTAAATTTTTTATATCTATACTAATATATGAACATGTAGTGGTATCTGAGTATGTTTGTTTCATTTCTCCTTGAAAACCACTGAACCGATTGATCCGGAATTTTCTGTGATTCCATCGTATGTGAAAAGGAGGGTTTTAGAACTCTATGCGTTTTCGAAATTGTTACCAATTCGATTATGCATGGGCCAAAGCGCTCCCATAAGATATTCTATTTTAAAGTTCATTTTTATCTATTGCAGACTTTATTTCTACTGCACAATTCAAGTATAAATAATCATCGTTGCTTATATTTTCTATCTGAACAATTTCATTAAAAGAGCTGTAAGCGATTAAACGGGCAATCTCCACTTGGTAAATAAATTAAGATTATAAATGGGAAGTAATATTCTCCGCGACATAGATAGAAATACTGTATTATTTCTTATTTCTATTCCTCCCGTTGAGAATAAACGGGCGACTCTCCTAGTAATATTTTTTGGAATTCAGATATGATTTGTCAACTTCACTGGCAAATTTTAGCCCCATTGTCACATTTTCGAGGCGTTAAACGGTGAAAGAGGGAGTTCTTTTTTTTCAAATATCCCCGCATGGATTACTTTCCCCTCCGCCTGCTTCCACCGCCTCCCTCCCCGTCCCCGAGACGGCACGTGAAGACGCTGAAAGCGTGAAGAAGGAACACGCCGACGCGGTCGGATCGCTTCTCTCAGCAGTCCTCCGCCCGCTCCCGTGCCTTCGGCCGCTCCCCCTTGGCACGCGTGCAGAAACTTCGCGTAATCCGGAGAGCGGCACCTGGGCGCCCCGCCGTTTCTCATGGCGTGGGTGAGGCGCGCCAATTAGCGCGACGTTAACTCTCTACTGCCGCTCGGTAACCCGCAAAAGGGAAGACACGAGAGAGAAGGAGCGAGAGAGCAGACTAATTTCGTATAAATCGTCCGACTTATTGTGTCCCCGGTTCGGGGGCACGCGGAGAATTCCATTAATCCCCCATCCCCCCCGTCTTAATGCACACCCCCCCTGCGGGACGGCGGGGGGAACGGGGAAGGAGGCGCCGCCGCTAGGCTACCTCCCTGCTGCTCTCCAGGCTGACGTAGGCACGAGTGCGAGAGGGGGCGTCGGTGGGTGGGTGGGTGGGAGTGAAGGTGGGGGGGGAGGTACCCCTTTACTCCCCGTCCCCCTCTCGCGCCGCCTCGGATGCTGTGTGTCGAGTGGGCGGGAAGGGGGGAGGGGAGGGAGGGAGAGACTGAGAGGAGAAGTGCGTCCCTCCCCCCTTCCAGCGTGCAGGAGCCAGGACCCAGCCTCCTCTCCTCGTCATCCTCGACCCCAGTCTCCGCCGTCCGGCCCCGTGGTGCGCACCTAACTCCCCGGGCCGCTGTGCTCCGCCCAACGCTGCGTGGTGCACGGGTGGCGCAGGTTTTGCGTTCTCTCTCGGAGTCGTGAGTGGATAGCGGACGGCCCCCGCTTTCGTGTTTGAGTGTGCTCGCGTGAGTGTGGTGCGTGTGTGTTCGTGTCCCACGGAGTGCGCGGGCACGTGGTGGTCGCGCCATATTGTGGTGCTGGTCCGTCGCCGATGCTCCTAGGTGTTCCTCCAGTGTGCCCGAAGGAAAGTGTGACCAGTGGTGGTGCGAGGGTGTCTGCGAGCACACCCGTGTCCCGTGTTTCCCAAACCCGTCGATCCGCCCACACCTCTGCACGTGAAACACCCCCCTCGTGTCCGATATCCTCCAATCCAGTGTTCATACTGTCAAACCTCCAGTGATTTTACGGCGTGCCACGCATTCAAGCGGTATCCCCGTGATTTCTGGATTCCTCTAGTTTCTCGGAACGAGTAAACCCAAGGGCTAACGCGAATCCTCAGTTCACACAACTACAGGAAAACCACGGTTCACGCGTTCTTGGAATTGATTACTTTTATCGTAGAGATATTTGTTTATCCCACGTCCTATGGATTTTCTTTTTCGTCTAACCCTAGTACTAATGAGATAGAGCACTGCTCGGAAATCGTATATGTTGGGAAAAAATATCGGTATACCAATGACCGGGAGCAATCTGGTCCCCGTAATTCATGAGGGTTCTTGGGCGGATGCCCGCTGAAGATGACCACTATTTGAGTTTGCCGCCTTGGTCGTCCGTGACGGCACGTTGGGTGGGCGCGGGCCGCGTGGCCGGTGGTCTCACCCAAACATCGCCGCCCCCCCCTTAACCCACTCACTCCCCGGGGCGCCACGTCACGTGTTGACCCGAGGCATCGTGCCCCACGTCGATAAACTAATTCATTGGGTGGCGCTCGGTCCAGTGGGCGTGCCCCGCGGGGAATGGCGCGAGGCTGATCGTTACTCTCTCCCGCCCGAGCGACACGAGTTCCCCAGGGGACGATCCTCGGCCGCGCGGATTGCCACTCCTCCGCGGATAGTGGAGGCTCTCGGCGCGAGGCGCCCTCCGGCGCCCGCTCGCCATGGATTCCCTCGAGCGGCTCCTCAACTCCTCGGCTCCCATCCCCGGCCTGTCCGCCTCCGGCCGCCCGGGGGCCGCCGCCTCCTCTTCGGCCCTCGTGCTGGCGCGGCCATCGACCGCGGGTCCGTTCGCCTCTCCCGCCTCCCTCTCGGCCTCTCTGGTGTCGACGGCCGCGGCCGCGGGCACACCGTCCCGCCGCCACGGCCTCCCAGTCGCCTCGGGATGCCTCGTCTCGAGCCGCCGGAGCAAGCGCTACTTGAGCGGCAACTTCTCGCTCAGCGGTGACACGATGGAGGGCATCATCCAGTGCCTCGTCTTCCTAAAGGCTTTCTCGGTGCGTTGTGCTCCCCTCTTCTCCTTGTTGGGTATACGTGTGTGTTCTTACCGCCGGGTGCAGAAACCCTGCCTTCATTATGCCGAAGACACCTTGCTGGTGATATCCGTATCCTATGATTTGCCGAAAATAATGCTAATATCGCTTATTATCGTGGAACTATGCACTCGATCATATTTTTAAAGTAACATTTAAATGAATATACCATGGAGAAACTAAATCATTAGAATTGAAATAAATATTGGATAATAGACGGTAATGCATAATGTTTACATGGTAATAACAATATGTGATTTCAGGCCTTATTGAGTGGAAATGGAACATAATTGCACTTTGAAAAATGAGCAAGTTCCACTGTGACACCGGTTTCGATTTTTAGAGCATCCTCAGGTCAATTACTTAGTCCATTACCATCCTTCTCCTGAAGATGCTGTAAAGAGCGAAACCGGGCGTAATAAATCCTAACACAATGGAAGAAGTTGCTCATTTTTCAAAGTGCAGTCTTTAAATTGCACTTTGTGTGAGCGTTCTACTGTTCTGAGCTGAATCATCTACTCATTTGGCAATACTTCAATTATTTACGTTTACATGTATGAACTCGCACAACCTGACAAAAATGGGATGCAAGGAGTTTTTAATAAACATTTTAAAAAATACAAAAAAACTGTCGGTAATTCGATGTATTTTTATCACAAATTAAATGGACTCAGATTAATGAATACATCATGTACTGTTTATTGTATAATAATTGAAGTTAATCATTTTAATAATTTAAACTGTTACTACTGTTTAAAATAACTTAAACTTAAACGTAATTTGCCTGATTATATTACATGGCCAAATAACCGTCACTAAGTAATTTAACATATCTGAATTTACTGGTACGGTATGACCAATTGCGCACAGAATTGCCCGGCGTTGAATCCAATAACGTTTACACTTTTGAAACATCCTCTGAATACATGCATTGGATGTTTAACTCATGTGCCACCGATGAGGAATGGTTTTGAGGCAGATATACAACCATCTGTTGGGCATTTACACGTAATGATAAAAACGTCTTCTGAAATTGAACAATCTTATTTGAATTATTTGTTCATTTTCTCTCATTCTCTTCGTTTCGTCCATGCATGCGCTGTAGCAACAAGGTAGCCTAAGAGCGTGGTAGCGGTGAGATCTATTGTTTATGTCGTCGGACGCTGGAAAAAAACTCTCTTGAGGGCGCAACTCTTAAGTCATGTCCTCCGTTTCTGCCGACGGGTGACGTGCCTGGTAAGAGGATCTAACCCGCTTTGCAGCCCCTGGAGAATTATTTCCTGAGGTTGTGAAGGTTGATTCATCTGTCCATCTCGTGGGCACAGCTACTCCTCTCATACAATACGGATAGGTATTAGTTGCTTTCACTGTTCTCGACTGTCCGTCTTTAATTATGACCGATTATTATCCACGTATTATTTTGAGAGGTCTTATTATGCATGCGATCAATGGCCTTAAATTACGACAGCCACACATTTCTTTGTTTTTTTTAGGGCGTCTCTAGGGCTGGACGACATGGGATTGAATGGGCGAGTGACGCTATGCGTGCTGTTTCGAATGCCTTCCATGTGCAATTTGTATTCATCAATGAGTCGATGGTGTCATGAAGCACCGCCACAGAGGCAAATGGCGCTACGTCTCTGCAATCTGTAAAGGGTGCGACTAACAAGACGCTGGCAATTAGCGGTCTGTATCATATCGGCGTAGCTTTCATGCAAGGTACTGGAGCACGTAATTGTTTGCGATATCGCGAGCTTCCAATGATGTCGAAACTTCGTATACGATAGTCGATACGGCCAAAGTAGTAGGTCATGCATGACGATGGGAAGGGATGACAGCACGAAATATTGAAATCTTGTTATGAGGAAAATTAAGGTTCGGTATTGAACTTGCCTTTCAAGGAAGCATCTGGCAAGATTCCGGGCAAAGGACGAATAGCATGAGGAAAAGGCGAATCAGATGAGAACCTCTGGCCAATCGCAAGCATAAAGTACCAATGGCTTAATATAGAGTGTTCGTGGGAAATTTCTCTAGGATGGAAAAAATGAATGGGGAATATTACTTCGCTCTAAGCAGTCCATCCTCATTAATAGCTTTTTTACGCGAATTAACCAAAATGCGAAACGTTCGTAGTAGTTGCGATATTTTGATTTGCCGTGCTTCGGCAGCTGAGGTCATTTCCCGCATACTGTCTGCAACGTTCAAAGGCAACAGCAACTCTCGGACGAACGGGAGGATTATACCCTCCAAAGTCGAGGCGAACCCAACGAGGCCTAACTTCGGTGACTGATCGGGAACCGGTGTTTCCAGCGGTAGGCCGTTTCCCGAAAGTTTCGTTAAAATTGCTGCGAGCAAAGAGAGCGATTAGAACTGTCAGCGAACACAGCTGATGGAAAGACAAAGTTGAGAGGTACACTGAATTTCGAGGTAACTTGCGCTTAGCTGAGATATTACGCTGTAAGTTAAGATAATGAGGGTCCCTGGAAGAGGATACTATTGTAATTCAGCACTGCGCATCTATGAACGAAAGAAGCGATAATGTAAAAGAAATGCATTGTCAAACAGATAGTTACTATATAAATTCCATCTTATTTCGCAGTGTATAAGTGGCTTCGAGAAAATCAGAGCGGGCGAGGCGTTAATTAGACACTAATAGACGCTCTCACCCTTCGTCCTCTTTCAATGCATTCGCCCCATTTCCTCTCAACTTCACTGCTTTTCCGCTCTCTCCCGCGCGCACCCTTACGTCAGTGATGGAAACCAACGTGCTGACGTGTCATTTTGTGTTGGGTCATTCCGAGAGGGATCACCCGACACCATGTGCCCTCGCGACACGAATTTTTCGTAAAATAATTTTCGAACATGCATGTACTAAGCCCAAATGATTTTTAACAAATTTTTGTTACCGAACATGGTTTCTGCAGAATTAAAATAAAACAACTGTTCTTTCAAAACGCGCCCTTCCAATTTTGACGGTTAATTTTAAAATGTATTACGCTTTCCTTATTTCTGAACCAGTTGTCTTGAATTTGGTGTCAAATAAAAGGCAATAGTTTACTCATTTAAAGTAGTGCAAATTATTATTTAGCAAGAACTTGTGAAAATGCACTGAACACTAGTCTTTTTGCTGTTTAAGTTTACCGTTGATACCGTAAAAAGTACTTCTTTTTGCGTTCGTAATTTTTATGCTTGCACGCAGTAGATATGAGCGTACTATGAAAAAAATTGGTGTGGGTGTTTTTTGTTGTTTTATGGAAAAAAAATAGTTAAAAATCTTGTAAAAATGGGCTAGTTTGTTAACATGGCCTAATAAAACTTTTCTGATTATTATTATACAAAACGCTCAAGAAAGACAACTGTAGTCGTGGAAACACTAATGACAGAGTTATAGGTAAATATTTGATACATAAGGGTGGAAATTAAAAGTTTAAGTTGTGGTATAAAGATATCTGTATAAATATCAAAGGTAAATTGGTGTTTTGGCTAACTATGCTGTCAGTTGTCCGAACATGGCGATATAGTTACATTTGGGAGGAGGAGGTTGTTATTTCTGAAATTAATCAAGGAAACCTTTGGATTGAAAGATATATTTCCTTCAAAAACACCTTGCCAGAACTATCGTGTTATTCCGACGGATATGCAGCCTGTGAAACGACCATTATTTACCTTTCCGACCTTTCCTAGTCGAATTACATACTTAATGATAACTTTTACTTAACCACAAAAACCTTTACTTAACAACAAAAAAAAGTCTGTGGTTAAGCAAAATTTATCATTAAATATGTCTATTGAAACATACTACCAAGTTAACAAAGATACTGTTTTATTAGCTGAATTACCTTATTCATTTTTTTCGCTATACATTTAATCAAGAAAAGCATCATTATTGGATTCTCAGTTTTTTTTCTGATTTATATCATTTTGAAAGTTTTATAAAACGCTAAAGTTAACACCTGCGATGAATTACTATGCCTTTAAGTATAGACATTCCAAACAGAAAGCGACGACCCCTCTTCGATGGAAATTCGTCTTTTGCGTTAGTGGTCAGGTTGTATTCTTAGGCTCCTGCATCTTATAATTTCTTATCGTACTCGAAAGAATACCATAGTCCTTGCATCATTCGTCGTCAATGCGGCATGAAATGTGTAGTAGTTCGACCTCATTTAGCTGAATTTGCCATGCATTGTGCCAACCGAGCATTGGAGCTGCTTACATGTCGACAGCAGTTGCTTGGTCCTTTAGATTTGTATTCATTCGTGATTTTTTTTGCTGTCTGCTTGCATAATCTGCTTCTATTTGCTTGTCATAGTTTTTTCCTCTCAAATTTTTCTGCGAGTGAGAATGTTGCTTATAGTCTTCTGTGATGGATGAAACAGTTTGTACACGTCTGACCCTCAAGTTCATGAATTAATCCGTGAGCTCAGGGAAAAAGGAAATACATTAATTAGTTCTCTCCTTTTCGGCAGTTATCCTTAAGGTCGGCGGATTCCTTAAATTTGATATGAAAAATTGTAATTTTCACGGGGTAATTAACATTCAACAATGGAGTGTAAAAAAGTGGAATATAAAAAAAGCAAATTCCTCACGGGGTTTTGAATGGGCCAGGGGTTCGGAGTCCGATGTTTCGATGAACAACTCTGCTATCGTCGTCAATCAAAATCATAATCATCTATTTCCGCTTTCTTTTTCGTCCAGGCAGTATTTGAAAACAATTTCAATCTGAAATTATGTTTTGAAAACAAAAGTAAATAACCACATTTTAAAATAAAACTGAGCTTGTCTTGCTTGCCTCAAATCCTGAACAAAGAATTATAACAACTTTTTCATCCTCTACGTACAAATTACACCAAACCTGTAATAAATAAAGCAATGCAAAAGATGAAATGCGAATGCGGTGTGTGCTTATGATATTGCATTTATTTTGGGTATACATTTTTATGAATGTTCTAATTATACTTTAGGATAGGGTGAACAGATTCATTACCATACAGAAAGTTCCTCCTGTAAAAACGATTAGTTTAAGTTGTAAAAAAATATTGTTATAATGTTTGAATTTTAAAGTTGATAACAGATTGGTCGGTTTTTACGTGAAGAGGGCGAGAATTCTGACTTCGGTGCACAGTGACAGTAATTAATGAGATTGATAGAAAGGGATTGAAGACGATGGCAAAGTTAACGGTGCCTGTACTCCTGACCCGTGAAGAATTATTCGGACGATTCGCCTGGAACGTACCTTCAGGGAAAATATAATTTCACTGCAAACAGCGAGATGGATTACAATGTACGCAGATGAGTGGCAACGTGAAGCGAGGCTTCGTACGCGAGAGGAAGCGTCCTTCAGTGGAGAGCCTCGGCCGAGAGACTGGTCGCTGACATACATCGACATTTACACATTACCCCACAAGCCACCTCAAGAGAGTGTGGCAGACTGAGTTATCACCGACATGAGCTTTAATTCTCTCTTGTAAAGTTAACGAGACTACGTCTATTTATGCAGCAGCAAAACCTGCTGAAACTTGTCGAAAATGGAATTTTCACCTACATGGTATACTTTAGGTGTGCTACCAACGTAATAGAAAGTATTTATTTAAATATATTCCGATACTACATAAACGATCAGTGATATTAGAGTCGCGCTGGAACCATGCGAAACTTGATCTTAGTGCTGCTTTGCCGATTAATGGAAAGTATTTTGGAGTAAATCAACTAATTAGCGACATTACCTATCGACTAACATACCTAAAAATCTCTTTGGCAGCTATCATGGTCTCTAATCGATCGCGGGAAAAATTACATTTTTAACCTGTCTGGTCTACTGTCTATTTTATCCTTAGTAGCGGATATACCGTAGTATTTCGGAGTCCGTAAGATGTTCATAACGTCGTCAGAAAATATTCCGCTTTGGAATTAACACGAAAGATGAAGTCTAATTCATAATCGGCAGTCTGAACACCGGAGGGGTTGCAAAGTTTAAGGAACGCCAACGATTTCGGAGAGCATGCTGATATTCCGAGAGGCAGTCGACCTAACAATCGAGTCGAATGGAAAACAAACGACTGCTGTTGGTAATAAGCTATTACCAACCCTAAATTAAATCAAAGGAACCATTTTTATGCAAGTTTAATCCTTTTTTATGTAAGTTAATTGAATACGTTGTGTTTATTTGGGCGCAAAATGTTTACCATTTATAAAAAAATTTAATCAGCGAAGATATGTAGGGTACATAGCCTTGCCGAAACTCAAGGGTTCCGATAGATTGTGTGGAAATACCAAAAGTACGATTTATCTATAATTAATAAATATGGTTGGTAATCTGCGTCTTGGTTTCTCACTGTGATATTAGGGCGGTCTAGGTGATCAGCTTATCTCCTGCATCAACTGTTTCAATGGTCGCAAATTCGTTGGATTTAATAGCGCACGCTGCTTTTTATTTTTTTGCGCGTCTGCTCTGTCCCCTTATTCCTCAGCTTTCGAGAAAGCCAAACGTCGCATTCTGTGTGCGCATTTCAGTGCTAGAAGAACGGCAGGAGTGCGCGTGGGTACTAGTATTTTCATTCTCCCCTCATGAATAATTAGTAGTGATACTTGGAAGCTGCCTCAAGCGTGATTGTTTGAAGTTTTCAGGCGGTGCCCAGTCTGATAAATCTCATTATCTAGAGTGATCAATCCGGAGATTGATTTGCTTACGGTCTATACTCCACTCTCCTCTCAGCTAACCGTTTAATTATTCCAGCGTAAGTTCTTACTTTGACGTTCCTTTCTTTTTTCCACTCTATAGGGCCTGATGTCACGAATTTCATAATTTGCGTCGAGTATTCAATTAGGTCTTACTATATTTTTCTTCCCCCTCACATCTCCCACTACTGTTTTCAAGGGGCTATAATGTGGAAAAGGTATCCAATTATGTTCGCCTCTTCTTCTTCTTCAAAGTTTCCTCTGCCCATCCTTTCTCCCCAGCCCTTCTTAGAACTTTTCCAATGGTCATTTCTTGCGCCCACTTGATCTTCATCTCTCTTCAACGACGCCTAACGCTTCTTTTCCTTTTTTGCGCCTTTCAAGCTTCGCCAACGTATGGAAACATCCTCCGAGTGTGGATTTGTTTTAATGAAAAGCCTCTCCCGGCTTAGGGTGCTTGCCTTCCTGGCTGCTAGTCGTCGTCTCTTCACCCGCCTTCTTTGCTTGCGACATTCTCTTTGTTCGCAATATCTTTCGCGCATGTCTCGCATTCTCGTCGGCCTAGTGGTGGTCCTTTCGTCGACGCGGGGAAGCAGTGGGTGATTTTGCGCCGAGCCTCCCTTCGCTTGTTATATTTTTTAATCTCCGAGAAACAAGCGCTACCTCTTAAGGATCTAGTGAGCCCTGAATTTGGGAATTAAATAACGCCGCATCCCTCTGCTAATTTGACGTTGTGAATCACAATTACCCCACTCTGTCGTTTTAAGGATTAATTTTAGTTAAAATCTTTTGATGAATTTAACCTAGCTAATTACGTGATATACTTCATTAGTTTGCTCTGTATTCCGAATTAATCTTTTATGAATGGCGGAATTAAATTAGAATGTCTTTGGAACTTATTAAATTTCGCCGATTTACAGTTTTTATTCACGACAGTCTTTGTTTTAAAACAGTGAGATAAAGGCGGTCTGTTTCCCGTCGCATTGTTTTCTCCCGGGCGGTAAATTGTTTTTTCATGTCGCGGTGTAATCAGTGTTCCCCCTCCCCCCCACTCCTCACCACGCCGCCTCCGAATCAAATGGCACGCTCCCTTTTGTAATTTCATGGCGGCCATTGCATGAAACGTTGGGGATTCTAAATTTTTTTTCTGTTTTAAATCACTGATGCAACACCTGATAGTTTAGTGCAAGCTAATGGACAGTTGGTTGTGCAACAACTGAATAAATGATGGGGTCGCAGATGTAGAAGCAATCAGGAAGTTCGTAAGGACAATATTTGTTCATCTGCTGCGTGATGCCCTGCAAGCCACTCAGCGGTGTGTGGAACAAGATGATTCCGCACCAGAAATGCATCAACTGTCTAACACAGTCTCGTACAGTTTTTAGCTTTTTCAACAAGTATACTGTTAAGCTATGTTAATAACGTAATAGGAGATTTCAAATTCATTAGGGACAGCATAATACATATCTAAGTGCTGATTAAATAGTGACACGGTACCCCTACATTACGAGGTCCATAAGTAAAAATGCAATCATGCCAACATATAGTTCTTGCATGCTTCGTCACGAAATCACAGCATTAAAAACATCAATTAAAATTTACCTCCCATGCAATGCAAAAAAACAAAATAGATCGTTAAAATAACTCCATATTTTTTTTATAGTTTACTGAATTGACGGCTTCGATACTCGATCTCCAACTGTGCGCAAAAAAAAATAAAAATATTTTCAGCACTTCCCTCTTGCACTCTATATTACTATTTGTGTGCAGTTGCCTTAGTCCACTATAGCAGTACGAGTTATTTTATATGTGCTCGGCGTCTTCAGAATATAGATTTGCCTCGAATTTACCGGGGTGATTCATTTTGTTCTTCCATCCACTCTGTACCGGCGATTACATTTTTATTCTTACAGCAGTTACAACACTGCTAAAATGATTTAACGTACTTTTGCGAATCTAGCTGCTCTTCGATGCACGAAATTTAATTCCTATTTCAAAATGGGCACTGGCGTACCACAGCGGAAACACCGGTTCCAGTCCAGTCACCGAATTTTGGCACCATTGGGCTCGGCTCGAATGTGGAAGTTAAAATCCTCCACCGATTCGACAGGGTGCTGTTTCCCCTCTCTGCTCGTGGCAGACAGTATGTGCGAAATGCCCTCGGCCGTCGGAAAACATTAAGTCTATATACTCCGATCTCAACGCTTCACCAAGCGTGTTAATTTCATTTTTCATAAACGGAAATTATAAAAATGAAAGAGAGAAAGAGTTTGTAAAGGGGACAGGACATTTCCGGAGAGGAGGAGAAGGATGTTTGTGAGTCAAGATAAATGTGATTGGGAGTATGAATTGGTGTACTCTGTCTGATCTTGTTTTCATTTATCAAGAGAGTATGGTATCTGAAGTCAGTACGCTTTTCGGTGCGGCAAAGCTTAATGCATCCCATTTATTTCATTTTACGGCCTGGGGTGGTCTGTGGTTGTTCTTCTATTAAGAGATAGGATTGAGAATGTGATATAAACAGGGAATGTGACGTCTTCATGAACATTAGTAACCGTCTATCCGTGAACCTGCTGCTGTCAAGTAACATTTTCTGCGGTGCTTGCGAAAGATGATTGGAAAAAACCGTAAAGTTCTTTACAAATCGAGAAATATTTACATTTAATGTCGATCTACGTTAATAGCCAGGATTCCACAGTATTTAGAAAATGCGGTTGAGCTTTTTAAAAGAGGACCTGACACCTTTGAATTTTGTGTTTTCCACGTTGCTTCGGGT
The DNA here is from genome assembly GCA_963169105.1 of Ceriagrion tenellum. Lineage (NCBI taxonomy): Eukaryota > Metazoa > Arthropoda > Insecta > Odonata > Coenagrionidae > Ceriagrion > Ceriagrion tenellum. The sequence continues at coordinate 138,724,678 of OY720640.1, forward strand.
TTTGGCTGAAAACATCCAGTACCTATCTTAATTATTCACTCCTTACCTTGAGTGATTCATTATAAACTGTTACGTTTGTGAAACTTGCGTGTTGCTTGAATGGAGAGTCAAATCAAGTCAAGGCCTACATTTTCCATTGTAGCATACGAAAAATATACTGTCTGTTCTATAGTAACAGAAAATATATACGTGCGGCGCGGTGCTAGTGCGGAGAAAACACTTGTAAACCCCAGCAAGACCACCGAATTAAATAAATGGCGTAAATATATATTATTGAGGTACTTTACCAGTTAATATAGGTTTAAATGGAAAAAGTGTAAAAATCCTTTGGATGTTTAGAAGTGTAGGACCCTGTCGTCCTATAATGTTTCTTTCTTGATCTCAGCGCACATCCTACCCTTCTTCATCCATCCATGAGACATATTTTCTAACAACCCCTCAGCCGTTTGTTCAACATCCTTCCAACCATCACGGACTTAAGGTAGTCCGAGCGAGATAGTTCCCTAGTCATAATAGATACCATATTCGAATTATACGTTTTAATGTCACCTGCTGTAAGACACATCAATTAAATATTGCATTATTAATGGTTCAATAATATAGTTTTATATGACACAAATTGTAAGTAATTCAATGAAAATATCTAAATAAGTCTTTAACTTTACTCATTTTTTTCGCGCGGTGCGTTTGACAATCCTTCAAAATGGAAGGTTTTTTGCGATACCCAAGAACCGTCTGCGGTGAGAATATAATTAATTTTCAAATATAATTGAGAAAACATACAATCCATTCGCTGTTAGTTTTTGTTAACGACATCTAAGTGTTAGAAATATCTCATTTTGTAAATTATGTCTCTCTGGAGTGCATGTACGTACCATTTCCCATGTAAAAGGGCTGATATTTTCTGGCAAATATCGCCAAAATTAGTGTGGTTAGAAGTTGTATTTTTGGTGTCACTAGAAGGGAAAAAAGAAGACAGAATATTTTTCGTTAAAATGAGACCAAATTCATTGATGTCTCAGTAAAATGATATTTCGCTCGGAATACCTTAAGCAACCCATTCCCTCCCATTGCCTCTTCCAGCCGCCTACTTTTGTCTCCTCCCAATCTCATCCAGAAGGTCTCCTTACTCAGCCACCGTACCCACCACTTCCACGATTGTCTACCTTTTCCATCCTCCTGTCCTCCCTCTCCAACCTCCTGTCCTTCCCGCAGGGTCTCCCTCCCTCCCATCTCCCTCCTATTACCGAACGCTTCTTTCCCTTGTGCTTATCTCTTCCTCATATCTTTGATACTTTCCCATTTACTTCCATTGCACTGCCCTGGTAATTAAGTTGCTGTCTTTGTTCGAGTTTTTACCATCCTTCTTTAGTGACCAGCCACGCTTTCTTTATCCTGGAAAATCTCATTTCTTTTGTTTTTCACCAGTTAATTAAATTGTCCTCTGTGCTCGAATTTGTGCCCTCCCAACTGTTATGACCTGTTTCGCTTTCTTTGTCCCAGAAAATGTCATTTCTTCTGTTTTCCAATGATTTATCTTCATTCAGTGTTTCTCACTCTTGATTTTCCAATTCATTTTCAAAGCTTGCAATTGCTTCGATACTGGAATAACCAACGCCTGGTCGTCCGGAAATCTAACCGACCAATAAATGCCCTCTTATCCATCAGCCACTATCACCTGTTCCCTTCAGGCTACATATAACTTCAAGTTGATTTCCATATCTCGCTAATCTATTCCGATTTTCCAGAGTTCTGCACTGGTTTCCTCCCTATTAACTCTGTCTAAAGTCTTTTCGTTATCCACGTATCAAATAAAACGATCCTGATTATACTGTTGTTTCTCTTTGTAATAGTGTTCGCGTCACTGCAAGTGCGTCCCGAGTTACCCTCCCCAGCTTCAACACTAACAGGTCATCATTCGTAATTTTCTGTGCTCTACATTCTTATAACGATTATTCTAAATATTTTTTTAATAACTTTTTCAACGATCATTTAAGGAAGTTGGATTGGTAATCGTGTGCCCCTGAGTGCACGTTTCACTAATCTTACTAGTGAATCGAAAGAAATTTCTTGGTCCGCATTCCATTTAAGTGCATCTGTTTATGTGACAAAACTAACCTCACCATGCATCCAATAACGGAAATGATACTCGAATTATATTTTTTTAAATTTCTTCTTAATTAAACCGTGTCATGACAATATTATCATGTTATGACCTACTGACGACGTAATGGCTAGGTTATGACAGGTGCTTTCGGGCGGTATTAGGAATGAGAGTGAATATTGTATTGAAATGCCTTTCCGAATATTGGACTTAGCATGATACCATGATACTTGTTAACAACAATTATAGGTATAAAAAATGTATTAATTCGCATTTTGGAGAAATTTTTAAATGTTGAATTGATGAAATATGAAAAATAGGTTGTATGCCTTAAGGTTATGTATTTAAATAGCACTGGATTGCAAAAAATCGAATCGTTGAAATGAATTTTCTACGGGCGTCGCTCATAAGAACATGTTCAGTACAAAGTTTCTAGCAAATCTCTGCGTTAGTAAAAATCGCTCCAACCACCATTATTGGATTTAAAAAAATCGTACGTCACGCACGAGCAGAACACTTTTATTTTGTTTCTTCCCTTACATTGGATAAATTTCCCATTGTATTCTCCCAAATTTCCGGAATTATTATGAAGTTAGGAACTGAATACATATTTTTTTAAAAATATGGATTCGAGAAGGTAACGTGATAATCTCAGTCCCTCCTCCTCTTACCGCCCGCCAGCTGCCCTATTCAGGAGGCACGGTAGGTATTGTCGAACTATTCAGCGAGGCACGGTATTTTCGAACTTTGAAATCGACAGAATTTCTATACCGCAACATCTAAAGTTACAAATGCTCTTTAAGATTTGAGAATCGATGGTAATTTCAGGGCGATGTCCCTTTTTCCTGAGTGATGTCGCGGCGGGGATTGTGCTTGGAAGTCGCTCGGAATGATTCTCACCGCGTAACCAAGGAGTCACTTGGTACACCAACGATCGGATCTAGAATTTGGTTAGTTTTCCCCACATGAATGTATAACTTAAGTTACTGATAAATATTGTTTATAGCGTCTCTAATCACGATATTGAGCTCATTGACCAATATTGCCGCGTTCAAAACTCGATCGGGAAGGTTCAGTTAAATTTTAAGAGTGGTTTTAATGCGTCGAAATCTAGAACCCATCGTGATTTTACCACCACTTGCCTCCAGAGTTACCTGATCGAAATCGTTTCGAGTGGTTTCAAACTCACACCCCCTTGATCGACAATGGGTCATCCTAGAGATCAGTTTGACAGTTCCCAGTGTTTCCCTCGAAAGGCGACCAGGGTGGTTGGTGGGGGGAAGGGGTGCTGGCAAACGGGTCGTCTCCCCGTCCCGCGCCACATTGACTCGATTTTCAGAGGAGGGGGAGATGAACACCCCCTGTCCCCTCGCCTCCCCACTTCCCCTTCAACGCCGCCACGCGGAGTATTTCCGGTGCGGGAGAAACTCAATTTCCACTGCGGGAAAGAAGATGAGTTTTTTTATTGTTATTACGGGCGCGGCGAGGGGGGGGGGATGAGATGGGAGGGAGGGCGGGGTCTCCCTTACCCTAAGCGCGCGTCCATTAAAACAGAGAGAGGGAGCTCGGGAAGGGAGAGGTGGGGGGAATGATGGAGCGGGGGAATGGGATCTCCACCTCCCACCCCCGCGCTCCCCCTTCCTTCCAGCACGGAGAGAAATAAAGAAGAGTTGGCACACGAGATTAGAAAACCGATTTACCGGCTATGGAACTGGTTTTAAATAGTATTGAACCATTTTTCAGATTATGAAAAGTTCCTGCTTCAATTTCGTCTCAAAACCGGATTCGTGTCAATAAAACCGGTAGGGTTCTTGCACAGTTGCGCGCGGTTGACAGATTAATATGGGTTTTACATTTTTGGACTCTCGAGTTTATTAAAAAATTGGTTTCATGGATGGTTTGTCGGAAATAAAATACCACTTTTGCCAATGTTTCGGAATGTAATGTATTCCTTTTATAGGGATAAAGCTATATTCTTTAATATCAACAATAACATCAACACCAATTTCATTATAAGTATACAGTTTATATCTCCCGTCTCATAATTATCCAAAATTTAAATATTTTAGGCCTTCATCATCAAAGTGTATATGCGATGGTAGTTTCTCGGAAAAAGGATGTATGCATTACACTCATTATTAATACCACCATTTCGCAAATTTTACTTGTGCCAGTTTAGAAATAATTATGATTAATGAAGAGTCCTCTGTGTGCAGATGCAGGAATCGCATATTACCAACACATTCGTGGAAAAGAATAAGTGGTATTTAATTGCCGCCCTACCTTCAATAAAACCAAATACGTTGAATGATTGAGGCCGGTATAATGAACTCAGAATCATCTATTTTTTATTCGCTTTATTTCATTTAGCTCCATTTGACGTTTTCATGTCAAAGTGGCACATTAAATGCGTGAATGAATGACGCAGGGCCCGGTTTAATAATGCCTGCTGTCAACTATGTGAATGTCGTCGTAGAGACTTGGAAATGACGGGGATCTTACGACGCCGATGACTTTCGCGAGATTACGTATTTCCCGTCAAGAGGCTTACGGCTCTACGCTGAGAAGGGTAACGATATATTACCTTTTGGTAGGTTAGGAGCCCTTCGTGAACGAGAAAAGCCAATGACAATCACCGACGGAGCCGTACAAAAAGTGAACGAGCGGATTTTTCGGAAGATATGACCAAACAAGGAACGTCGCAAACAATTGCATTTCCTGCTTGAAAATGGCTATAAGCTCTGTGTTCGCTAGTTCATTTTGCAGAGTAACTTTATGGTATAATATATATATAAAGCAATGGATTATAGAATTAGCTGTTACCATAAAGGGTCTTTCTTTTGACCGGCATCACGTAAGGGGGTAAATTTGCCTAACATTTGGCGTTAGTGTTGTTGGATCCAGGAAAAATATCTCATCATAAATTATGGGTTTTTATTTTGAGTAAGGTTATGGTTATATGTATATGATTTTAAATTTTCCTGGCGAATCGTATTAATGAGGTTCTCTCGGACTCCACACCAGGTTAAGAAGTGTTTAACTGCCAACGTTTCTGTGGCTGAGTCCGGCACCGTCTTCAGGGCACAAACTGACATTGTTCAAAATACCAGTAAATTAAACACGGAAAAAAATTAATTTACTGGTATTTTTAAAAATGTCAGTTTGTGCCCTGAAGACGGTGGCGGACTCAGCCACAGAAACGTTGGCAGTTAAACACTGTTTTACCTGGTGTGGAGCCCGAGAGAACTGAATTATAAAGGTTATGGTTATATTGTGAAGAGAAGTTGAAGATGAATTTGAAATGTGTTTTGCATTAATTTTTACCTTATTTGAATGTTTTTATCGTAAACTTATATGAGCGAATGAATATGTTCTGTGGTAGTATTAGTGACGTGTATTTGAGGATGCAGGTCTTCCAGGTTTCACACCGCGTTGGTCCATGTTTTCTCGGATGACAGTTGCGCCGGCGTGGCAGTTGTTTTCTTCAGGTCAGCGAAGTGAGGATGCAGTGATTTGGTCGTCTTATTTATCCCACCAATTGGAGTCAGGTCTTCCGTGATTGGTTGTTGGCGTAACTTATTACTGCGCAAAACGCGCTGTCACGCGTTTGTGAGAGAGTAGCTATCTTCTCTGTTGAAGTTGTTCCATTTTTGCTGGTCTCAATGACATCTCGTTTGATTCGGGGGATATATAGTTATTCCTGGGCCATTAGCTTTGCCTCTTCAAAATTGATGTTCTGGGCTGCCTACTCAAAAATGACCAGTATCCATTTCCATGCAGTTGTTATTTACAAGTCTTCAAATAATCGTCCACTACAAATGTGTGAAATGGTAATGAAATTAATGTACCCCATGCTTTTAAGCAAAGTGATTTATTTGTCATTTAATTAGCCAGATATTCAAGTTACATATTAGGGTTGCACTTTATCGTGTGAGCTAGAATTTAGTGTTGAAAAATTACCGATATAACAAACAACACTTTTCTCTGACAACCAGTGGTTAGTTCAGGTTTAATTGACTGTAATCGTAGTAATACTATCTGCTATTTATAGGCATAGACAATGATGATCTGAGTATTCATATTGAAAATCACCACAATGAAAATTCCTGATCAGCCATATAGATTAATGAGCAATTGCGACAAAAGTCAATGGTAGCCATACTAGAGAATAATTTGTTTACTCCAGATCATCATGTTTAAAGCTATTTAATTTTATTTACATTTTCTTATTGTACGAGTGAATTCACATTATGTATAATTTCATTTCTCAAAGAAAGCTTGAACTGGTACGTTAACGCTTAAAACAGCCTGTTCTCAATGCATTCATATTTCTTCGCCTATGGCTCTTACAAATTGCCGCGGTGAAATTTCTGATCGGATTAGCTCACTACTAATCACAGAGAGGCATGCCTCACGGTATACTTAATTCCCTTTTAATGTAAGACCTTTAAACCCAGTGCAAAAGGATCCAATCCGAATCTGTGGGAATACATTCCTATGAACATACCAAATTTATGAGGCGTTTTAAGTTGTTTCATCAGCTAAACTGTGCCTTTGACAAAATAGGCAGATTTCTTTTGATGTTTCTGAGTGATATTAAAATTTCCAGCGAGTTCGCTGAACGTTTTTTTGTTATTTCTATGCCTGAGTTCATGTTTCTTCAATGTGACCATATTCTTCCTCAAGGTTCAGTTTAAGGAATAAATGCGAAAGACATTGTTCAAGGACTCGAAACTTAGCCGTTAGAAGACCCTTCCACCGAATAGTGGGATCGATATGTTTTGTCTCTGACCATGCAGATCCTATTTCTTTAACTCCTAGTGCACCATGCCGCCTGCTATAGTTCTAAAGATTTGAGAGGAATAAAAGTTTTGTGTAGAAAATACTAAGAATTCTTTATTTTTCGTCATATATAAAGATTTGACTTAAAATATCCAGTGCCACGCCCCTTTTAAGATAAATTATTGATGTTGTAGGGGCTATATTTTTCTTTGATACAACTCTCCCTCATCTTTTGTGGTCAATAGTGAAGAATTCGTTGATGTTATGGGGTAAAAAGGGCTACTAGACTGGAAATAGAACATGCAGGTTCGTCTTTTTAAGTTGATAGAGAACCCTGAGTAGGGGATGTGCCTTCAAAGCATTATTCGTAGCAACATGCCATAATTTTTTTGCTTTTGGGGAAACAGAGGGAAATGGTTATTATTTTACCAATATGAACATCGTACGTTGGCTAAATAGGTTGACAACTAGTATTACATACTTCAACTTAAGTTATAGCAGTATAAGTTGGTTCTATAATTTTATACATTTTCCGGGAAAGTATCATTAATTAATATTATTAATGGAAGAGAGTAAAGGGAATTCATTCATGTTTCACTCGTCTTATAATCTAATAACATTGAGGTATTCAATAAATAAAGTTTATTGAAATATTTCTAACCAATTTTGAAGACTACCGGAGTAATCAACGGAACCCGTCTAGCTTTAGTGGAAAGCTTTAGGCGTAAAACATCTCCTTTCCTTTGTTTGCATTTTTGCATTCTAAATTCTACAATAGTTTTTTCTCATTCTTGACAGTGTCGGTAATTTGGTGAAGTGGCTGCCTCCACACCCTATGGGGCTTGAATTTAAATCCTCGGATAAATAAAGATTTTTCAGCGGAATATCGATCTCTACTTAGGAGTTTTATTGATGGAACTTCAACTACTGCATCCCACCTACCAGATGGGACGTAAAACTTTGGACCCCATGACTGGCTTCACTCCTCCCATCTTCCTTTCTCCTATTAGCCTTGTTAATACTTATCTTCCCTTCTTTCTCTGCCGAAAATGATTTTAATGGGAGGTCACCCTGCCAAAAAATGAGGTCATGACAATGTCCTTCTATTCTTTATATTAGTTATGCTTTTCGCTAACCCCGGGATGTTACTCAACAACAAACTAAGGTCTTGCTCAAAACAATCCATTGTACATACAAAAGCACATTTCTTGAGTATTTGTCAGTTTAAATATTATCAAACAATTTCATTTTCCTTCAATCATAGTGAAGCAAAACACTTGCCTTTATTAACATTTCGTATAATATGTAAATATTATTTAGCTATCTATGCAGCTTCCATATCTTGTCCTATGGTTTTGAGGCATTGGGAAAACAGATGCTAAGGTGCTGTTGATTTTAGCTGAGGTTGGTTCTACTAAATCCTTCGAAGTTTCTCCATCGATCACAAGGCATCAAAGGGATTTAGCTGGTTCTATATTTAGTTCCTCCAATTCTGCAGTTTGCTTATTCCATTGCACCCATGCGCTCGGAATTAACAAGCGTTTGGTCAACAAAAAGCGGCTGGGTTGCACCTAGAGCGGCTCATCAATCTGCCGGTATACTGAGATCATCACTTGCTCTTCAAAATGGCTGCATAAGCATCCGTCAATGTAATTCTGGTCTGATCTACATGAAAAAGTAGCTTCAGACCGGGAGGAAAGGTATCAAATGGGGGTTTGGCTTCTGCTTTCAGGTCCGATTAAGAGGATGGATTTGGTCGATAATGTATAAGGCTTAGGAAGTTTGAGAAAAATATCACTAAAGGGATTTTACGCTCGTCACATGGATCTTGACTTTTAACCCATTTTCGGTCAGAGCGAAAGAAATTTTCGAATTTACCCCTCCGAATAGACTATAGGACAACGGGTTGAAACAAGTATTTAAATACTATGAAGCCCGTTTCACAAGGGGCCCGTATAATTGCACAATTTATATGTGTACGAACGTGCTTTTCAAATTATATATATAGTGGTAAATTGCAAGAACGCACGCGCGAATACATGAACGCGAGATGCACGCCAGATTGAGAAAAACATGCAGTTTTAAATTGTGCAATTTTGTGCCCCATGTTAAACAAGATTTTGAGCAAAGCAGCGGGAAACCTTGGTCATATTTCACATCTGACTGATGAAGTTGGAGTTAATATTTCGGGACAGGCATAGGAAGTGGTGAAGACCCAAGTTGATGCTGCATATGTTAGTATTGGTCTGAGCATTGTAGATTATTCTTTTTGTTCTCCGTGAGAGTTTTGGTCTCCGAGAGAGAGAGAGGAGGTAGTCGACGGAGCAGAGGCTTTAGGGATCGAACAGATTCCTAGCTCTTCTTCAGAGCTTCGTAAAGACGTCTCCGGAAAGTCTAGCATGAGTTTGGTGCGAAGCCAAGGAAACTACCATTTTTCGAGGTTACGTCGCCACTGAAACGCGATCTTGGGACGCGTTGCTCTCGATGTGAGATATCTCAATAATCATCCGTAGTTATATTCCGTCAAAATCTAGTCTGTTATTCTAATTTTGTGCACATAAAGCCATCTACCGAAGTATATCATGTTTCAGAATATGTTTTTGGCGTGATAAGGAAAAAAAACAAGAGAAATATAACTAAGCAACTAGATAAAACACACTGAAGCGTTTGTTGCTACACGAACTGTTGTAAAAAAAATCAGTTTTGCAATCATCCGAAGGACTGAACTTGAGCGTCACTTGCAAGCGTAATTTCTTCCTGTGCCTTACAAAATATGTGTACTATACACTTCATTTTCTCTGGTTGGTCCTTCTGTTGTAAGTAAATATGATGACACATCTTGATAATCTTAGCCCTGTTATAACGTTGAGTCCTCGTACAAGTGAATACTAATCAATATCAATTATTCATGTAGGTATTGGGATAAGTTATGTAGACACAATATCTCATAAAAATATTTCTAATAAGTCTGTGACCCCCCCTCTATATTGGGGAAGTCACCTCTCTCGATTGCTCTTTGCCCTTAAAAGTTATTATTATTATTAAGATCTGGCTGTTCTGTCAGTGCGATGGGGTCAGAGGTCGACTGCGGTGGAGAGGCAGTTGGTCCATTTCTTTTATTGGAGAGTGCGGCCTCCTATGGAGATTAATTTCTGTGTAAATCTGTATGTAAAAATATTCTGACTACTAAGTATTGCCGTATACCTACTTACTGAACATCTTTGGGTCTGCTAATTTCTGCAAATATTATTCCCGAAAGTAACTTAGTTGTAATTTGGGCGTGTCTGAAAGTGGTTTCTTATGTGCCCCATAGGACAGCTAAGGCGCATGTAACGGATATTAAATTTATATTTTATTCATGCCTTCTTTTAAGTTTTGTTGGCCATTTGAAGACCAGAAATAGACCAAAAGGGAAATGCTCAGTAAGCATGGCAAGTTTATTAGCCCTACTTGAATTTATGGAGGTTCAGTCAATAATTATGATGTACAACGGACGTTACACAGTTTGGAGCATGCCATTGTGAGTACAGAACAAACCATTAAAACTGTGCCTCAATGGTGCCGATCAAAAATATCAAACTATTTCTGCTACACTTAGTATAATTAATTTTTTTAGACAGTCATTAGAATTGATATTTTAAGAAATTAATGTGAGAAATCTGTTTTCGTTTTGTAACGGATGTTACATTTTCATCATTTATATAAGGCACTATAAATTATTTATCACACTATTCAATCACCTATGTTATGTTTTATTTATGCCCTAAAATGTATTCCATTGCATTTAATACATAAGACATGCATACTGTTCAATAAAAAATTTCACTTAAGCTTTTTTTCTGTTTTCTGGTTTATAATAATTTATTATGCTTACAGACATGAGCCATTTTAATTGTAGGATTAAAGTGTCATGTAGTTATTACAATCATTGTTTAGTCATGTGTAGTAACTTTTGCATGAATGAAAAACTTTGCAATTTTCCACAATATCAATTTTACTACGACCCAGGTTTCGATATTTTTACATCATCATTGCAAATTTGCAAATTTTTTCATTTATGCATCATGCATAAGTTCCACACAATTTCGCAAGAATCTTCGGATTTTATAGTAATTTTTTATTCATGTAAAGAAGGTTTTATTATTAAAATATCTTCAAATCAATCTTCAAATATCTTTATGATCTTATTCTGTCTAAAGATGTTGTATCTTTCTATCTAAATTCCACTTTTTTACGGGTTGACTGAGGTGCGCGTATGGAGCGTAATTTTGGCGACAGCGTTGTCCATGAGACCCAAACTGTCAACTGAATGTGGAACGCTCCGTAGGAACGGAATGGACCACCTCCCCTCCCACTGGAGGGATAGGTGGGAGGAAAGCGGTGGGGGAGGGGGACAATGGTAAATGGTGGAGAATAGCAACACGAGCCCCACCTGCACTCCCCCCCTTCCCGCTAATTTCGTCAAATCGATTCATTCCCTCGCCCTTTTCCACTACTCATCCCTTCACTTCGTAGTCATTGAGGAGGAGGCGGGGCGGGGGGGAGGGAGGCTGGGGGGTTGACGGAGGCAGGAAGGGAGAGGCCGTCGTTTCCTCCCCGCCGCCCACCTCTCCGTGATGACATCCAATTCCCCGAGGAGGGTGGGCGGGGCTGTGTGGCGTAACGGAGGAAGACAACTCCTCCCTCTTCTTCCCTCTCTTTCTTCGTCTCCTCCTTTTATTCCCTTTTGCGGGGGTCGCGTGGGTGGCCATTCCCCTTCCCTCCCTTCTCCCCCCCTCCCCTTCGCGCCCTTGCACCACTTGTCGAAGATTGCTTGATTGATTACTCCGCGGCGATACGAGAGGAAGTGTGTGTGGGAATCGCCATGACTTGGGATCATTGAGATAGATGGTGAGAGCGCTTGCTGTGGTGGTCAATGCTTAAATAAAGCCGTAGCGTGGTCAGCCGTCATTGTTCTCCCCGATTTACGTAAATGTCTGCTAAATGTTTACTATATCTACATACTAGAATGATCGAAGGTTTTCCCGGCGAACTATCGAACTATGTCGTTGAAGATTATTCGGGATCTCCACCGGGTCAGGTTCTCCATTTCTGCCGACGTTTCGATGTACGAGTCATGGACCAGGGCATGATGCCCTGAGGATGATGGACGTCTCGTCCTTCGAAACGTCGGCAGAAATGGAGAACCTGACCCGGTGGAAATCCTGAATAATCTTCAACGACATAGTTTGCCGGGAAAACCTTCGATCATTCTAGTATGCAGATATAGTAGCTTGCATTTAGGTAAATCGGGGAGAACAAATAATAATCTTCAACGACATCTGCATTCTACCCCGCGAGCCGCCGCATGGGCGTGTGGCAGGGGGTGGTAGGTCACCAGCCGTGTAAAGATGTAAAATATTTGGAGATGAAATGGTGACATGTCCTATGGGAGTGTATTTAGTGGAGCTCGGTTTTTATTGTAGTAGCTTATTGTGCGCGGAAAGAACGAGTTTTTGTATCTATCAGTTCGGCGGTGTATCTCTCTTATTTTATCGCATCTGTCAGACTTAGAGATGTAGTGAGGCATCATGATAATATTCTCTGTGCCGCACTGAAACACACCAGTTCTGAATATCTCAAGCAGCCTAAGCCTAGCGCGCAGCCGAGATTCTATCTCTAGTAATACTATCCGAGATTTTTAACGAAATATAGCTGGCCTTTAACATGGGAAATGGAACATGTGTGCACTTCTGTGAGACCTTATTTTTTAAAAGTGAGGAATTTCTGACATCTCGTCTAAAACTTAACAGTGATCGTATTTTCACCGCGGTAGTTTTTTTAATATCGCTAAACACTTTCCGTTGTGAATGAATTTTAAACATACCAGGTGAAAACGAGTCAAGTCAAAGTCTTAAGTAGATGTTTTAATATAATTACGTACTCTTTGAGTCATATAGAAGTAAATTATTGCACCGTTGATAATGCAATATTTAATTCCTGCTCCCTACAGCTGATGAAATGAAAACGTATAATTCGAATTGGTCTCCATTATCACTAGGGAACTACCTTTAGGTACAATTTCTGCAGATTGTTTCAGAAATAAGTTTTTAATGGACACTTGTGTGCCATTTTATTGGCGTTATTCCTTTGGATTTACTACATTTTGATTTGAGTTATCGCAGTAATCAGCTGATTACTCAGTAAATACGGCAGTCAGGTACATTAATGTTATTTTTAATCCACTTCTTGAGAGTTTTCGCTCATCAGATAGTTTTCCGTGAAATCGGAATTTATGGTAGATAGACAAATACAATTGTTTCCAGTGTTCCTCCTCCTGTTTCATTTAACACCAATTTTAAGTCCCATTTGCGAGAAAATTGATGCAGAGAGGTTAATTTTTGTTGTTCGTATCAGGTAGAGATCCGATTGGGGGAGTAGAGATACGAGGAATAGGACAACTAGCATGAGACAGGGAAGGATGGATGGTCGCAGTCAAGTACTCTTAGGATTGAACGACCGATAATGTTGATCCGATAGAGATACTTTTCTATAAGTATGCAGAATAACTTTGTATTTATGTCTTGTCAAGGTGGAACCACTTTAATATACCTCTTTCCACCAGTCCCAAGTTTCTCCTGGACGTTAATCGATAAATGCGAATATTTGTTTAACCTGTTCCGCTTTTATATTGGCTTTTTATATTTCTGACGCCATGTTGGATCTACGTTTGCATATACTTAAAAACTTACTTCGATTTCCGATAGCCTTTAACCGTTTAACTGATATCAATAATTTTTTGGACGAATATGAACCGCCCTTGCCTGAAACTTCTTTTTACTAGTTAGAGGTAGATTTTTTTCAGGTTAACAGCTAAATATTACCGTCTCACAGTGTGCATAAAATGTTTGAAAATACCTGTCTAAACGATGTCAGTGCAATGTTCGTTGGTCGCTCTTTTTTAAAATCCAAGATTATTTAAGACTCCAGCCACATGAAATAATAGCAGATAGAAATAAAGGGGAAATGTAGATGTAGGATACCCGACTATTACCATTTATATCAACTCATAACTGTATCACGGTTAATTTGAGAACTTGGATTCGTTAAACGTACCGTCTGTTTATAGATGTATTGGAGGACATAATCAGTGAGTAAATGAGAGGAAACGTGTCGATTTTTTATTTGTTGGAAGTATTTCTCTGGGCCATGAGAATGAAAATGGCCTGCGCGACAGGTGCAGTGAACAATCCCACAGACGTGGTGGTAATTACAAAAGTTTTTAGTATATATTTACTCCTCTCCACTTATTGCGCAGAATTAAATGAGCTATAATACTCTTTTATCTTCGTCCAAAACACCCTCTCCTTCAACGACCGCTTCTTACTCCACGCCAAGGGCTGTGCAGTGGAGTTCTATTCAGTGCCATCTTCTGTGTACCTTAAAAGTCGGTCTTGAAGAGGAGTCTTCCTTGCCCTCATATTCCCCTCGACTCTTACTATGGCTCTCACATATCGACTACCTATATCTTCCATATTTTAGCGCTACGACGTCTGTTCCTTGAATTTCTTAATTTTCTCTCGATTTTTTTTGTATTAACATGTGTCCTTCACCTCCGAGATCTCTTCTACCTTTGTATCCTTCCTTACTGTCGAAATCTGTCCCTCCAACGCCTAGTTTGTATTTCAATTCACATAAAACATCCGTCAACTAAATGACCATCGCCGTCGATGCACCCAATAAATTCACATTGACATCCATCAAACAGCGTAACCTCCTCTCGTCAAGCGTCCACCCCGCTCACACCGAAAGATCCCTCCAAGGAAGAGGTAATCTTTTACAGAGGTCGAATGTCCATTTTATGTGTTACGTAACCCCTTTATTTCTCCCTTTGTCAAATTGTTGTGTATTATTACGCCTGATGGCGCTTGAATGAGTAAGTGAACTAGTTGTATGTTTGCAATGGCTCCTTGTCCTCTTGGGCTTAGTGTGCCCTGGAACGACTGTTCTGTTTCATTACCATCGTTTGGGAGCCTGAGCCAGTCTTTCCTTACCTCTTCTTGTTCCTTCTATGCTGATGGTTGAAAAAGTTCCTCAGCTATCAATTGACCTATACTACAGACTACTCCTGGGCTTGATCGTTAATGAAAAACCTATGCTAAGTAGCTTTGTTGTCTCATCTTGGTTATATACCCAGTCCTAAACGATTGTTTTTCACTTGGAATCGGCCATGGTGCCATCTTCTTCGTTGTGTTTATTCACTTTGTGTGTCCCGGTTCAATTTCTTTCTCCTTCTTTCTTAAAATGATCAATATTTAGTCTTTTACTGCCGACGACAGCGGTGCGACCGACGGAACGTCTAAAAGGGAATTTTGGAGTGTCCTTGTAAATCATTTTTGTGTCTATGTATTTTTGGTGCATGGATTCACGGAAGTATCAAAAATGGCGATGATGAATAAAGGGAGTATGGCGCGCATAAATAGAACGACACAATAAAAGGTACAGTCTCTTCATACTGCATCGCAACGCACTACACGAACCGTTCGTATATGTCGGCTGTCGAAGCACGAAATTCGTTGGCTATCCTAGGCCTTCCCTGGTGAATAGAAAGATTTGCGGGTAATCCTTTCAAATTCCATGAGGTGTGTTGTGTCAGGTTTAGTGGGATCCCATTGTGGGAGTGCTCAGGTTCTGGAACGAGGACTGACTTGCTCCTAGAAGCGGCTTTGAGGATTGTATTGGGTGGAAAAATCCAAATAAAGGACGGAGTGAGAGGGGAAATGTTATGGAAATGCAGTATTGAGTGGAGTAAAGAAGCGAGTGAATTGAGCATTGGAAGGTAAAACAAAGAAGAACCGAATACACGGCCCGAAGAAGAGCCGAATACCGTAGACGACCTCCTGTCCATGAATGAAGGAACATGGGAAAGCTGCCGCGTTAGATTACGAGGCCTTTTGAGTTGCGAATATCCTTGCTGCCCTAAATGAATGTCTTTCAATACATTCTAAAGCAAACCAAGTCCAGAGCACGGCCAGCATTATTTCCTCTTAACTTATACCTTTGTGTACCCAACATTTCCCAGTAATTAGACATGGCCGTGGTTAGCCAATGTATTTCGAGCTTCGACAGCCGACCTCTACGAACCGCTTGAGAAGAGTGTCACGATACCTAATGAAGAGACTGTTCACTCTGCGTACTACAGGGAAAAAGTTTCCCGACAAACAGAGTGACACCACTATCGCTCTGGAGAAAAATCTACTTTCTCTCTGATTGTTTACTATTCTTATGTCACGGCCACGATGAGGGAAATTCTAACTCAGGAAGGTGATGGGCTCATCGTCCAAGACGGCGACGGAGTACTGGCTGCTTGCCTGCCTCAAGCGTAATTCGTGCCGGCGCTCAGAAAGATTACGTTAACATTAAGAGCGCTAGATTACCTTGTGCATTTGAACCTTTTCATATAACTGATCCGTACTCGCCGTAGTTTCCTCCGCATTCTTTCTCTTTCGTCTCGGTTTTCTTCTCGGTTCCTCTTGCGCTCGGCCATCCTCCTGGATTCACACGGTGCACGTCTATAGCCTGCAGCACTTAACAGAGCACTTGGAAAAGGTTTCATCTTTTAGTTGTGAACGCCAATGACGCACGCCTCAATGACGGCGGTAACGGTTGCCTTGCCGTCTCCGGTTTGAAACACCAATTTGACTGAGAAAATAAATAAGCTATTAATGAATAAATTTATGAATACGATAATGAAAGCGTCGTAAAACTGTTAATGAGAAAAACAAGACGTTTTACTTTTGACCGATTGCTTTTATGAAATGCTGATATATTTCTTATGAATGTCTCTAGGCGAAGGAGGTATCCACTTGTTATAATCTAACTTCAGCTATCACATATTCGAGCAATAAATAAAACCTCATTGATGATATTCATTCAATGTGAAAAAGTTCCCTACTTTTTAGAAAATATCGCAGCGCTCATTATGATTATCATATTTTATTTTCAGTATTTTCAATTAATTCATTTTAAGTATACGCAAAGAGAATAAATAAACATATATTCGTGAAAGATACTAGGTTGTCCAAATTATACCAACATCATGAAAAATGGGAATGAAACAAATTTTCCGTGCGTTAACAAAACGAGGGACGGCATAGCGTTACCATTAGTCGATGAACAGGTAATCTCATTCTTTACTAATAATCAGTATTTATTTACACTCCATCACAATCAAAGGCTCGAAGTCGTTACCTCATTAACCCTACTATGTATGGAAATATTTTTTTGGGTGCCGATCTTTGGAGGTGACCTTTCATTGACATTCTATCCCACCTTCACCATTAGGCCACAAAAAGTTTGCTTTGAATTCCGGCCCAAATAGTTTGGTGTCCTGGGTATCCCTGTGTTTACGAATGCTTCTCCAAATTTTCCTTGAATTTCACGCTCTGTGAATGGAGCAGTTTTTCTGCATAAATTTTTATTTCTTCGCTATCTCGGACATCTTTCTTTGTTAATGGAAGCTTTGAAAAGTTTGAAGGATTCGGGCACAATCCGTCATTCGAGACCGGCTTTTTTTACAGCAGTCCCGACCCAGTCTAAGAAAGAGCTCTCCGAAGCGCAAACTAACATGCTCGGATCTTTTTATTCCTTATTACATTTTTTGGGGGATACTTGAGTTACAAAAGTAATAATAATGTTGTTTCTAAAGAGGGAAATATTTTCGAAAATACTGTCAATTACCTCTGTTATGTTCATCTAGAATACCGTGTTCTCCATTGCTTAACATGTCCATCCTTTACATTTCTAATGTTTCATCATCAATAAAGGCAAGGATATTCCAATGTGATTGTAAGAATGAGTGAAGTCCAACCTTGCCCCGTTCAATTTCAGCTTCTTTAGTGCTAGCTTTCTTGCTGGCTTTCAATTTCTTATGCCGCTTCATTGAGGCGGTTTCTCATTGCGCGGGTTCTTTAATGTAAGTTTAATGTTCTGTACTTTACAGCCCCCCCGTCAACAGTACGATGATGTTGTGATGTATATATATCGGTGCATCAAGAGGAAGTTAGCCGAGAATCAGCAGTGTAAACACTGTTTATTGGGCGTTGAAGGCTTTCCTAAAATTCATATTAGGCTGTTAGAGAAGAAAAAATAGTGGTACATTTATCCTCAGATGTTATCTTTTTAAGTTAATTTTGCGAATAAATGTTTTATGTTGCTCTCTCGTTTAAGGTTTTCTTGGATAAACAAATGCAATGAATGCCTTATTAGCAGATGCAATATGAAATGTAGACAGCTGTATTTGCTCATCTTTGAAAGATCATGTTGTAGAGAATACTTCAGCTGCCAACCTCAGTGTTAGTGATAAAAAAACAAGATTTTTTAAATTATTCCTGTGTGAGATTTGTTCATGAAGCATAACAAACCTCTGAAATGTTACAGTAAAATAGCTATCGACACATAAATAGTAAATTATCAGCTATTATTCTGTGTCCGCTGAAATTATCTACTTTCAGTACTGTTATACGGTGACAATTAACTTGTTTTTGTTAACAGTAGTAGTGTAGGCTTTTGTTGGCACTTAAGTACAGGTTTTGTGTGCATAGTAGAATTATTTTTTTACTTCATTACTTGTGACAAGACATTAGCTTATAGTACCATAGTTAGTAAAAAGATGGTGTCTAAAGCTTAATCTTCATTAAAAAAATTTATGCATTCTTTAATATGGCTAGTTGGAAATGTATTCCATAATATTTAGTTCTTGTTGAGTATGGTTTAGTTTTGTAATTATTCCAGTGTGCCATTCAAATTGGGAATGTTACAAAGGATATGTAAACAAAAAGTCAAGTCACTTGGAACTCAAACGTGTGTAAATATGATTGAGGGAGTATGAGATGACTCAGGGCTGGTGTTGCAAGTGACTTCTATTGGTTTCAAAAAGTAATCATTACTGGTCGTACGCTATTGAATTTGGTTTCACAATTGGTCACAAATAGATTTGCACTGAGCTCCTGAGGGCAGCCAGGAGACTGAGTATTCATTTGGCAAATTGATATGGCCACTTCTCCATGGGTAAAAAAGATGAAAGCATAATCATACAGTCGAATACAATAATGCAATCACTATTAAACTGATCTGACCGAAATAGTCAGAAGTAGTTAAAGCAATGGGAAAGGAATTCTTTAAAAATATTCAGTAATTAGGATACATAATTTATGAGAAAAGGTAATTCTCAAGTCTTGGACACCATTCACATTACCATGGCAAAACATGACACAATACATGAAAGTTACTCTATGCCGGATCCCCTAAAAATTGTAAATTTCAAATGTTATGAAGAGAAAATGAGTTACTGGAAGAGGACAAAACAGGTTGGCAGGGGATATTTACTTTATATGTGAAGACAATACTATGTAGTTGAATATAAAGGTATATTTTTGTATCCCTATTAGCAAGTCAAAGTTGTAGATTTGGAGTGTGTTTGATAAATGACTTATTGAGAGGTTGCTGAAATAAATTTTTCTAATTTTCGACGCAAATTGCTGCGTCATTTTGTTGTGCAAATCATTTTCAGTGTCGATGTGAATTGAATTCAATTTGATGACTTCGTAGATTATTCTTGATTAGTAACCCAATGTTTACGTCCCAGTCAAAGGATAAGGATTGTTTGGTGTTCTTTGTATTGTATTATGTTTTATTGTGCCTAATTCTCTAAGTTTTTGCGCATCAGAGTCTTTTTTTTCAACTTCCTTTTTGTATTCAGAAAGGGATTTTGTTGGCTCAGCTAACCCTTCCATGTTTATCGCAGGTTATGGCAAATTAGCACGAGCTATTTGGATATATCCTTGTCAGCTATTTTTCCTCTGTCTCACTGTATATAATCGTATGTGATACTGGAAATGAAAGGTAAGCCCTTACTGAGCAGCGTAGGCATTTGTAAAATCGAATACCATCGGTAGTGTTTTAATTAGTCGGTGATAGTAACATAGTGTTTTGTTTTAAACCATGGATGATGAGGGTCGATTGGTGAACCTAAAGATATTCTAATGATACTTTTTTTAGATTTGAAGGAGGATACTAAGCATCAATGTATATTCGTATCAATATATTACTGAAATTTTGTACAAAACTAGTTTCACGTATCGGAAGCTACTTTTTATGCAAATATGGGCGTAGACATTGAATAATACACTGCAGATCAAAGGTCATTAAAAATATTTAATCCTCGGCAACCTTTATTTGCAATGAAAATTTCCATTTGTAGGGGACATGTAAGGAGTTACAATATCCGATGTATCGAACTAATGTAGACTTCTCGAATTGCATATTATTCTTAAAAATTTGATGATGAGCACCTTTCTTACTTTCACCACTTGATGAGATTCGGAAATGGCACCCGCAGATTTTGAAAACAATATCTTACGTTTTTTTTCTAATCGGTAAGTTTTAGGCACCAATCACATTAATGTAGTCTTTTTGTAACTATTATTACCTACAGTGTGCAACGCAGGAAGCATTTTAATAAAATTTGAATAAAAATTTACATTTATACATGTCATAGTTTAAGCATATATTAATATAATAAGTATATATTATTATAAAAAAAGGAAATCATGCGCGTGAAAGAATAACGAAAATACTTCGTACAAGATAAGGAAGCGACATAATTTGAAGGCTGCCTTCTACCGAAAAAAAGAGAACAAGCCTTACGTCGTGTATGCAAAAGAAAAATTTGCCTCCCACAAAAATAATGTTCTGAGTAGAAATCAAAAAACTTTGAGCGCATCGTAGGATGCCCTAAAAGAAAAACTGAAAAAACAGCGGAAAAAAAGATCCGGCGTGGGGATTGAACCTATGCCCTCAGGACTGTAGACGAGCACGGTAGCCACACGGCCACTTTAACCTTTGAGTATTAGAATCGTCGGATGGGTAGGTACTTCCACAGTTTAAAATGTTTAAAGGCCTTTTTTGTTTAAACTATTGGCTATATAATCCTATATATAGGGTGATTCATGAATCACAAACAACTACTAAGTTTGAATAAAATCTGAGACCCGGTTACCTGACACTCCACTTGTCAGTGCGCATGCGTGCAAACGAAAGAATGCGACTTGCGATCGAAAGCTGCCCATTTGACTACTCTGTAACGTGTGATTGGCTGCTGGACGATCGCCCAGATACAATCGCCCTTTTGGCTCTCACGTTCGAAGACGGATCACTCGATCGAGAATGAACGGATCCCTGCGGGGTGGTGTTGATACCGTCCGAGATAATCCCGGTCTCGTAACCAAGGAGTTTCATGGTGCAATCTCGAGGTTCGAGATTTGGTTGTATTCTAACCCACTCGTAAATACCTCACACAGATTCCCCGAGTGAGTTTTTCTCCGAGGAATCATGCTGATGGATTAGAGTACAGCGATTAGGGACGCAATAAACAATACGTCAGACTCTTATGAGTTTTAAATTCGAGTGGTTTTAACGCAACCAGCATCTCGAACCGTTCGTTGTCGTACCACGTGACTCCTTCGAACGGTCCAAACTCACACCTTCCCTGGCGTTCGAAAATAAACGACTCAATACTCAACCCCCAATCCAAATGCTCCGAGTCTTAGGCTATCGTAACGATGTCCGACTGTGACTTCGTTTTCACTCCCCTGCCAAGTGCTCCGAGTCGGACGTCGATACGTCGGTGCACGTGGTAGGAAATCCGGCAACAGTTCCCGCAGTGTGTGCGTTCATTGTAATATTACTCTTGCTCTCTTACTCCCAGAGCCATTTATATCCAAGTTAATATTTAGCCGCACCAACATATCCCCTCCATCTCTTTCGGTCCATTGCATCCTCCTCTGCAGATCCAACCCTCTCCAAATCCAACTTTACTTGGTTCCACCATCTTTGTCACGGTCTTCCCCGGGGTCGTCCTCCATCTGGGTTTCCTCTCATAACCTCCTTGATCACACATCCATCCTCTTCTCTTAGCAGATGTCCTGCCCATCTCATTCTTCTCCATTTGATCTCACTTATGATGTCTGCAATCTGCATTCTTGTAAAGGTCCCTTATTTCCTTATTGTACTCTATTCTCAACCTTCCTTGCTCAATTGTAGGCCCGTAGCTCTTTCTTAACATCTTGTTTTCAAATGCAATGAATTTTTTCTCCTCTCTCTATTACCGGTCCACCACTGTGGCGGCGGGGTAAAGTACTCGCCTGCTAACCCGAGGTTCGCGGGTTCGAGTCCTGTCTTGGTATAATATTATCTGCCCAGGATAAATAAAATATGTACAAGTATTAATAATAGTTATTAAGTTTCCACGTTTCGGAACCATAGAACAGTACTGAGCAGATTATTGTTTTTTACAGTCTGATTTGTGTTTTATTTGACAGGGATTTCGAAGCAAGAAGTCTGTGGCATGCATGTGAGCATCTATTGGCTAGATTTAATCTGTTTTGTATCTCTAATTCTGTTCTTTGTCATTTGGCAGAATGACTCCTAAGTATTTAAAATAGTCTACTTTTTCAAATTAC
Organism: Ceriagrion tenellum; assembly: GCA_963169105.1. Lineage (NCBI taxonomy): Eukaryota > Metazoa > Arthropoda > Insecta > Odonata > Coenagrionidae > Ceriagrion > Ceriagrion tenellum. The sequence goes on from OY720640.1 coordinate 138,747,064, forward strand.
GAGCGAAAATATAAGTGTCTCATGACTTTAAGAGAGATTAAGGGGGAGCCCCTAGATACTCGGAGGCTAAACGCTAGGCTTAGGTTGCTTGATAAATTCAGAGCTGATATTTTTTAGAGCGATATAGAGAACATTATCATGACTCCTCATTACGTATCTAGGTCTGACAGATGCGATAAAATAAGAGATATACACTGCCGAACAGATAGGTACAAAAACTCGTCCTTTCCGTGAACAATAAGCGACCACAAAAAAATTAAGCTCCACTAAATACACTCCTATAATTCCTGTCAACATTTCATCCCCCAAAAACTTACACCTTTACACGGCTGGTGACCTAATACCCCCTTCCACACGCCCATGCGGCGGCTCGCGGGGTATTATGTGGATGTAGATGTGAAGGGAACCTATATTTTTCTTTAGCGCTCTTGAGAAATGCATGTACAGTAGACCTTCGCTTTACGATATTAATCCGTTCTGGAGGACCGATCGTAAAGCGAATTCCATCGTACGTTGAATCGGCATTATTTCCGGACGAGGAATCGGTTTAAAGAGCATCAGTGCCAATGCATTCAGTGTACGCGTCAGAGCCAATGCATACGAAATATCCTGGATTATAATTATTTAAAATATTAATAAACCAATATTTAAAACACTGTCGATGTTAAAAACAAAATCGGAGAAATTTGTAATTTTAAAAAGCGCGCACAAAATCAGCTCAGATCGTAAGTCGAATCCATCGTAAGTCGAACCCATCGTAAAGCGGTGTTCTACTGTACTTTGTTTTGCAATTATGCATTGTAATGTTAAACCGAGTTAAAATTCTGTTTATATCTTTTGCTTGAATGTCGTACGAATAGAACCTCCAAATTTGTGGCACAGTAAAAGAGCCCGCTGCCACTCCCCTTCCTTCCGCATCCCTCTTCTGCTCCGGTTTGGAGCCTCGCCACATCTTTCTCTCTCTCGAGAGATGTCTCTCTCTCTCTCTCTCTCGCGCGCCTCTCGTGTGTCTCCACTCAATCTGCACACTCCACACTCGTCGTCGTGGAAACGAGAAGAGAGTAACGGGGTCGCGCGCGCCCTCTCCCTAATTGGGCGTTTTATTTCTGGCGTGTGCTCTTACGTCACATCCACCCCCCCCCTCCTCCCCCCCCCTGTTCCGCCTCTCACCCCTGGGGGCGTGCGGGCGCTGGGGTCGTGTGAGGGGACGTATTCTGTGGCGCGGTGAAGAGTGGCCCCGTGGATGGATGTGGGGGTGCGGTGCCAGGGGGGTGCGGCATCGTCGGGGAGCGGTGCGGAGGGGAAGGGGGCGTGCCCTCCTCCTCCCTACTCCCCCCCCCCTCTCCACTCTCTCGCCTGGGAAGGCCTGGCGTATCCTTAAGGGGCATTGCGCACCGCATCTCCTGGCGAGAGAAACGTGGATAAGAGGAGTGGATAGTACTTCTCGGGGGAAAGCAAATGGAAATGCGCCAAAAACGCCAACTGATTTCGCAGAGAGATAGGTTCGGGGTGTTTGAGGAGGAGGAGGAGGTAACTGCGTAACTTTTGTGTGTGGTATGAGTGGTGATTTTAAGGGGACTGTGTACCACAGCCGGAAACGCTTCCGCGGACGTCTGCGCGCTTTTATTGTACGATTCTGCGTTTCTACTTAAAGCAGTTCTCTTTCCGCTGCCCTCTGGAATCAGGATTTATATGTAGCGTAAGTATTGCAATTTTTGTTGCAATACTCACGTTGCTTAATACTTACGACATGAAATAAACATGCTCGTCCACATACGGCTCGGCGCACAGCAACTGCTCTGCAGGAGTTCGGCTGGGAGCTGTTTCATCATCCACCATACAGTCCTGATCTTGCTCTCAGCGATATTCATCTTTTCTTGGGCCTCAAGAAATTCCTGTCCTCCGGTCAGCGTTTTGACAACGACGAAGAGCTGAAGACGACTGTCACACGCTGGTTCCATTCACAGGCGGCAGACTTCTACGACACAGGAATACAAAAGTTGATCCCACGATACGACAAGTGTCTCAATTCTAGTGTCGGAAAATAGCTGAAATGTTTCTGTACCTGTTGCCAATAAGTTTTTCATGTAACTATGTTTTATTTAAAAAAAGATAGGGAAACTCACTTTCTGGATGCGCCTCGTATAATTTTTCAAAAATCAGGTGATCTTGATGTACAACGTTATTTCTAAAAAATATTTTGCGTGTTTACTAATTGGGAGTCTACATGGAGTCCTTCGTCTCCGTGTAGGCTCATCACAATTTGCTAATAGCGTATTTTAATCCCACAGGGAACATCTTTGTGAACTCATTCCACGTATTTTCCAGTGTGCCATCGGTGGCGCAGTTATCCGGGGCGGAGAATGTGGGGGGAAGCGAAGATCTCTCTTAGGCTGCTACAGGTGCTCGAACTATAAGGGCGTTTTTGGCCCCGAGGTATACAGCACCCTTAAGGGGTATTGCGCACCGGTCTCCCGGCAAGAGAAACATGGATATGAGGAGTGGATAGCACTTCTCGACAAAGGAAATGGAAATTTGCCAAAACGCCCACGGATTTCCCCAAGAGATAGGTTCAGGATCTTCGACGAGGGTGTAATCGCGTCACTTCAATGCATGTGAAGATGATATTTTGCATTTTTTTAATTCTACTAGTATAATCCATCGTTATTAGCGGTCATAGTAAGCGATGATGATGAAAAGACGATCACTGTGTTCGAAGGAGATAGGATTACAAACAAGGAAATAATTCGTGAAAGCATTCGTGTGGAGCGTGGTTTTCTATGGATCGGAAACAGGGATCATTGAAAAGTAGGCCAGAAAAGACTTGGTGTCGGAGGAGGATGCTAAAGATCAGATGAACGGATAAAATAACAAATGAAGAAGTATACAGGAGAGTAGAAAAGTAAGGGACCCTATGGAACACGATGTGGAGAAGAAGTACCAGATGGATTGGGCTTGCTCAGAGACACAATGAATTTGTGAAGAGCATAAGTATAGGAAAAATTGAGGGAAAAGTCAGAAGAGGAAGGTCGAGGGATACGTAAAAGGGAAAAATAAAGAAGAAAGTTCGGAAAATCTGCCAAGAAGTAAGAAACTAGCTATACGTTGGGAAAGATGGAGGGCTGCAGTCAACCAATCTTAGGATTGAACGACCCATGATGGTAGTATAACAACTCAGAACATAAACAGAGCAGGGGTGCGATTCTGTTTCTTTATAACGCCGTACTGCCATACGCTACGGTACAATAGCGTGTAACATAGCGAATGAACGATTCTGTTTTTCTAATCTGGCGCGCTATGCAAGCGTAGGCCGCGATAATTTATCGTGTGATCGTAAGGAAATTACTGAAATGGCGTTATCATCGCGAAGTTACCCAACATGGCGTCGTAACTTTGATGAAAGCGGTATCAGCTGCTATACAATTGTAAATAAAGCAATTTTCTAGTATATAGTGCGTTGGTCTGTGATCCGTAATTATACGGTAGAGTGACAGACTTGACATTTGAGTGAAAGAGACTGCTCATCTCGAGTTAAAGTTGATTCCAAGGATTGTTTAGTTAAGGTGATAAAGTAATGGTTTCAATACTTATATATTTTAAATTATAAGGTAGGATGGTTCGGTGTCGTTGCCCTTAAATGTGATTTTTGAAGCACATCATTAATTTCCCTCATATTTGTGATATTTTCCGATTACTTATCAGTGGAGGTGACAATTTCATCGTTTGTTGTAGAACGAATTGTTTTCAGTTACTCGTGGTTTGTAAGTAATGTGAATTTGTTGTGTCGTTTGTGAATAAAATATAGTTGTGTACATTTGCGCCCTCAAGTGTAGGATATTGGATATTTTATTTTTGAGACCCTTGACTCTTGACATAAGCAAAATGAAATTTTATCCTACTTCAATGCCATTACTTCGCAACGCTAGTGATTAGACAACCTCTACCTGCAGAAATTTTAGTACCCATTACAAGTACTTCTGCAAAACATGTAGTAAGTCATGTCCATACCTCATGAAATACATGCATTCATGTTACGAATTAATTACTTAAGTGCAGGAGGAATTGATGCTTAGGCAATTACCTTTAATTACCATTTTGATAACTGCGTCATTTGTTTGATGTGTATATGCATTTCAAAGCATATGGGCCGCCAATATTTGATTCTAGGCTTGTCGGTTGTGTTACAGTTGTGTAAAATAACGTTTTAACGAAGTTTTATTTGAATTTTGTACGCTAATCTCTTGCTTGTACCGGATATTCATTTTTCGTTGTAGTTCTACAATACTCATTTTATTACAAATGCTTGAAGTAGATGATCATTTGGAATAAATAGAATGGCATGATTTCCTTGCTTCTTAAGCGTTTCAGTTTGTTGTTCGTGAATGTAACTAATCCTCGAGTTCTTCGTGAACTCATTGAAGATATTGGTGAGAGAATGATGTTTTTGTTAGCATTAAGGCTTCATGGAAATGGCACTCTTTCTCATTTTATGTTTCATGGAAACGGAAACGTTTTGCTCTATACATACGTCATTATTTTATTCAGTGTAAATATTTTAATATTATTTTTTCTGAATTTTCAATTGCCTTAGCTCACTACCATTTTAAGTAGGTAAAATTGAGAAATTTGGAACCAAGTTTATACTATTTCTGTCCTCTACTTAATGAGTGATTTTCATGTATTCCCAACTAATTGTTCATTGCAATTATAAACTGACTTAGTGATCGATTTATGTTATTACTTCAGACAATAGAATACTCAGTACATTTAGTTTCGTTGCTTTTACAGAGGTAGTTGGAATTTTTTTCAAAAAAGGCAATGGCCTAGTTGGCTTTAGAAATACTGGATGATGAGTATCAGGAGGAGGATGTTTTTAATTTAAGAATACAGCGTAGACGCGCCTGAGGGATGCACAAGATCCCTTTAACTTAGTGGAAAATACCTTCAAAAACTAATTTCGAGTTTCAAAGGAATTAGTCATGGATCTGTGTATTACATTGAGGCCTGACATAGCCCGAAAGAGGTCCCATGGGCTCTCAGTAGAGCAGCAGGTTTGTGTTGAAAATGCAACCTATCTTAATGTAACAAGTATCTTGTCAATAATAGGGTATCATCACTAATAAAAAAATATAAATAAAAGGTGTTGAGTGCTATAAGGTTTTATGCAACGGGATCATATCAGCGCGTCTTCGGCCAAGATTACTGTCTTGCCCTCAGCCAATCTGCAGTAAGTAGAAATGTTAAAGTTGTGTCGAAGGCTATAAATGAACTCCTACTCAGACTGTGGGTCAGATTTCCAACAACGCTACAAGAGCGAATAGTAGCCAAAGAGAGATTTCAAACTGTATTCCCTGGAGCAATGGGAGTAATTGATTGCAAGAATGTAGCAATTTTGGCCCCCAAAGACCTTGAGGATTCCTATATCAACCATCATGGATATCGTTCATTGAATGTTCAAATGGTGAGAAGAACATGGTGTTTCAACATTCATCTTGCAAAGGTTTTAAAATAGGTAGTTGGGCTGGACATCATCATCATCTGGTGTTCTGCCTGCTGGCAGGTCCCGTACTCCACTGCTGTCTCCATCCGCTTCTGTCCCGAGCTTCCTTCTTTGATTCTTCATAGCTGATGTTCTTCACCTGATCCACCAATTTTATTCTTCTCCCTCCTCTCTTTTTCTATCCTTCAATTGAACCCTCAAGTGCCACAGTTATTTTACTTTGCCCTCTCATCACATGGCCCAACCAGTTTCCTTTCCTTTTCCTTATTTCCTTTAGGAGCGATCTTCCTTCTTTTACTTTGCTCAAAACCCCTTCATATCTCATCTTATCTACCCATCTTACTTTTCCCATCCTTCTCCACACCCACATTTCATAAGCTACTATTCTATTCCTTTCCCTCTTACCTAATGTCCACGCTTCACACCCATACATGAAAACGCTCCATGAGTAATATTTAGCTAGTCTCTTTCTCAGCTCCAGATCAAGGCTTTTATTGCATAGCAAGTTTTTCTTCTGGCTGAAGGCCTCTTTTGCCATTGCTATCCTTGCTTTTATTTCTGCAATACTTCTTCAGTCGTCTGTCACCATCGTTCCGAGGTACCGGTAGCTTTTCACTTTTCCTATTACACCTTCATTTATTTTCCCACTCGTATAATTTTCACAGTTTACTGGCATCACCTTTGTCTTTCCTAGGTTTATCTCCATCCAATATTCCTTCATCCCTTCTTCCAAAACCTTTATCAACCTTTGAATTGAAGTTTTGTGGGCTGGACATGAAATGAAAATTTAGATGGAATATAGATTTGTCACTGATTAATTCTTATATCAGGGAACATGACAATTAGATTGCAATGGTATATGTGGCCATTAGTTCTTTCCAGTTTTGACAATATTTAAAAGCTAATCTTCTCTGCATTGAACTTGGGAGAACTTTTATTTCAGTTTGAAATAATGATAATGGGTTAGCAGTGTTTTTGATTCAAATCTAGATTTTTGACAGCACTTTAAAAATTAGTCATGTTTGTGCACGTTATCCGGGATCACGTCATGACTCAGCTATTTGGATGAACAGTCCAGCAAGAGCAATTATGGAATTATGGTATAACAGGGGTGAGAGGAAGATGTGGCTATTAGGTGAGTGGTGCTTTTTATGAGTCATAAGAGCAAGTTACTGAAGAAGAAATAGTTAGTAAATAGTATATTAAATGCAATGTACCTATTCCAATATTAACAAAGATTAATGAATTAAATTATGTAGTTCTAAACAAACAGTATGCTCTAAGCTTGGCATTACTCCTCTTTATGCTTCAACATATTTTGCTAACATTGATGAAAGTAGAGAAGAGATAATTAATAGGTAGTGATTTTTGTTTTTCAGGGCTGGGGTAACATTAAATTCATGTAATTATTTGGAAGTTTAATGAGTTAGGTTAAGAGCTCAACACTGCTTTCAGTATTATTACAATAGGAATATATGAGTTTATGAAAGATTACATTTGACTAATATATATTCTCATTGTGACATCAATAACTCAGGATTTCCGTAGGTGATACAGTGTATCCTCTTGAACCTTGGCTCCTCACCCCTATACCCAATTGTCAGCCGGGGACTGGAGAGTACAGATACACTGAGGCATTATGTAAGGCCCGCTCAATTGTGGAGAGATTGTTTGGGGTATTAAAGTGAACATGGAGATGCATATCAAAACAAAGAGTGCTAATGTGCCATCCTGGAGCTTCTGGCAACATTATTAATGCTTGCTCAGTACTTCATAATATGCGAATGCATTATGGTCTTCAAGAGCAAGGCATTAATGATAATGACATAGAGATAGCACCAAATGCCTTGGTTGTCAATAATCAAGGTCCATTAGAAGGTCGAGCAAGATTCGCTGAAGGACAACGGGTACAAAGGGCATTAATACAAGATCTTTTCAGTCATTATCAGGTACCGCATAAAGACTCTCCATATCGAATTTTTAAGGCCTCTATAAATATGATAATATGAATGATGCAGAGGAGGTAGACACACAGATAATAAAATGCAACTTCAAGTTAAAACATTTCCTGAATTTATTTACTCGATAAAAATTTATAATTTTTATATTTTTTCTTCCACCAACCTCTTTATTGATGAGGCCAAATTGTCCCAGGCCTCACACTTCCTCTCCTCCAGCTTTATTCTTTTCTACTTATATTCAGCAGCGAGTAGCATTGCCTTTGCCATCAGCTATACATTTATTTTTTTTTAATGGTGAAAATTAAATTAATGGTATCAGGTCCTTGTATCAAAAAATTTGCATCCCATCTAATTGTGTTATATATTATTATGCTCATCTTGACTACCCTCCAATTTGTTATTCTGTGGTCTTGGAGTCTAATGAATTCATTTTTTGTCTCCTCCTTCTGTTGAGATATTTTTTTAGTATATGGAGACCCTGAAAGAAGAAAAAATATGAGATCCATGTTGACTTTGACTATATTTGACAAACACTACATGGGTCAAATATTACATCCTCTTCCTTTTCTGTTCCTGGGTCTCATGACAGGTTCACTGGAGCCAACACCCCTACTGGTGCTCGCTTCTGGTGTTTCTGCATGTATAACATTTAAAAGAATTTAATTTGTTCTTGTGGCCGTAGATAATATGCCTAGACACAATTTTACTTCTCTTATTTCCCCCAGGTGTCTTCCCACAGGTGTCTTCTGTTGGTCCCTTAGTTAGGATGGAGACTGTAATTGGTTCCTCCAACAGCACCATATCATCTCCCTCCATTAGTCTCTTAAGAGAGGCCTACAAAAAGATGTTTATTTCAATATAGTTCCTAATCTTTCATGTACTGGCATTAGTAATATACACATAAACTGAAATCACTTATAATTTGTGTGAATATGAGTGGTTTTTATGAATATAATTACAAATTGTTAATTTTCCTAATAAGTTAACATGAAGTTATTAGCAAAATAACATGCTTTAATAAAAAATTTTAAAGAAATAGTTTTCCAAATTTTCTCTTTTTCTAAGGTAAATTTATCCTTTGAGGCATTATAATTCATCTTTTGTACACTATTGTCCATGTATATATGACTCTTTATCTGATAAACCTATCTTCAATAGGTAAGTATAACATGTGGCAGTTTCAAACTTCAACAAAGGTAATTGTTGGCAGAGACCAATGAAAGAAACTTCTAAATCTTAAGTGCAGCAATAGGTTGCAAAATACTTGAGCATTAACGATACTTGGTCTTCTGGCAGAGAGTCAGAGACCTCAGTTCCCTCACAATTTTCTCCACCAAGAAGAGCAACTATTTTTTTTTCTTCCTCTGAGAGAGGTGCTGTGGCCGAGGGTAGGTTTCCCGTTCTTAGCCTCTCTTTCCTAAGGGCAGCTACTTTGGCTCTTACACGGGCCTTCATGTCATTCCATGCCTGATGAATTGGAAGAAGTTGATTGAAATGTATTCCCTCAACGGCCAAAATTGGGTAGAAGTGACAAAAAATACCTTTTGCCACTGAGGCACATCTTTCGGTGGTCCCCTCTTATTTGCCTCGTCAGCAAACTGGTGCCACAGCACAGAGGCAGTCTCCCTCCCGCGAATACTACAGAACTTGCCCGTGGCAAACAAAGTGTGGTTGGCCATATATTCGGCCAGGAAACATTTCTGTGTGTGGGAAATTTTAGGCCCTCTACTCTGTTTCATACTGTAAAGAAAAAAATTATGTTCCGAGGGTAAGTTTTAGCTTCAACAAGTCAATGCCGCCTTAAAATAAGATCTCATAGTTATTGTTTTTCATTCAAAATTCAGAAATTAATCATGCATTAGATTGAGATTTAAATAAAAAAGAATAGGACAAAAAATTCTGGATATGTCATGATTGAATTAGCTCCCATATGAAAAACTAATTTGAATGGGTAACTCATTGAGGGGAGAAATAAGTAAACATTCGACTACCCTTCACACTAGGTGTAAAAAATTGGTTTAAAATAAAATAGAAGTTGGACTTGGCACTTATATGGGTTGGGAATCCATTTTCATTAGCGAGTAACAAACCTTGGATACCGCGACGTGAACTTCGAATTTCCTCTTCTTGCCACCAGACTGTTTGGAAGCCTCTCATTGGTCGAAAAATCTAGCCTCCCTCGCGGGCGCCTCCAGTCGTAATTTGTTTAGCGTATCCTTCCCCACCTCCAATTGTAGCGTATCCCGCGGAAAATGGGAAGAATCAGAATACCTAAGAAAACCTTATATGCGTATTTTATCGTGCGCAAATGTTGTAAGTTTCGTAATTTGTGACTCATGGGCTAAAGTGTTTTATTTTGGAAAAACGGGTTGTTTCTCCTGTTCGGGCATATTGTAAATCGAATTTTCTTCGACTCGTACATATTTCGAAAACCTGATGACCAGAATTTCTTATAATTCAATCGAGTGGATTCATTCACAATTTCAAATTAACAATATTCAATCCCGAGTCGTCTGTAATCTCAAACAGGGTAGGTGAACCAAAAAAATACCACCGCCTAACTGCTTCTTTGCTAATCTTTCATTCAAAATTCTATTTCTCCTTCTAAGAAGCGTGAAATTCTCAAAACGCTTCCCTTGTGATAAAGGCCCCCTAACAACAACTAAACCAACTATGGGAAACCGCCAATGCGCCAATATAAGACCCGGCTATAATATAAGACGGACCATAAAAATGCATCGCCACTTCAGAACTGAAGACGCCAGCAGAATGGCTGGAGAAACTGTTGTCAACCATGGAATCACGTGGAGGAACGCCCGAAAGCTACTCCACTTCGAATCAAACCTCGCGGAAACCTTCGAATTAAGCTACCTAACACTCCCAATTCATTCGTTATGGGCCATCAGTTTACCTAAACACAATCATATGAGATTCGGCTCCAACTATTGGCCTTCAAGGTCTTCACCAAAAGCGTGTAATTATGAGAAAATTATGATATTTTTCAAATTTTCTTGAGTTCAAACAGTAAACGGAATTTCAATGACTGGATAACTGCTCTTGTTATTTTTTCTAATAGTCTTGGTCTTGATGTATTGCGATTTTTATTTCTAATTTTTTTATGCGAAAGTAGATAGATAGCATGCAATAAAAATGAACCGTACCTGTATTTACTTACGGGAATTTCAGCACGCTCTAGGAAATTTTGCCTTTTTCCGTCAATGAAAATGGGCATGAGGTCGCACCTCCTTAGTTACCGATCCGTGGCTTAGTAAACATTTTATATAGCTCATTTTGCAATTTCCGTTCGAATGCCAAAATACCTTTGCGTCCACCAGTACAAAAGAAGCCTAAATGGTATAAGTTGTACGTAAGATTTATATCTTTCGTTTTATCTTGTCTTTATGCTTGTTGCGTGGAATTTTCAAGATTTAAACTGGAATTCGAAAAATTTTCTTCTTTAAAAATTACTTTGGTGGATAACTTTTGGGGAGCAAAGAATACGCACGACTCAAAATGTAAAAAAATCGTAATTTCTATATATGCGTGGTCATTTTATTTTCCTATCTTAATCTTTGACATTGACTTGGGGTTTTTAATGCTACCGTTTCAAAATGAAGTCGATTGACGGCTTTTTCCTATTCATGGAAGTGGTATTCATTTACCGAAAAAAGTATTAACGTCATCGTTCTAAGCTCAATTAATTACCTATTTCAGGTACTCTGGTGGAAATGATCTGCATGAATCGATTGTCCATCACATGCTTTAAGATTCGTTTTTGAAGAAGATGACTGAAGTAGCATTTCCTTTTAACCAAAATAAATGGTAACTTAAATAAAACTTTGTATACTCCACTGTAGGTTTAATAACACGACCCGGTTTTCGACACTTCGCGTCATCTTCAGATGCAAATACAACATCTGTCACTCTATTCATACAGGTTCGTGGTAGGGGAGGGGAAGGAATCTGGGAGAGGATGGGTGAGGGGGTGTGGGAGGCGGGCGGGGGGGGAGGGAATGCTTGGAGGTGGGAAAGGGTTAGGGGGTGGAGAGGGGAAAAAATCATAGTTTGTGTTTTGGGAAAGTCAGCTACAATTTACACTGTGGAAGGTATGGTAAATGGTTATGGAAAAATTGTAGTTGACTTTCTCAAAATAAACTGATTTTTCTATATATAGAATCTTTAAATACTCTTATTAAACGAAGGTAACATCACCGTAAAACATGAGCAAAATGAGTGAAGTTAGGACTCTATTTAGATATACTTATTGATTTAATTACTGGGAATTTTAGTCAAATTAAACTATATTTTTATATCATTAATATTATAATATTTACTTCTTGTTTCCTACAGCAACTAAAATAAAAAATAAAATCCAAATTTGGTCTCAGGTGTGACTTGGGAAAAATCTCGCTCAAACCACTTTAAATACTCCCCTGCCTCGTGTAAAGGCGATGGTAGTCTGTCTCAAGCGATCCACTCCAATAAGTAAATTTTTATCTTTTAACGGTGATTTGTAACAAAAATTCCGAAGAAAGGCGGAAGTAATGCTCTCAAGTCTTGCGGATGTGGTGTGATACAAGATCAAGTGAAAAGTGTGAATCATTTGATCCTTATCTCCGGGACCCTGTCTTGGTTTTCTCATGTGCTCAGTGGATAAATCATTTAGCATAAGTTTAAGATTTAGTGAGTTGATTTCAATGATGAAGAGTATCGGAAAGTCCCTCATTTTTTTAATCGAATTTAATTAGTGCAAGGCCGCATGTGGTGCTATTTTTAAGTGCAGTTGGTGTCTATAATGTTTCTTTAGGTACCAATTTCATTTTTTTCTATTCGTGAGGCTACGTTTCTAGTAGAGTTCGTTAAATGACCTCTATATGAGCTAATAGCGCTTTTTTCATTGGCCGTGTCGTGGAGAAAGTCGACTTAAGGCGACGCATCACACCCGCTCGACAGGTCGGATTTGTGATGATTTCCGACACCAGATTTTTTGTTTAAGTCTTACGTCATCAACTTGAAATTTTTATAGTATAAATAATAGACCTTTGCCAAGGGAGGCTCGTATCTGAAATATGAAAATTTTATCCCGCAGCATAATTAAACCATCGGGAAAACAGCAAGATGTAGGGTATATTTTTATAAAAACTATCATTATTATTGACTTATCTAAAACTAATGGAGATGTATCAATCCCTCCTCTATCGGAGTGCTAAGTGACAGCCGTCACGGATGTAAGATATAATCTGTAATTGCTATATTTCGACAAGCTACCTGAATGGTTATCGGCCATGATGTGCTCGGACGGTGATGCAATTAGTTCAGTCTTCTTTTACAGATCTTATATCAGCGCTGCCTGTACTTACGCACCGGAGACTTGGCTACAACTTACCGACGACTGTTGCCTTGTGCGAGAGTTATCCTGGACTAAGAGACTCCTGACGCTAAAACTCCTCGATTGGGTGCGAGTGACGCCATCTTGTGGATTTTCGACAGAACTTTTCCTTACCGAAGGGTATGATTCATCCTCTTAACCATTTACGAGTTCATATTGGCTGTCGTAACTATTGCTTCGAGTGAGATGTGCTTCCGACAGATAAGAGATATTCACTCGAAATCACGTATTACTTTCGTGTATCTGTGGGATATACGTTGATTTTATAGATATCAAGACCCACAACTATTATCTCATTAGATAGGAAGCACTTAATGCTGGAAATAAAAATTACCACAGGCCTGTTTACATTAACATTTACTCCTGAATTTATTACATTGCGCGGTTGTTTATGTTTTCTTGCCAGATCGTAGGAATTAGGTATCCATTAAGGGAAGAATTGAATGAATGACTGGGAGAATTTGACTAATAAGTCTTGTCTAAGGAATTCTGAAAGATTTTGATGGAATCTTAAATATAAATCGCCAGGGGTTGGTGTATAAAATAACGGCAATGTACAAAAATAAAGCAAAATGTAGAAAAAAATGATAAAAGAGAGATTCCTCAAGTTAAAAAAAATATAGCTTCACTTAATACGAAGCCAGCATCTCGGACGACTAAAACAGGATACTTTTCCTGGAATACCTTGCTGAAATATTTTGATATAAAGTCGCGTATTGTCTCCTTACTAGGGGCATACTTAGGTTCCTAAGAGTCGCATTCAGGGTTGAGGCCTACCTCAACCTCGCATTCGAGGTTGACGGTGACCTCAGCCTGCTATTCAAGAATTGTTTTGACGAAGGCATCCCTCCCGCAGCCTCCCCGCTCGAATTTAAGACGCCAAAACGGGGTTTAACTGGCTGCTTCAAACGTTTATATTCCTCGGGACTGAATCATGCCCGTCAAGTGAACGAATTAAAAGATAATTATACCACAGCATAAAATATATTTAGGTATTTGACGTATGATATTTGTGTCAAACACTTTATCTACATCGCATTGGAAAAAATAACAATAATTATTTTAAACTTCTCTCTAAAAGACTCATTCTTCTCTCAACCAACTACGAGCAGCATAATCGTAAATACACGTGGTACACAGTGTAGTGATTTCATATTTACAACATTACAACAATTTTTTATCAATTTTCAGTTTTCTCATCATGATTTTTACAACTTTTGTTTGCAGTGTAACAGCTATCTAAATTTTTATGTTTTACTATTTATTTTGCATAGTGTAAGTTTAATAGTGTTTTGTCTAGTATAGTTTTTGTGTAGTAGCTGAAGTGGAAACATATTTTATTATTCTTTTAAATAATTTCCATATGTGAATATATATATATCATATAATTTGCTCCACAAGCTGTGTGATTGGGCGGAAAGTGATTTCGATTATGAATTTATATACTGTATTATGAATTCGATTGTATTAGTTCTCATTGACAAGAGTTTTCCCGTCTATTTTTGTCTTTATTTTGTACGATATTAAAATTACGGAGGAACACTTTCCCCGTTCTCTCTGGCTGAATTGTAATTAGGCCGAGAGGGTGCTCTCGATGAGTGTCCACATTTAAACGTCCTGCTTTTTGGAACGTGGCGAAATAAACTCCTGGTTTCCAGCGTGAAAATGACATTTTATTATCTAAAGTGAAAATGCATGTATCTAACTACTCCATGTTGTGTTGTTATAGAGTTCGAGTGGCTGTTCATTTATGCTTTTGTACATGAGAAAGCAGTCTAACATACCTGGGGCTTCAATAGTGAGTTGACAGTTGTCTACCGTATTGCTATCGGTGTCATGTCCGTGAAAGTATTAATTTGGTACAGTATTTTATTTAACTTGTATTGTTAATTTTTATTGAAGTAAGCGGTATTCAAACGATTTGTTCTCATATTCTATGGCTTCTCACTACGATGTTTTTGCTGATATTTAGCACTGCCAGGGAAGAAACAAATAAATGCATTGTTACTTCGTCGGATTAGGTGATGACTTGATCTTTTACCCATAGTTCCCTTGATTAATGAAAATAGTGGGCTGAAATTAACGGTTTATTGCAGCTGTGCTGAACTGCTACTGACAAATTTACCGTGATCATACCATTACAAAGTATACGTGACTGTAGGCTTTCCCGGCGGTTAGAAGAGATGCACAATAGGGTGGATAAAATTTTCAAAGTGTCGAAAATGTAAGGTCTTGAAGCTTAATTTTTTTCCTTTTGATACCAACATAACGCATATGAAATTTGAAGACGGTCAACCGCTGGCAACCCGTGCCGCAGACGAGCCTAATTTGCAAATTTTAAGCGCGAAAAGTTGTTTTTCCTTCATTACTCGGTACATATTGCATGTAATGAAACAGTTTTCTCGTGAATGGTATACCATTCTATTATGCAAATTATACATACTTAAACATTACCGTATTGCTGTTAGAATAGCCAAATCAATGGTTTAAAAAAAAGCCTGACTACACCTGATTGCTAGGAAACACGCCGGACACACTTTTCTTGATCGTTAGCGTTCCGTGCTTTTTCTCGAATCGCTCCTCATTTTTCGGGTTTCCCATGTTTGAAATAAACAAAACGACTAAGTTAAGTTTGTTAATTGATATTAGCAAAATATATTTAACATTATTAATGGCATTAGCACTGCAAAGGTGAACCAAGTGACAATAAATAATCAATATGGAAATTTCCCCGGAGAATGGTTTGCACCCAGAATTTTTCTTTATTTATCGATGACATTATTGCCTTTTTTTGCATATATTTTGTTTTATTGTTTGTTAAATACGAGGCAGGGGAACTGCTCTTTCACCTGTGTCATTGACAACGGCCAGAGTTTTGAATATTGGACATGCTTTGTAGTACTCCTCGAGAACATGCCCGAAATAGGGGCTGTCCTCTCAAATAATTGTCGCAGTTGTGGGCTTAAATATATGACAGCTTTTAGAAATTCCCTCTCTGGAATCAGGAACTATTAATGGTATTAGCTGTGTCAACTCTGTTGAAGGACTTTGGAATAAGCCATCTAGCGAAAGCCGCGTGCATCGATACCACCTCTTCTAATAAAGGTAATTGGTAATGAATAAGATGATGTTATTTGTGTTTTCTCGACTTTATCGTTTTTATGTGTACGTAACCAGCATATATTCTCGACTATACCACTTTTTAGATATTTCTCATGGTGCTTGCGTTTCGTTGGAACATGAGACAAAACAGATTTGAGATCTGGCTTACGGATTCCCACATTTCCTTATATTTGAAACGCAAAACAGACACTATAGACACTGAGTTTATAATAAGTGAAATAGAGGTAAAAAATTGGTAAACTTTGCGTCTCAATATAAAGTGTAACTTTTTTAAAAATATTACAATTTCAATCTTAAATCATCCTAGGAGAAACGGCCAAGAGATGATTACCTGGAGTTTCTGGAGCTCTGTATAATACTCAATGGACACTTATCCCCAAAGGCATACACTCTCTGGCTCTAGTTGCAGAAAGTGAGGCCTGTTGGGTGGTAAGAGCTTTGTACTGCTTGAAAATGTTTATGTTTAGAAGGCAGTTCCGCATTTAAAAGAGTGCATCCGTGGTTTTTGCGTTTTCACTGTACTTCATTACGTACAAGCTTGGTTTTCCGCACAATTACTTGTTAAAGCCCCTTTGCAGGACTTAAGTTTTCTTAGGAACATGTGTGGATGTAAGTTCCATGATCCAGTGATTTCTGCAGCAGCCGTGAAGGCAATCTGTAATGATTTATGGTACATTGGAGATGAATTAGTCACACTTGCACTCTTTGACTCGTTAGGTTCGGTGGAAATAAAAATAAAAATGGTAGCTGCTGTTTACGACGGTGAAAATGCTAGCGATGAGGCCATTAGGCGTCCTCATTTCAAGCCCGTTGATGCCTTCAGATGGTCCCAAAAAGATCCATCGCGTTTTGTATCCCCTCATTCATTAAAGATATGGGAAATATTTGGAGTGAAGGCAGGGTTTTTAGAGGTCGATTCTTCTCTATGGGACGGTCACGACGAGTTCAAGCAAGCATATTCGATGTTGAACACTCTTACCGTTGTTAATGAACGTGGCTGAAAGAGCCGCCGCCCTAGCCTCGAACTAAGCGAAAAAAATAGCAAAAAATAAGAAATAGAAGCAATATTGTTATCAGGTCATTACAGACAAAAGAAAAAAACACCCTGATACAAACTAATGTACGATTAAAGCGCAATATTGACTTATTATGTTACATCTCCTTTTGGTATATGACATTTGGTGTGGTCCACTCTAATGCACAACTCTAGGGATTAACACCGGGTCTCCATTCCTCCATTGCCTCCGGAACCGATGCGTCTGTTCCGGACCACGCGGTGCAGTGTTCATACTGCAGACCAAGTGAAAGTTTGTCTTTGGATTACCGAGTCCCTGTAGACCATGAATGGGTCATTCATCGAAGCGTGGGTTTCAGAAGCCATGGAACACCTTACCCGGTGTAAAACCATCGAGCTGTTCTTTTAACTCGAAGTGTTAAGCTACGTAAATAAGATTGTTTATTTATTGCTGTTTATAGTATGATCGCAACCTGCCGAACACGAATATTCCATTTTTTTCCAGAAGTCGCTGCTTACCGATATCTTAACGCACATTGATTTCTAAAGACCAAATTTCGGAGCTTTAAGTGAGGAATACGTTGGAAGCTTCCACTTGGACATTTACTGGATGTGGAAAGAAGATATCAAGGACGTTGGGACTATGATACGATGGGAGACTATTAATGGGATATAGTATGAGCAAAAGGGTAAAATGATACATTTTAAATATGTTGTTTTATAAAAAATTAGTATTCCTCATTATTTTTGCGCTTTTTCCTTTCAACTTTTGAAATGCATAATGTTAAGATTTTTCTATATGACCATTGTTGCATTTCGCATGTAATATCAGTAAAATTTAATACCATTTGAGAAATTCATTATCTTACATTGACTTTGAAGAAAACCAGTGTTAAATATATTATGAGTTTCATTCAGTTTTAACACTAAATAATTTGGATAAGAAATAACTTTATCAACTTTTGTTTCGTAATATTATCGGTAATTAAACCAAATTGGGAAGTTCATTGGAGCTGAATCCTGTGGAGCCAATAACCTAAATCGAGTAGAGCATAGCCATTCCATTAGTGCATGCAACGTGTGCTCCCTACTTAGAAGATTAATTTTTAAAAGTCCGTGCCACATTTAGTTAACAGTATGGGCTCTTATGGAAATTCGTTTGCTGTGTAATTCTCCATAAGGTCGGAGGTGATATGTTGGCTGTAGGAACAGGGAACGGAATTTATTACTATATCCGACCGTAAGCTGCAACTCTGGTGGCCTGCTCTTGAACTAATATTAGTCCCTACTACAACTAATCTAAATTAAGCGCGTTGTTGAAACCTGCGTGCCCGGAAGGGGAGTACATGCAGCGTAAATTTGGCAACATTGTTCACGCATAAAATCATTTCATGCTTTATTTTGTGGAACTTATGTATCTCCATATTGCAATGAAACAGTTGGTAAAATTGAAAACCTTGAAAAACGTTGAAAATGGCACTTTGTGTCGAAACCATGGTCGGGTGTTAATAAATGTTTAGTGTGGAAAATTTACCAACTATTTCATTACAATATGGAGAACATTGTTCCCCATAAGGCTAACTCTGTCAACTAGAAGATGAACACTCTCCTGTCGACTAAAAGATGAAGTTATGGATCGTTATATTTGGAGAATGACGGTATTGGGATTGAGGAGTAGAGTGGGAGAGTAGCTCTTCTGGCAGAGATGAAGACATTATTCGGCACGTGACATCTGTCTCCCTTTGAGGAAGAGTAAGGGGCGGGAGGGGCAAATATATGCTGATGATTCTGCTCTCTCGCTCGGCACCACCTCTCGGCACCACAAAATGCTGTCCCCCCTCAAATCCCCCCCCCTGACCCATCCCCGGTAGCTCCGCAAATCGATTCGGCGACCCCCCCCCCCTCCCCTACTCCCCTACGCCGATGATTTTGAGAGAGGGGTGGAAGCTATTCCCCCCACACCCCTCCCCCCGAATGCATGTTTCCGATTGTGCACCTTTCGGAAACTTCGCCCTCGATTCCCCGCTCCTCCTCGGGTGCGGCAGCCTCAGCCTCTCACACACCACCTGCTGGCCGCGACTAGGTGGACCAATGAGGAACAATTTTTTTAACATAGCAAAATTGCTTATGAAACGCGAATTAAAATGAAACAAACTGGCATTTTATGTCCTCAGATTAATGACAAATGTTTAGGAAAAAGAGAAATAGATACAAAAACTGAAATTGGAGTTTACAAACTGATTTATCTTCCTATCTAAACACGATGCTCCGAAAGTTGGCGTGTTACCACCAGGTCAGAAGGCAAAATTGCTGTAGTTGAAATGAAATTCTTGAGGGGAATAGCAAATTGCACCGAAAGAGAAATAAATTCAAGGAATGGAGAAACACCCCAGGGGGAGTTCTTAATGGAAAAGATCGAAAGAAACCAGCTCAGAATTTACGGGCCCTTCAGTCAGGCCGCCCCTAGGGCTTGCGGGGCCCCGTACAACTATGTTTTGTGTGGCCCCAAGCAACCATAACTTGCGCGGCCCTGAACTTCTATAGTTCATCGACCCTAAAAATGTAGTTATTATAGCCCTCTTAAGGTGAAACCAATTCGTTAAATGATTTATTTTTATTTTCAATTTATTTATTAGTTTTATATGAACCTTACTTGTTTATAAAAACGAATACATTTTAGATTGCAAAAAAGGAGTATGAGTCCTAAATGCAGACTATTATTCGTATGAAAATTCAAAGAGTGGCGATTAAGGAATACAGTTACCAGTATCAGAGATCGTAAGCTGGCATAGATTTTTATCCTTATGTTTCTCCATCGTGTGATTGCAAAGTTCCTTCAAATGACTGGCCATCGGTGGCGCGGGTCCCGGAGCAGTTGCCTCACTTGCCCGGCTCAAAGGGCGGTCCTGCCTTCGGTAGAATGGACGGAAATTGAATCCCCAGGAAAATACTGGAGGCTAAACTAGAAGGAAGGAGAAGTCCAATGGAGACATTTATGGGGGCAATGGAAAAGTATGGAAAGTTGTGAGATGGAGAGGGAGACGGAGTTATTGGTGAGGGAGTACGTAAGAGGTGGAAGGAGTTAGTTGAGACCACGATGCCAAAGGTACAAGGGAAAGGAAGGAGAAGATCGGTAGGACACGGTTGCCATCGCCCGGGAGAGCAAAGGAATAGCGCCATCGACAGTCAATCATTCCTCCAATTTCTTTTTCTCTCTCCTCCATATCCTACATTACGAATTTCTCGTACTCAAGTTCAATTCAGTTCATAATGATACACCAGGTGATTTTATTTCATTCATAAGCATTCTTAATTCTTGTGTAAGATTTGCGTTCAGCAGATAGAGATATACGTATGTTCTCATACTTCAAGGAAATCGGATGGCTGACTACTGCTAATGAACAACTGAAATATTTCCTAGCTGCATTCTTTTTCGCACTATTTCCTTAAAGGTATTTTATAGTTTAACCTCATTTACATTATATACATATAATCTCGTAAACAATCTGGGAAACGATTAGTTTTTGGAATGAATCTCAATTTTTATTATATTCACGAATTGTGAGTGGGGAGAACGAATTGTTCTACCCCTCTGTTCGGAAATTGTTCTCTCTTCTTTCATCGCTGCTGTGGTGTGACTGCTGACTGCTGAGATGTGGTGCGGCGTCCGAATGACATTCTCTGTGTCGCGCTGAAACAAACCTGCTCTGAATTTCTCGAGCAATCTAAACCTAGCGTCTCCAGTAAGCGTGCGAGTCTCCAGCATATGAGTCATTCCACCGCAATTCAACAAAGATATTTTGTTTGAGCCTCCATTTTGATGAAACTTGGCGTTTCGGTGGCATGTGACCAGAAACGAAGAACTCTGACAATGTTTTGAGAAAATAATCAATGTGATTCATGCGTATTCTAATTTTTCCACATTCTATCGAAAAATTCGTTTTAAGAATTGTGTTTATTTATATCTCTGTTTCTAAATGTCGTAGACCTACGAAGTACACCACAGTTCAAAGTGTAGTATTTTTAAATGATAATGATATCATATGAAATGGAGTTTTTTAAATTTCTTATTTTATTTTAAATTTGAATTAACAAAAGTTGTTAGGAAATGTTTCTCAAATTCTCCATTACGGAATGGATTGAAACTTTTTTTAATACTCTGTAAAATAATTCCCCATGTATCTTGAAAAATATCCCATGGCAATCCGTAAACGCGTTTATAAATAATATTCAACTATTTGCATATTTCTCGTGTCCGTTCCTGCGGGCTCAGTCTCGGAGTATGCGTTTAGCGGACATAATATACAGGCTTTGGTGTACTGTGATAGACTCTGATTCTTCGTGTTACGCGTTGTAAGCTATATGATGAACGACATATTGTCTCTATTTGTTATATATTGTTTAATAATTGCTTTGTGCGACATTAAAATGATAGTTATACTGAAGATTTTGGATAGTGTGTAATTCATTGGCAATTATTTTTATTACATGGTGCCTTTAAGAAGACTGAAAAATATCCCTCAATTTAGATAAAATATTTAATATTATGTATCCTAATAATTCGGTGAGTTAATCCAGGAAAAAAGATTGATTCAGTTCTTGGTCATTTTAACTTTATTCTTATATGTTGCTCTAATTTTTAAACTTGAGGAATCTCGCTCATGACATTTTTTTCAACGTTTTATTTTAGTCAAGTGTATTGTAATTTGTTAATCAAGGAACCCAAAGGTTTTACTCAAGAGGTGTTTTTCTCTTACTCGTAGCTGCAGACATTAATGAACAACATTTGCCATATCCGAGAATATCTGGTTTGCAATCGCCGAAGGCCCATATGCTCCCATCTTCAATCATCTGCAGTTGTGGAAGTGACGCGTAAGGAGAGAGCGATGGTGCATCGTATTCACCTCTCTAATCGGTCCTAGAAAAAAAATTACCAGAGTCGATCCGAAATGGGAACATCATCAGTAATGAGGAGGGATTTGAAGAGCGGAAGATATCTGAAAAAAATGAGTGAAATTTCTTCTTCTCTCTAGCAGAGATCAATGGGGTAAAAGTGGGGAGACTTCCTTCAGCCCGTTCCCGCATGACTCCCTCAAGAGATAAAAAGCTTATGCTGTTTTTATTTTTTCGTGTTCCTTATATAAAGAGAGAATTGCCTTGCGTTAAATATTACGTTAGCTTTAATGAAAATGAAAGACAAATATTCAAACTGAGGAGACGAATTTTAGGTAAGTCAAAGAAATCTTTCATTAATTTAACGAAGTATATCCAGAAGAGAGTTTCATTTTCAAAATTTCCAGAATTAAAACCATAAGTGTGCGTTCTCACTGGAGCTCCAGGAACTCATTTTTAGTGCGTTCAGTGTCGTGTATCAAAACGTTTAGTCAATGCTGATTGGAGAAAAGTTCTCTGCACTGCATCTAGTGGAAGATACGCAACCGTTATCGTCATATAAAAACTATTTACCGGCACTGCTCAGTTATCCTCCGTCAGAAGTCAGCCATTTAAGAGTATTTGCCCTTAGTCCAGAAAAACTTGGATCGCCAGAGGGGAATATTTCAGTTAAAATGTAATCGCCAGCACATATTTCCAGTGGGTACAAACTGACCCATGATGCTCTGGTAATTTTAATCAACATATAAATTCCTTGAAACGATGCCAAGACTCCATTATTATGACTACATTAAAAAGATGCTATCATAAGCTTTTCCATTGATAAATGCTAATAACGTATTTTATTAAAAGCATTAGAGACAAAGAGTCTATCAATTGAAATTCTATGCTAAAATGCAATGAAAACTATGGCGTATTCATCAGGTATAATTGTGCCTCATTATGATTCCTTAGCGTCGAACCGCGATCTATATTCAAGTTACTGGGTGGATATTACCAAGCTCCATTCCCGTAATTTCTATGGGATAGGAATGGATCGTCATCAGAGATTCGATCTGTCCACTGCGCTCTTCTCATTTAGCTAATGCTTCGGTTTTGCTTGAGGCCTATCCCTTGATGTTTAACAATATACATTAATCCGAATTTTGATCTTTCATCCGAATGTCAATTAAGTGCAAGGTATCGATTGTGTTTCATCACATCCAGTGTAGTTCGTAAACGAGGAATCGCTCTCAACGAATGAACCCCACACGGATTGACCGGGTTGGAAGGACAGCGGCTGACCAAACTGAGGCTGTTTTTCTTTCGTGCGCATCTCATATTCCCGGCTCTCTCGGAAATCGCTCTGTCCTCGCGTCTCATCCAACCTTATACATTCAGAAGGGACGCGGCCGTTTATAATCCGAAAAAAAAGCTCAATTAAAAAGTCGAAATCGTCGCCATGAAAGAGTCCAGGCTCTGGTGTCGTTTGGCGAATACCCGCTCGCTGCCCCATCTAAGCGGCCTCGGCCATAAATTCGAATTAAGGGGCCCGCCGTAAGGGATTAGGACGTAGCGTCGGGCGAAAGGGGGAGCAGGGGATGGGGTTGGCGTGTAGGTAGCGTCGTCGCCTCAAACGCCCCTTTCCCTCCCTCCCCTACCCCCTCTTGACCCACCTCCACCACAACAGAGGCGCCATCTGTCGCTGCCCTAGGGTTGCCAGCTATTGAACTAGTTTGAGCGAGATGGTGTCTCACCTGGAATTTAATGAATTCGCTCCCAATTTCATGAAAAATATCACACCTTTGCAAATGTACCAAAATACCTGTGCCAGTTACCGCATTACTTGTCAAGATATTTACTCACAAATACCAGCCATTTTATGAGGGAAATGTGGCGGGTGTGCTCTCTAGAGAGAATTTATTTTAAATACGAGGAATTAACGGCGCCCAGATCTCGTCAGAAATTAAATGGTTATACCCGTTGTTTCCTCACAACAGGTTTTTTTTTAATGAGTCAGTTATTCGCTGCAGAAATTTTCGTATACCTGCAAAAAATCGCAAGAAAATAAAGCTATCTGAAGTGTAATAATAACTTGTCTTTATTGAGCGGATTTAGGACTGTACAGTCCTCTCCTACAATTAACTCATTTGACGAACAGAATCATCCATGCCCTGGGCAGTGAATAATCTATCCAGGCGGGATTCGAACCCGCGATCTTCGGGTTAGCCGGCAAGGACTGTACCCCGACGCCACCGGGCCCGACGTTGTGTAGAAAGCTGGACTCTGGTGGAGGTGGAGTTAAGTAATGTGGGATGTAAAGTCTACGGCCGCAACTGTTCGACATTTGTGGCAGTTGGAACGGTCAGACATCTGTTTCAAATGACTGCTGCGAACAAGATAGAGGAAGCCGACTGTTTCGCCTTCTATTCAGTTCCAGTTGCGGGCTGGGCTGTGGTTATAAGCTAAAGATTGTTAGATTTGAATCTATTGCAGGCGGATGCTGGTTTATTTATCCTACGCTTACCAGTCTGTGCAACGCTGTTGATTGAATTAAAATGAGACATATTTCATGAATACTGAATGAAATCAAAATTAAATTGTTTCTTTGAGTTAAAAGTTTCTTATTGATAGAGTACTGAACCACCTTCAGTGTTCTTACAGCGCCGAACGATCTTCCGTTATATGGCGTGCTTATAGCTGTTGTTGGCTTCAGGTTTCACAGTAGTGTATCGTTTTTAAACTTGTTTCAGTTGCTAAACAGTTACCATGAGACTGTTGTGTTTTTTTTGCCACCACTGCAGATTATGGTGTATAGTAATATGGCTTATATGCGATCTAACTATACTAAAAGGGGCGCAAAATGTCCCATTCGCGGGGTCTTCTCTTCCTGTAATGTAAATGGTACTGTAATAAATAATCTTTAGTCATTTACTTTGACTTACTTTTTGGAGTGATGTGTGGAACTAACTTTTGCTTTTTCTCTTTTCAGGTAAGCTTACGATTGCTTCGTTTTACTTTTGCCGTGGATGGTAAGTCATCCTATTTCCTAAATGTTCCTTTTGTTTTTTGATAATAATTTTACTAACATTATTAACCATGTGGATAGTGTGTAGGTCTTCAATGTAAAGTTCCGCCCAATTACCTATGATGATTACTGTTAAAGTTTTAAAGGAAACCATTTTAACTGCCTGCAAATAGTGTGTAATGCTGTTTCAGGAAGTTTTTTTTAACGAAATGTTTTCATCTTACCCATGCATATGATGGATAACGAGAGTGTTTGGCTAACATTGAAGTCCTTTCGCGGAGATCACTTTATTCCCGTCCTCTCACTCGTATCAAGTGTGCCTTTTCTTTCTTGTTTTTGTTGTTTACATTCATTCGATAGGTAGACTGTGATTCGGTGCCCTGGGAATTTAATATTTCTATTTGTTTTTATGTCGCTATCCCTGTTATGGACGTTTTCTCTCATGTTTATGGATTTCCTCTCGCGTTAAAAGGAGAATATTCGTGGGAATTAATCGTGACCAGCCAATAATTACGCAAAATGCACTACGGAAGCAAGTTAGTTAATATTTATTTGCGTGAATCATACCCTTCTTCTTTTAGGGGATTCAAAGTGAAAATAGCTGACCATAGGAAATTTCTAAATCTTAATAAATGTGTCTAAAATGTGGTAAAAAAAAGTGTGGAACATAGTTAAGCGAAAAATGCGAGCTGCCCAGTTCCCTACAACCAACATATTTTTTTTCAGACACAAGCAACTTGTGACCGAAGTGAAGGTACCAATTGTCTCGGCCATTCTTATCCCGATTTCCTTCTAATTAGAGGTTTCTATCATGACTCCACATTTCTTACCTTGTCTACCTTTAAATTCTTTTGAGTTGTTTCTCACTGATGAGCTCACGAGAAACGACAAAAATAGGCCTGACCTTTTACTAGTTCCTCATCGTGCTTGGTCTCATGGCATTTCTGTCTCTGTCCTCAACGCTGCAGTGCACCTAATAGCTTCACCTCTCTCCAATATCATGATTGAATCCTTTTCTGAAGGCATATGTCTCTACCGTTTTAAACTTGCTCTTGTCATTCCTAATGACAACAAAACCCCCTGGCCGATTCAAATGATTAATATCCAGTTTCTCTTGTATTAGTATTTTCTAAAATATTCGTAAAAGTATTTCGCACTAGAGTAGTTTCTTTCTAATGAATCTTTACATGGTATGTGTGAGGATTATTCAACATCCATCGCTTCATTTGCTTTTATACATAACTTCTACGAAGGACTAAATGGTGTAACCAACTACTCTTTGATGTTTTCTGAGTTAACGAAAGCTTTGACATTTTGGAACATGCAATTTAATTCTAAACACTATTTAGCTTGGGAATTGACAGGAACTCTCTCAAATGGACTATTTCCTTTCTCTCTAAAAGACGCCGCTTTTCCAATCATTGCATTGCACAAATGATGTGGCACGCAGTCACGTGTACGTGTGCAAAGATACGGGTGCAAATCGTTTCACTTGACCGGCATGCGAACCCGGATCTCCCAATTGCAGGTCATGTGTGTCAGTCTTGCTTGTTGGCGTAATTTTCTAACGAAGGTGACCAGCAGTTAGTAGATCCGGGTTCGAAGTCAAATGATTTTTTTATGGCGAACCTAATCTTTTTGACGTGTACACCAATTTGTTGAATACTCCCAGCGCTCTCCTAATGTGTGAATCACTGTCAAAGGTGCACCGCGTAAAATTGAATGTGGAGTTACCCACGCGTGGCCTCGGTTCAGCTCTTAATATTCAGCAACGTTTAATGGTGATAAATGATTTGACGCATTATCTTCCTGGAAGCACTTCAACTCTGTACATCGTTGATACCTCATCTCTTCTGAATCCTGATATCGTCCAGGAGCTAACTAGTCGATCAAATTCTCCTATTTGAAATATGTTACAATTTCTCGAAATTAATGTGAGAGATTTAACTGGGAAGGAAATACACGGGGAGCTTAGGCGTCTTGAGGAAACAATGCCGTTTCGTATGTTTGAAGACGAGGGTTATTTTTTATTTCGCTTTCGTTGACCTCCGCAATCTTGGTTGTCTTTTGCTAAGTGCAACTCTAAGAGCGTGGTTGTGGGAATACCTCAGAGGCAGTCTATCCGAAGAAAAGCTGATATCATCGAATAACATGCCATGTTATGCCACGCCTGATGAGCGATCACATGGAAGGACGTCGCTGCGTATACCTCTTTGGGCATAATGTTAGAAGTATGGAATATTTTTGTGCTAGTTTTACCTCTGGTCTAATGAGGGTAGATTTTTGGCATAATCATGTGCCTATAGAGTTGCTCATACTTCGCGTGGTATTTGTGATATAAGTTCTAATTTAAATCCCAACCCAAAAAGTATACTCATACTGTTATCTTTGTATCAACAATGAATTACTTTTTCCCATTTATGCTTATTTTTGACGGAAAAATAATGTCATTGCAGAGAATATATTATTTTTTCCCTTATAAATGTTGCATAAAGAAGAAAATATATTTATTTACCTTAACAAACAAATTTAATAACCTTTGCTCTTTAAAAAGAATCAGACTCTCAGAAAAAACATTATTGAGGACAGAGATTTTATGTCGGGCTGATAATTAGTGTCCGTAGAAAATTGATAATAAACTTGGCCAGAACTTGTTTCTTGTGGGAGAAACAAGTCATCGGTCATGGTGACATGTTTGGCACGCGTGCCAGGGATTACCTACCCCTGGTACAGAGGCTCCAGTCTTGTACGGGATATCCTGTAAGGTCCCACTGCTAATACTGGGGCGAAACACTTACCGGCATTTAAAAATAATTAAAGTAAATTGTTTCGTGCATTATTTTTTAGATGCACCCAATTGTAACGTGGTTGCTGTCATGGGCTTTGATCAGAACTCTAGTAAGCACAAAAGTATTCTAAATCCGGTTCGCGAATAAATTATAGTTATGTAAGAGAGAGAGACTCGGTAATTTTCCTTCCACACCTATTCCATCGTGTGTTGCAGTTTTGCCACCCCCCTTACATTCCACCTGCTTCCGGAGAGCTCTCTCGCCTCAGCCAACACCTAGAGTCAGCACGGACTATGTACCGTCGCATGATCGAACATCGAGAGCTCTCTCGCCTCATCCAACACCTAGAGTCAGCACGGACTATGTACCGTCGCATGATCGAACATGCGGCGTTTACGAGCCAATAAGGTGGCCAGGTAAAGTCACGAGGTGACGCTAAGGTGTACAAGTGGAAGGAGACGGCGTTGCTGCGTGGTCAGTTGGCCGCGAGATGTAACGGAGTCAACACAATAAAGGTCTGGTCTCTACCTCGCTCTTGTTCTGTTCCCTGTACTCCCTCTGACGGACCCCAAATCCCTTCGCGGGTTAACAATTGGTGTCAGAAGTGGGATTTGGTCAACATCTGTCCCCTCAGAGGCGAATATATATCAGAACAGGTAAGACCATGGCATCTCGTGTTAGTTTTGGAGGCCGGGAAGTGGAGCTCCAACAAGCCGTTAATGAGCTGAGTACGCGCCTCCAGGAAGTCGAGGAGGAGAATCGGAGGATGAAAGAGTCGGGCGCGGCGGCCGTGGATAGGTCAAGACCGCAGTTCTCATTCTTTACCGCCGTAAGTGAGTTCGGGGGTAGGGCGGAGGAGGATATTGACTCCTTCTTCTCAAAATTAGAGGGGATAGCGGAGCTGAGTGGGTGGTCCGAGGGAGAAAAGCTGAGAGTCGCGAAGCTACGAATGTGCGGGGATGCGGCCGTTTTTATTCGCACGAAAGACCTGTGTCGCGAGACCGAATCGTACTTAGAATTCAAAAATGAACTCACCTCGCGTTATCGATCTAAGAAAACAGCCAGGTTTTTCCGGGAAGTGCTTTCGACTCTCAGAATAAATCCGGGTGAAGGGATCGAGCCGTTCGCGGATCGAGTGAGAGCCATAAACGCGCGAACGTACTCAATGGAAGGAACCGCGGAGCAGGTCGCGGAAAGACGAGCAGAGGCGGATCAAAGGGCGCTCGACACGTTCTTGCGCGGGCTATCCGGAGAGATAGGGCACCAGTGCCGATTGACCGCCCCGGAGACCTTCGATGCCGCCATCAGCACTGCCATCCGCATCCAGGAAGCGGAGAGCAGACCGAGGGAGAACCCGCCAACCCGTCGGGTATTCCAGACCACTGGGCAGCGCACCTGCTTTTCCTGCGGACAGCCCGGACACATGGCGAGGGATTGCAGCGGGGGAAGGAAATGCTTTGCCTGTGGCAGGGAGGGCCATTTCGCTCGCGATTGCCGGAACCGCCAGCGAACTCCTGCGACTGGGGGTTTAAACGGAAACGGGGTCGGAGAAGCCGCCGTATCCGACCCCTGGTAAGTGTGGTGCTTCCTCGCATTGGACGAGGAGGAGAGGATCAAGATTTGGTGGCAGTAGTGAACATTTTTGGGAGGGAGTGTAGAATGCTCGTAGACACGGGTGCCCAAATTTCCCTTGTTCTACGCAGCGTGTGTGGGACAAATGGGATTAAATCGTCTTCCGTTAGAGTGTTAGGGATAACGGGCGATAGGATGTGGAATCATGGGGAGAAATTAGTAAACTTTCGTGTGGGAAACACTAGGTACGACTTGCCGATGCAAGTAGTAGATCATCTTTCGGGTATCGAGGGTATATTAGGCTTAGATTTTTTGAGGAAATACGGGGCGGTTATCAATGTGTGCGCCAAAGAACTCAACGTGGGAAACCAGAGGTGGTCGTTGGGTCGTGACGTTGGAACGACTGAACGTGTGAAGGGGAAGGAAACTCATATTTGCGCTGAAGGTGTAGAAGTAAGACTTGATCGCGCAGAAGTAGTCCCTCCGCGCAGCGAGAAACGCGTGTGTGTAGCGATTTCGAGTGATAAGCTTTTTGGGGGGCTCGAGATCATTACAGAGCCAGCACTGGAAAGTGTCGAGGGGTGTGCTGTGGCGCGAGGATTGTGTAAGATAGACTGTAGTAATCGAATTGTCGTACAGGTGGCGAATTTTGGGAGGGAAGAGGTAGTCCTCCGCAAGGGCACTGTATTGGCCACATTGGGTGACGTGTATCGGGACGAGGCCGCGGTTGAAGGAAGGGAGTGCCACATTAGGGCGGTGGAGGATGTCGCGAGCGACGTCGATTTCGAAGAAAAATTGCGCCACCTCGGCGACAAGGAGAGGAATGCCTTGATACCGGTGCTCGAGGAGTATAAGAACTTGTTCTGCTCGAAGGGTAGTTTACCAGCCACTGACATTGCTTACCATCACATCCCCACGGGGGACGCCAAGCCAATTTACCGACGCCCGTATAGGACCCCACATCACCAAAAACCTCTCGTGGAGGAATTTGTACGAGAGCAATTAGAAGCGGGGATCATCACGCCGAGTGAAAGTCCGTGGGCATCTCCGGTGGTTATAGTCCCAAAAAAGTCGTTGGATGGGAGGCCTAATTTCCGTTTTTGCGTTGACTTCCGCCAATTAAATGCCGTGACGACCCCTGATGTGTACCCTATTCCAAATATAGTGGACACTCTCGATCATTTGGGCGGTTGCGATTATTTCACCACGATCGATCTAACGAGTTCGTACCATCAAATCCCGATGCATCCTAAATCGCAGCAAAAGACTGGCTTCCTAGTAGAAAGTGGGCATTACGAGTATAAGCGTATGCCATTCGGCTTACGAAACGCCCCCGCCACATTCCAGAGAATGATGGACGGCGTGCTCCGCGGGTTAAAGCCAACTCAATGTATGGTTTACCTCGATGATGTAATCGTTTTTAGTAAAGGGATCGAAGAGCACGCTGAGAGACTAAGGCGGGTTTTGGAGAAGTTGAACGGTGCAAAATTGTCCCTAAAGTTTGAGAAGTGTCAGCTCGCACTCGCTGAAGTAAAGTATTTGGGCCACATCATCTCGCGAACGGGTCTCCACCCAGACCCCGAAAAGCTTGAAGCCGTGCAAAAGTTTCCTGTGCCGACAAGTGTGAAGGAATTGCAATCGTTTCTTGGGCTCGCAAACTATTATCGGCGATTCGTCGATCAGTATGCGGAAATAGCCAGGCCCTTGACTAGATTATTGAAAAAGGGAACATCGTTTACCTGGACGCCGGATTGCGAGGGGGCAATGAATTCCCTAAAGAATTCTCTGACGGCAAGCCCCGTGCTTGTTTACCCCGATTTTCAAAAACCCTTCATCTTGTCTACTGATGCTAGCAATATCGCCGTTGGGGCCGTTCTATCACAAGAGGTTGATGGAGAGGAGCATCCGATTGCTTTCGCTTCCCGGCAGCTGAATTCCGCGGAGATGAATTATGGGACCACTGAACGGGAATTGTTAGCAGTGGTTTGGGGAGTGGGTCACTTTCGATGCTATTTATATGGGCAAAAATTTAAAATCATAACAGATCATGCCGCACTGAAATGGCTCTTCAGCATGAAGGACCCGAGTAGTAGACTGATGAGATGGACCTTAAAGTTGGGTGAATATAACTATACGGTAGAGCATAAACCGGGGAAACAGCATTTAAATGCTGATGGGTTAAGCAGGAAGGTAAGGCGGGTGGAGACCACGGAGACTGTTTGGGAAAATGATGTCGGAAAGGCGCAAAAGGGGGATTCCCAGTGCGAGGTGTGGCGTACACAACGAGGTTTTGTGATGAAAGGGGAAATCTTGTATCGAGAGACGGGGAGGGGATTAAGAATTGTGGTCCCTGAGGGTATGAAGACGCAAATTCTACGGCAGTATCACGAACATCCCTTATCTGCTCATACAGGGGTGCCATCTACCTTGAACCGTATTGAGCCTTTATACTGGTGGCCTACCTTGCATTCCGATGTGAAACGATTCGTGAGGGATTGCGTGTCATGCAGTCGTCGCAGCCCATACGGGAGGACGCGGGCACCACTGCAGGAGTTGCCTGAGGCAAGGGCGCCGTTTGAATTAGTGGCCCTTGACATTGTAGGACCTATGCCCTTGACAGACAGTGGTCATAAATATATACTTTCCATCCTAGATCACTTTTCGCGGTATTTGGTGATGGTTCCGTTGAGTGACCAAACAGCAATGACAGTGGCAGAGGCGTTCGTAAAGCGGTGGGTTTTAAGATTTGGGGTTCCTAACACACTACTGAGTGATCAGGGGACAAACTTTACATCAGAGTTGTTTACGAACGTGTGCAAATTGCTTAATATTAAGAAGCTTCGCACGTCACCTTTTCATCCGGAAGGCAACGGGAGAGTGGAGAGGGTACATAGGACGGTGGCGGTGATGATAAGCCACTACATAAACTCAAAAAATTCTGATTGGGATGCGTGGCTGGCCTTTGCCGTGTCGGCCTATAATACAAGTGTGCACACTAGTACCAAAGCCTCCCCCCATGAAGTAATCTTTGGCTTCCCTATGCGGTCCCCTTTCGAGTGCTTCGATCCAAGGGATAAGGAAATCAAGGGAGATTACGTGGTCGGGCTACGCGAGAGGTTAAAGGAGATTTGGGGAAAATGCCGCGCAAGCGGTAGGAAGGCTCAACGGGAGAGTAAAAGACAATACGATAAGAGGAGCAAAGCCGTTCATTACCGCTGCGGGGAGTACGCGTACTTGAGTGACCCCCAAATAAAATCTGGCCGAGTAAAGAAATTTCACTCCCCGTGGGCTGGACCTTTTCGAGTGATTGAGGTAGTGTCGGACGTGAATGTGCGGTTGGAGCTCCCCTTCCGTGAATTGTTGGTACATAAAAATAGGTTAAAACCATACTTTGGTCCTATCCCCCCACCCTCAACCGGCAGATACAGAGAGAGACGCCGAGGCCGCCCAAGGAAGACCTCGACGGTAGTGGATGAAGCGACCAGCTGTGCACCCGTTCCTAGTGTTGTGACGCCTCCCACTTTCTTCCCGCCCATACAGAGTGCTTCAAACCCCTCCAGCCCTCCCCTCATTGAGTCCTCGACGCCCGACGTACCTCCGTCTAGTTTTCCCCTCGACGAGACCCTCACCTTGACGACGGAGGCACATTCCGAGGAAGGACGCAGGCCATCGGAGAGCATCACAACAAACCATATCAGCAGCCCGTCTCCCTCTTCGAGTGCCCCCTCCCCGAACTTCCCTCCCAGATCGCCTTACCCCCTGCGTTCGAGGCAGGCCGCCCAGCAGACGTCATCGGCAGAGACCACGGACAAGGAGCTTCCTCGTGGGAAAGAGGAGGAAGACGCGGCTCAGCCAACTGAACGCCCGTATAACCTGAGACCCAGATAGTGTTAAAAAAAAAAGAAGAAAAAACAGCATGTGTGGGGTAGCGCTGTGTGTAGTGGTCGTGTTTTGGGTGTTTGCGATTGCTTGGTATTATTGGTATGACAGCCCGGGCGCCATATGTGAGGTTGTAGAGGAAATACAATGATCATGGGGTGGGCTAGGGTTTCATTGGGTCTGCTGAGGGTCGCAGAAAATGGACTGGAGGGTGTTCTATTTTGTTTTATTTTGTTTTGTTTGGGGTATTTCTGTTGCGACAAATTGAGTCTATGTCCGTGAAGTGAATTGATGATTACATTGTGGTGAAGGGTTTTACTTATTTAACCTCATGATGAATTTTATTGCTTAATCAAATAAATTATTGCATTAATGGGAAGGGGCTGTTCTGTACGTATGACTTATTGAAACTTTATTGAACACCATGTTCTCGGGAAAATGACATTGTATGTATTGGGTTCTGGAATGTACAATAATTGTAATTGTGTTACTGAAGAATTTGAAGTGGACGTAATTGTTTTGAATGTAATTGTTTAAAATTGTCTGTAAGCCAATTTTAAATTGTGAGGGGGAGTGGTGTAAGAGAGAGAGACTCGGTAATTTTCCTTCCACACCTATTCCATCGTGTGTTGCAGTTTTGCCACCCCCCTTACATTCCACCTGCTTCCGGAGAGCTCTCTCGCCTCAGCCAACACCTAGAGTCAGCACGGACTATGTACCGTCGCATGATCGAACATCGAGAGCTCTCTCGCCTCATCCAACACCTAGAGTCAGCACGGACTATGTACCGTCGCATGATCGAACATGCGGCGTTTACGAGCCAATAAGGTGGCCAGGTAAAGTCACGAGGTGACGCTAAGGTGTACAAGTGGAAGGAGACGGCGTTGCTGCGTGGTCAGTTGGCCGCGAGATGTAACGGAGTCAACACAATAAAGGTCTGGTCTCTACCTCGCTCTTGTTCTGTTCCCTGTACTCCCTCTGACGGACCCCAAATCCCTTCGCGGGTTAACAGTTATTCCATGAAGTTAGGGAAAGAACATTTCGAAGGTAATAAGAATGGAGTATTTGCATAAATGTTGGAAACCGTGGAAAATGTAACTTTGGTGCTTAACAACCCAAATCGAAAATTCTGTTGTTATATATTCCTTACTTTTTAATAACGGACGATTAAAAGTCGTAATTTGAGCCCAGCGCACACACAGATCGCGGCCATATTGCGAGTGCTGTGACGTAATTAACCTTATTCGGCGATCGCTGCAAATTTATTTGCATTCGTGCTGGGTTTATTTTCTGCCTCAAGCGATGAATGTTCGGCGCAACGGACTAAATAGCGCCGAATTATGCCATGCAGGTCCCAAATGCCCATGGCAAATACCCATGGCAACATTAGTCCGCGAAAAGGGCTGTGGATATAACGTAACTGTGCTTGTTCTATTCAGTATATTATTTGACCATAAAACCATTAGATTCAACGCTCTAGACCATAGGTTCCCAACCTTTTTTGAGTCAGCGCCCACTTTTTCAGTCAATAATTTGATAGCGCCCCCCTTAGGTTAACTACATTGTACATGCTATATGTATATTGAAAAACAATAACAAATTTTTAATTTTCTTTAATCTTAAGATAATGAAATATTGAAGTATTGTTTACAGAACGATTAAAATATGTTATTAATAATTAATATAATATTATTAATGAGACAGCTGAGCTTGATGCGATGAAACTAATTTATCATTATTTGGTGCCATTTTTGTCATTAATAACCTTAAGTCACCGCGTTCCACTATTGACAACATGTTTCTTTTCTTAGTTAACAGATTGGTCACCATGCTAAACTCTCTTTCTGCTAAATATGAGGACGGAAAAGAAATGAAAAATTTCTTTACTGCAGCCCATAAGGCTGGATATAATATTGGAATTTGACGTTGAAGCCAAAAGTCTTGATACCCATTTTTTAATTTAAATTTCAACTCTTTATTTGTTGACAATTCAATAAACTCCTCCTGCAGTGATAATTCTTTGATTTCTAAGTTAGAGGATGGTTCTATGACCGAATCTGGAATGACCATATTGAGTAAATCCTCAAATCTAATTGTAAAGTCTTCTTTTAGTGCTTCCAAATGCTGGCAGTAAGCGAAAATGTCGTTATCATTAGTTTCCATCGAAGAAAGATTTGGAAACTGATAAAATTGTGTTCTACCCAAATTTTGTTTGTACAAAGCAAGTTTTGACACAAACGCAGAGATAATTGCCTTGGCTTTGATCAAATTCAAATCATTCCCTTGCAGTTGTAGGTTTGTTTCATTAAATTAATTGTATAAATCTGTCAAATAAGATATATCGCTCTTACATTTCAATAAATTCACTCTTAATAAATCATCTTTGCTTTCAAAAAACTTAGTAACTGCTTCAAAGAGTTCAAAAAATCGTTTTAGACAAGTACCTTTTGACAGCCAACGAACTTCTGTGTGAAATAGTAACCGATTAAAGTCTTCGTCGTTTTCATCACAACGCTTTCTAAATACTCTATCATTGAGAGCATTGCTTCTGATCCTGTTAACTGCAGTAATTACATACTGTAGCGAGCGGTGAAGGCGATCACTAAGGTGTTTTGCTACCAAATGTTGTCGGTGAATTACACAATGCACGGCGTCTACATTTTGTACCGCTCTTTTCAAATATGAAATAAAACCACGGTGACGTCCAACCATTGCCGGAGCGCCATAGGTAGCAACAGACAAGATTTATTTAGAGGAATTCCTTTTTCTTCAAAATAGTGTTCGAAAACGCCAAAAACAGATTTTCCTTTAGTGTCCGTTTCTAACGCCCTTGCGAATGATAATTTTTGACAAATGCTTTCATCTTTTATGAAGCGAATGTACACCAGAAGTAAAGACTCGTTTTTTGGCAATGTAGATTCATCAAGCTGTAATGGAAACTCGGTAGTCTTAAAAAAATCAGCTAGAGAATTCTCCACATCCTCGGACATTTCGTCTATTCGCCTCTGCACTGTATTATTACTCAACGGAATTTTTTTAATTATATCAGACGGTGGCTTATGCAGCACGGTACGCAGAACTTCACTCAAAGCTGGAATTATCAATTCTTCGCCAATTGTGTGGTTTTCCCGATTTAGCAATGAGTAAGGAAATATTATATGACGCACGTAATCCATCATTTTCTTCTTTTGATGCGGCCGAAAACATATCACCCAAAGTAGGACGTCTCGAATGTTGATCTCTGAGCATTTGAAAGTAAGATATATTTTTATATTTTTTCTCAGGATGTATTTTGCTCAAGTGCTCTTCTAATCGCGAAGGTTTCATAGCTTCATTGGAAAACACCTTGTGGCAAATTGATTGAATGAAACCATATTTTAAATATTCGACATTGTATTGTCCACATTTTTTCTTTGGTTCCGACATGGATCTATCTGCGTCTAAGGCTGTAGCGTCAAAAGTTGAAGAATCGAAACAAAGATGTCAGTAATGCCGTCAGTGGCCATTAAATACGCCAACTGCTCAAGGGGACGGCGGCTGGACCTCAACGCCCCCTCAATATGACTTGGGCACAGAACGCCCCCCTAAGACTTCTCAGCGCCCACCGGGGGGCGGTAGCGCCACCGTTGGGAACCACT
Source organism: Ceriagrion tenellum (assembly GCA_963169105.1). Taxonomy (NCBI): domain Eukaryota; kingdom Metazoa; phylum Arthropoda; class Insecta; order Odonata; family Coenagrionidae; genus Ceriagrion; species Ceriagrion tenellum. Next base: position 138,783,830 of record OY720640.1, read on the forward strand.
GCTCTAGACGGTGAACAGCCCGTATGCTTACTCTAGCACGAACACAGTATGTTTAGACCGTGCCATATACCTCATTTGTCATGGCTAACACTATTGTTACCTCTCCAAGAGCTTGAGCCCCCGAGTATCGACACTACATAAGACGGAAGTAAATATTATCAATAACTTATTCATAAATCATGTTTTTTTTGCTCATAGTAGTTGATATGTTCCAGATAAATACCAAGGTATCCTTGAGTGGATAAGAAAAATTTGTCATGTGTCAAGATTTTTAGTAAAATTTTTTAACTGCTATTTTAAATAATTAAAAGGAGACGTCACTGGAGAAAAATAACCGAGGTTAGCGTGGTAATTGTAAAAACTGATAATAGCGTGACAACCTGTATCGATCGTACAGAAAATTGTCAAGAAATGGAAATTGATTATTTACATAGAGAAGACCCTGTACCTTAACTATTTCACTCTATGTACTTATATTCATGAACGCCATAATATTCATTTAAAATCCATCTCGTGTTTATCGTGAACGTGACGACATTAAGTTGGTCGAAATGAAGTTGCCAATCCAATGCATTAGAAATATTTGACAAAAGGGATCGGCATAAGATGTTAGTTGATCGACTGCCTATTGAACAACTCTTTACAGCATTAGTTGTATGGTCTATGGTGCAAGATAATCTGCATGATTTACAAATTTATTCGTAAAAATAATAATCTCGGAACGGTTTCCATTTTACGGGCAAGCGATATACACTTGTCATCAATTCATCCAGCCTACGGAACGATACTTGTAGTTAGGTATTTTAAAACCTCTAAATGTCTCCCTAGCAATATGGTATTGCCTCTACAAAGTCCGGATAAATTCTGCCGAACAATATCTTTCTTTTCTGCTCTTTCCAAATCATCCGCATTCGGTCAAAATATTACTCATTGTTGGAAAAAAATAAATGCTGTTAAGTTGGGTCAAGACCTAATTAAATGTGCTATCATTATTAACGCAATTATTCCCTATTTTGTATCAGTAATGTCGAAAGAACCAATGCATTTCCATTTTCCCGACCAACATGCGCTTCGACAATAGTATTCGGCTCTCTGCGGTCACGGGTTTACGTCTCAGCTAAAAAAAAAAACATCGTTGCGAAAACAATGCTCAAAATGTCATGATGATTAAACGAACCAAGAAATGTTATGTACTGGAAACTTTGGTGTAAAATTATGGAAACACCTCCTACGAGATTGAATAATACTCATGATCATCTCTATGATTACCCGGTTGTGATCGCTATATATATCTGCCTCGGAATAGCTCTTGCACTGCTTCACTGAGTTGTTGTATCTAACTGTGACAATCATTTAGTCTATTTGGTATTTGGCAATATCCCCTGGCGTCTTCCATGTGTACCTCCTATGCATGTAGAACTACACTATCTCGGTGCCTGTAGACTCCCATTCCAGCTTACTATCAGAATCCCCTCGCTGTACTGCCTGACTGACTTATAGCGTAGGCAGGGCGGAATGAAGACGAGTTTCTTCGTTGAGGATAGACCTTTTATTGGAGTATTCCTAGTACAGACTGCCGTGAATGGCAAGAGAAGCGGCTTATATACAGGCATGGAATCGTCGAGATCGCCACTCCAGAGAATATTCTAGAAATTTCCCAGAAAAAACCAGAAACAGAAAAATATTCGCCGGCACTGAGGCTCAAACACTTGCAATGCGAGCGCGGATCCGCTGGGCCAACGCGGCCGGTGTAGTGGCGTAACGCCACAGACTTTTTTCTTCTGCCCAATTCTTTCTTCAGTATTACGCCAACACCTGCAAACCTCTGGTAGTCTACCGAATATGTCACTGGATATCCGTCGCTTCAGTAGTCCGCTGTCCCCATCCACTTAATATTGCTGACTCACAGCATGTGTATTCCCTGCCTCTCCATCTTCGCTCCTGCTCTCCGCTCTTCCCAAAAATCTCACGTGCCATGTCTCTTCCTGTATTTGTCCTTTCTGACTGATGTACCCCTCCCAGTAGTCCCCGCCCGGATATCCGATTGGAGGACTTTTTTTTACCTCCGGAATATTTTACCGCGAGATATTTCATCATGTCACGTACAGTTTGAATGCTGGACTACATCGTGTATTGAGGGCGTGAATTTATTCGGTAGGATTGCCACCAATCGCGAAAGTATCTCCTTACGTCCCTCTTTAAGTCTCTGTTTACACTAACTACATTGTTATCACTCTTTCACCTTATATCAAACAATTGAAATTTTGTGAATCATGGTATTTCATTTCCATACAAACTAATCAATGTTATCAAGAACAACAATATTACATCTCTAACGCTCACGCCACCGTCTCTCTACTTCTCAAGGAAATTGTTTGCATCTAATTTTTGCTTACGATCGAACATCGCCTTCTTCTCTTCTAAGGGTTATTCTTGTTGTTGCAGCCACGACTTCCAACAATCTCTTTTTTTTAGGCCTTCCTCTTCATTTCATTGTACGAGGTGCATCCCATTTCCATCGCCAATACTTTTAGGTACGAAGTTCTCGGTCGTCCTCTCTGTCTTTTGCCTAGAATTTTTCCTTCCATAATATTTTGTATGAAGTTGTCGTGCCTGAGTAAGTGTCCGATGAGCTTTGCTTTCCTTGTTTTAATCGTTTCCAATATTTCTCTTTCTGTATGGACTTCATTTAGTACTTGCTCATTAGTTTTCCTGTCGGTCCACCTAGTTTTTGTAATCCTCCTCCAAAACCACATTTCTGCAGCTTCAACATCACCGCATCGCCGAACATCGCCGGCACGAGAAAAAGCCTCCCCCGCATTCACCAACCCACCCCTGAGATCGTGATTTTTCTCTTTTTTTTAAGAAATGAAATCCCTGGAGTGAGGTTTTTGGGGCCGCTGATGAGATATTTTTTTCTTTTTTATAGAAATGAAATCCTTGGGGTGAGAAAACGCTCTCCCCTCAATTACCTGCCCACCCCAGGGATTTCATTCCTTGAGAAATACAGTCATTCCATTTTCTCATTTCTGTACAAAACTTCATTTTGAAACTTTGTCGACGATCACAAATGCCTCTTCCGTCGATATCAATTACCTAAGAATTGAATTTAAAATATCATTAACAGAAATACCATTTACGCCATTTAAATGGCCATTTTGGCACCGCGTACCGTAATTGCATTTAAAATATCATTAACAGAAATACCATTTACGCCATTTAAATTGTCATTTTGGCACCGCGTACCGTACGTCCCCAGCACTCATGTTTCACTCCACAGGCCAGTAACTTTGTCAACTCGGGGTATGAGGGCATAAAGAAATGCATTTTTACAACAATGGCCCCTCCGAACACTAAACCACCCCAGGGATATCATTCCTTAAAAAATACCCTAAAAGTCATTTCTTTTTTTTCAAATAGTCAATAAAACAACATTTTGAAACTTCGTGAACACTCTAAAATGCCTCTTTCCTCGCTCTCATTTTCTTCAAAATTTCAATCGCCGTTTTTTATTTTCGCAGAAATTGACAAGATTAAAAATTGCCATTTCAAGGCCGCCTTCCATCCCTCCCCAACACCCCTGTTTCACTCCACGGGCCCGTATCCTTGGTGGCTTAGGGGAATCAGTGCGTATTTTAGATGCGAAAATAGTGTGGATCCTTCCACGGGAGCTTTGGTAAACCTCGAAAAAGGGCGTCGAAATTTTAAGAAAAAATCGCGAAGTTTTCGAACGCAGTTATTTCAAAAATCACTCGTACCTGGAGAGTTTCTAATATTTTCTCATTCTCATACATTTTTTTAAAATGTTTCTCCGTTCATCTCCGCACAATGTGGCATATTGTCATAGTCGTTTTCGTCACTTTGGAGAGTTTCCCACAAAAAAAATCTTCGCTGGTTTGAACAAAGCGGGAGTTAACCATTATTAATTACCATCATGTACGTACGCGCAAAATTCCATGATAAACGGCTCATTACTTCATTATGAGGCTAAATAGAAACCACTGATTTGGGGACTTGGAGCCCATTCGGACCCCAACCATAGCTCTTGGACTACATTTAGTTTGAGATTGGGTGTGTAAGTCTCCATTAGTATAGATTCCCGAAATAAATCATCAGGTGAACGTCCACGGCCGGAAACGGGCGCCTGCCATTCGATTGTGTTCGCTGCTCTCTTCCCAACACAAATTTGCACTTGATTTCCCTTGATTTCATGACCACCCCGAGCACTGGTGCATCGATTCTCATACCAGATCAGAAGAGGAGTTTATGTGCGCCAAACAATAAAAAAACGTTCATAATGGCATCCACGATTGTTGTTTTTTAATTTAAATTCAATAAAGGCTTCAACCATAGATGATGGAAAGCTTTTAATTACTCTGTGTAATAAAGATACTTTATTTATTACGTGTATTGACTGAATTCGATGACTATGTACTGAACCGTTGGGCTAGACTAATGTAAACCCATAGAATGCTCCGTAACAGCAGAATTCCGAAAGTTTCACGTACGTTTATCGTTCTATCCATCACCGTTAATGCGCCATAGAGTGCGCTATAATGCTCCGATCTACGCTAATTTCAACGTACTGGATGAAAATTAACCCCGTAGTAACACTAGTGACAGTTTATGTTCTTTGTAAGAGTACTTTTACTCTACACTGTTTACTTACTTTTACTTTTTTATGTAAGAGTACTTTTACTGCTTTGATCTTTCGTTATTGGTAATGTGAGGACATAAATCACCAAAAAAATAGGCAGCATAGATATTTTAAAAAAATTTCATGTTAAGCAAATAATGTGGTATATTAAATCAGAATTGTTCGGGTTCTTCCCGCGTTGCAGCATTTTAATGGACGACCGTTTCGCTGGAATTCCAGTCGGCATCATCAGGTCCTAAGCATTTTGATGGACGACTGTTTCGCCGGCATTTTCTGCGACAACATGCTGCTGCGCGGGAAGAACCCGAAAAATTCTTATTTACAAGAAAACCGCGGAAGCATTCGTAACAATGTGGCATACGAGGGTCGTTCCGAAAGTAATGCCTCCTATTTTTATGTGGTGACTTTGGATGTCCGTGCCAGATGTCGTTGGTGCAGTGCTAATGCTTGAACCTTCCTCTATCATTTGCAAGTTGTTCCGTTGTTCTGCGGTAATTAGCGCCAGCAGAGGAGTGTTCCAAAATGGAGTCTGATATGGACGCGCGTATAAAACAGCAATGTGTGGTTGAATTCCTCACTGCTGAAGAAATTGCGCCAATTGAAATGCCTCGACGCTTGCTAAAGGTGTATGGAGATGATACAATAGACGGGAGCAATGTGAGACGATGGGTACGGCATTTTAAAGGTGGTGAAAAGGGTGTGCATGACAAGCCACGGCCCGGTCGACCCTGCACAGCTGTCATCCCTCGCAATGAAGAGCGTCTTGATCAACTCATCCGTGCTGATCGGTGGATAACGACCAGAGAATTGTGTGCAAACCTGAATGTCGGCTGTAATGCCTTCGAAACAATGTTGGAACATTGTTTCCAAGGAATTGTTTCCATTCAAGACTCGGATGCTGTTGTCAAAGCTGTAAGGAAGTAGTTACCCTCAGCTGGTTCCGATTTTTACCAGCGCGGCATGCAGGCTCTGGTTCATCGTTGGCAAAAGTGCATAACGAATGGTTGTGACTATGTGGAAAAATGACAGTCTTTAGCTGAAATATTGCTCTATTTAGCTGTGCTGTTGTAACTTATGTACCTCCTGTAGTTTTCATGAATAAAAATAGGAGGCATTACTTTCGGAACGACCCTCGTATTATCGCAAAAACAATAATCCAATATTCAAATTTTGGGCTGAAGTACATGATTACTGATCATAGCTTGGATATGTGCAATATTCCGCTGACAGATAAAGTTAAATCCACGACCGGGTTTTGGATGGTGCGCATCAGGTGTGTAACATCCAGCCTGGATCTTTCATTTAAGCTAACCTGATTGTAGGGAATCGCTCTTGTTATGTTGTTTTAGTGGAAAATGCCACACTATGACGCCAGAATCCACGAATCTCACACATGATTGCTGTGTAAGCAGATTGATGAAGCGAAGAGAGACTAAACCTCCAAGGAAACCCTACATAACACAGCGTTCATCATTTGAAAAGATAAGCCTTAGCTGAAACTTTTCACGCCACATTTCTGCAACGCTTACTTGTTATCAGGAACCAGAACACGACAAATTTCAAACTTTTAACATTATTTAATGTCATCTTTCTGCTGGTTATAGGCTACTTTAGCAAACCATTTGTATCAAGTTCGTCTCCGGATCATTCATATTAGCTTCAATAAGGAAATGTTGTCAAGTTAATTTATATCGCTCCCAGGATGTTTTATTTGTTAAATCGAATTAGTAACCAGAGTCGTACAAACTTGAGAAAAATGTCACATGAAGAGACTTTGAGTGAAGTATTTTTATTTTGTCTTAGTATTTTGTTTTAAATACAAAATTGCGAGAACTTAAGCAAAAGATTCCAAAATCTCCTAGAATTAAGTGCCTTGCAAAGCTACCTTGCTACCTTAAGCTACGTTGAGCGCTTTGTATTCGCCCCTATAGCAACCCGTTACATTATTCATTTTATTTGCCGAAATGAATCGGATAGAATGTCTCAAGAAATCGCAAAGAGTTCCAGAAGAAATAAAATTTAACGCAGATTCCCATTTGTTTGAAGATAAATCTTCTGTGTTACTTCTTTGTTTTTATGTATTGATACAATGTTCAAAACTTTATGCTCTTGCTCGGGGTGACACAAGAGTTGGGCACGTTAATAAAGGAATTATTGTGAATAAAGTTACACTTAACGTCATTGAATGGTATACGAACTTTAAGAATGATAGAAAGAATCCACGTAGCACTTACTTACTGTGGACTAGTCCGGGTGATGCGTTTAAATTATTTCTTCAAAAAATCTCTTTTAAGTTGGTTTTTTTTAAGTCTCCTCAGTGGAATCCGTGGAATCCTAAAACCAACCAGAGGTCTGGACATATCAATGAAAGCGTTTTTGCCACGAAGAATTAACATTAGGGAAAAATGGCTGCCCTGAATTTTTCGAGTTTCTGTTACTTATCAGTTTATGAGAGCATTGTTTCATTACTGCTGCTGATGGCTAGCCAATAATGATTAGAATGACCAAACCCTCAAAGAACCATAACTATGCTAGTCATTTTATGAGTTTCCTTTCATTCATTAATAGGCTTTCGGGTATGTCGATTATTTTGTTTCGTAATGTGATTTGACGCTTCTATTATCCATCTATTTTGTACACAATTACGTGTTATTTGCTTTATGTTGTACCGTATATTGTGCTGTGGTCTGTACTTCATTTATTTTATCCCTTCTTTTGCAAAATATTAGCCATAAATTTAAAGTACGTTTTTCTCTCAGATAATTCAGGCTAAAGTAAATCATATGTAATTGTACAATGAGGGTCGTTATGTAATAGATCCGTTTGAATGTCTACTATTGTATATCTTGGGAATAATTCTAATCAGATGTGGGTGGAGTGATCGCTGCGTCAAACTAAGACTTTAATTGGTCAAAGAAGCAATCTTGTAAGAGTGAGAATGAAATGAACTACCCTCAATCAAATACTCATAGAATTATGAATATTATTGGGTGGTCTAAATGGAAGTAGATTGGTAAAAACCAGTTTATTTTTACTATTGCAGGCCCCTGTCCGACAATATTTCTTGCTTTTTTTCCGCATACGTCATTCACATCTTCTTCCCGTCTCCACAAACCCTATTCTCTTTCTTCCCTTTCCCAGCTTGTCCAACATCCTCTCCTCTAGCATGGCCTTGAGCAATCCATCGCTCCATACCACTTCCTCCAGCCACCTACCCTGCCTCCCCTTGATCTTGTCCAGAAGCTTCCCTCACTCTCCCGCTATACCGAGCACTTCCTCGTTAGTCTTCCTCTCCGTCAACCGCACCATCTCCGTCCTTCTTCACACCCACATCGTGATAACCTGCAGTCTACTCTCGTCGTCCTACCTCGGGAGTCCACGATTCGGGCCCATACAGCGCTACACTCCTTATCAAACTCGTTACGAGCCTCTTCTTTGTACCCTTACCCAAGGCCTCCGTCATCAGCTCCCTTGTATTACTAAACGCTTCTTTCACTGACACAATTCTCCTTCCATAGTACACCCATTTTATTCGTCAGTACTTCCCCAATGATTGAAACGCTCTTTTCGCTCCAGTTTGTGCCCCCCCTACTTTTATGATCAGCCTCGCTTTCTTTGTCCTTGAGAACCTCGTTACTTTTTTTCTTACGATGTATCTTCATTCCGTATTTCTCGCATTGCTAAACTGACGCATCTACTAAATCTAGTAATGCCGTCCATGATAGACTTACCAACGCCTGGTTATGCGTGAATCTAACAGACTTTATTCAGCTCTCCTCTTGCTTTAATTCCCACGTTTGGCTCTTCCCATGCATACATTTCATATGCAAATCAAGATTTTTTTCCTATTTTTAAGTACTGTATTCGAATCTTTATCGCATTGATGTTTTCGGATAGTATCATCTTTTGTCGAGTCGACAGTCTTTTTTTTAAATATGGAAATCCAATTCCCTCCCCTCCCCCGAAACACAAATCCTCGCGGACGAGAGGGCGGCGCTCGGCCACTCGCTCGTTCGTCGCCTCTCTCGCCCTCCGCATCACTCCTGACGTTCTCAACGCCCCGAAGGACACGAGAAGCGGACGACGCCCACGACTTCAAAAGGGAACACGGCAAAGCTTTTAGGATTATCCGGCCGCCCGAAATGGGGCGGGATCCTCATCCTCTCCAACGCAGTGGCCTTATTTCCCTCTAAATATATTCTTTCTTCGGTGGCGGACGATTTACGCCTGGTCCGTCCTGTGTGGCAGTGTTTGGACCGTTCGAGGTTATTCCGATCACGTAACTAAGGAATCGCGTGGTACCATACCGAATGGTTTGAGATTGTGGTGGGTTTTACATCCTGGGACGGATAACTTACGTGTTCTATGCATGGTTTATCGCACCCCTAAAGGCATTATTCAGCTCCATGACGTACATTCCATAACCGGATCGAGAAGGCTGCGTGAGATTTTTGTGAGTGATTTAAATAATCGTAATCTCGAACCCTTCGTGATTATACCACGTGTCTCCTAAGTTACGTGATCGAAATTACCTCGAAGGGATCAAACTCAACCCACCTAGAATGCGGCGGCGCAAGAGGCTACTGTTTCCTTGAAGCTGAAGTGCACTGTTAGATTGTTGAATTGCAACCGTTGTCATGAGTACCGATCGAGATGTTCGGGAACATGACTCATTCCAAGTAGTTCGAGCGAGATATTTAGATCGTCGTAATGGAGGCCTTATTCAGATATTATTGTTTGTATAAGCAGCTGTAAGAAACATGAAGTAAATATTTTTATACTAATGGCTCAAAAATATTGTTTTATATGATCTAAGTTCCCTGTAGTTATCAAAATAATATACAATAGTTTTAAACAATATGCTTGCGCAAACCTTAACTGTGGTTAATTTTTTCACGGCGTACGGGGAATAAGGCTTCATATCGGATGGTTTTATGGGATTCTGTAAACATTTCTGTGGTGAGTGATTGATTTATTTTTGAATCTTATTGAGAAAACATAGAGGCTCCCACTGGTACATTTCTGGTGAGATGTAGGAGTCAGAAATTCCTCATTTTTATATATTCTCTCTGGAGTGCGCATTATTACCATTTCTCATGCAAACTGCCTGGTACTGTAAGCAAGTATCTGGAAAAAGGTCTCAAGTCTAGGTGAAATTATATCCCACTCAAACTGCCTGAATTATCCAGCGTCGAAGATGCGCGTCAAACCTTGTCCACTTGGCGCCTTTTGCGTAGAGCAGCCTGACGCCGACGCCGGGTTTGCCTTTAACCTTACTGTACCTACCGAGCAATCCTCCCGTTACCTACTTACTCGCCTATCCTTCGCGGCGCAAATGATCCCAGTTGTCGGTATGTATGTTTGGTTGGACGTTGACATGTTGACCTAGACAACTTCATGTACGAAGTACCGTACAAGTCACCACCAGGAAAGCGCGGTCAAACCAGAAATAAGGTTTGTGTCACCAATATTATTAAATTATGAAAACAACAATGTACTAAATCATGCAGAAAACAAAATCATGGCGGACAATTTATGAGTTGTCAATAATGATGATTCGTTGTTCAACCCAAGTATGCACCAAGTCTACCTTGTGGTGGGGAATTTCGTAAAGTTGATCTATTGCCGTTATTATTGTCCCTCCTTGTTCGTGGACGAAATTAAAACACATATCTATCGATTCTGCCGTATATTTCCTTTATGATCACTCCTACCGGGAAAGATTGGCTGCAGAAAAATATGTTGAACCTGTAAAAATTCGTTTGCTTGGAACTTGAGCAAAGGATTTAACCTGTGATCTACCCTTCGGTCGGTTAGGTCCCACCCTAATTCCATAAAAACTACTAGTTTTTTCTTGGGGTCTCCTACTAAGTAGCTTCGTCTTCAGGATTCTCTCATTGTGCTACCAGTATTGTATCCCCTCTCTCTTCTTCTTTACGGGAGATCGAAGTGGGTAATCATTTCATGTTGAGGTGCGGAGATGTGACAGCCCACAGCTGTTGAGTGGCGTCGACCCACGTTGTGAATAAGCTGCACCGCCGTACGGATCTTCCCAACTTCGCTAAAGCCACCCTATGTGGTGCTGGCACACGTGCTGAATGAGGAAGTTGGGCAACGCTAGATTATAGCATTCGCAAGACGCTCGGAAAGTTTAGGGATGTCCTTTGTCCAGCCCTCGAACTCTGAGGGTGTTTCCTATGCCAAGTCCAAACCTTACCGCCGCTACTAGTGTCCGCTTCGCTTTGCTCTCCACCGTTATAACTTGTACTAATAGGCAGAGAATCTCTGTCCTTGGGGTTTAAAATACGTGAATTTCTGTTCGCTGAAGCTGCTTATCATTCCTCGATATAATTAACGATTAGAACATTTCGTGATCGCTTTCTTCGAGTCAGGAGTGACATCTTGAACTGTTGCCACAAGTTGTTGACGGGTCCTGTGGCATTTTGGACTGAAATTGGGAGCGTCTAGTTCGCTAAATGCTACGCTGAAATACTCCCGAAGTATAGTGGACTGTTGGTTTTACTGGCTTACACATTTAATCGGCTTGCGGGAAATCCGGTTTCGAATCCGCCCCGTTCACTTTTGAATTACCTGTTAATCCTTTATATTTAAATCTTCATTCTACTTGATCTTTCCAAACATGTAAGTAATACGGATACTCCTAAATTATCTTAGTTCAATGAAGAATTTAATTTCTTCCACGACATTTATAGCCCACAGATATTCATATTTGTAATTTGGCTATCCGTATAAAAAAGATCGCCCAGTCTGGCCCGCTCTACGAAATACTTTGCCGTAAGCTACATCAGGAAAGTTTGAGCGAGATATCTTTTTACAAAAAATCCTGTGAACTTCGGCTTTTTTTTAAGAAAAATTCTAAGGAAATAGAGTAGATTGGAAAGATAGAAATGTAATTCGAATATTGTGTTTGGTCCAGATGGCAGATGTGAGGGTGGAAACTAAGGATGAGCGTTTATAGGTCATGAAGTGACACAAGGTTACCCGTTGTCCTCTTTCCTTTTTTCATATTTTTTTCCAAAGAAACGGTTGAGAAGCATGCGAGGAGCTAGATGTTGGAATGAAAGGATAACTGATGAAGTCCTTTAGATTCTTCGATGACGTGAGTCAATCATCCTAAAGATTGAAAACTCTGACACTAGAACATCAGTGCGAGAATGGAGAGTTGATATTTATTATAATAAAACCAAAGTAATGCGGTTTCACAGGTCATTGTCAGCAAGGCGGACAGTGAATGTGAGTGGGCAGAAAGTGGAGCACGTACGAATGTTTATGATTGCATTACTCATCAGATTAACATGACCAAAATTGACGTAATAGTAATTATTCACAAGAAAAATAAGCAAAGGGGGCTTTAATTAATGGGAGGGAATCGAAGACGTAGACCTTGAGTCATAATGTGAAGAAATGGCTGGCAAAGAGTTTGATTAGAAGTTTGGTGTTGTGTGGTTCGGATACCTACTCGACTGAGGGAGAGTGTGGCGAGGATAGGCTGAAGGCGTTTGAGATGTGAATGAGAATGTAGGGAGAGAGACTGGTGGAGAGGAAGGAAGACAAACGATGAAGTATTCGGCACGGTAGGTGAGGAAACTGCATGGAAAGTGTAGGAGCAGGTGGCAGGAAGGGAAATGAGGGGCGAGGGGATGGAGAAGGGCGAGTGAAAGAGGGGAGGGTGTCGGGTTGGCGGGAAAGAAGGAGATTAGACTTAATGGATGGGAGGGAGAAGGGAGGTGTGCCGCGTGCTGAGATGAGGAGAGAAATCATGCAATCCGTCGACCGCCTATGGCTATGGAAGAGCATTTTAGTCATCATCATCATTGGTTGTTCAATCCTGAAATAGATGAAATGCATCCCTTCATTCTTCCCTTCTAATGCTAGTTCCCTTACTTCCTGGTAGCTCTTCCAACGTACTTTTCTCTTCCTGTGGACCACGCATTGATTCATGGTTTTCTTTCTGGGGACTCTTTCCTCCATTTTCCGTTGTTTTGTTCTTCACAAATACATTGTACCTCAGGGTGTGTCCAGTCCATCTCTTTCTTCTTTTCTGTAAAGTGCTCCATGGGATCCTTTCCTCCTCTATGCTTCTGTAAACCTCGTAATTTCTTATTTTATCCGTCCATTTAATCTTCAGAATCCTCCTTCATATCCAGGTTTTGAAAGCTTCAAATCTTTTCTGGTCTGCTTCTCCACTGGTCCATACTTCTGATCCATAGAGTGCCACGCTCCACACGAATGCGTTCACGTACTGTTTCCTCTTTCGTCGTCCAATCCTCTTGTGAACAGAGCAGTTTAAATCATTTCTCCGTGAAAGCTTTCATAGCTTGGACTATTCTTCGCGTAATGTCCATTGTTTTTCTTTCGTCCAACGTGATGGTCCTCCCGAGGTAAGTGAAGGACTCTGCTTGCTCGAAATTCTCTCCTCTTAGGGTGACTTCTGATTTAAAATTTTCTCGTGCTCATGCTAGGTTCTTTGTCTTCGTCTGATTTTCTTCCATGTTGTAATCTTGGAGACCTTGGTCCATTGCGATTACTAATCTTTGAACACCATTGCGATTTCCAGCTCTGACTAAATCGTCTGCAATGCGGAGCGTATGTATTTCTTCGCTGTTAATCTTAATTCCGTGTAATTCAATGGCTAATGCTTCTATTATTTCTTCCGTCAAGTATATTTTGAACTGTGCTGGTGGAAGGTTACATCCTTGTCTTTATTCTTTGTTAGTTTAAGCATCTAATTGTCCTCCGTCTCTTATTCGCATTGTGACGACTTGCTTCCTTTATACAGTAGCAACTCGATAATACGAAGTTGGCGGGACCGAAAAATCGGCACTTCGTATTTTCGAACCTTTTTAATAAATCGCGAAAAAAATTTCCCTCTCCCCCCAGACTTCTCTGGTCTTTGAAAAAGTTTTAAAACGATTTATGGTCGTTATTCGAGAAATCATTTGAAATAATGCCTTTAAATCATAAGCTAAATATCACAAACGTTCGTGAAATAACTATCACTACTTAGTTTCCTATGCAAATGATTTTTAGTTTGATATCATTTTCTTTGCGAAATTTTCGCCCTGTTTAGAAGACGTATATGACGCAAGTTCTGCATTTTTATGAGACTTCAGCTTTGTTAATCTGCAGCTAATCAGGACGTGCAAATGGTATGGGCATTGTTTCTAACATCTACGCAGTTAAGACGGTAGCTGGCCCAACTGCGCTTCCAATCACCCTTTCTTTATCGCTCAATCACAGATAAAATGAGCAAAAGACTCACTCCAGTTAAAAAATCCTTTTCATTGTTTTTGGTTTCTTTCCCGTCGCCTGCTGGATATACGAACTTGAGAAGAAATATTATTTCATTACAATTACTAATCGCATGACGACAAATTGGGCGATATCCGGACATTTTCCATATCTTAATCATCTCGAAGTATACTAAGTTTCCGGTTCTAAATGGCGATATTTTTTGGACCAATGGAATATTTATGTGGAGGTCATGGAGAATGATTCCGAAGAAAATAGAACCTCAGATCACGATTCGTGGAGAAAGAAGGAACGCTTCAACTGCCACCCAGGACATGCCTTCGCTTGCAATGACGGCGCTTCACCAATCCAATTCTTATCGATGTTCCTAACATCTACGCAGTTAAGATGGTAGCTGGCCCGACCGTGCTTCCAATCGCTCTTTCATTATCGCTCAATTATAGGTAAAAAGAGCAAAAGACTCAGTCCATTTCAAAAATCCTTCTCAGGTCACTATTTGTGGTTTCTTCCTCGTCGCCTACTGAGCAGACGAAATTGGGGAGAAATATTATTTCGTTCCAAGCCAAACGGTTTCACCGCTCGTTGAAGTTCGAGTAGGAAACATTTACTCACGACTAAGTTCCTTTTCACTTCAATGATTCGTGTTTATAGTTCGGCAAAATATTAATCCAGGAAATAAAGTAAGCGATTATTCTTTTACCCTTCTATGCATAATCTCTTCGTGTCGTAGGTTTTATGCTGAACGCCATTTTATCCAATGGTGTCCTTACATGCGAACTTCGGTAAGCTAAAATATAGAGGCTAATAAAATAGCTCGTATTTAAAAAGTGATATCCGAATCACTCTTCGATTTTCGGAACTTTTTATTCACAATAGTGTGAAAGAGAAACTTCATCCTAACTTAGCATCGCGGAGATATTCCAGATCCAGCGTTCTCCATTCCATTATTTAGTTATTTTCTCTCCCCTCTGCGACTTACGTCTTCTATGCTTGCCTTTTTCGTGGAGCATAAAACATGAAAACGAAATAGGGCTAACTATTTGAAGCGTAACTCTGTAAAATTTACTCAAGGAGAACTTTGAAAGAGGTAAGGGTCACGGAAAAAATCTATCGCAGCTGAGGCTGAAACCTAACTCCTTTCTGAGGTAAAATTCTGATAACGACAATAAGTTTTCGCAGAATAGTATTTCCGTAGTTAGATTCTTCTAAACGTCGGATGACTTTGAAATAGAACGCATCGGATCCAATTCATACCCATGTTGTGTCATATCCGCGTATTAAAATCCCAAGGACACAAAATTACTCATGCCATAACAATGAAATCTGATTCATTTGGTTATTTATCTCGTAGAAATCAGAGATAGCAGTGATGATATATCAAATCTAGAAAGTTCAGGTATAGGTCGGTGTGGGTCTTCCTGCGGAAGACACCATGTCCTAGTGAGCCATTCTCCTTCCGGTGGATCATAATGTCTAAAAATGGTAGGCGGCCTCCTCTTCTTTCTCCATAGTGAATTTAATATTGGGGTTTTGATTATTCATACGGGCGAGGAAGTTGTCTAAGTTGTCATTTTCATGAGGCCAAACGGTGAAGTAAAGGATCCACTGGGAATGAAAACTCCGGGCGTATATCGCATTCTCTGTGAGTTTGGAGAAGCTTATGTGTGGGAGACTGGACGGACTGTGGAGACGAGGCTGAAAGAACACGAACGATGCATTCGCCTGAAACAACCCGACAAGTCGGCCAAGGCTGAACACAGCCTCATTCACGCCCACAAAGTCGACTTCGACAAGACAACTATACTTTTCCGGGCAAACGGCTATTAGGACCTTTTGGTGAAAAGAAGCCGTCGAAATCCGACAAGAGAAGAAAAAACTCAACAGAGACAGCGGTTTCCACCTCAGCAACACTTAGAAACCAGTACTGAAGTCCATAGAGGCAACACGGACCAATCAGAGGAAAGCGCGGGAAAACAGCTTCGCACCTGCCCTTCCCTAACTTTATATATAAAGGGACACTTCCAACCATCGGCATCTCACTTCCATGAGGACGGCTGCAGAGTAAGCAGCCGAAACGTCGGTCATGAACCTTCTAACCCGGATGGAATACCGAGAAGCCTTTCTACATTCTATTCACTGGGAATACCTGAAATCTTTCATCACGCACCTCTACGGGGAGGAGGTCTAACGCAGCATTCGCCAATTTGAGAGCCTGCGAAAGGATAAGGCCAGGTTACTCAGTGCCTTGGCCTTCTTGCTGAGATGCCGTGAGAAAGGAATTTTGCCGAAATTCACTTTGGTGAAATCTCCTATCCAATCAGCCAAAGCCAGTCGTATTCTGAGACGAACTGGCTTTGCCCTGCTTGGACCTTCCAACCCGGATGGAATCCCGAGAAGCCTTTCTTCATTCTATTCACAGGGAAAACCTGAAATCTTTCATAAAGGATAATCCTTAAAATGTGGTACCTGGGGTGGTTGACAGTTGATGATGTGAGGAATTACATTTTCCATCATCAGAATGCGGCCACCCATCATCTTAAATCTCATAACATTCTCCATGTCTTCTTCCAACTGTTATTACATACATGAAATTGTTTTCACTGTGTTTTTGCACTATCTGACAAATAGGCAATTGAAAATTCAAGCTTAAAGTATATATTATAATCGCTAATCCTTGTCATCTTTTTCAGCCTTTGTTTTAAGTTAACTGTTATTTTTTCGGGCAGAAGATTTCCTGATTTTAAATGTTGTTTACTAAGTAAAGAGTTTGTATCGTTTGCTAGCAAACGAAATTATTAACACGGCTAGTGTCTTGTATCATCGTATTTTCCGTGGGTTTACCCAGTTGGCTTCTTAAAAGTTGGAGTATTTACAGAATAATGATCATAAGCTATAGTATAAAAGTATTTTTTAAGAACTCTGCTCAGAGCAATCGAAATTGGAAACTTCCACTAAAAATATCTAATTTTAATAGCCAACGGTAAAAAAAATGCCATCCAGATATGCATTTCGTCATTTAGAAACTATGACTTTTTATATCGACTTACCTTAAAATGATCTTCACATACAAAACATACAGTTTTATCACTGATGGCTCCTAATTGTTCATCTCGTCAAACTTCTCTCATCCATGTCTTTCTTCTTTTCTTCTCATTTGGAACGGTTACGAAAACTTTTTCTGGTGAATTTGTAGAAGTGTTCGTACATAAAGGTACAATACACACACCACTTGCGGCTTCCAGATTGTGTGGCCATATGTGCTTTTTTAGCTGTAAATGCGCCTGATTCTGTATTCCCGAGTTTTTTTCAATCTTCCGACGTACTACGAAGCAGACGTGACGTCATTGACTATTGCAAATGGCGCTGGTGTGTTTTAACGCACTGGAACGGCGCGAAAGTTTCTAAGTTAACTTGATATGAATAGCAGGAATTTTATGAGAAGGTAACTACACGGTGCAGATTAGTGGAGGCTAATTGTCAAAATAAACGCATACATGAAAAATAGGAAAATAGACTATTCCGCGCGCGTCTTACGGACAACCCTCCTGACTGGGAAACAGCGCGCGCCTCTCCCTTTCTCTTCCGAGCATGCTCCTGGCAGTTCAGCACGCTCTTTTTCCAAAATAAATGTTAATCGATATTGATGAACCAGCGAATTTATTTAAGATTTTATAAGAGGATTCATGATGATGAACTCGATAGCTTGAAGAAGATCCAAACGGCGGTTTTCTGGGATTCACGGAACGGAAAATAACGCAGTCTTGCAATTTTATCAGTTACTAAAATACTAATGCACTAAATAATATGAAACTTCGTATGTGTGTTAAAAAAGATCTTTGGCAAAGATATTTGTGAAGGAATTTCCGATATCTTGATCCGTGTTGTTATCACGAAGCCGTAAAGACGATGCAACCGTCCGGTACCCGGAAAATGCGCTAAAATTCTGTTGTTAAGCACACACTGAAATCAATACATACGGTAAAGCGTTTAGTATACTGTCAGTAAACGCAGAAATAAACAAGCTTTGATTTGGTGTACTTCATTTGAAAATCGATTGAGCCGACTTTGAGATATTATTCTTCAAACTCGGGTGACGGAATATTGCAACGGATATAGGTCTCAAATTCTTTTAGGGACCGATTTTGAACCCAGAAAAAGGCATTGCTACGCATATCGGGCACAGCTAGTACAATACAATTTTATATTGTTGAGCCACTCCCCCGATTGGGTCATCTGTTTCCAAATTTGAATTAACTGTTTTAAATGCCAAATTATATCAATCGCGGGGACGGCTATACCCTCGTAATTTCTTGGAAACTTTTTTTTTCTATTGTCTCATGAAATATGGACTCTGGCGGGAGTAAACGCGGGTTTATTCATAGTAAAGCCAATGATTTAGGTATAGTGACTGTGACAGGTATCCTAGTCCAATTTCCCATCATTTAATCGCGTCATTTTCCGTTCAAGCGCTCAATAAATTAAAATTGTCGCTAATAGCGCATGCCAGTGAGTTGGTACGCGACGACACACATGAGTTATAACCAAAACAGAATTGTTTACATCATGGAAATGCAGCTAGCAGTTAAAACAAAAATAAAATAAGGGAAAATTTGCCTCAAGCTACCATTTTCCCCGTTACTCGCTAAATTATCCACGACTAAAACTTGATAAATAACTGTGTTACTCAGGCACTTGTGAGAGATAAACGCACTAAAATTCACGCATTATACAACATTAATAGATTATATTCGGCAACGTTGATTTGTTAGGTGTCTACGTCGGCAAATAGAGAGCTTTTCTGACGCAATTTCTCCTCAAGGTTCGTAAAAACGAACTCAGTCTCTCTGTGGGGACCGGGTCCGAGGTTCGTATTTTCGAAAATTTCGTATTTTCGACACTTCGTATTTTCGAATAGCGCCATGTATTTAGCATAAGGTTTCCGTCGGGACCAAAGGTTTTGCTTCGTAAAATCGAAACTTCGTATTATCATGCTTCGTATTATCGAGTTGCTACTGTAATTGGTAGATTTGGTTGGTCGGTTCTATCTTTTTAATAAAGCCGATAAATCAGTCCCTTACCGCACAAGTTTTCGAGATATTTCCCTAATTATTTAAGTCTATTTATGATAGTCTTTGTTAATATATTGTTATAACAATGGGCCAGTCATGATGCACAGTTTGTGAGTTGTTTCTGCGTTTACTCAGTGTTAAAAAATAAATACATTTATCATTAGAATACTTTATTTGAAAGCGCAACAAGACCCAAGGCTCTCTAGACGTTTTCAGCGCATTCCACGATATAAGTGAGTGTTCCTAATTTCCTCTCCATTTTCCCTCCTACAGGTGACCTGCCATTAGATACCTCTTAAATTCATCATATCGTCTCCCTCTTCTTATTTAATCCAGAATTCCTGTCCCCTTCCTTCCTCCACCTCGCTTCCCAGTGTTCTCCAGCATTCCCTCTCCTTTCAATACGCCCTCCATCCATTTCTTCTGCCTCCTCCGAACCTCTACCAATAGCTTCCTCTACTCTCCAACCGTACCCAGTACCTCCTCCTCGTTTCTCCTTCTCACCACCCAGCTCACCCTCTCCACCTTTCAAACACCGCAAGTCTATGTACATTCTCCCTTCGCATTGATCGAGTCCCCGACCCGTACAGCGCCACGTTCCAAATTGGAGTTTTCACTACCCTTTTCTTTACGCATCTACACAGACCCCCCCTCATCAATTCCCTCTTCTAAAATGCTTCCTTAGCTAGAGAAATTGTACATCTTATGTCCCTACCACTGCAACCCTTCTCCTCTAGAATTCTACCCAGATACGCTAACTTCTCGGCTTGCTCTGTTTTCTGCCCTCCCACCTTTATAGTAAGGTTGTCCGAGCCATATAGTTCCCTAGTCAAATGAGAGACCATATTCGAATTTTACGTTTTAATTACACCAGCTATAGGACACATCAATTAAATATTGCATTATTAATGGTGCTATTATATAGGTTTAGATGGCAAATTGGTAAGTAATTAAATGAAAATATCTAAATAAGTCTTTAACTTGACACATTTTTTTCGCGCGGTGCCTTTGAAACTCTTTCAAAACGGAAGGTTTTTGTGATACCCAAGAACTTAGAGCGGTGACAATATGATTAATTTTCAAATATAGTTGAGAAAACATACAATGTACACACTTAGTTTTTTTACGACATCTAAGTGTTATAAATACATCATTTTGTAAAAAATCTCTCTAGAGTGCATGCACGTACCGTTTCCCATGTAAAAGGGCTGGTAATTTTTGGCAAATATCTCTGGAAGTAATCTGGTAAGGGGTAGAATTTTTGGTGCCATTGGATTGGTGAGATATTTTCTTTAAAATGAGACCAAATTCACTGATTTCTAAGTAAAATGATATTTCGCTCGGACTACCGTAAGTCCTTAGCCTTCTTGCGTCTAGAGAATCTCGTCAATATTGTCTTCTTATGATTTATCTTCATCCCTCACCTTTTATACTGCAACTGCAACGTATAAATGTTGCTCGAGCTGCCTGGTGATGCGTTTCCATGAAGCGCGGAGGGGACGGTGGCGCCCCTTGCTTCCACGCCGCACACTTTGCGGGGCGACTGCTTGGTCGCCTGAATTCACGGCGAGCCATCCGCTCCAGCTCCTCTTCGTCAGCGTCGTCGAGGTCTGTTGAGGGAGTGACCGATTGCGCCCTTTCCATGGTTACCTCTTTCTTATTAACTACCGTCACACTTGAGGCAGTTCGAGCGAGATGTCATTCCTCCTTGAATTCAACGAATACGGTTGCATTTCTAAGAAAAGTATTTCACATTTTCTGAGTTGCCAGCCATTTTACTCGGGAAATGTTACGGGTATGCACTCCTCAGAGACTTGATTTTTAAAATGAGGAATTCAAAACACCTAGATCTCGTCAAAAATTGAATAGTGGGAACCTAGCTTGTTGCCTGTGCTATTTTCAAAAATAAGTCAATTACTCTTCGCAGAAATGTGTACAGGAAGGCCACAAATCGTCTGATGTAAAGGCATTCTCCCCGTACGGCGGGAAAAAAATGTGTCAATTAAAAAACCTATGCATGCATTTTCCTCTGCCGCGCACAGAATTCTGGATTGTGATAGCCCTCACTCGTGGCGGGAAAAATGCTTCCCGTTTTCAAGCTCAGAGAGGTTTACTCCCTTCTAAATCATATTTTGCATATTCTGTCTGGTCCGGGACTCGGAATTTCTTTCAAGGAAGCGGAGGTCTCTTTAATCTCAGGAGAGTCACCTTTTTTCCCACTATTATGCGTGGTGCCTTTGCACTTGTCTAGAATTCCTTCAAATATTTCTGTGTGGCTAAACACTCATCCGAAAAGAATTTTCGCCAATAGTCCTATATATCTTATACCATAAGCACCTCTAACCAGAGGCCTGATCAAAATAGACTGAAACTGATTTTTTCTCAAGTTTCCCTTTATGCCGCTATGTTGCGAATGCCGTATTAGAAAAAATTGATTTCAAATGCATACTTCCCTTAAGGCTGTGACACATTAAACCCTAATGTGTGAAATTATCCATAAGTGGGAATACGTGAGACAATACCCAGGGGATGCAGTCGCCATTTACGCACGCCGGGCGCTCTTTCAGAACAAATTACCTGTCGCCTGCGCAGCTGGGAATTCGGCGGAGAATTAATTCACTTAAGGCTGAATAGATCCATTGATACAGTAGTCCTTGAAGTAACTATCACAGTTTTTTACCTAAATTGCGTTTAACGGAAAGGAGAAAGTTATTGTGCCTCATTTCGGACTGTTGCCTCTGACGGCAGGATGGATAGTCCTAAAGAAAAGAAGGAAATGGTACAACAGATGGTAAGACCAATCGACAGAGGAATGCAAGGTAGCTGTGCTTGTGAAAATGTTTTCAAATCTATACGCTCCACGGATGAAGAAGACCTCTATATGTGTACGCGTTCGTATGTTCGAAGGCGATTCGCCATGCTGGAGAAGTAGGTGACACCTTTGGGCGGTGACAGCGTACATTCATGTAGTTGTTGTACTCGTCTGTTGGAAAGTTGATTGTGTTTCGTCTGTCTAGAATAGGGGTGACACGAAACGATCTATACAGTCGCAGAAAAAAAATATTTTTTCCTTATGAAGCAAGCGTACTTCACAATTTGACTGCAAAACATACTACGAACAGTCTGAGTAAAAACTTATTCAAGAAAAGTAGATCCGCCATTACCAAACAGGTGCAGCAACTCACAAGTGTCCATTCAAACAGCCTTCTGCTTCCACATGGATTCTGTAGTCCTGTGATCAACATGAGTGCCTTCAATTGGCACCATGGCGAGTTCAAACTCCCTCGCGCAAAATTATTTGTACATTTTTTCTGGGCTTTCATAGCTTTAACTTTTGTATTGTGAATTTTTATCGTTACTTTAATGGATAATAGTTCTATATTTGTTTAAATATTGAAGAATGGTTGACAGGGTACGTATCAGTGCTAGGGTTATAGTAACCTTATCAAGGCTGGTAATCTATTGCGCTTTTTTTACAATTTGCAGATGTTATTTCTCAAGCATTTGCGAGAGTTCCGTCGTCTCATGTTGGCCTATTGATAAATGCTCATAAGGTGTAGTCACAATAAATTTGAGCTCGATTAGCCACCCCACGGTCGCGTACGACGACCCATTGTAACGCCGGGCGACGAGCGGCGGGTCCGGCAAAGGAAGGAAGGGAACCAAAGGCAAATGGCAATCAGGCAATGGGTTGGACAGAGGTTATTGTACACTTCGGCTGACATCTCGCACGAGACTGCCGCGCATCCAGCAGTACTTCCTGAGTGATTCGTCTCTGAGCGCGAAGAGCATTGGTCCACGACGCCGTCAGTGGCATCACGCGTATAGGTCCAAGGTTCATTACTTACTACGTGGGAGTGGGTTAGACGTAGGAATGGAAAAGTAAGCTCGAAGTGGGTGGTGGATGGGAGGAACGAGGGGCAGAAGGGCAGGAAGGGAATGCTGGTCTGCAATCGAACGCCATTTTAGTCGCAAAGATTCGATATCCTGTAAAGCAGTGTGTTCATGGATGTGGACCCCTCGCCCTCCCGCCCCCATCCCTCCCCCTCCCGTCCCACTCCATCCCCTGAAGAAACGGGAGATAAATGCCTTATGCAGGAGCACGACGTCTTTTGGGTCCGCGGGGATGCAGAGAGGAGAGGCTCCTGCTGTTATCCGTCGCGAAACTTGGAGAGCGATTTCCATTGACGCGGCGCCCTCCCACCCAACACCCGCCTTTGATGTTCCCCTTCTCAACCGTAAGGGTGCATTTGAATTTCATGTGCAGCGATATTCGACGGAGAGAGACTAGAGAGCAACCCTTTACCTAGATTCACAGATCCATCTCCCGTTTCCTTCTTTGTTGAACGCCCTTCGGATAAATCATTGATATGTATCCCTCGCGACGTATGTTTCTCTGCTGCTTAACTCGTCGCTCTGCGGTAAAAATGAATTCTAATGCGGATCCATAGCGTTTCGTTTGTACGTCAATGGAATTCTGAATCAAGGGTGAGGAAGCATAGCTTGGTGTGCGGAATGGAGACAATTAATGGGGATTTCCACCAAGGAAACGTCATTCGCCTTGAGCGGAACTCGAACCCAGAACCGTCATTTCGCGCCTTGTGCTTTAGTCAGTTAAGCATCCTGTGGTCAGTTCAGTTAAGCAATCCTTCTCCCCCGTAGGACCTGCGTCTTGGCTTCCTCTTCCTCTCTTCATTTTTGTGGGTTTTAAAGGAACAAGATGTTCTAGACTGCCGGATATGCAACGTAATGAGCAGCCATAGAGGAAGAGGACGCCTCGGTAGCTTACTGGTTCAGGTACTCGGCGTGAAGCCGAGGGATCCGGCTTCGAGTTCCGGTCAAAGCGAATTATATTTTCTCCGTGGAATTTCGCACTCATGTGCACTTGCGCCTGACTCCGCGAAGGTAATCCGGGGATGGTGCCGTTGTATATACTAACAATTTGGAGACGATGAACATTTATAGCTTAGTTGGACTAATTTCTGAACTTGATCGATTACAGCGGTGAATAGCTTTACTTGTTAAACGTTATCACGGTAAACTTAGCATGTTACCGAACTGTTAAAGGAGTTAGGGTGGGAATCTCTAAATGATCGAATGGAAAAATATAGGGTAAATCTTTTGCGTCAATTTGAGCTAAGTTTTGCCGGACGTTGAACATATTTCGCTAGAGCCATCCTATTTCGGTAGAAATGATCACGGGGATAACACGAAGGGAATAAACCGCAGAATCGTCATATTTAAAATGTCTTTTTTTCCACGTACATTTTGGGACCATCAATGTTGCAAGAGATCAGTTCGATGGAATTGCAATCCTCATTTGGCAGAGTAGACTTTGTACTTGTGTTTAATATCATACCTTCATAATTAACTACCTACTCCTCATGAAATTCCCGGCATGGTTTTGTTTCCTGCTTTTTTTGTTTTTTTTTTTTTGGTATCTTGAAGTATTTTGTATTTGTAGCATTAGTGATACTAACCATTAGTGGTATCTTAACGAACGTGCTGCATTATTGCATGCTAGTCTACGCACTCTCCTATTAAGTTTTTGGTCTGACCGTACGTCGTTCTCTTGTCTGCTTTTTGGTCTTCGCCCAGCGACTGGGAGAACGTTAAACGGTTCTGATTTGAGCTGAGGCGAGTGCTGCATTCATGATATGGAATCACCCCGTTGCACACACCCTGGTGGTGGCTTGTACGTTATTGCGTAGATGCAGAAACATAATCAGCGTCACAAGTGGTTTAGTTATTGGGTGTTAACTCATACCCCTCCAAGCACACACTTGAGAGAGGATTGCTAAAGATTTGGATGGACTCTCATCCTCTCCAGATGCATGAGAAGTTGAAGGAGACGAGAATCTGTAGAGAGCGAGTAGTTTTATTCACTTGAGCGACCTGAGGGATTGAGAAAACAAATGACGTCCCCGTTTTTCTTCTTAGTATTTTAATTCAACGTGAATCGGCAGCTAAGGTCATTTTGCTCCGCGTTTTTCGGTCAAAGATTACGGGCCTACAAATATGTTCACCGATAGAGACGGATAAATGAGGATACCAGCTCCCTCGCTCGTTGAGTAGCATTTTGCGACTGGTGCGCCCTGGGAACATATCGGCGGCCGACACGAAGCCTTTTCCTCAGTTCTCATTGCACAATCTTGCTTTTTGAAGAGATAAAAATTGGCTTGAACCTTCACGATTGATGCCTTGTTTTTTCAATTAAGAACTTCCACTCCATTTACGGGTAAATGATAGGGATGTAATGAATTTGTTGATACATGCATAGAGAACAACGTGAACGAACATGTATATCTGCTTGCTACCCTGCAAACGGCCGCATGGGCCCGTGGCTTGGGGTATCGGACGCCAGCCGTGTTAAAGGAGAAGGTTATAGAAAGGTGAAATGGTGAAGTGTATTTTGAGAGTGTTGAGTGCCTGGATATGGGGCTCGGTTTTTATTATGGTTTCTCACGGTGCGTGGACAGAGCAAATTTTTGTACCTATATGTTCGGCAATGTATCTCTCTTATTTTTTCGCTTCTGTTAGACCTAGTGATGTGGTGCGGTGTCAAAATGATATTCTCTCAGTCACACGGAAACTCATATTTTGAATTTCTCAAGTAACCTAAGCCTTGCGTGCAGCCTTCGAGTCTCCAGAGGCTCCCTACCAAATCCCTCTAAAACTTGTGAATCTCTCTTAGAAGTTTTTAACTAAGCTCGCAGCTTTCCTTCGTATTCTAGTTATTTTTCGGGTTACATCTTTCGATGCATGGTCCCAAATCCTCGCGGCGTATTCGAGGTGTGGCCTGACCAGAGTGAAGTAGCACATGTCGTACACGTTTTCATGCGAGGAGCCTTCCTTTATACGCTTGTTGAAACCTAGTTTCTTTTTCACTAGAAGTACGGGACCTATCGGCATACTTGAATACGAGGTTTATCACTGCAATAATGTGCTAATTCTTTCGAAAATATCTTTAATTTAATATCGTGTATTACGTTGCAAGAATAAAGATTTATATCAACGTACTTTGAATTAACTTGTAGGATGTGGTACAAGAGGATTTGAACCCGGGATTCCTGTCCTTTGTCCAAGTTCTAATGCGAAGTGCACGTCTGTTGTGTCTTCGTGCGGCAATATACCCTTGGATATAAACTTTCGGCTGCCAACTGACTATACAGCGGAAGACAATGAAACTTCATTCTAGAATGACAAAACTCGAAT
Organism: Ceriagrion tenellum; assembly: GCA_963169105.1. Taxonomy (NCBI): domain Eukaryota; kingdom Metazoa; phylum Arthropoda; class Insecta; order Odonata; family Coenagrionidae; genus Ceriagrion; species Ceriagrion tenellum. Next base: position 138,810,044 of record OY720640.1, read on the forward strand.
TAAACAGGGGAGAGATAGTCTGCGGCCTAAATGACCCCTCTTTTCTTCTGGTTAGGAGGTAATTTACAGTCAATGGCAAAAGAAAATGTTGGAAGCTCAACGGTGCCACGATTTGGACCAAGAAATACGGAATAAATGACTCACAAAACAGTACGATATGATCCACTTTAGCTCGGTTATGGAAAGTATCGTATTGACATAGCGAACCCCGCGCTAAATATGTCGCTTGCTTTGTAAATATTAGGGCATCCCTGGCCTTAGCGTGGCCGAGCTCCGGACATTTTCTTTTGTTGTTGACTGTACATAAAAAACTATTCCTGTAATGAGTTCTTATTTTTACATTGTACTCTCCTACTATAAAAAATAAAAATCAAGAAATATGCAATAGCTGGTACGATTCAGTCAGGAGTAATGAATTGTCAAAAAAGAAAAGGAGTCAAATTGACCCCCATGGTATTTCTAGTGTTAAGGCAGTGCCGCATATATTAAGTTTTTGTGTTCCTCAGGTTTTGGTCAGAATGCGTACTGCCTAGGTCTGGACGGAGGACGACATCAGAGAAACGTTCGTTCGTTTTAACCTAGGGCAATATGTTGGGCAAAATCTATAAAATGCACGGCTGAGACAAGGAATTTTCTGCGGGAAATAATCTCGGCTCCCGTACCTTTAGGCGTGCTCCGAGGGGAGAGAAATTGAGTTTAGCCATTTTGGGGCCCTTTGGTTTGCGGTCGTTCCCGTTTTCCCTCTTACGGGGATAGTCTTGGCCATCGTTCAGTCGTCCCTCCCCTTCATCTTCATCCATCCCTGGGACCCTCGGGGGGGGGGGCAGAGACGGTCAATCGGGGGGACGTCATCCCTTCCCTTCTCCCCTTGTAGGTATCCCTCAATCTCGTCTCGGCCCGACTTAATTATTTCTGCCGGAATGATCTGCCGGGCGCTGATCCCATTCCTTATTTGCTTAATATGCAAATGTATTTCAAAAGGTGAGGACCGGGCTCCCCTCCGAGAATCGAAGAAAGTTTGTGTTCCAAATTTACATTTTGACGTCGAAAATTAATTTATTCCGTGCCGAGTGGAATATTTTACGGACCGCGCATCATCCCCGCGAGGGACACCGAGCGGCGGCGACCGCGTATTTTCGCGCGCGAGGACGGGACACTAGGAGCCGTCTCTCTCAATCCACCCTCTCGAAACAGCCCTCCTCTCGCCCGTAGGGAAATGTGCTGTGGATGTAAAGCAGGGCCTTGGGACGCGAAGGACTCCCCTTGTCACGTTGGCCCTCGAGTTAAAGATTATTTTCCCGTAATTGGAGTTCGAAGCGGTCGGCTTGGGTCTGCTTGTGTTTCGGTCTCCATCCCCGCCCGTCCATCGTCTTCGGTCGGTTGAGCTCGTCGCTCCTTGTGCAATCTTGCCCTTTACTGCCTCCTGACGACACCTCTGTCTCTTGCTAGGTTCCTGGAGAAGTAAAATTAATCGTCGACGGGCTTACTTTGTGGAATTTTTCCACACGGTTTATTACCCTCAACCGGTTTCAACGCAATAGCGTCATTTTCAAGAGGTTACTAAACTATGAAGCCATCACTTCCTTGGAGGTTGGAGGAGGTTGAGTCGATTTTTACAAATGTAGAGATTTGCGTGAAACCTTGCATGCTATCCATTTGGTTTCTTGACATTTTAATGCTCGTTTACCACCTGAATTTCTCGCACTTGACGTATATTTTAAAAATTTTCAAAGACATATGGTCAGGCATTCTCATGTACGCGAAAACATGCGTTTCATATCATATCATAATGGGTCTTGAATAAAATCAGTGTATCGTGTCTAAAGGCCACTTTACACGGTACTTTTTATTGTACACGCGAATGTATCATAGAATATACAAGAAACTGAATGGAATTAGAGCATGTTCTATTTCCCGTTAAGTCATTCAGACAATCGTACAATTTGCCGCGTAACACGGTACAATTTCCTTCATGAAGGAACTCGTACATTCGTTTGTACGATAAAGTGTACCGTGTGAGCAGCCTTAATAAAAAAATTCTTATTTGCGTACAATTTTCGATTGAATTTCTAATTCCGCGCCGTAATCGCAAGTCACAACAATGCTTTAATTAAGACGAATATTTGAAAACATAATCTCTCATCATTTATATTAGAACATGTGCGGTTATTTCCTCGTGAATAGATGTTCTTACGGGAAGGGTGGCCTTGAAATTTTTTAAATCTTACTTGAAAAGTTATTGAAAGGTGCCCTTAATGACTCACGCTCCAACCCATCCTAGAGGGCCCAATCCCCCTCCTCGCCCCGGAAAACCGCGCCACAGATGGCACAACGGAAAGACGTTGCATGTGTTAACGAGTTTGTTCACAGTGACGTTATTATGCACTGTATGTAACGACGGTCCTGCTTAGAGATGAAGGGTTCCCATTGATATGATTGGAAGTGCAAAGAGATTTAAAAATTACGTCATGCACGTCGTGCGATCTCCTGATTTTCGACAAATTTACGTTTTTTCGAAATATTTAGGAAGCAACAGTCGAATAGTTACGAAGCTTATGCTATATATCAATCCAGCTGCCTGCGCAAACACATTTGATTTTAATCGCAAGCAAGAGTCGTGAAATAAAAGGGCATATGCGTCTGTAGAAGCGTTTTCCGCCGTGGTGTTATACAGCTCCCTCAATTCTCTCGTTCAGTTCGCCGTGGGTTCTGCTGCAGGGATGCAGGTTTATGTATGTGGAACCTCAATTTTTGTCACTGAGGAGAGAATCTGCTGGAATAGGGACGTATGGACTCGCGTGTCAGTTTTACGGTCGCATTTTAATGGTTACTCTACTTCAATGTTTAGAATGTCATCTAAGTGTCCTCATCATTTCCTGAAAGATTGTTGTAATTCTTTCTTCCTCCTTCCCTATTCATTTTTACTCTCATTTACTCGCGTGGGCTTTTGATAAACAATCATAATGATATCGAGAGCGTTTCATCCACCACGTTTGGTGCAAAACTTTTAAAGGCGTTTCAAAAGCCTCTTTGTGGAGTCCTTGTAATATTCATACTCTAAGGCTGTAGTGCTCCACCTATTTTTTAATCACTCTGTTCGCGTGCGCAAAATTCATAAGCTTCCTTTTTCTGTGCTAATCCTTTGTATAATGTACGTAGCGCCGCAGGTTTTGTTTCAAACTTTGTTTCCTTTCTCCGCTCCAAATCTATTTTACAAGTTCATTATATTTATCATCAAAACACAAAAATAAACGAAACTTTTGGGTCTATGAGTGTAACGCATAATGGAAATGGCGAGCATAAGGGAAAGAAGCGTACCTTTGCTGGTATATTACCGTTGTTAATGCAATAAAATGTAATATATCCGAAGCAGTACTTTGCATCATTATTGTTTACCCAAGTGAAGGTCGCTTCTCTCTATTAATTGCTGTGCAAATTTCTAGGCTCCACACAGTTTAAATAGGACAAGTGTAAAATAAATTCTATTTCGAGTTGTAATTCATTATTTTTGCGACCAATGGGGACATGAACAGTATGGCGCAGTGTAACTGCCCTAAATAACATTAGCTGTTGCCCGCGGCTTCATTCGGCTGCAATAGCAGTAAATCTGGCTGCGATGTTGTGTTTTAACCTTTTATAAAGCGTGAAAAAAACACCTAGAGCCCATTAATCGCTGGAAACGAGGACTTTTATTTAAGCTAATTAAGTTGCCAGAGAGGTGGGTGGGATGAAACCAAGGTGCACTGTTGTTTTCACTCTTTTAATGAAAATGTCTTCAGTGATTTTTCCTCTGACAGTAGGCATTTTTAGTGCAATCATTATTATTGAATATTCTGCCTATTGGTGAGTTTATGAACAGTCACGTGTCTAGCGTACCCATTTGTGGGACTTCTTTTTAACTTTCCTGCTAATCACACTCGTCCCTCAATACCCTCCTCCATTCGTCTTTTCTGTCGTTTCTAACTCCCCACCACCTATTTCCTCTACCCTCCCTCCACATCTTACTCTTCCCCGTTCTTCTATCTAACTGCCCAGCCTCTTATTCTCCTAACACGCAGCTCTAATTCACCTCTTTAATTCACATTTTCCTCTCGCAATGAAACAGTTATCGACCCTTATAGCGCTGTTCTCCTTCTTACATTTTCAGCTATCTTTTCTGTGTCACTTCTCAAAGCTTTCCACCGCAAATTCCAAATCTTTTCGGAATCCCGTGGTTTTAACCTCCTCAGTCCCGAGACATATCCAGCATTATTTTTGGAAAATTCTTCATGCTTACGTTTTCCGTTGTAAGCCATGTTTCCAGAGTTAATAAGTAAGCGCTGAACTAGTGGCGTTGCCAATATTTTGCGTTGCTCAGCGGGAAAATATTCAAAATTCTGTGTATTGTATACAATACGCCAGGACCGAGGAGGTTAAGTGTACTCTGTCGTTTTTTTTAAGTTACTGAGTAAAGTACTCTCCCCCGATTCACTCGTTAGTTTCTTTGCTTTTCAATATGAACGTTAGTTTTAAGAAGTGAAAAGTCTCGTTGAAGGTATTTTTTTCTTTTTTAACGCCTTAGTTGTTTGCAGCTGTTGAGAAATTGTTTTGCTATAATTTCAGTGGTTGGAGATTATTTAATTATTCTTATTGGTATGAAACTCAGAAGGCAGCCCTCGCCTCTACTCTGGTACATAGGTCATGTTTCATTTCGGAACAAGAACTACTTCCCGAGAAAAACGGCACTTGGTTACAGCCCTGGTGAAGTAGAGATACCCCTTGGGACCTGGTCCTGAAAAGGACCGTGAAGAGAGAGAGGCAACTCCTATAATTGCCTCTAGGATGGAATCCCGAGATAGCTGAGAAACTTAAGCCAACAGCGTTTGCCACGTTTCCCTTTGTATAATATTTGCCATCTATCTATCGTAGCAGCGTAAATGCCGACATTCTGCTAACACATTTTCAGCGAGGTATCCTGCCCCCTAAACTACGTCCACGTAGACGAAGGAAACAATTGCAAGCTTACCTTAGTGGAGTTTATCCATCGTAGAACGAGAGGGGAACAAATTGACGATTTCACATAAAAAAGTTTCCAGTCACGATCCAGGTGTCGCTGCTGTGCGGCATCTTCACCTGAAGATGCTGCACAGAAGCTACACCTGGGTCGTGAAATTAAAACTTTTTCTGTGGAATTGCAGGTGCTTTTTCCCCTCTCGTTCTGCACGTCTGCAAAATTCCACCAAGGGTATTCGCAAATCGTTCGAGTGAGCTAATGCAAAGGTCGGGTTTCCCTCCCCTCCTGCCTCCGCTTCCATCGATCTGATTCATCCTTCCATCACCACCGCGGTGGCTCAAGTGACTTATTCTTTCGTCGGTCGCCTGCCTCCGAATCCTCATTGACCCCACTCTCCCCTCAACGCTGCTGCTGCGGTTGGAATGGCGCGAGGGCCAATATTGAGCGAACAGTGTCGTGTGGCGCTGTCGTGGAGGGGGTAAGTGGGAAGAGGGGGGCGAGGTTTTTAAACGAGGGAAGTAGAGTCCACTCAGCCGAAACCCCCTCCCCCCTTTTTCCACGTCCCCCTTCCACCCTATTCCCTAGAGCGAAGTTTCGGGGTCCATTGCCACGCGAGCGGTGTTGTCTAAATTCATGGCCTTCTACCGCCCCCTCTCGCCCACTCCCATTAACCGCTGTGACGATGTCGGCCGTACCACATTGCACAACGGGGTACGAGTCGGGGGCCACTAATGCTGCGTCGGCATCCGGGGGGGGCGTGGCGTGTGGCGCGAGAAGTGTCTCCGCTCTGCTCCGTTGCATGCATGAAAAAATAATGAATCGGGTGTGGCTCTGTTTGGGGACGCGGCCGCTGTTTTTGCGCCAATGAGTCGCGTCGGCGGGGAGTAATATTAAGCGCGGCCGATGTGGTTCGCCTGTGGTTCCGTCGTTGGCGGCGCTCGTTGCGTCCATGGCACTCCCGATACGGCGGAGGTCGTTCCCGCGCCCAAAATGGGCCCGATCTGCGCATGGCGACATCCGAACGACACGAGCAGCTGACGACTCGAAAATTAGCATGGGACGAATAATGGATGGAATCTCCGATAATATTGTTTTTTTTTATCACCGACGAAACGAAGTCGTGCAGACATTTGCATTCTTAGGTACTGATTTACGACACATTTCATCGGTTATTAATTACTAAATGTGTTGTTTGATAGTATATTTTTTACTGCTGACATAACCCTAGCAACGATTTATTTACATGTGAAGGTTGAGACTTGCCATTTTCAACGTTGAAGTTGTCTCCGGTCAACCTATACCCGCTTTGCCCATGTCAATGGGGTATCTAAAATAACCTCTTACCTCGTTTGTTTCCTCGCATTTCTGTTGTATCCAAATAACACTCATGCAGATAATGTACTCCTTACCCTCTGTACCTAGCTAGCGCTTGATATAATCCAAACTGCGTCACAATATTCGACCCGAATGATGCACGTCATGGCCTACTGTGTATTGGTAGTGCCATGGCTGCGTCGGCCTTTCGACGTTCACGGAGGCCTCTCACCCGTATTTTACCTTATTTACTCATAATAGTGCATGATAGTGGAGAGGAGTCAGAATACATTTTATTTTAGTAGAGGAGAAAATTAATGTGATGAAATAAATGGTGATGCAATGAAAAATGTTTATTTTAAAATACGTGTACTTGCGTGACTGAGTTACCCCACAAAGTCAGTATTACATTGCACACAATAAGATTGTGACTTTTTTAAAACTCTCTGTTGTTACCGTATATTCAATAATGTTATTTAAAAATCCATGACCGAATTCCATTACATTCCGAATGTAAGCCGCACTTTTTTCCCGGTTTCGGGGCCTCAAAATCGGGGTGTGGCTTACATTCGAGGTGCGGCTTAAATTCGCGAACTTTCTTAAAAATTCGTAAAAATGACAGAATTGAGCAAACCAGCCATTCGGATTCTAGCGGGCGCTAGTTAAACTCGCCCGAGCCACGGACATAGTGCCAGAGTAGGTCTGTAGTGGGCGCGCCCAGGCGAACGGGAGGGGGCAAGGTACAACTTTGTAGCAGTGTGTTGTATATCCAGGGCGGCTCGCTGCGCGATCCGAATGACTGTAAACAATTCGCAACACTTACGGCACGAGAAAAGGCCCTCTCGTGCCGTCTTTTAGTTGCTTTTTACACTCTGAGGGGGTGCACTGAAAAGGGTGCGGCTTATATTCGCGTGTTAACTTTTTTCCCTGTTTGAGACCCAAAAAAACGGGGTGCGGCGTATATTCGAGTGCGGCTTATATTCGGAGAAATACGGTATTGTTTATGACCTGGAGCTGCACAAAGTTATCTGTATCCCTGGAATTTCCCTGCATTAGCTCATTTAAAATGAACTTTTTCGGAACGCGTTTGTCTTCCAACCTGTAGGGTTTATCCATAATATTGTATTGAGGGTTATGTTACTTTGTATATGGAGTTAGTAGGATTGCAGTCCTACTGTTTACTAAAAGAAACGGCGTGTCCCTTGTTTCGTATTCATCTCTAATAATTTTAATAAATTCGGCAAATGTTGCGGTGCATCTTATATAAAAAAAATGAAAATATTGAGATATTCTCTTAATTTAGTGTGCGGTCGGAAGAAAAATCCACGACGTTTCATTACTCTCAGTTCAAAATTAGTGAATTTTAATTTACTTTGAGTCATTAAAATGGCGTCCCGAGGGAGTGTATTTTAGAGATAAACAGAGTACAAGTATTCCTACATTGCTGATGGTTTTGTGCTACTCCAGACTCCAGGTAATAAACTATCGTAAATTTTCACGTATTTCTCAGGGGTGTTCTATTGCACAGGGAGCCTGAAAAGGTCAACGTCTGTAAATCTCAGATTTTCAATTTCAGTAGGCATTGGTTTTCTCAGTGTAGGTGAGATCTGATTTGCATGTACCTGACACATCTTTTAATTAGTACGGGATACATGTTCAGCTCACTGTTGATGCGTGGATTGAATGTGGATTTTGTTTCGCTCCCTTTAGGCCTCGTTCTTCTCAATTAATTTTGATCCAATTCAATATTTCCTTGACCGCGCCAAACTGCCGAACGAGACATTCTGTGCTGATCACCTATGGTCATCTATAGTGATCAATAATCATTGATGATCGAAAACCATCAACGATGGTACTCACCCTATTCGATGATATCTACATTATATTCCGCGAGCCGCCGCATGGGTGTATGGCAGGGGGTGTTAGGTCACCAGTCGTGTAAAGGTGTAAGCTTTTGGAGATGAAATGTTGACAGGAAGTATAGGAGTGTATTTAGTGGAGCTTAATTTTTTTGTGGTCGCTTATTGTTCACGGAAAGGACGAGTTTTTGTACCTATCTGTTCGGCAGTGTATGTCTTATTCATTCGCATCTGTCAGACCTAAAGATGTAGTGAGGAGTCATGATAATATTCTCTGTGTCGCTGTGAAAAATATCAGTCCTGAATTTATCAAGCAACAAGCCTAGCGTGTAGCCTCCGAGTCTCTAGGGGCTCCCACCTTAATTCCTCTAAAAGATGTGAGACACTATATTTACGCTCGTAGCAGTTTTTAACGATGCGCGCTGCTTTCCTTTGTATTTTATTAATTTTTTTGGTTGAAACTATTTGACCAGGGTCCCAAATGCTTGATGTTGACCAACGAAATCGAAACATTGCGATCAATTTTTTTTGCCATTTCTCGGTGGCAAAGTCAGTCTTCGCACTAGCCTAGGTTCAAGTGAATGACAGTGGCGGAGGGAGACTGGCACGGGGAAACAAGCTGCTGAATGGCTTGTGTGGAGTGTACACCGATGCTGACCGGCGGCGGGGGTTAGGAAGGCACTGCGTCTGCGCGCTGTGCGCTATGAGAGAACGGGGAGATAAAGACGAGCTTGGAACCAGCACAGCGGCCGCCGCCGCCAGCCTTACGACACGTGCGACGCTACGCAGATAATTCTCATCGAACCATCGGTCATTCTCACCGATGGTTGTCATCGAGATCGATGGTTTCATCGACTCATCGCACATGCCCAGGTAGGCACACTCCCAGATGTGCGAAGTTCCAACAAATTGTGAGAACTTGAAGTTTTACATACTCGTAAGAGAAATACGGCAGTTGTAAACAAGCTTTGAAAGGAGCACTTCTTCGATGAGTAAGCATAGAATTCAATGGAGGTTGTCTTCGAAATGGTTAGCTAATGGTATATACGCTCTCTAAGTGCGTTGTTTTGTGACTTCTTTTTCTCCGTTGTGTGCGCTGTGAAAATAATGTGAATTACTGAATATATATGAATGCACCAGGACAACATCTTGTTAAAACTTAAATATCCTACTCTTTTCCCAGAAGTTCTGCGATAATATCATGGATTAAATTGCTTCTTTATTGCAAAATAGATGTTTATTAGTTTTCGTACAATTGCGAATCGCAGCCGATGGCGTATATACCATTAGCTAATCATTTCGAAGACAACCTGCATTGAATTCTATGCTTACTCATCGAAGAAGTGCTCCTTTCAAGCGACATACATGTGAGGGGGTGCTGTCGCATCTTTCGTCATTAGTCGTCTGCTTTGGCAGGCCCTTGGTGCCTCCATCTCTCTCTCTGTACTCTGCTTCTCCTCTTCAGTTCTCTGTAAGTCCCTCCATCCTTCGGGACATCAAAAATATGTCTTTTGTTTCTTCCTCTTTTCCGGTTTCCAATCACCATTGTCCTGTACATTCGTAACAAAAATTTCCTTCTCAGTACTTATCTTATCCAGTTCTTCTTCCCACCTTCAATGGTCTTTAAGAGCTTTCTTCCTTCTTTTATTCTCTCCAACATCTCTTCATTCCTAACCCTATCAGACCACTTGATGTTGAGCACTTTCCTCCAAATCCACATTTCTAAACTCTCTATCCTTTTCTTTCATCGTCCACGTTTCCCCACCATACAAAAACACACTCATACAAATAGCATCTTTACTCATAGAAATAACTTTCACGGGTACCCCCAGACGCCATAGGCGGTTGCAATGTAAACTGATTAATATATTTTGAATTGATATTCTGGCTACTAATAGGGAAACTTGTCACCTTTTTAACATGTTCTACCGAATCATACTTGCCATCATATCTTTAAATCATCAAAATCATATATTTATTGCCAGCCGAACTTAGGATTGCTCAGGATGTTAAAACGAGGCAGCGTGTGAAAAACAAGCGAAAAGTATTTTTCTCTCCAATATATTTGTCATTTTTGCAAAAACGTTAAATACGAAGGGCATTTGCCCAGTTACTTCAGTATTCAGAATATTCAGATGGCCACACTTGAAAACAAATTAATGGGGAAAACCAAAAAGTGTAAATTTAATTGCAATAATCGGCTACAATGGCTGAAGTAAATTTTCATCAAACATATATTATTCGAATAATCTGCGCATTTCGTATTTATGTTATTTTTCAATCGCCAAAGCATGGCTGAAGTATTTTTATAACGGAATGACGGAATCCAGTATTGGTTTTGATTAACACAGGCGCTGTACTACCTCCTTAATAATCCTTGTCAAGATGGCGGGCCCCGAGCCATCCCGGCATATCTCCTCTCCGAGGTTTATACAGTCGCGTTCCGCCTCCAGTCTTTCCTAGCGTCCACAACCACATTCTGCGAAATCCGCCAGGACCAACATTCCCATGAACGAGGGGCGTGGAATTGGATTTCCGGGCGCCAAGGATTATCCCCGCCCACTCTATATTCTCCGGGAGATTTTGTATCCATTCTATTACGGAATCATCCAGTGTTTCGTTGAAGTCCCCCACCGTGAAACCTCCTGATCTGTCTTGGAATGGTGAAGGGTTATTGAAGATCATGGATGGTGCCTACTGTCGGATATTTTATTGTGGATTATGCAAATGATAGCGCGTGCGACTCGCTATCGCTACCACGCCTGGTCGAAGGCTCGCTCGAACCGCCCGCTCGAGTGCACACCGAACCCCGTATCAGTATTATGAAGTTAAATCGAAATCTATATGGAATCTCATTGCGAAATCGGTATCACACTGTACGTTTGGAACGGTTTTATTTTCCTAAGACCACGATTGAGAACTTAAAAAAAGCCCAAGTTTCTGGTTGTACCGCTATCCTAGGCTAAGAAAAAGTTTTAAACGTACAATTACATAAAGGCCGATACTCATTATCCACTTCAGCTTCATCTTAACTTCCTCCGATATTGACAGCTCACGGTCTCCTTCAACCAGCATAATGACACAACCGAACTTAGCCGCATAAAACAAAATGTAGCCAGAGCAAAAAAATAACTAGAAAAAACGGATACTACCCTGATAGTGTTAATGAGATGATCTCAAACAAAAGCGAAGCATTGGAAACACACACTCCACCAATAATTCTTGTAGAAAAAGGTAGTAAGAAGAAATCAATTGCTCTCCCTTCCTGCCTTATATTAAATAAAGGCGTTAAAAAGATATTTAAACTGGTTGATATAAATGTAAATTTCGCTAACCATAGCACTCTTCATAACTTAATCGGGCTCACGGCTACAATTAGAACAGTGATCCCAAAGTCAGATTCAAAGAATGCCTTGCACACAATATAAGTCCACTTTGAAGAACCAACTGTAGAGAAACACATTTGAAACAGGTCTACAAATCATTGTAGATAACCTCAGACCGTTAAAATCCATTTGGAACCACACATTAGAGACACACGAGAGCTTATTGATAATATAAAATGTTTCATATTATTTTTCCCAGAACTTTAAGGGACCATTAAGCGGTTGCCATTGACACTTGAACTTAGTTTGTCGATAGGTTGTGTAGTTAGTTCATTGATTTCCTCCCTTATGCTCGTATCCTTATTTGCAACCTATCTACATCTGGACATCTACTTATTACCCTGCGAGCCACATCGTGGATGTGTGGCAGGGTTGGAGCGGGAAGTGTGCAAATTACGAGCGGCAAATGTGCGCCGCATGTTTGCGGTGGTGTATCTCTTTGCATTTCTGTTGTTTATGAAAATATTTATACAAACAGCATTAAAATGGTAGCATGCTTATAGAGTGACACATGTTTGTGATATTTTGCCTCTAAATAAGTTGTAGCTGGCGGTTTTTCTAATGTTTCGGTAGTCGTAGTTACATTAACTAAAATACGGTTAAGTATGATGGATGTTCATAACTCACCCTTCCCCGCCCACCCTTAAGGTGGCTCGCTGGGCAATATGTAGATGTAGATACGCTTTCGTTTTTCCTGCCGATTTCGATAAGAGACCATAATGGCTGCCTTAAGACTTCGAAGTAGGTTAGTTGACTGGTAGTGTTGCCGATTAGTTGATTTGCTCCATAATGCTTGTTTCTAAATCTGCTGTGCTGACATCACGTTTCGCTTGTTCCCTGCGTGACCTCTTGTATCTCGTTTAAATAGTTGCGTTATAGATTAATTGAATAGTTTCTATAGCATTGGTAACATACCTATAGTGTATTGCATGTTGGTGAAAGTTAATTTTTACAGTATAGTGCATATTGACGATAAATCTCCCCGTGCCAAACACCCTTGAGGAAGTATGTAGATGCATGAGTCGGAGTCCCTATCGACCAGAACTGTTGGGTGCAGAATGACGTCACCATGCCAACAACGGTAGCTCCCCATCCCAAACGCTTGGACTTCTTTGATCCTCGGGCAACACACACTTGTTCACGAGATTGAAAACTGTTCTCCATGTCGATGGTCACCTGAATGACGGAAATACATGCGTAGGGGTCTAATTTCCTCGTCAGTCTTACTTCCCTCTATCTACAGCTTGAATTTATCTGTAATTTAAGGTAGTCCGAGCGAGATAGTTCCCTAGTCATAGTAGAGACCATATTCGAATTATACGTTTTAATTTCACCAGCAATAAGACATATCAATTATATATTGCATTATTATTGGTGCAATAATACAGTTTTATACGACAGAAATTGTAAGTAATTAAATGAAAATATCAAAATAAGTCTGTAACTTGACTAATATTTTTCACGCGGTGCGTTTGGAACACCTTAAAAACGGAAGGTTTTTTGTGATACCCAAGAACCTACAGCGGTGACAATATGATTAATTTTCAAAAATAGTTGAGAAAACATACAAACTACACGCTGTTAGTTTTTTACGTCATCCAAGTGTTAGAAATTCCTCATTTTGTAAATACTCTCTCTGGAGTGCATGCACGTACCATTGCCCATGTAAAACGGCTGGTATATTTTGGCAAATATCTTCTAAAGTAATGTGGTAAGGGGTTGAATTTTTGGTGTCATTAGAAGGGTGGGATATTTTTTTTAATGAGACCAAATACATTTATTTCTAAGTAAAATTATATTTCGCTCAAACTACCTTAATTTATTTGTCTGTTCCTTTCTTCTCGAAGTACGCACAACTAGTCATTGCACTCCCCCTAAAGATGTTTGGTACATCTTTCTGTACTTAAAGTACGGAGAAATCATCATCCTTGAGGACTAGACTTAATATGTGAGACGCGCCATGATACGAAGCCAAGGAGGACCATGCACGTCCAAATACAATTACAAGTACTGTCAGCAATATTTTATGCAAAACGAGACAATTCCAAGATTTTGCCTTCCCCTTCTTCTTTCTCTGTAACTATCAATATTATGGTCTCAATGGAGCTTTTCTTCAGGGATTTATGTTTTGGGTGAAGTTCTTCACTGCCCAGTTTGTCCCCTCTCACGTCATATCTGTTATCACACCAATTCTCTTCCTTCTTCATCCTCTCTTTCCGTTCATCTTTCCTTCTGTTTTGACTTTCTGCAAGCAATCTATCCTTAATATGTGGCCAATCCAATGTGCTTTTCTTTCTTTTACACTTTTCAATATAGTTTGCTCCTCTTCAATCATCGTATCTTCTCCGTTTTTCGCCATCGTTACATCTCACAGCTCTCTAGATGTTTGTCTTCTCTTTTCCTCTTTGTCCACGTTTCCGATTCGTACAAAACTTTACTCCAATTTAAAAACTTCGCAAATATTTTCCTTAAAACCTTTTTGATGCTCCTAGTTGTCGAGAGTTCCTTTACGTTTCCGGTTGCTATTTTTCCCCGAAAAACCCTACTTTTAAAATCTTGTATACAGGACCCATTCCTGGTGATGATGCTTCCCAAGTACTTAAATAGCATCACTCATTTCCTTTGCCTCCTAACTTCATTTTTATGTTTGGCTCTTTTTTATCCGTTCTCATTATCTTCGATTTGTCAATATTAATTATCCTACCCTACTGTTTTCCTTTCCTCTTGATCTCCTGTACAGTTCTTTGTCATTTATCTCCACTCTCTGCTATCTCAGCCTGGTCATTTGCATATGTAATCGTCTTCAGTCGACTGAAGTATTACCCAACCCTGTTACCGAAACCATTCCGGCAGAAAATCATCTGCTACGAACTTGAGCAAAAGGTTTAGCCTATATTTTTTCCATCTATCAGTTCGAGATTCCCCACCTAATTCCTTCAACAATGCCGTAATTCTGCTAGGTTCATCGTTACATTTTTATTCTTGTGACTGCTGTTCGCTGTACTTGATCTATTGCTGAGACTCCTCCCACTTCTTACGAGTTGCTTATGATAGTGGAAAACTCCCACGCGAGGTCTCACGAGAGAAAAATAACATCGCTCGTATACCTTCTCATCAAATTTTCCTAGTATTCTTTGAATAAACCGCAGTTTACAAGTAGACAGTTCTCATATTTCTTGTGCGTGTTTACCCCAGGAAAGGTTTTGTGAAATTTTTCTTAGTATTTTAACTAATTCAAGACCGTAGTATTTACTTAAGAAAACCGAAGGAGCAGACAGTGGGCTGATATCGAGAAAAACCAGCTCAAATTCTGCAAGGATTGCTTTTCTGACCATAAGTTGTAACTTCTAATGTTCATTCACCATTCTTGCATGTGTTGACAGGTGTCATTTTCTTCCGTTATTACGCATAAAAATTTATACGAGGGCTCCAAATTCAATTTATATTTTCGAAAAAAAGAAGCAACTTCCTTCTTTCTCCTCTGAATATCACTAAAGTCAAGGCGGTACTTAACCTTTTCGTGCTAAGATATGGAATAAAAAATGTACCAACAATTTCAAAAGTTTTTGCCTTTAACCTTATTCACATTTCTGTCGTATTGGTGCTGATGTTGGGCAGCTTAATGGAAGAAACTGCTCCGAGCAAACTTTTACTGTGTTAAATTAGGAAAAAGTTGGTTTGGACACCAATATCCACGAAGATATTTACTACTGATGCTCTCCCAAGCCTCTGTATAGTGATACCGAAGAAATTATATGCGGTCGCGAATGAAACCGACAATGTTTGCCGGCGAACATTGCTGCCTATTGGCAGTAGAGCCCTTGGAATAGTAAGTCTGCGAAATCGCTTTTGGTTTTTCTTTGTGAAATTGTTTTATTGATAATTAGTACAGCTAATCAGTTTACTTACACCGTAATTCTTGTATCCTTATGTAACACCTGATACTAACAGCTGGTTGTGTACGTTTTCGGTGTAACCCAAGTGTGTCTTTGGTTTTGTGCATTTGTAAAAAAGTTGATACTACTAATATTAATTCAAAGCAAGTTTTGTGTCATTTTCTTTACTCGCATCGAAACGCTCTAACTGGTTGCGAAATAACCGGGGAAAGAGAGAAATGTCTGGATATTTTGGGACATTATTTTCTGTAAGCCAATTGGCAATACTGATTTTCCTAGTGGAACGCTTTCAACAGGTTGGGACCCCCCTAGTTCCTTATACCCATGAAACAGAAAAGTTTCTTAGGACAGCCTAGATTATTCAGGTATTATACGTGGATCTTTGTCCCTATGACCATGTTTGAATTATGGAGTCGGAACCATTGTTGACCACTTTCTTAGAGTCGAACGCGAGGCTTCAGACCTAAAGTCCAAATAAATCCTAAAGCCACTTAGTATTGTCTATCAGCACAAAAAATTTTATGGCATAATCAAAATTATTCTGGGAAATATACGTGGATCTTTGTCCCTATGACCATGTTTGAATTATGGAGTAGGAACCATTGATTACCACTTTCCTGGAGTTGAACGCGAGGCTTCAGACCAGAAGTCCAAATAAATCCTAAAGCCACTTAGTATTGTCGGTCAGCACAAAAAATTTTATGGCATCACCTCAATTGTATAGGGAAATATATGTGGATCAGGAGTCCCCATGTCACCCATTGATTTGAATGCAGAATTTGAACACCGCCAAAAATTAGACACAAGATGGCGGATTGCATTGGACAAGTGCGTGTCATGACCTGGGTATAAGGACCTTGGGACCCCCAGCCGAAGACAGTGCCATCTACATTGACAATGATGATGACTTCTGTACGCAGGCCAAATGTCAACTCTCACCTTTGAGCCCTTCGCCCTCTGGAGCCCTTCGCGCGCCACGGCGAGTTCTGTCGTCGAGGCCGTCCGTCCGATCCTCCCGAGGTCCTACTCCGCGAGGCTTGGTCGGAATTAACCACGCCCTGTTGGAGCGGAAAGCGTTCACTTGTTAGCATTTGCGTTCACGCGCTCTCTGCGGGCACGCCTGCGTTTGTGCGTGCCCCTTGTATCGCTTTCACTTGGCTTTGTCGTGGTAGGTTGAGCGAGATTTTTCCGTAATCATAATTGATATCATATTCGATTTTTTTCTGTAATCCGGAGATTCTTGCAAAATTGAGTTGCAGTTTTCCAGAAGAATGAAATTTATTTACAACCATGGTTTCAATGTTGACCTGAATATTATGTATCAGCGTTGAACCCCGGGTCGGAGGTTAATTTTATTTTGTGGAAAATTGCCCGTTTAATTATATCCATTAGTTATTATATTTCAGCAGCGCAAAGGAGCATAATGTAAAAATTGTTATATTTATAGCGCAAAATATAGGTCTTTATAACTGAAATTATCAGTGGTGAAATTTTTATGTACTTAAGTCTTTAAATGAACTCCTTTTTTTCTCGCCCTTCGCTGAAAACGCTTTACTTCAGAAGGTTTTTATACAATGTGAGAACGAAGGCTTGCGCAGTGCTCCACGTTGATCTCCTTAATTTTTCGGGTTCTACTGCGTCTTTTTGTTGGAAGTGACAACAGTTTCTCTGACACTACTGTCAGCGTCTTCAGGTCGAAGATGCCGGTTCATGAATTTGGCCCTCACAATATAGGACCTATTTCCCGCCAATTTTTGGTGCTGCTCTCTTATTTGTTTTTTATGCGATTCTGTTAAAAATTACTGCGGCGGGATATTGATTTTTTTAAAAGTTTTAATCAATTAAAAGTACACAAAATTAAATTTTTGACGTAATCTAGGTGTTAGAAATCCACCATTTTTTCAAATAAAATATCTCTGTGGTGCACACGCGTGCCGTGTATAATGGAAAACGACTTCAATTTCTTGGCTAATCGCTTGAAAAGTCATGCTGTTAGTGGCTGAATTTATGGTATCTTCGGAAAAAATTAGGTATTCTTCTTTAAAATTAAACTAATTTAAAATTAATTTTTTTTATTCTTGGTGAAGTGAAACTTCCTTAATTTACAATCCTTTCGTCTTCGTGCCCTTCGCGCGTCCCTGTCTCTCGTCTCCATGATTCGCCCTCCCGGTGGAGTCGCCCCGGGCGAAACTGCCCCGTCCGCCCGGGTCATGAATTACCGCCGCGCACGCCCCCTCCCCGTGTCGCGGTGGGGTTACTTCTCCCGGCCCACGGCGCGGCGGTCGGTGAAGCGGAAGCTGCCGCCCACCCGTCTTCCCCACCCGGAATAAATGCGACGTGAAAAACGCGTGTCGAGGCCGTCCGGGCGTGAGACAGCCTCCGCTTTCCCTCGCAAACCCCTTTGCCGGTGGCTCCACGCAGCGAGACCGAAAATTGCCTTTTTTTTTAAGAAACAGGGGATTCGGTGGCGTCGAAGCTGGAGCAGAAGGTCGCAACGAAAGCTCGGGTGACGGTGTCCTTCCGGAACTTTGTGCCCTTCCGAAGGCTGTACTGGCGTACTGTTCAGATGCTTCTAAAACAATGTAAGGCCGGTATACATAGACGGGATAAATAATCAATGATTGCTGAATCTACGATTATTCGTCAATCATTGATTATTTGATTTATGTATTCATAGACAGTAAACAATCTCCAATTCATGAATCTCTAATTAATTGGGATAATCTGTAATTGGTGAATTACAGATTGGATGTGTTTATTTTTGGGTGGTATGAGAAATTGAAGGGGCAAAAATTTTTGTGGGTATCGTTAAATTTTTATTCAAGTTAGGTACATAATTTTATTAATTGCAAATTAAAAAAGAAAATAAAAAATGGATTGGCAATGATTTTTTTATAAAAATGAATTAGCCGTGCCTACATTAGAATTATATCTTATGATTATTCAACGTTTATGAAGGCGTTACTAGGGCAAATCAACAAACAGTAATCTCGTATTCCGGCATGTGTTGATGATGTAGTGTGTGCTGTTTAATGTCAGGAATTGTCCGACCATAAGTGTGGTCACCTCTTCTTTCTATTCTCACAAAGAGATACCTATTCGTCGCCTGAACATCGTAAGAAACAGGCGGTCTGATGGTGTCAACTATTTGGACGGCCAAAAGATTAGTTATATGTTTCACAGTTCTGGACACCGTTGGCTGCGAAACAGAACTAGCAATCCCTACATATGTACGTAAAACACCAAAGAAGACGAAGAGTAGCAGTAGCAGTATTTATAACTGATCATTACCGATAAAGAAAATTTTAAATATGTAATTAGTAGCATTGTTTAGCAATTGATGATATCTTACTAGTAAAACATTCTTGTCAATTTCGGCCGATGTTAAATTCAGCATGGAGATTTTTTGAAATACTGCGTGATTAAAAACCGCTGTGATATATTTTTTTAAAATTTGTAATATGATTTCAGCAATTCAATGTTGATGCCAAAGCGTAAAATCTCAAAGCAATAAGCCACAGTAGCACAAGAGGAACTGTCAGTCCTCGCGGAAAGTGTCGATACATGAACATTAGTTCTAAGAAGAATACACTCGATCACTACGGGTTTTGAGAATCGGTATCCTCTATTATACTCTTCGTCTGTCAACACTCATGTCTATTGTTACAGCAAGTTAGATTACGGATTTTAAACAGAGATTGACGTATATCATAAGCGGTCCATCACCAGACCCCAGTGAAGCCATTGACATTAAAGATTCACCCTAGAGTACGAATTTTGTGGAAAGTATCACGAGAAAAAAGGCGAGGTGAAGACCTATGATATGACATGTAACTCTGAGGGAAAATTTCTCTCTGGTCGTGAATAGAAAGATGGAAAAAAACGGCCGCCGGAAGTTTCGAACCCCCTCCCCGTCATGTTCGAGTCCGCGGCGCTAACCACTACACCAAACGATACAATATTACACACGGGCGATAATAATAGTTATAAGGAAAGTCGCTTTGAGACATTGAGACGGGTGATGTCAGGCTCGGGAACAACCTATCGAGAGTAAATTTTTCCAGCTTTTTTATCCTAAGGGCGGATATTTCTGATTATAAACTGATAATTACAATACAACTAGGATACGTTTGACGAAGTCCAAGGCGAACTAGCCTTTGACCTCGTGCACGACATAGTAAATACGGCATTCAAATCGGCGAGTCAGGGTACGTAGTCTCCCTATGTGAGTAATTTGTTGGATCCCTAATGTGTGTTTTTCGCAGCCTTCAGTGATACGCTGGTACATCGTCATCGGCAATCACATACGCCAATATATCCCAACGAATTTCCATTCAAGGAAATCCTAATCAATTCAAGGTAATCAATAATCTTAATCAATTCAAGACGTTCATATAGAGTATTCTATGCCTTTAGAACCGTATAAAATTGTAAATTTGGAACGTAAAGACACGAATATGTCGTAAACAATCACAGAACTACCGACGTCCAACAAAAAAAAACTCTAATTAATTACGGTCGATAGCTTAATTCACGAATCAATGATTATTTGGCCAAATAATTACAGTTTGCTTGACTATGAATACTAGAACTATAAACAATGATTATTTGACGACTATGAATACATATTAATCAGAGATTGATGAATCTCTGATTCAAGAATCATCGATTGACGAATCACTGATTCTTTGACGACTATGAATAAGAAACAGTAATTAATTAGTGACATAATCATAGATTGAAACGAATCTGTAATTATTGAGGACTATGAATACCGGCCTAAGTTTGCAAATATTTATTTAATGATCTCTTGAACCTATGACTGTTATTATTTTTTCTCTTCTAGAGTTGAGGTAAACTTTTAAATATTGATTCCATTTTATCTCATTGCCAACGTTTCGTATTTGAACGTTTTCATTCAGCGCATATCTACGCAAACTTGACAAACTGATGATGTAATATTTAAGTACGAAATGTTGGAAAAGTAGGAATTATAAAATAATTATTTACAAGTTGGCCTAACTCCAGAAGGGAGAAGAATGGATGTAATCTGAGTTTACTTCTCACTCTGTAGTTAATGCCATTCATTGAAAAATAAGGAGTAACCGGAGTCCTCTCACGCTTTCTCAAGGGACGCTGTTGAAATAGCTGTGAAACAGCATCTGTGCTCTCGAGTATTCTCTGCGGTTCCGAAACATTAGCCTTCTCCCTCTCAGAACCGCACTCTCTCATGACGGTGGAGGCGGGAATGAGACGGATGGATACGATTGTACTCGACGAGGAGAATGAAGCCAATTCCTCCCTGCCATTCGACACGGTTTGCGGGTTGTCACCGCCTAGTACTCCCGTTTCACGTTAGATTCTCGTGAAATCTGACCAGAAATGCTCAGTGAACGCCGTCTTTTGTGCCTGGTTTGTCTTCTACTAATGGCATCCTTCACATGCACCTTGCTCTTGCTTTTTCGCGGGCCCATATTCGTGCTATCGCCGTGAACTGTCGGCGTTAGTAATAGATGGGCCGGTGAGAAAGTGGATGGGTAATGACGGGAAAAACCAAGGAGAGGGAATGAGAGGAACGTGAGAAAACGTTCTTTTCCCTCTTATTAAACTCCTATTTCCTCCACGCACCCCTCCTTCGTTATGCTTAGATGTGATATCTCCTAGTTTTGAATTTCCGTGTTCATTAAGATGACTGTAAGTCGAAACGCGTTGCGTATTGTACGTTTAAATTTGTAGAAAAGTGCGATTCTTCTGTATTCATTAAAAGTTGAGAGTGCGGTTACATAATTTTCATCTTAAAATTATTAAAACTTTCTCGGTCCATGTTCGTGATGCAGTGTTCTTTAGGGATTACTCGCGGTAGGATTTAAAAAAATCATCGTATCTTCTCCTCCGCCGGAGACCTCGTCGGGGCTAATGAATGCTGCCTGTTTGCGCATCAAAATATATACTCTCGTCTCAGGAGAGTGAAAATGGGAAAGGGGGGTCTTTAACCCCCGAGAGAATAGAGTGCATATTTATTTTGATGAGCAAACAGCAGCAGAGCGGTATTCATTATCCCTGACGGGGTCTCCGGCGTAGGAGAAGATGTATTGTTTTTTTTTCTTTTTAAATCCTACCGCGGGTAATCCCAGAAGGACACTGCGTCACAATTTTTATCTGTTCAAACCCCCTCAGGCGCACATCAACTGTTATCTGTTATAGTGCGTCCATCCTCAGTTGGCAGTGTCTGGAAATAAAACCAATGAAAAGCAACGTACAATCACAGGACAATTTTAACGATGTGGCAACTCATTTAATTTTCGCATCTTACTTAAACTTTTAATGGTCTTTAAAGAATACTCACTGGGATAACCATCGAGGTCCGCGATTAATTGTTAGCACGGACGATGATTGTATTTCATCAGCGTTGAAAGTTTTTGATAAAATAATAATAAAGTTTTAGATAAACAAATAATAATTAACTTGAAATGAAGAAACAAAAGTTGGGTGAATTACTTCTAGAATGTATCATCTATCGTTGATATTTGAGAAAGAATATTGTTGTGATTTTCATGATTTATGCGTGCATGTCGATATTCTTTTTGGTTTTTCCTTGTCGAAAATAAAAGAGCTGCTACATTACATTTGGCTTATCAGTTTAAAGGGTGTAATTAGAAGATGTGGATCTAACTTTCAGGAATCTTTCCTGAATCAAAAAGTAGAATGTATCTTTACCTCAGATTTTTGTTATATTCGACACGACCGATATCGGCTGTTATGTCACCATCAAAGTGAATGAATTAAATGACCACAAGTCCGTTGGGTTGTTGTATATAATTGAAAAGGATTTATGTGAGGAGTAGGAGGAGATCGGGTTGGTGCGGTGGCTAGAGTACTGGCTACCCATACGGGCAGCCAGGGTTCAAATCCCTGCAGAGGAGGATGTTTTTCAGAGGAAACCCGATCTCTACTTGAGTATCTTGTGGAGGACACTTCAAGTATAGTACTCCGTCTGTCGGATGAGACGTTATACCGTAGTCCCCTTGGCGCCTTTCGGTAAGAGCAGGCTAGTTTCGACGCCGGGATTCTATCCACTATGGCGCAAATGACCTTAGCCGTCGGTCGCCTCCTCAAATGTCCAATCCAAGGAGGAAATCATGATAGAGGGAGGAATGAAAAATGAATGTTGTTCAGTTGACTCAGTTCAGGCTTGTGTCAATCAATCACATGACTTCACTACGAAGGCCGATTTCTCTTTGTTACATTGCGTCCATTTTCCGTCCTGTTGGAAGATGCTCTGTATGAAGATTTTAAATGAATTTACTTTTTAATATTCCACAACGTGTGTATTACTCCGACCTAGGTTTCGACTTAAGTCATTATCAAGGTGGAATTGAAAATCTTCGCAATGTTGTTCGACCAAGTGAAGCCAGAAAATTTATTATATAAAGGTGCTATGTATTCGTTTGAAAGGTACTTGTGTGCTTGTCATCCATTACATTTTGGCGGAGCTAGATGTGTCGTGTCCGGTGCGAAGAAATAAGCTTTCCATAGCTCTTCCTTCTGTTATCAATCGCACGCCCATCTCACAAGGGCCCACCTTTTCCCGGCACTCCCGCTCCTCCTCCCGAATCCCTTGACCACCTGACCGGAGTCAACTGAACAAAGTGAATTTTGATCCCCTCGTTTCCTCTTTTCCCTCCCACAAATGCTTTTTGTATTCATCGTGTGCAATGCAGCTGATAATGGAACTGCTTCCGAAAACGATAGTGACAAGCATATTAATGTGAGAACAAAGGCTTTTGCAGTGCTCTACGTTGATCTCCTTCATTTGTCGGGATGTACCGCGTCATTTGTTGGATAGTGACAACAGTTTCGCTGACACAACTGTCAGCGTCTTCAGGTCGAAGATGCCGGTTCATGAGTTTTGGCCCTCATAATATAGGACCTATTTCCCGCCAATATTTGGTGCTGCTCTCTCATTGGCCCTTTTTAGGATTCTCCTCCAATTATCGTCCAAGTGGTATCCTCTGTCCCTGTTGAAGTAGTTCGTCCGTGCCATCTCGAGAATCTCGAGATTAGAGAATCCATCGAGATAACACGGACGGACAACTTCAACAGAGACAGAGGATACCTGCTGGACGATGAATGGAGGAGAATCCTAAAAAGGACTAATGAGAGAGCAGCACCAAAAATTGGCGGGATTTCTGAGGGCCAAACTCATGTACCATGAACCATGTAAATATCTACTTGGCTAAATAAACATATTTGAATTTGATGAACCGGCACCTTCGAACTGAAGACGCTGACAGTAGTGTCAGCGAAACTGTTGTCACTATTCAACAAAAATACGCGGTTGATCCCGCAAAATGAAGGAGATCCACAAGCTTATTAAGTCTGTGGAAAACACTTAAGTTGTGCTCTTCATTCAATTACAAGGGGTTTTGCTCGCTTTTCACGGATATTGCTAATGTCCTCGCCCCATGTCTCGATCCCAGGCGCCCAGGGGATGGGGAATATTAAAGGGAGGGAGGGAGGGGCGGGGATTGGAGGGGAGGTAGGGGAAGGGACTCTCAAGGAGGGGAATGCGCATTCCTTCGAAGAGAGAGAGAGATGTTGATGGAGGGACTGTCAAGCGTTTCCATGGAGACGGAGAGGGTGCCTTGCGGTTGGTTGCGCGGAGTGTGGACACCCTCGCAAAATACATCTCGTGGATTCCTTTTCCTGTTCTCGACTTGAAAGAGCCACGGTCTTCGTTTCTCGTGCGTGTTTCGAGTCCGCTGAATCTCTAGTTGGCCTTGTGGTGTGCGAGGGCTTTTCACAATCTGCACTGACTATGACTTCTTCTGCATCTAACTAATTGAAAAAAACCCCCGGTATTATGGTGATTTTTTAAAGCCCTTTGATCCCTAATTTTCAATGTGAGGAGCATAATATCAACTGATGAGAGGAGTACGTGAACGTCGGGTAGTCAATCGAGCTCTGACACTATGTGTCGGTAGTTTACGACAATGAATTCAAAGCACTGAAGCGATACGACGCACCTTTCGTAAACTATTGAAAAAGAGCTTTTTAAAGTCTTTAACAAGCATGTCAGAGGGTGTATGCCCTGTGAAATGATCACTTCTACATGGATGCGGTTGCTAAGGGCCAATGCGGTTGCCTACAATTGGTTACATGTGGAGTTGAATGCTTTCTCGCGGATTTTCATTAGTACGTGTATTCAGGGTTTTAATCGCTTTTTATTTTATAAATTTTATTTTCATCATCGTTCCCTGTGTGAAAATTATTATATTAATTTTAATAATTATTATTATTAAATAATAATTATTATTAAAATTATTTTATCGTTCTTCAATACTAAAGAGTCATCAACAGAGCAAGGATTGGAGCAAGGGCTGAAGTGACCTTCATGAATAAAATTATAGAGCAAATTCCACTAGTACAATATTTATTACGAATTAGATTTCGCATGTTACAAGCGAATATCAAGCGAAACCTGGACCATAATCAATATTGTATTCGTGAAATTCGCTCTATTTTTCATTTGTAATTGATATATCGGCTCCACAATTTTTCACTCGGGTCTTCAGAATTTGAAATAACCTTGTCAACAAATTGTAAAGATACTGAGAAAATGCGTGGGATGTGTCGATGATATCGTTAATTATACGGAGGAAAGGGGAAGAGTGACTCAATGATAAGGCGTTATGTGCAGCTATTTAAAATATCGACCTGTAAAAACATGGGCGGTGAAGGGAAAAGTGCTCTCCACCGTGGTTAACCGCGTGGACTCATACTCCATTCGTGTCTTCGGCCGCCCCGTCCCACGATGCTCATTGGATGCAGCAGCTTGTTTGGGACTTAGGGCTGAGAACTGTGATTGGCCATCCTTTCCTTTCCTTCTTTGCACGCGTTCCAAACCTCGGACGCGCAAACTGTCCTTTCCACCTTTTTTCGGCGCATTATATCGATCTCTTGTGGGCAGATGAAGTGAAGACGACGAGGTGGCTGAAGCTACCGCCACGTACGTAGCTGACACACCCGGGGAAGGGGGGAGCTATTCTGTTTCTACAAACGCTGCTATACCGCTGTAATATAGTAGCGTTTATTAGCGTTAGCGAAGCGTCTCGCGCGATGCCGTTTCTTCTATTGTTACGAGAAAGAGTGCGGTCCAAAACTCACTACGAAACGCTACAGTCGCTCACGCTCTGAACGCTACAAAAGTTCGGCCCACGGGCACTATAAAAGCCTCGGAATCGTCGCAAGTGGACCGGTTTTGGACCGTTTTGGCTAAGTGCCATGACCGCCGTTTGTTACTTTAGATATGAAATAAGGAATCCTCTGCTATTTGCATCACAATGTAACTGCTCTGTGACAAGTTCTCGTTTCGCAAGGTGATTAGTTATTCTGTTAATGGTCACGTTGCATTTGGTGCCATTTTTTGGGTAATGACGGTAAAACTTTCACTCAACCCATTCATTAAGTGCGGTAATTATGGACGCACGAAAACCTATGCTCACACTGTGCTGATTCAAAATCAAACTGAATGCTAAAAATCTCTAAATTGTGCTTTATAGCCACATCAAAAAACAAGGATATTATTAAAGCCCATTCCCTTTTGATTACTCTATCGGTTTTTTTTATTATAAACTCCAAGTTCACTGTGAAACTAAGAACACTAGGTATATTTCACTCCTAATGCCAAGTAAAGAAAAAAATTATCAATCGACATAGGTTAATAAATAACGATCACGGCCTAATGATCCCAAGTGAAGGCTGGCAGGAGCTATCAATATTGCTCCCGGTAAGTCCAACCATGACAGATAAGTGACGATCGGGCGTTGGTCATTCAATATTCGAAGGAACTACGAGCCTTAGTTGGTACTTTAGAACTTAAGTGCGGGAATTTCGGAATGAAGGCAAGTCATAAGAAAACAAAAGTAATGAGTTTCTGAAGGAGAAAGAAAGCGAAGCTGGTCATAAACGTCGTAGGGCGCAAACTTGAGCAAGTATAGCATTTTACTTACTTGGGCAGTACACTGGAAGAAAATGGGCATAGTAGCAGAGACGTACGGAGGAGGATAGCGTCAGCTGAGGAGGCGTTTAGTAATAGAAGGGAACTGATGACGGGGACCCTGGGTAAAGAATGTGAAGAAGAGGCTGGTGAAGAGCTTGGTTTGGAGCGTAGCGTTGTATGGGGCAGAAACGTGGGCCCTCTAAAAGGAGGACGAGAGTAGGCTGCAGACATTTGAGATGTGGGTGTGGAGAAGGTTGGAGAAGGTGAGGTAGACGGAAAGGAAGACGAACAGGGAAGTTCATGGAATGGTGGGCGAGGAATGGAATGCTCTTAACGTAATCCGGAATACATCTACATGTATCTACATCTACATACTACCCTGCGAACCGCCGCATGGGCGTGTGGCAGGGGGTGTTAGGTCACCAGCCGTGTTAAAATGTAACGCTTTGGGAGGTGATATTGTGACGTGTATTATGGGAGTGTATATAGTGGAGCTCAGTTTTAGTCGCTTATTGTGCGCGGAAAAGACGAGTGTTTGTACTTTTCTGTTCGGCAATCTTATTATAATAAGACAATAAATAAGATATTCGACTAATATCTCTCTTATTTTATCGCTTCTGTCAGACCTAGAGATGTAGTGAAGCGTCATGATAGTAATCCTTGTGTTGCTCAGACACACATCAGTTGTGAATTTTTCAATCAAGCTAAGCCCTGCGTGTAGCCGAATAGGTGGGATAGGTGGAAGGAGGATGTAATAATGGTCAAGATGGGTTGGTCAGGAGTGTGATAGAGGGAAGGATGTTGGGCAAGCGGGGAAAAGAAAGAAGGAGAATTGGTTTTATAGGCGTTTAGAAGAAGGATAGATCGTATGCTGAGGTGGAAAAGGAAATAATAGAGTTAGATGAGCTCCTGAAGCTTAGAAGAGGTGATCCTACCTGATTGTCCTACCTGATGATTAAACCTTTTAAGTAAATTCGAAACCGATTTGTTCACAGATGACGTTAGATATATATTAAGAACCCCTGCGTATTATGCTAGGTTTGACCATATTGACAAGATTAGAGAGATAGATTGTCGTACCGATAGATTTAAAATGTCATTTTTCCCGCGTACCATAAGAGAGAACAATAGGCAACGTAGCAAAAGGGATAGGTAGGTGAAATATAGTTAGAATAGTCTATAGTGCATGATGCATGTAATAACTACCAATAATCCCTTCCTTATTATGTAGATTTTAACCTGTACTATACTGTAGTAACTAATATTCTATTGTAATTACTACTGCAATTACTTGCAATAACTAATAATCTACTGTAGTATTTAATAAACTGTGACCCTATTTACTAGCATGTCTACCTTATATATCCTACTTACATGGCAATAGTGCATGTTTGGTGATCTTCACCCCCTGCCACACACCCTCGTGGTGGCTCGCAGGGTATTACGTAGATCCTCTCGCTTTCATTTGAATCTACTTTAACCGGTAGAGTACTACAAAAAAAGACAAATATCATGATTATATAAAAATATTAGGAAAGAAATGATAATTTTCATTGTAATGAAGAAAAAGGCCCAATAAACGCAATATTAAGCAGTCGCAATGGTCGGCTCATCAGTGTTTCAAATAGTCAATGCAATAATTGCATTGAGTGCACCTTACCCTTGTGTGCATGCACATACAACGTTCCGAACTGTCCACTTTGAAATTCCGCCGAAAACATCACTTGCTTTAGGAGACCCTCTTTTATTCCGAGAGGTTATGGAGTGTGGCAGGAGGTAACATGAAGGAATCGTACATGACCTCACCGCATATACCGTTCCGCTCCGGAGGGACTCACGGACCGCTCGGAAGCTCGCTACAATCGCTGCGAAGCGTTTGGAGCGAGGTGCTCCCAAAACGAGAAGCGTTGCGTTCGCTGCGTTGAAAAATATAATTGTATTGTCGCGGAGCTACTCTCTATTTTACTGTACGGCCGCGGCAGTACGTGGTTATGAAGAATCGTACCCTTGGCGATATCTTTCTACCGAGAGATCAGTGATATACCGCCAAGTCACATGATAAGATAAGCGTGAAGGACCTCGAGGGAAGTAGTCTGAAGTTTTGGGTATATCATGCAGTGCTAATGTTTTCCAGATAATAATTTTGTGTTTCCCAGAGAGGTTTCTGCCTGACTGCCCCAGTCAAAGCATGCTTACCTTTTCCTTTGCATCGTTTCATACTACTGCATTCCCAATGAATGTATCGGCTATGATAAAGAAACATTGGTATTGAATTATTCGAAGAATATATATTTTTGAATAAGGACCATCCTTTGCCACTGGTGCCGAATGTTTGTTTAGGATGATGAAACAGCAAATAAATAAATTATGTATTCAAACAGAGAGAGAAAGATGGTGGATAGCAACAATTTAGGAAGATGACAATGGTGGTGTGAAGATGTAAATATGGCTGATTCCAAATGGAATTAATTTGACCGGACCGGTAATCGAACCACGGACCATCTGATTTTGTGTCAGATGCTCAGACCACCAAGCTACTGAGTCTACTAAGAAACCAGTGGAATCGGCGGGGGTTTATATTAATAAAACACCCCCCAAGGCACGACCCACGAGAGCGGCCAATAGATGGCACTAGGGCTGCAGTTCACCCACCGGCAGAGATAGAATGACAAACACAGAAGGCGAAATGAAAGAATAACATAAGCACACGGAAAGTGGTAAAGATATTGGACAGGCGTTTCGGGGCACGCTTCGCCTAGGTAAGTAATGAGCCATTCAGGCTGTACAAGCATTTATTCAGTCATCAATCATTCATTCATTCAATCAGTTCGTTCACTCAGACCATAATTAAATAATTCAAACAGAGAGAGAAATAAAGTGGATAGGAACCCATGAAAGAGGACGATGAGGTATATCTATTGAAGGGCCCAATTTGGTTTCGAGTTTTCGGCGCTGATTTCGGTACCGCATTCAGTGCTGACCTAAAGATCGTGTCATGCGGCCTGAACGGATTAAATTGCTAATATTCAGGTGGTAGCAATGGAATCTTTACCGATTGAGATTCGTCACGTAAAACGATTTTTTCGCATTCCTCTCGACTTTCACTGAGATCTCAAAGTTAGCCCGAGAACCGATTGCTTCGTAGTTACGCAACACCCCCCCCCCCGCCCCTTTGTGGAGGTTCACTTTCGATTCGAATGTGGAGGTTCAATTCGGTTTCGAATCGTACGTGTTGCCAATTTATTGCATTTGATGTACCTTGTGTTTCATTCGCAAGAGCTGTCAACGCTTTTCGTGCTCAATCAGCCAGAAACTGAAATGGATGGGGAAACACCTTTCATTGGCTACTCGCGCTGTTACGTCCACCCGCCTTGAGTTCTAAAAGGATATCTTGCTAGGCATGGGCACTGACTTAAATAGTACTGATCACTAACTGACGACTATTTTTTAGCTCCACTTGTTCCGGACCGGTAGTAACGACGCTGAATTATCAGTGTATCTGTTTTGTTGACTGTTAATTTATATGTGGCAAGTGAGCGCAATTGTGGCTCAATTAGTCAGGTATTTCCGTTTAATGGTGTTTGTAGAATTCAGTACAGTAGATGTATCCGCAAAGGTCATCATTTTTTTCACCAATCATTTTTTTGAAACGCAAATACTCAACATAAATTTGAGTAACGGTAAATCTAATGTAACTAAATTTATAAATATTCACGTGATAATTTTTTTTTAATTCCCCGTATATATCCATGTATTTCAACCACGAATATCGTAACATATTCCAATACTACGCATTACCACCGTTCAACTATTTCCTCTTATGAGCAATTGATCGATCGTACACCAGATGGCAGTGCTGATTGAGTATTTCAACCACGAGTATTGTGACATATTCCAATATTACGCATTACCACCGTTCAACTATTTCTCCTTATGAGCAATTGAACGATCATACACCAGATGACAGTGCTGATTGAGTATTTCAACCACGAACATTGTAACATATTCCAATATTACGTATTACCACCGTTCAACTATTTTCCCTTATGAGAAAATGAACGATCGTACACCAGATGGCAGTGCTAGTTGAGTATCGGCAGAGTCATCTACATGCCGCCAACACAACTATCAAGTAGAGTCGTCGCATACATTTCCACTATGGGAAATGCGTCAGCCGCCATTGTTGGGACAGAAGCACTATTGTCCCTTATGGAGAATCAATGTTAAAACGCGAAATTTATTGCGAAAATTTCATTTTTAGGCAGATTATGGACTTTCACTCATTAAAGAGAGCTTTCAAATGCCCTTACTATATATAAAGGAAGAATTGTAGCATGCGGGCGTCATACAAAATGAGAACTGTGCGTGTTATCGTAAATAAGCGTAGCGACTTCAAAGTGCTTAAGAATTTCAAAACAACTTCAGATAATTACAACTCCTGGCTCATCCGCGATGACCTCGTTTATATGATAAGCAGAAGCAAAGACACCAGATGTAGTGGCTGATAAATTCTTTTCGGGTTTCCAGCAGGGTCAGGTTGTCCAGTACTGCTATGGCCAGCCGGGAAGCAACCAAATCCTTCACCCCCTGAGGTAGTGTCTCAAAATCAGCCGCTGAGAAAGTAAATAGAGGAAGTGTTCCTCTCCAATTCACCGCTCTCCTGCAACTAATTTTTTTGATTACAGCAATCAATATAAACAATATCAAACTTCATGTTAGATATCCTTTTATATGACATTTTAATTCTCTTTCTTTTTAGCTCTGTTTCCATAATTAAAACTCAATGAATTGGCCGTATTTTAGTATTTCCAAAGGAAGCTGTTGTGTAATTGATAGTTCACGATTTTATTTTTCGTACGATATCAGTTATTATACCTTCCTGATTAGAATATTTTTGGGAGAGTAATTTTCTTAATTATCGAGGAAAGTACTGGGTTGAGTTGAATTGGATGCATATGAAATAAGAAGAGATAATTATTTTATAAATTGAACTTTTGATTTTTATTCGTAATCGAAGTTAGGATATGGACGTGAATATAAACTATGAGAAACATACGAAGAAGCGCTAAAATTAGGTAACACGCATGATTCTAGAAGAAAAGACCAGCAGCCGATAGCGAAGATACGGCTCGCCGCAAAACATATTAGTTCGAAGCCCTAAAATATTTCTTTGAATCTCTATGACTTGCGTCTTAAAGTTACTTTTAGGATAATTTACAGGAAAATTAAAAGTCTTTAATACTTCAAATAAATTCTTTTCATTACATTTGAAAAAAAAATTGATAATTTTTCATACATTATGTCTTGCTGGAGGTGAAGCTCATCGCATTTGCTTCCAGCGTTAGAGTGTAATTATTAAAAATTTTAATATAGCTACCCTATGGCTAATCAAAAAATACCCTTAACTGATAATACTCTACATGCGCACTTAGTGTTAACAGATGAAAATAACATGAGAAGCATAATGAATAAATGGAACAGTTTTAAAATATTGTCAAAGAAATTACAGTTACATAAGTGACTCACACTTTTAAGGATGTCACTGACCAATACGCACTTCTTGAGCTAAACACAGTTTTCCTTTTGAGAAATATATCTTTTTTTGATTCTTTCGATGAAATTTGTAATCTTTTCACCAAATATTTCCCCAATAGATCATCACCTATGCCGCCGCAAAGCTGGTTTAGTAGATCTACATTAATTTTTTTCTCAATAAAAGTTATTAAATGTTTTTGAAGATTATCATGCCTAGCACATTTTTAAACATGCTTTTCAAAAACTCTTTCGACCTTCAGAAACACTTGAAGAAGTTGAGAAGATGGCTTTTTTAAAGGTCCTACGGGTCCAATCTGCCGTGATTCAATAAGTTTATTTTCAGGAATCGATTCATTGCTTGAAATGCGAGATATACAATCCTTACATGGATTTTTTCTTATTATGACAGCACTAATGACACTTCCAAGAAGGTATTAGACAGTGTTGCGGAATACAATGTTGTAATTTTCACAATCATCATCACTGTCACATAGAGAGTCGAGAGATTTGGGACAGCACTGTTCCACACTGGTAGGGTGACTGAAGGCTTTGAACTTCGGTTGGAAAAAAATTAACGTAGTGCTTCGAAAGGTCTTCCTCGTAGTTTTCAGCACCTGTCATGTCCGACATGAACTGTGTCACCACAATCAATTTCAATGCTCGCTGTACTTGAATAACTGTGGGATTTATGTTAGCATGTCGTCTAATTGTCGAGAACAGGTTCTCAAGCTTGATTAAAGTGGGATGTCAATATTGCTTTATACCCCCTGTCGAAGAGATAATCTAGTGCGGATATAGTACCTAATATGCTCATTATAATCCCAGTTTGAATCGGCTTCCAATGCCCTATCCCTACCTTGACCTTCTCTATTATCGCCTTTAACTCCAGCAAGTCTCGTACAATGCTCTCCTGAGTGAACCTGGTTATGGCTCCATTACGCCGCCTTATGTTCATCACCCTAAACCACTTCCTCACTTGGTTTAGAAACCATACTGTTGTCATAGCACTATCAGGAATATAATTTAGTTTAGTAAGTGTTTCGATGGCAGTTGTAGTTTGGTGGCTGAAAAAATTTAGGGCTATACTTACTTTCATTTTATCAAACTGACCTGGATTGAGGGTCCTTTCGTTTATTTCTGGCGCAATCTTAAGATCTTTTTCTTTTTGGAGCCTGTGAAGACTCCGTAAGAGCTCAGCAGTTATAGTAGACTTAGGCAACTCATATTTCTCAACGATATCTGGGAGAAACTCAATATCATGAGAAAGCATGGCAGAGCGTATATTTTTCAATAAGTGAGGGACATCGGGAAAGAAAAACAGCTTACTGTTCTCCCTCACTGGATTCCTAACTGTAAAAACCTCACAATATCTTCCCACTTTAATGCCGTAGCTTCTCCATAAGGCCTGATTTTTAGGCCCCATATCGCTAACAATGCCAATGACATTGAAGCCAACATTTTCTGCAGCTTTTAGACAGCTACTAATGAAGTCATAAAGATGTATGCACCCAGTTGACTTGCCAGTGATATGGTAACCAATAACTTGATTCCAGTTTGAGTTTATTCCCCTAATCATGACAACCATTAATTGGGAACCAGTCAAGTTCTTAGCTCCATTCCCAAGGGTAATATGTCCAACTAATGAGAAGGAACCAGGGTCAAAAGAAAGTGCTGAATCTACCTCCATTTCTTCCACCAGTAATACGCAATCTCTTTGTAATGGGGAAGTGCATGTTTTTCCCCTGCTTTCCAGGAGTGGCAACACATCGTGTAGTACACCAGGCTTGAAATCAATACCCTGTAGTTTCCTGCAAATGGTGCTATAGGATGAGAGGGGGTAACCTTTTTTCACCAGTACTTTATACCCCTTCCAACCGACCACAAATCGGATTTCTAGTGCCTCGTTCACCATCTCCGCGGTCCATGTGTTCCTTTTCGCTCCGCTGGCTAAAATTTCCAGTTGACCAGGTTGGAGAAATGGCAGCTTGGATATCTTGCCCTTTAATTGACTCAGCTGACTCTTAGTTTTCAGGAGGCACTTTTGTGTTGACCAAAGTCTTGCCTTTAAAGCCTTAATCTTCCTGGTTAGTTCTTCTTCCTGCAACATAGTGATTTGAATTACAATTATTACGGAAAAATTAGTTTGAAACGAGAAAATTCATTATGTACGCTTGAACGTAGCAATAACGGAGAAATGAACCAGTAAAAATCGTGAATACTTAACTGGAAGGTTTCCAAACCGTAGATAGAATTGAAATTAATTAGTGCTTAAAGGTCATTGATTAATTGGCTATTATTTTTCATTCGTTAGCATTACCAGGTGACTCCGAACCTTTACCGATGGAATCTGGGTCGTTACGCTCAGTTTTAATGTCTATGTCGATTTTTTCTCTCTCAGCTCTACATATTTCCTCTCTTATTAACAGTAAAGTCCTACCGGCTCACAATTTTTTTACTTTCAAAATTCTACTATACATAATTTGCCTGATTTGAAAATAATCCTGTTACTACAGAATTTACCTCTTAATTTTACTCTATCACACAACTAAACGTTTTATGAAATAATAGTTCACATTATGGCGTTTTGATATTAATAAAGAGTGTGGCATCCCTATGCGTTTTGGCGTGATTTTTTTGGGTCAGTTTGGAACAGTGAACAGCGTAGATACTGCACAAGGTATCAATTTTTTCCAGCTGTCTTTTCTTCCAGGTTCATACTGGGACTCCTCAAAGTGGACCTAATATGAGTTAGAAGTCAGAATGAGAAAAAAGGGAAGTGGCCGGTTTTTTTCCGTTTAGATACATGGCAATCATTCTGAGTATTTTGAAAAATTGTAGACTTTACAAAAATTTAAACTAAATCAAGCTCCCCATTCAGCGGGGTTTCTAGCAAAAATTATTTCCCGGTATATTCGGAATCAGAGGTGCGCATTCTCCACAAATTTCCTGGAATTCTGGTCGTTTCTCACCATTCTCCCCCAAAATAAATTATGACGCACTTTTTGAAATGACCCCACCTTTAGGGCTGTACATATTACAATGTACAACCCTATGTACAAACCCTACAAGATGTCTGCAGTCCACGTAAAAAAATTTGCGAAAAAGAATTTAAACTTACATAATTCCGAGAAGGCTTTTTGGATTTACACATTGCGCACATAATCATCTACATATGTTAGCTGTATAAGCAACAGTTTGTTGGTCACATTTTAAATCAAATATTGGACGAGTTTTCAGCACTTAAGTGTTAAAGGGTCCAATTTATTTCAGTGCTAGAGCACCATGCGTAACTATGACGTCCAATAACTGCGAAGCAGAACTTAAAAAAAATTGTAACATATGTTACGCCTGATACTTATATATCATAATTATGTCTGCCGAGTTCCACGTTTATACCTTTAAAAGTTCGCGTTGAACTTACATTTGGCGCTCTTTCACCTAAAAAATGGGACCTTAATTTTACTCAGTGCAAAGAAATATGCCTGACATTTATTATAAACTTACACATACTGAATGAAGGTTAAAATTATCGAAATGATCATGCACATATCGGGAAATCTAATGAGTTGTCTTGGACTTATCGAGATTTATACTTGAGTCTACAAAAGTTTGCGCTGTCAAAAGTACATGGTTGCTGTTCCTATATTGCTCGAAGTCACAGATAGGAAAAGTGTACTTGGCTCTCTGCTTTTAGATATAACTCTTTAGTGAAAAAAAGGTACCTGAAGCTGCCATGATACTGCGATTAACTGACTGAAAATAGTCAAACACTACGAAACTTTTCTACGGGGCACGTCCGTCA
This sequence comes from Ceriagrion tenellum, assembly GCA_963169105.1. Taxonomy (NCBI): domain Eukaryota; kingdom Metazoa; phylum Arthropoda; class Insecta; order Odonata; family Coenagrionidae; genus Ceriagrion; species Ceriagrion tenellum. The sequence goes on from OY720640.1 coordinate 138,845,831, forward strand.
GTTGAGCGAGTATAAAAGAAAAAGTAATTTCAAAGGGAAATACTTAGTGCATTAAATAATTATTCATAATTAAAATCATTTAATAAAATATAAAGAAGTCTTACCTCACAGAGCCTTGCGTGCGGACTCGGCTTCCATTTATCCCTTCGGCACATCTGAAGCCATTTCGCTCTTCTTTCTGGATCTCTGGGGAAGGAGAACAAACGGAAGCCACTGTCCGTTCTATTACTGCAGTTCGGTGCACAGCATCCTCCCATGGTCACAAAGCGTAATGCGTGTCGCAGTTTTCAAATTACAATAAAATACTGTTAAACGCGCGGAGGCACACACGACGAGACTCGGAAACACTCGCCTGGGACGTCCCTACAATGGCGGATTGCGACGACTCTACTTGATAGTTGTGTCGGCGGCATGTAGATGACTCTGAGTATCGGTACTTTCATTACCAGTAGTTCGGTTCCGGTGGTACCGATTTGTAATAATTCCCGCTAGCACGGAAATTGGAAAAAATATTATCGTGTCGAAGCGATTGAATTAAACTCTTTCATAACACTTCGCACTTATTTTTTTTTATTTTTTTTTAATAATAATAATTCTTTATTAATCTCATATTGAAGTACATTGGTCTCAAAATAAAAGAAATAAAAAGACAGTAAAGACATACGGACTATCCATTGTACAAAAGATGTAATACACTTCACTCTATATGACATATACTCCTTTGCATTAAAACACATGAAAAAAGAAGAAAACCTCAAGCAAAGTAGATAGTTTCATTAATATTTTTAAACCTTAGGAGACCCTCTGAGCCACAACAGGCTCATCAGAAGGTACTCTCTAATTACAATGTAAAAAATTAAAATAAAACAATAAAAACGCTCACATTGCCATATTCGCACCGAGCGGTATAAATATGTGGCCACACAATCAGTCTCTCAACCTCCCTCGATATCAGTCCTCCAACAAATACTCCCAAAGTTTCCGTTTAACCTCTGTATATGTATCAGTTCAATACTTTTAATTACAATTGGAGATAATGAGAAAATTCTCGTACAGTCTCTCGTAAAATCATCAGATTCCTCTCCTAAAAACCACACAACAATCTCTCCTTTATAATATGCACATAGCTATCCTTATGTGTGTTTTATTCCATTTTTACGTTGTTACGTCAATATTGCCCAATAGTACCGATCACCGGTATTTTGTGCTCATCACCATAGTTGACGCGATGAAGGCAGCGCCTGTGAGGGCAGAAGGCCGTCTCCTCCACTCGATCTGCTTTCCTTTCCCCCGCTGCTCCCCTCGCAAAGCTCGCTCCACGACCAGAGATAATTGAAAAAGGCAATCGTGAGAGGGAGAGATAGTGAGTGTCCGCCGCTCGTGTGAGGTGGTTTGAATCTCTTTTTAACTTCCCACCACCTGGTCCCCAGCGCATGCTCTCGTCCTTCTCTCTCCGCCCTTCGGAGTTCTGTAGTTATGACTCGGAATGCAACGGCCAGCCATTCCCATACCGGAGACATTAATGGAGGATAAGGATTAGCCCTTTCGCAGCGTATCTGGTTCTCAATCAGTTTTCTTAAAAAAATAATTTTAAGATGAAAAAACGAGTCATTTCTTTTATTTAATTTGCATTTTCAATGGTATACCCTTATGAAGCCGCTAGAGCAGACCTTTTTTTGTTACTTTTGTTTTTTCATAAATATTGACTAATACGCCAATTGATTATTTTTTTATACATTTTCCTAAAACCTCTTTGGAGAACCTGACGCACTCAAATTTAAGAGTGTAGCATAGGAGATCTCAGTCGGCCGTCAAGACTAAAGAATAAGTTTTTTAGGGACATGAACAGAAGTCGATCATCGCGGCGAAGCTCTAATAGTTGTACATCGACTTTCGTCGATTATTGATGTTAATGGTGTAACGGGACCGTGTTCTACGGAGGCCGAAAACGCATTCACAGACGTGTACCCTCTTTTATTTTAATACTCTGGTAGTTGAAGCAAATCTGTTTGCGCAGACCTCTGGAATGAATATTAATACTGAGCTATGGTGTACTAACTTTACGCTTGTTGCTTATTACGTAACTGTTTCGATCTTGGAAGATACGTAAATTTGTCAAAGATTACGTGATCGCCATGTCGCGTACGACGCTAAGTATTTCTTTAAACCTTTGCTCTTACTATCACCGGGAATTCTTCGTCTCCATGTATGATCATCAAACTGTTGCATATTGCGCATTATAACGTCACAACGAGCATTCTCGTGAACCCATGCGACGCATTTTCCAGTGCGCCAAGTGTGGCGCTGTTGTCCAGGGTGGGGGTGGAAGGGAAAGGCGAAGGTCTCTCCTAGACTGCGGTAGAAGCCAGAACTAAAAGGACGCTTTCGGCGCCGAGGTGTACAGCCCCTGTAGAAACTCTCTGGTCAACGACCGCTGAGATCTGATTCTTGGACGCCAGAGCGCGCCACGCGCTCTTAATCGCGCTTCGGAACAAACTACTCGTAGTGCGCTGGTGGGTTACCAGGTGGCTGTGCAATAAACCTTCCGTTTTTTCCATTTTATTTTGGCATTGTAAATGAGTAGAGTCTTAATTCCACATGATGAATGAAGTAAGTTCTAAATTTGTTATTTTCTGTGCTATATTATTGGGAGCATGACTGAAGGCTTACCGCTCGAGTATAATAGATGAAGCTCCACCACAGCTTCCGAAACCAATTATATTTTGCTTATTGCTTACCACATAATCATTTTGACTGCGGATGAAGCTTAAATTTGTCGAAAATCAGAACCTATGGTTCCGGAAGCAATGGACAACCTTGGAAAGCCATCACAAAGATGGGGTGAGCTTCTTACGGCTAGACAATGAAATAAAAGACAGAAAATCTCCAAAAGCCGTAAACAAAAGGGTGCCAATTGTTTACGGCTTTTGGAGATTTTCTGTCTTTTATTTCAATGGACAACCTTACTCGGTGTGAAACCCTGGAGCTGTTCTTGTTATGTTTGTGGGATGTCGGTGTGAACGGTAGAAATACAAATTAGTAAATATGAGAATTCCAAAGTGTGAAGTTTTCATCAATATTTATCATCTAATTTGATATAGAATGACCAAAGTTTTTCCATTTTTCACGGGAAATAAATAAGCTTACGACCGGCTATATCGGTTAGGAGCGTGATGCACGTTGAGCGACGGAAGGGATAGGAGATGTTAATTCTCTTTCTTATTGTTTGCGTTTCCTGGCAGTCGCTCTCACTTGTGGAGGTGTTGGGCGAGGTGGTCTTCACTTCTGGTGGAGGTCCGGACGGGTAAAAATGACTCTCGCTTACAGAGGTCTTCACATTCTCACTCGGGGAGGTTTTCGGGAGTGAAAGTGACGGGACCTGGCGATTAGTCTCACTTATTGAGTTTTCTCATTAGTACAGTTCTCACTTATCCAGCTTCGACTATATTATCCACAAATGATCTGTTAACCCGACTTCCCTTAATCTGGGGGCCATCCTCTTCACTCGCCCCTGGGTGCGTTTCTGGACTGCCGCAACTATGCTTTCTCCCCGATCTTCATTACATCTTGCGTCACATCTAAATGTCCCACCCCTTGGCTCAGCCGCTCGAGTCCGCCATAGAAGCAGAGAGAGAACCTCAACCCTTAATCTCCCTCTGTTCTCCCTGGCGATCCGGGCACGTTCCTACTTCTCCCGTGTGGCTTCGCGTCGGTCGGTGGAGGGCGAGGCGTGCAAAAATGTGAGCAATTAAGAAGACGAGGGATGGAACGCCAGTCACTCCTGGCCCTGAGCGAAATCCTCATAATCCTTTGGAGCGTTCAACATTTTGTTGTCAGCGTGGTGCTATGGAGAGCTCTCTTTCCAGATTCACGCTCCAAGTGGTCACCTTCCTGCCACGTATGCGACCGCGCTTCCATTACACCGCGCTTCATTATTAAAGTTGGGTCCGTTTTGAAATAGTATTTTCAAATTGGAAGTCTCCTAGAGTTACAAAATATCCAAGGAGGTTGTGCAAAAATACACTTCCTGATGTTATTTGCAACATTGCTACTTTTTATTGGCAACCTTCGGCTTCACGGATATTGCGCCGGGAGCGAATTTCATGACGAGCCCATAGTGTCAACCAGATATGGAATAGGATATCTATTCAAATTATTATAGATGTGATAAAAAAGAGAGTGACACCGTCAAACACATTAGCTAGATTTAGAATGTAATTTTTACCACGAACATTTAGGGAGCATAATAGTTACCACTGATCTGATGATGAAATAGATGGAGATGAAACTTTGACCCTGACTAGGTAGAGTAGAATTTGTACTTTTGTTTCTATCCTTAGCATCATTACTGTCAACTCAACCCGCATGAAATTTCCAGCATCATTTAGACTTTTGCATGGCTTAGTACCTTCTGGGACTATTTATCAATCACATTAATGACACTAACAAGAAATTGTATCATAACTAGTGTTGTATGGTAGCATTTTAGTCTACGCAGCACTCTCCTAGTTTCTGGACCGCGCATTGTTATCCAGACTGCTTTGGGCCTGGTGCTAGCAGCCGGGTGAAAATTCGTGGTTCTGATTTTTTGAACTGGGATTAGTACTGCATGCCTGGTGTGGAATCATCCCGTGCCACACGCCCTAGTCGTGGTTTGCACGGTGTTCCGTACATGTAGATTGGTATGTACAAGAATGCCTTCTTTCCTCGCATCATTAGTGATGGCCGCAAACACTGAGCGCGATGCTAACATCCCTCTTTCGTATTCAGTTAATTTATTAGTCCCCTCGTTCTTCTATTTCCTTTTCCCTGGGGTGTCATCCTGCCTATTTTACCCTTGGCTGGTGTCCCCGCCCCAGCGGCGGCTTGCCACGAAGTAGATGAGCGCCTAGAGCGATTCTCTCCCCCTCCGTTTTAATGCGTCCGGATTCATTCGCGCTCGGGAAAGGCGGACTTATGGGCGAAGAGAGAGATTTAGAGCGGAAGTTTTGCGAGTGGGGTGAGCAGATGGCCCTTTCACTCCCTCTCTTTCTGCGACGCCCTTGGTGCGAGAGAATAACGCCCACCCCCTTCCAACCATCCCATCGGTCCTTTTTGGCGAATAACGGCGAATCCGCATTTCAACCGCCCCGAACCCACTCCTCCCTCCCTCCCCATAACTCTGCTTACTCCCTCCTCCCCGCATTTTGCCTCTCTTAGAGCCTCTATCGATACACAAACGCATAGGTCGTTCCTCATTACTTCTGTGGCTTGCGAGTTGACGGTGTGGAATTTGGATCTACACTTTATGAATAAACTTCGTGGATTCCACACTGTGTTTAATATATGCTTGGATCAATACCCCTCAATTCAATGAACGGTTGCCCAAATGCCCAGTAGTGTCTCTGATTTTGTTCAAACTTGATGAATGAGTAGCATAAGAATTCGAACGACGTACTCTGAAACCGTTGAGAAAAAAATTGAGTTTATTTAGTGTGGAGTTAAATTTTTTCCTCGCTTTTGTCGAAAATGTGTCTCCTGATAGGTGGTTTTTCGTATATCACTGCTTCTGATTGTCGCCGCGCAACAATGTAAACTTCGTTTTAAAGCCTTTTTCGAAAATAGTGATTCTATTGAAATTAATTTTCTTGAATTTTCTATCATTGTTTAATTTTAAAGTTTTACAAAATTGGTAAATAACGTATCTCAAACTCCTCATCAGAATATGCCGCAACCTTTTTTCCTAATATGTTAGTACTTAACTAATTATCCTGAAAAAAATATCCCATGGCAATTTATTGAAGAGTGTATAAAACTTTTTTAAGGGGACTGTTTACCACGAGGGCCGAAAAAACTTCCGCAGACGTGTACTCGCTTATATTGTCCGACTCTGTTTTGTGACTTAAAGTTAGAACTCTTAGCGCAGGCCTCTGGGACAAGAATTAATATTTACAATAAATTGCGTAACTTTTCGCTTATTGCTTTCTACATAACTATTTCGACCGTGGAAGAAACGTATATTTGTAAATTAAATATGACTCGTATGGAGTATATTTCTAAAAAATCTTTTTGCTTATTGTAAATGGGAATCCGCCATCTCCATGTCGGATTATAAAAGTCTTTCAAATTGTGTATTATAATGTCACAGTGAACATTCTTGGAAAGCTATGTAACAGCTCTCTCCTGGGCTGCGGCAATAGTCAGAACTAAAAGGACATTTCCGGCCGCGGTATACAGCCCCATTAAGCGTTTATATTTTTCATACTCCCGCCTCCATGGACTCGACCCTGACATGTAATACGGGATTAGGTGTACATGGATAGCTACAGCTCATTGTATTAAATGAAAAAGCGACCGAAAAATAAACATTTAAGTAGAAACTATTATAGTGAGCACTGTACTGTTTAACCATGAATGTAAATTATAAAATAAACTTCTTAACTTCACGTGGTGGAAGTACCGACATGACTAAAAAGAGAGAACTCTTAGTATTTTCCACACTTCAAACTGTAATTCCCGACCCAGGTTTCGACTGCCTTGCAGTCATTTTCAAGGTCCGTTATTAATTAAAGGAATTAAAGTTTTAAGTGTGGACAATACTAAGAGTTCTCTCTTTTTAGTCATGTCGGTAGAGTCATTCCACAAAGTTACGCCTTCAATCATTAAGTTTATTGGTGGAAGTATTCGATGCACTTATTCATAATAGTTGGAAAAATACTTTGTATCACTCTATATATTTCTAGGTCTGACAGATGCCATAAAATAAGAGAGATACTCTGCCGAACAGATAGGTACAAAAATTCGTTCTTGGAATTTAAAGATAAATGAAATATATTTTCGCCTTTATATTTTTATATACCGGCGTAGTTACTGCTTAGAAAAACGTGTCGTAATTTCGGTCCCCTCTGAGTAGCGGACACCTCTCAATAACGGACGATTTTTCCGGGCCCAAACGTGTCCGCTATTGGGAGGTTTAACTGTAGTATGTAGATGTACCCAGTAAAATACTTTGTATTTTCCTAAATTATTTTTATAAGCACGGTGTATTTTAATTAACTATGAATACGTTCAGGGAAATGATAACTTTTGATAGCTCCTTCCCCCTCAACAGCCCTCTCCACCCCCTCTTTCCGCACCGCCATCCCTCCCTTCCTCCCCCTTCCCACCCGCCTCCTATCCCTCCCCCCGCACCCGCGCGTCAACACCCACTCTTCAATCTACGCAGATATTCCGACGACGTCAACATCCCCGACACATCCCTCCCACCCTCTTCCACACCCTCTTTGCACTCGGGTGTTTGTTTATCACAGCCCAACACGACCGACCCCTTTGGATTTCCCCGCGTGCGGTGGTGCCTCGGGAGGGAGTAGCAGAGGGGTGTCGTCTGATAAGCCGGCCCCACGCCACACCGTGCGGCGGCGGCTGCCCTGGCGCGTGGAGCGGTGTTCTTGGCCGCGCACCAGTTACGAGACGACGCACAATACAGGGTGTGACAATGGGGTGCGGCCAAACTTACAGGACGCACACACGTAGAGGATGAATGTATTTTATGTGGATATAAATCCGTAAAACGCTTTATTCCATGCTAGAGCTCTTTTTCCTCGACTCTTCGTGGTATATACATTTACCATCGGAAGCACAAAGGAACGGACCGTGCCAACAGGTCATATGAACCATCTCTTGAATGAAATGTTCGAAATGCCCTCTTGGTTACGTCTGTTTAAGTTGTATTTCCTAGTTCCACCGCCTTTGTTTCGTATTCCATTTCAACTAAGGTAATATTGATTTGCGACTCATGTCATAGCTCACGTTTGGGTTCGACTCACCTCCTTGCCTTACTTTTGCATAGCATGAACTGTTGAAGTGATCGTTATCATCATGTGGACTCCAGTGGTGGCGGGGTTAAGTCCTCACTTGCCAGTTCGAGGGTTGCGGGTTCGATTCCCGCCTGGGTGGTTTTTCACCATTCAGGAAATGGGTGTTGTTGTTCGTCTATTTTTTATGTTAATCATCCGATGTAAAAGGCCTTTATTGTGCTGTTTTGGGGAATGTGAGAATAAATAAGAAAATTGCCCAATTGATTCGTTTCCAGTACTGAGGTGGAAATTATTGACCCCTATCTTTATAGCGACGGATGAATCGAATCGAACTATCCAGGTGTGAAGGAGAAGGTTATTGGGAGTTGAAATGGATGGCGCCGTGTATTTTGGGAGTGTTGAGTGTTCGGAGTGAGGCTTATTTTTTATTATGGTCTCTTATTGTGTGTGGGAAGGACGCAATTTTTACCCATCTCTTCGGCACTGTCTCTCTTATTTTATCACCTCTGTGTGACATCATATTGCTTGTCTACGCCACTGATGACTTGGACGCCACAATATATCTCTAGGTCAGGGTCGACAATGTGAGTGTCACACTGAAAAGCACGTGCTCGGAATTTCTCAAGCATTTTATGCCTCGCGTGCAGCCTCCGATTTTACAGCGGCTCCCGAACTAATCCCTCTAATAGTTTTGAGACATTTTATGTTCGCTCGTGACAGTTTTTAAAAAGCGCGTAGCTTTCCTTTGTATTCTATTTGTTATATCGATCAAATCTTTTTATGCATGATCCTTAATGCACGCGTATGGTGGATGAGTAACGAAAAATGCATAAATATTTCGATGAAATGATTGATTTTAGTAGTTTGACATCTTTAACTACGATTTAAATCTCCATTTTGCAAGTAGTGTATGTATTGCCGAATTACGAAAACGTAAAAAGTACATATTATAGAAACGATTGTCGAAGAGTAATTTTTGCTGCTTAATCCGTGTAACGCAACACATGATCCATCTTAAGTTCGAGAGCATTCTCGGTAATTTAGACAGTTTAGCAGTATCGTGTGTTAGTGAGCCAGCATGAGAGATAACAAGCGTGATCGCTAGCTAACTCGATGAGCTGCTACTTGAATACATAATTTGTGCGGTTTAGCTTACTGCTCGTCAACAGCACTATCTAGTAGCTGTCGAACGATCACGTTAGCCTGTACAATCCTAGTAAATTCTTCGATGGGATAGCCTCCTTGTTGCCGTTATTAATTTTCTTGACGTGAAAACAACAATGTGTTGATATCCTGTCAGTGATCAATCTCTCGTTATTTGGCGTGCTTCCAGCTATTGTACGCAACAGAACTGTTCGGTTACGAAACATGTTGTATTCTTTTGGTGCCATGTGTACGGTGTATGGAAAGGTGCCAGGTGTATGGAGAGGGCAGTACGTCATTAAGTTGAAGTCTGACAACCGAAATAACAATCATATTGTTTAATCCTGCTCTTTTCTTACTTTCCTATGGATAGCATGACGGAATGAAAGAATTAGCTGATGTAAAGTAAGAATATCTGCCTTCTGTTGGAAATTTAAGGCAAGCGTCTCTCGAAACATATATTGACTGCATAGTGCTATAGATTCTACTTGCAATACAAATTGTTTTACAATAATTTTAATCGGAATGGCGGATATCTTTTAATTTTAATGAATAAACAATATATCTAAGGAGAATCTACGTGAAAGAAGTGAGTGCATTCTAATAACTAGTAAGTTATCGGTGGAAAACGTGGTGAAATTGCAAAATTAGTGCGTCAGCCCGCAATCGCTAAGAGGAAAATGAGGGTCAACGAAGATGGCGGACTGGCTTAAGCTTTTAGCATTGGCCACAGCATAGCAAGCGCCCTCTCCACATACCCCAGTGGTGCCACCACTGCATTGGATTCCATTCTCTATCTCTCAATCCCCGAAATGTACGCGGCACTGCGCCCCCGACTGCTTACTTAATCATCACCGTATAGTAGGTATACCTTTGGGGTGGAACGGAGAGTGCACTCGACAGTATGTATGCTTGGGAAGAGGGTTTTGAGGACGCTTAGGGGTTGGGGGGGGATGAATGAGGGGGGAGGGGGGCTATGACGACAAATGTCGCGCAGGAGAGAGGATCGAGCGAGCATCGGCGGAGCTGGAATGGCCTCGGAGGGGGAAACGGATTCGCCAGGGAAGCTCCGGATTTCATTCCCGCGGGGAAAAGGAAATATATATCCGCCTCTGCATCACAGGCACTGGGTACTTAAGGCGGTTACAGCATTAGTTGTGAGTCCTTGAGTGCTCATTTAAACATGTCAAGTACGTCGAAAAAATTGTTGGACATGTAGCGTAGGCAGCGCGGAATGAGGAGAAGTTCCTTCGTTGAGGATAGACCTTTATTTGGAGTATTCCCTGTACAGACTGCCATAAATGGCAATATAAGCGGCTTATATACAGGCATGGAATCGTCGAGATCGCCACTCCAGAACTCCAGAGAATATTCTTGAAATGTCCCAGAAAAGAAGAACAGAAATAGAAAAATGTTCGCCGGCACTGAGGCTCGAACACGGGCCGCCTGCTTGGGAGGCGAGCGCGGATCCGCTGAGTCAACGCTTTCAAATTTCAGCCTCAATTATTGTCTTGGCTTGGGTTGATGGGGCGAAATTCGAAATTTTAGGGAAAATCATCAGTAAATACATGTTGTTTACTTGGAATTATAACATTTGCTAGCCTTCATGACATGAATATGAAATGAAACGGGAGTTTGAAGGGATCTTCGCTCTTTATTTTTTTTTCAAATTAATGTCCGTGTTAGTAAATTACGACCAAATCATACAGAAGACGGCAAATCTGCTTTTTACTCGCTATGGCTCAATGTCAGTGGACTTCCCGATTTTCCAATGAGGATTGGTTAATGAACTTGAGAAGAAAATGAGCGTCATTGCAAATGGAAGATGGAATCACGATGATTAGTGCCAATGCGGCTTCAGAAAGGAAATCCGGGACAGCGTGAGACTACTTTACTCAGAATGCTTTGTCAAGGGCAATATTTGAAGAAAAAAAAACAAGTCATATTTGTCTGCTACTCAGTTTACAGTCACCTCATCAGAATACCCAAGTGTCCGGTTGCATTAACTGTAATTTTCTGACATGAGACGCCAAGTCGTCGAGGAAAAGGAAATAATGTCGTGAGAAATTGCGTGATCTAGAGCTGATTTCGCTCCACTGGGAGCCTTGTTATAGGTGTACATCCATTATTCACTGCGGTTGATTCGAAGCACAAAAGAGGTGACAAATAGACAGCATAGTTTGCTAGCCGGCAGACATCACCTCTTGTTCTAATTTACGATTGAAAATAGTTTTTTTTCTGTTTTCGATAGTAAAAATTACTCGGTTGAGTGATCGGTATTCATGCGACTTTATAATTGAGGGCAAGAAGGCTAAAATAAAATCTTCTGCAAAATCTATTGGAGAGGATTCTTTTATATTCCGTAGAATGTAATTTGGCCTGTGTTTTGCACAATGTTAATATGGGTAACACCAAACACTACTTTGCAATTTATAAAACCGTAATATCGTTGCTATTATAAATAATTATTAACATTCATAATAATATCTTTTATTTTTTGTTGTATTCTCTCTTCATTCAGTATTAAGTGATTACATAGGTTTTGGAAAATTATTTTCGTTAAGTTTAATTTCAAACAAGGATAAAAAACATTGTAATATTTTATCCCAGCAACCACATTGTACCACTATTTCTTTTGCCAAAATGATTCGGTGATTTTTTCCTTCAAAAACAACTAAATTCAAGTATGTTAATCTATTTCGATGGAATCAATCATTGGAGCATCCTTTAGTTCAACAGAAGTATTATTTTTTGATGTTATTGATGAATTTCCCTTTAATGTTATTTAATGTTATTTAATGTTATATGTAATGTAACATAATTATATTTAATTATGAAAATTTTCAAGGAAACCAAGGGCAAACCCTGGGTCCTTTAATTTAGAGTCAGGCCTATTCCTAATATTTGTTATCGAAAGGCGCATTTTAATTCAGTTATTAATTAATAAAGATCCTTCGCTAAGTTCCATGTCCCTTGCACGAAAGCTATGTTAACTCTTTGCCAGATATTCTTCCAAAGGCACAAAACATTTTCCGGATTATGCAATTAATTTTCCAATGTTTTCAACCCTGACTAAAACGTGACAATAAATTCGGAGAGGCTCTAAGGATAAGAATTACTGGGAAAACACACGTTCTTGCATTTTCGCTATGCATACTGTTGTCAGGGATCCTGTCGAGTGCGAATACACTGCCTCTCGGAACCGGGTTTTATTGTCACCGTCAATCAGTGGACAGTTTTATTAAAATGCGGAAGAAAAATGCTTTAATTAGTTCATTTAGCAGAGCTTATGATGATGAATATATTTTTCATCATTCATCTTCACGCAAGAACGCATTTCCCTTGTCGAACTTTCACTTTCTACTTTCACTAAAATTTTCTCTTAATTCAACGATACGAGTCCAAAGAAATTCTCGTGAATATTACTGGGTCGAATTTTTATTTTCCTTTGTGTCGACACCCCTTCAAAGTATTAGCAAAGAATGCATGATTAATTACCGATCGGGATGGTATGGAGCAAACTCACCTTCTCAACTTTTTTTCTGAGGTCTACCGTGACTGCTCGGTTTTCAGCCTGCTCTTCAACTGACCTTTCAGAGTAGTTCCACCGTTGAACTCCATAGAATATACTGTTCAGCGAATCTATTTAATCTATTTTTGCAGCTCCGCAGCTGAATTATATTGGGCATGCTGTTCAGCGGCTCTTTTTGAGCAGGTAGCATGATATACGGTTTAGTCTCTTCTTTCCTTGAGCTCAATGTGAACCCCACACTCCACGAGGGGTGTTATCAAATAGATGGGGTGGATTGTGGCTCCAACCACCCTCCATCTCTCAAATGGTGCGCCGCTGTTCTCGTCATCTGTTTGTCCTCGAAGAAACTTAATGAACACAATTCATGGCCCGCAGCAGCTTCGTGATGACGACATTGTAGCACTTGGCTCTTACTTTTAATGACCGAGCTGAAGAGGCAGTTTGAGTGAACTGTTCATTTACTGATTAGTCCACTTCTCTGAACAGTTCCAATTGAACTTCTCAGTTCTTTTTGTCCCATCTCTAATCCGAATTGTACTTCTTTGTTGATTTTTGCCTCTATTGGTCTGCCATCTCTTTCGCATTGTGACGACTTGCTTTTTGAATAGTTGGTAGCGATATTTAATGACTCATTCTTCTGTCGTAATCTATTCCTAGTTTTTCCAGCCGCCCGAACATCTTGTTCCATTCAGCATTGTTGAAGCTTTTCTCCAGGTCTACGAATTCGACGTACAATGGCTTTTTCTGATATATTGTTTTCTCTACCATCACTCAATAGCAGAGAATGGCCGCCCTGGTTCAGGTGTTCTTCCTAAATGCAAATAGGGTTTCTGAGAGATCGTCTTCAAATTTCCCTTCCAACCTTCGGCGTAAGTATTTCGACTGGATGAGTCACTCGACTGAAGGTTTGGTGCTTCTCACATTTCTCAGTCCTCGTCTTGTTCGCTATCGCATTCATTACGCTCGTTTAAAAGTCCTCTAGAAGTGTTCCACTTAAGTAGATATCTTTGGTTATTTCGTTCAGATTGTCCTTGGCTATCCTTCCGAGCGCCTTGATGATTTCTCCATTGATGCTCTCCAGATACTTTGTTTTTTTAAGGATTAGTCGAATCCAAATGTCGATTCTTGATTCCACCGATTCTCAGGATTAGAATCGGTATCGAGAATCGATCGCCTAAAGTCAATTCCGATTCCATCGATTCCAGATAGATAAATATTCAAAATCAATTGTCAGTAATCACATCATATTTGTCTCAGTAATTTTGGGTGTAGGCTATCAATTTGTACTTTTTATCTACCTCAATTAGCTGAGGATATATTAGCAATTTGTCGATAAATATACTTTTTGAGCGACTTAATTTTCTTTGTTATTTTATTAAGCCAATAGTTGAATTTAAATAATAGTCGTACGCTGCTGGTATATCAATATCTCACCTGTTATTGGGAATAAGAATCGATGGAATCGGAACGAGAATCGTGAATCGATTTGAAAGAATCGGAACCGAAAAAAAGTGGAATCGACTCATCCATAGTCTTAAACTGTACTATCGAATTCACTCCTCAGTTTGTGTAGATGCTGGGATTCCTCATCCACCTCTCTCCCGGCTTTCATTAGGTTTTCTTTCGGCGACGTCGGTCCTCAGTAGAGTTCTTCGATGTATTGCTTCCATGCATTGTCATTGTCTTTACTCTCCATCAGTGTGATCCCGTTCGCATCACTGATGTTGTTGCTTTTCGTTTCTCTCTCTCTTCGAAGCGTTTCTCTACGAGCTTGTATGCCGTTTCGGTGTTTAAATTTTTCATGTTATCGTTGAATTCCTCTTTGCACCTTTCCATCCAATTCTCCATAGGCTTCATGAATTCTCGATTGACATGGCTCCGAAGCTTCTTGAAGATCAACTTCGTTTCTGGGTCTACATGTATAATATACAATATGCTTTAATGCATGCATAAGGCTTTAATTTGGCTCATTTTTTCATCCCGCGCGACTAAAAAGCCTTGACACCGGAAGGTTTTTTGAAATTCTGTAAAACTGTCTGTGGTTATCGATTTACCTTTAAAATAGTTGAGAATGCATACAAGGTATCCTTTGTTTACTTTTTGACTAGACCTAGGCTGTAGAAATTTCTTGTTTTTAAATGAAGTCATTCTGGAGTGCAAGCCGGCACCATTGCAAAATGGCTGGTATTTGCTCGTGAATACCTCGAAAAGTATTGCGGCATATGTCAAATATTTTTGTATTTTGTGAAGTTGAGATATTGTCATTTAAATAAGACCAAATTAATTGATTTCTTGGTGAAGCGATATCTCGCTCAAATTGCATTAAATTGTGAAATAATTAATCGTTCAATTTTCCAATAAAATGAAATTAAGTTTCGACCCGGGCTTCGATTGTTTCAATATTTCAATTTTGGAACCCAGGTCAAAAGTAAATTGCTCTTTCTGGAAAATTGCCCGATTTATCACTTCATGATGCATCAATTCCTCTCAATTTAGCGAGAATCTCGGATTTTATACCTCTCATTGCATGGTGAATTCAAATTAGGTGAGTTTCACGGGTGACGTAGACTATGTTATTTTGTACCCACTGGGTCGATGATTGTTGGGTTGTATCTTAGGTCGATGGAATAATTAGAAGCTTTTTCTTACCATGTCTTTTCTTATCTTTGCAGGTAAGTCGCGAGATTTGTCTGTCGCAACCGCAGATGTGTGGCGCTGGCGGCCGCCTCTGCATGTCTCCTTGGCAACGCCGGCCGACGGATGCTCTGCCTTCGCTGCTATTCGGTGCAATGTTTGCGAAATACTTCGTCTCGTTTGGAAGCTATCTTTTTATCTTTTATTAATAAGCGATGCTTAAGGTATCCAGAAAAGTTTTTTGGGATTCTATCCGAGTAGTTTGGTCCATGAATGACTTTTCAGCTGCTTGCACTCACGTTCGGTTTCAGTCTCCTGCTTGATGACCTTCATGATGAACCCGTTACCCTACTTGTACCCTAGTAAGGACGGCAGAAGTGTAAGCAGCCGAAGCGTCAGTGAAGGACGCAACTACCGGGCCGGAATTCCGAGAGACCTTCCTGAATGATAGACACGGAGAAATCCTGAAATCTTTCAGTTATAATGGTAGTTGGAGCGAGATATTTCCCTATGTAATAATGGAGACTGTTATTTTTTATTTCCAGCAGCTGTAGGGGGGATGAAGTAATTATTATAATAGTAGTGGTGCAGCAGTATAGTGTTATGTGATTGGAGTTCTCAGTAATTAAATAAGTTGATGTACGGAATTCTTTAACTGAACTCATTTCGTTCATACCACTCGGTGAAAAGACTTTCCCGACAAAATTTTGTGATTTTGTAAAAATTACTGCGGCGGGCAATTTATATATTATTGGTAACTGTTGATAAAACATGATAATTGCATACTGTTAAATTTATGACGAGGTCTTGGGATTAGAAAACCCTCATTAAAAAGAATTTGGTCTTCACCTCGAGTATGTACTGGTACCTTATCCCATGGAAAACGGCTTCCATTTTTTTTGGCAAACATGTCAAAAATTAATGCTATAAGTGGCTATTATTTTGGTAGCTTTGCAAAGGTAAGCTGATTTTATTCATAACGAGAACAAATTCATTTAATTTAATGATAAATTATATGTCACTCAAACTACCTGTTATAGCGATGGTTGTTGACAACATAAGTAAAAACACTCTGACAGCAGGTACCTGAGGATGACACATATGCGTCGAAACTAGTTGTGCTATTGAAAATAAATAGTGAGAAAATACCTAGTCTTCTTAGTATCATGAATATTTTCCACGAAGTCACGCCTGAACTCACCGAGTTAATAAAATACTCTTGACAATTGGTCAATTCCTCACAATTGAATTAAAAAAACGTACGACGTGTTTCGCCTCATCTGGTACACTAATCTCTCTGCTACTGTCGGAATTTTTATTGTAAATACTCGAGTTTAAGCTTTAATAACAAACGACCCTATAGGCCTAGTGTAAAACAAGTTGCACCTTTAATCGAAGCCTGTTATGTTGTCCAAGTACCACGATTGAGACCTTCAAAACAAGCACAAATTTCCTATTGTACGTTTATCCTGGGCTGAGAGAAAGTTACTTATGAAAAATTATTAGAACTTATTTTGCGTGATTGAAAAATTGCAACTTGAGTATTACACTTCCTGCATAAATGATAATCACTTTATAGTGCGCAAGGAGAAATAGGCATTGTAATATATACATTAGGAGGAGAATGACCCTGGTGAAGGAAACGTTCAGTAATAGAAGGGAACTGATGACTAAGGCTTCGGTTAAGGGTATAAAAAATAGGCTGATGATGAGCTTGATATGGAGTATTGCGATGTTTGGGGTAGAAACTTGGATCCTGAGAAAGGGATGCGTGAATAGGCTTTCGGCGTTTGAAGTGTGGGTGTGGAGAAGGATGGAGATGGTGCGGTGGACGGAAAAGAAGACTAACGAGGATGTGCTTGATGTGGTGAGTGAGAAGTGGAAATTTATGGATGAGATCAGGAAGAGGAAAGGTAGACGGTTGGAGGCGGCAGTGAGGAGCGAAGGGTTGATGAAGGCTGTGATAGAGAGGAGGATGTTTTGTGAGCGGGGAAGGGGAAAAATAAGAATTGAATTCATGGCCGGGATGATGATTGGTAGGGTTGAAGCTGAGGCGAGGAAAGAAATATTATCGCTGTACGGGGACCTGTCCAAGTGAAAGTCTATTATAATTTTTTTACTTAATTCTATTTAAAAGCTGCCGTAACAGCAAGCTCACCTAATTTAATCAGTTATTCATCTTTTATTTGTATGGTCCCGATAATGGGGGGAGGAGTTTGGCTCGTGATTGAGGCGTGCGCGACGTCAATCTATCGATTGAGAGTGTAATTGAAATGCCCGGAGGTGATGGGGACCCTGATGTTGGGGGTGGGAGGCGGAGTGAGGGGCCTCGGTTGGTTGTCATTGGGGTGGAGGGGAATATGCGCGGCTGAATGTGCCGGTGATTCTTTCGGGAGGTCCGGGGAACGGAAGAGGGAAGCTCTGGACTCCTCCGAGAAAATTTATGTTTGCCGCTTCTGACACTTCTATTAAAAAAGAGGCATCAAGCGGCGACCTCCTCAATTCTGGAAACGGCCGGAAAATTATTTTTTTATCTTGTTGATCTTCGATCGAAAGACTTTCTTAGTTGTGCGAAAGTTGCTTCTCGAGGGTTGGTCTTCAATAAAACATTTTTGAATACATCTCTCTAACTTTTTTCTATGAATTTTGGCTTCATTAGGGCTACAATAATAAACAAGTAAAAGATAAATAAATTATTTTAAACTGATGAGACATAAAACTGTGTCCGTACCTTTAGTTGAAAAATTTATGTGAGTACATTGTTTGTGCAGACATTGGCAGGAACAACCTGAGCACAATGTTTTTGGAAATGGTAACTATGGGTTGGTATTTGTTCATGGTTACTATACGTTTTGCTCAGCAAACTTATTTTCAATGGAATCGTAAAACTAAATATTTAAAAAAAAATCGTTTAATTTTAGATTTATGGGGCTCTCAACCTCCGAGTGGTATATTTATTCATCAATAGGGAGTTCCAATTAATAGTATTTTGAAAGGAACAAGGATTTTTGCCATTTTTTGTCACTTTAATAATTACACAGTTTTATAATTTACTCTCGTTGTAATTTAAGAACGTTTAATGAAATATTTAGTTGGTCAAAATAGTAATTTATCATGCCTTATAAGTCAGTTGTAGTGATTTAAATAAAGGCATTTAAAATTTGAGTCTAGGAGTTAATATCATTATTATATGATTTTTTAATTAATAATTCTACCAAACAAAACATTAAATAACTTCATCTGGCGCCATCTACTTCTGCAAACAATTAAACAGTCTGGAACTCAGTGTAGCTCTCTGAGATCGATCAAACGGTATGGGTACCAATCATGAAAAGATTTAACGCTCAATCGCAACTAACAAAAAAGTATGAAATTGCCCTAGGTAGTCTCAAGTATTTTTGTAATCGGATGAAGGAAAGACCCGCAGAATCGTATCAAAAGTTTTGAAATTTCGAAATGTTTAGCTGTTTTCCGATTGTTCGTGGAGATAACGAAGCTCTCGTCTTATTTTACTGCTTTTCTATAGATATCAACTACTTATTAAACTGTTTATATGTTTTTTTCTAAAATATTTTCTATTTTCACCCCGTAGTTTCCGATATACGGTCACTAGAGGGAACGCATGCCTCCCAGGTCACGGGGCGCGACCTTTCGCACCAACGCCCAAATCTCTCTTCCTCGGTCCTGAAAATTACTCGGCTCTAAATAAATTTTTTCTCGATTGTTACACACATATGGGTCATAGAAATCATGCATATACAATGCGTAACATTTTTTGATGTAATCGTTGAAATATTCCACGTCCAGGCTTATGAACATCAGAACTATATGGATTACTCGGGATGGATACTTTGGTTATATTGTTAGTGCGAAACACTTCAGTTTGCGGCAATTAAATGAATTCATTTGTGTCTGTCATAAATTCTATGCAATACAATGCAATATGCGTTCAATTTGTTGTAATTCAGTTCAATATTTGGCAAATTTGATTGAATACAATATGTATTGTGCCTACATTATGTTGCAGATAAAGTCCTGCTAAGCCTAAGGCTTGTCAGCAGGTGATCTTTGTTGTAGTGTCCACCGGATTACCAATCAAGTATTCATGCAGATTTTAAAAAATCACCTACCTCAAATTAAAAAAAATGTTTACAACCGGAGTGGATAATTTTTCACCCAAATTCCAAAGAAAGAAATAGATTTTATCAGCAGATACATTTTTTTAAAAATATTTTATTGGTTCGTTCTGTCAAATAAACTGTGATCATTCTTTTATAATTCCGTTTCCGATTCTGAAATTCCAGACCAGAAGATCTGGATCCATGTTTTATTCATCAAACGAATACTTATTGAATTTGTTGGAAGTAGTTTAGCTATTCGTTCATTATCCTCACTTGAATATTCAGCTTGTGTGTCTTATTCATAGTTTATCTCGTATCCCTCGCTTCTCGGTAATTCGCCCGGAATATCCTCTCCACTTCCCTCTTAAAGGTTCAGCAGACAGCTCTAAAACAAGTATCACTCTATCATGGCAAACCTGATATCCAAATATAAAATGTACGTTGAAAGATAACTATCAAGTTAAAAATCTCAAGTTAAATATGGTGAATGGTAAATAAAAATGGCATTTTCCCATAGTTCAAGAGCTGATTACACCCTAACTAACAATGAGTGTTAATAACCAGACTGTCGAGCACTCAACTTCCTTAACTTTATTTTCGTCGCCATGTTGATTTTTGATGAAAACAAAAGTGGATGTAATAAGCTTCGTTCCACCGAGAGTGGCATTGTCTTCTGGAGAAATTGAAAAAAAAAATGTCCGAAGATGAGTTGACCAGGGCAATATTCGACTACAAATGGCTATTCTCTCAGGAACCGTTGAACGGAATGTCCACATATGAGGACAGGAGGACCGGAGAAGCCGTTCTGTCTGCTTTCATACGTTACGTTGTGGTTTTCTAGCACTCACTGAATTATCCAACTATTCGGCACATTAAAATATGATGGTGAAAACCTGCTTTTAACAAATAGTTTATTTCCTGGGCGGCATACTTCTACGTGAAATTGCATCGTATACCATTGCAAGATTCCTTAAATTTTTCTGAATCCTCCTTACCTGCCCGGACATTTACATTGATAATCACTCTCGGTTTATACCCTTTTTAATTTTTGTGTATAAAATATGAAAATAATCCAATTATTCCATTATTTATGCTGAATAAATTCAAATTCCTGTTGATTTCTTTCCGTTATTTTGCCCTGCAAACTTTTGAAAAATTTTGAAGTCTAAAAATAGGACTATTTTCATATAAATGAAGCAATTTCTTTTGGGAATGCGAACCGTCTTTCGGGTTTCGCGTCGCATTTATAGTGGGATCTTCATTACAAAACTTAATCTGCCAGATTTTTATTTACCTTACCGGTAACTGGCCATCGAAAGACCCAAGTGGCAGCTATCTTGGGGCGAGGAAATCCAATCGAAGTGCCAAACAGCTTAATACGCTTTCTGGTTTGCTGTATACAAAGGGGTGATTTGAGCGAATCTCGTCCAGGGGCCGTAATGCTACTTGACGCTGTAATTCAAGCCTCCACATAAGCGATGTCTCGAATTACCGTTTCTTCTTCTGCGGATGAGGGAAACCTTTTACGGAAATTAAATCCGTTCTGGCCGTATTATATTTCCACTTCGCGTTGATTAGTGCACCGGAAGCTTTCGTGGTGTACTCCAGTAATGAAATAGAATTACTGAGAATGATTTTTCTGTTTCTCAAGTTCTACGGCTCATAAGGTAGAGTAGATCCGTAGTATCCAATACCTCTTTTTCCATTTCGCCGGTGTGGCGTAATTTGGATTGAAAATTTCATTGTTCATCTTTGGATATGTATCCCGAATCTATTTGAGGACTGTAACATTTCAGAACCTAGATTCTCCAGATTTTTCCGCAGGCATAACTTAAAATTATTTCATTTCGCTGGGTAAAAGCAGGATATCCTTTTTCAGCTACTGTTGTAATGAAAAGCAAGTGACTCTCAAGTTCTCTGTGTTTACTGCGGCCTCATCGTAGCGATATGCGTGGCTATCTGAAGGCAAGCCCATTCCTGAAGCGTTCAATGAATTGCAATGACTTCGTCTTATTCAGAAACAAGAGATACACTTTAAACCCCAAGAAGATGTTTAGTCCACTTCCAAGTACGCGTGAAAAGCGACCTATCATCTAGTTTTTGCTAATGATTGAAGAAAGCATTGCCTTCTTTGTTAAATGAATCTAGCTCCGTTTCAGTTAATTTTATTCGTTGGAAAGTACATAGAAATACAATTTGAAATGCTTTAACCTTAGACTTGATTTGTAGAGCAATTTTTATGCGTTTTGCCTAACGTTTTTCCTAAACTATAAATAATACTTCTACCTCGGTTCACCCTTTTCATAGGATGGTAACTTAAGATCTAAATTTTTTAAAATAAGACGTATTTTTCTACCTTTTTCTTTACTTCCATTGAGTGGCACGAATGATTTACAGAGAATCACTCAAATTATAAAAATGACTAGAAAGGAGCATAACAGCTTGTTTCTTATTCTTCTTCGGAGCACTGTTGACTGTTGAACAGAGCGCTGTTGCTCTTGTAGGTATCTTCGAAGTAGTTTTCATGTCTTTATGACGGAAACAATTGCCTCATTCAATAATGCATTCTTGCCGTCATTCCCTTGTCTCATTAACTGATTGCGTAATTCTTATCCTTCGCGAGGGAAATCATTCTCCAAGGAATAACGAGTGCGATTTCGAGCTCATCTGCAAGTGATGCGACGACTGAAATTTGTTTTTCTCTTTGCATTTGAGCTCTGGCAAGAAGGTTTCTTTGTCTCCTCTCCTGGTGGCGTCTCAATACATTAGAGGTTGCACTCTAAATTCAGAATCCAAACTCCATACAAAATTCCCTATATTTCGCTGTCAGAACTGCAGTAGAGCGTAAATTTAAATTTACTCTAGTCTTATAAACAAGGCACCCATGGAGCCTTGCATTTGATATTACTTTTTGAGTGTCACTTTGATCCTCACTGCATGTATTCTGTCGGCATTAGTCATTTCCATTTTCAAACTTCATCTATCTTTCGCCTATTTTTGTTCGCCGGACTATTTTTGTGTTCGTTAAAAACTGCTACGAACGAGCATATAGTGTTACACAACTGTTGGAGGGATTAAGGTGGGAGCCCGTAGAGACTAGGAAGCTGCACGCTAGGCATAGGCTGCTTGATAAATTCAGAACTGATATTTTTCAGAGCGACACAGAGAATATTATCATGACGCCTCACTACATTTCTAGGTCTGACAGATGCGATAAAATAAGAGAGATACTCTGCCGAACAGATAGGTACAAAAACTCGTACTTTCCGCGCACAATAAGCGACCACAATAGAAACTGAGCTCCTCCAAACACACTTTCATAACATATTTCACCTCCTAAACTTTTACATCTTTACACGGCTAGTGACCTACCACCCCCTGCCCCACGTCCATGCGGCGGATCGCGGGGTAGTATGTAGATGTAGATGTTGCAGTACGAGCTCGTGCTCTGCGCTAGATGACAACAGTAAAAGTGCAGTACATTCTCGGATCCCGCAGGTTGAATCAATCAAACAATTTAATCATCAAGATTACCATACATTTATATGCACAATGTAATTACTTGTGTGCAAAATTTAATGAAAATTTCAGGCAGTCAATTCACAAAATAAAATAAACGTTGAAGTGGGTGTTGACATTAATTATACTCAGCATAGTTTCTTTAATCTTGTTTGGTCTTGTTGAGCCGGATTCTTGGCAAGTCACCTGTTGCCAGTTTTATTACATTACGTTCCAATTATGTCTTTTTGCAGTCAACATGAAGTAATCGGTGCACATATAACATTTATTTATTGTGTACACATAAACATTTTGAAATGCATTACTTTTTATATATGTGTACTCATTACTATCGTCTTCACCACGATTAGGTATTACGATCAGCGAAGTTATGAATGAAGCTGAAGATGCTGTAAGAAGCGAAACTGATCGGAATAATTTTTATCACGGTGGAAGTTGCCTATTTTTTCGTACTTAGAACCTGCTTAGCGCGTGCACACCTTGGGGTGGAATGCATGTATATTGTTCTTTTAACGGGGAACGTCTATTAAGGCGCTTGAAGAGTCCAAGAGTCCACTGTTGGAGGAGTTCCTCTCTCCCTCCCAAGTAGGGCTACTTCCCAGAAGAGTATCGTATTCCTTGGTTTTCCGTTTATATGCAACGAGGTAGATGCTTAAGGTAGTTTGAGCGAAATATCATTTTGCCAAGAAATCGATAAATTTGGTCTCATTTTAG
The DNA here is from genome assembly GCA_963169105.1 of Ceriagrion tenellum. NCBI lineage: Eukaryota > Metazoa > Arthropoda > Insecta > Odonata > Coenagrionidae > Ceriagrion > Ceriagrion tenellum. The sequence goes on from OY720640.1 coordinate 138,869,290, forward strand.
AGGAAAATATCTCTCCCTTCTAATGACACCAAAAATTCAACCCCTTACCACATTACTTACGGAGACATTTGCCAAAAAATTCTAGCCCTTATACACGGGAAATGGTACGTGCATGCACTCCAGAGAGACCTTATATTAAAAATGAGGCATTCCGTACACTTAGACGTCGTAAAAAAACTAAAAGCGTGTAGTTTGTATGTTTTCTGAACTATTGTTGAAAATTAATGATATTGTCACCGCAATAGGTTCTTGGGTGTCACAAAAAACCTTCCGTTTTGAAGGATTTTCGAACGCACCGCGCGAGAAAAATGAGTCAAGCTAAAGGCTAATTTAAATATTTTCATTTGATTACTCACTATTTCTGTCATATGAAACTATATTATTGTTCCATTAATAATGCAATATTTAATTCATGTGTCCTACAGCTGGTGAAATTAAAACGTAGAATTCGAATATGGTCTCTATCATGACTAGGGAACTATCTCGCTTGGACTATCTTAAGCTCTTAATGTTTCGTCCGTCGTAATCACATCTTTTGCATAAGACCAAGTAGTCATTTGGAAGAAGCCATTCCGTTTGCAGATAAAGGTTCTATTATAATACTAGTCACGGAATAGGACAACTATAATGTAGCTTTAATGTATTTGCTGTGTAATCTATGCATAGATGATCTTTTGAGGAAATGACAGAGGACAAGGTAGCAGCAGGGACGTTTGAATTCTCAAATACATTGCCAATTGCCGAAGACCAAGTTATTACACATGATAGATAGGTAAACGGCGGTTCACGTATGACTCGGATTGAGTGACATACATAAACTGAAAGCATCAGGAGCTGAAACAATAACTTCAGCATTCTTACGGAGCGACCCATTAAGATCAAAAATCGTCATAGAAGAACTGGAACGGGTGTCTCATCTCCGGTGTTTGAAAGGCGATATAATTATATCATACGACGAGGACAAAGATATCGCAAATAAAATTGACATATTATAGAGGATATGTGGGACGATATGAAGAACTTGCAATGCCAGGAAAGAAACCTTGATTTGATTTTATAAATTCATACTGTGTTGCATGGCTCAGGATTTTAGGCAGCAAAACAAAGAAATAAGACAAATTAAGTAATGAGAAATGAAATTTCCTTGAACTGTAGCAGGGTGTGAGAGGTTTGACAAATTAAGGCACACATGTATAAGAAAATAACCAGGCTTTGGTCCTATTGATGTAAGTTAGCTGAGTACAAAATAGGCTGAAAGAGCTTGGATTACAACTGCCAAAGAAATATTAACCAACGCAAGCTTTAGGGTAGAAGTTTTTGGATAGAAGTTGTGTCGGAAGACCAGGAATGAGATGGTTAAGTGTAGCCGGAACAGATGTAATCCTAAACCTGGAAAGATGAAGAAGTTAATGTAGCCCCGGTGCTAACTAACTCGAGTAGGATATTATAAGGTTAAGAAATTCTATCAAAAATGTGGAGGTAATACCTATGCATATAAGTTATATGATCTTTTATACGTACTAGGAAGACGATTGGTTTGATTTTTTTAAAACAAATACTGTGACGACAGACGTGACACGCGGCAGCGGATCTCATAGGTTCGAGCGTGGGTCACGAGAACCCTGTAGCTCTGCGACTTGAGGCATGCGGTGTCTCTCCGAGAGAGTGTCTCGAGGCCTTACCCTTTGGATTACGGGGCAGAATTGGACAATATTTGAGGAGGAACTTGTCGAATCTATTATAAGGTATGTGGTAAGTAGTGAAAAGCGGTTAAAAACGGCGTAATCGCCGAGAATTACCGGAAATTAGCTGTAAATGCCAAATTTTCAAAACTTTGGTTGCGATGCGGCACGTCTTTTCTCTATCCGATAACAATTATGTTGCATACAATTTATTATCTATCCAAGTAGAGCAAAATCAGGGGGTATCCTAAAATAAATTCGAATTAAAAAAAGAATAAGCTCCTCCCTATTGCCTCATCCTTCCGTTATGAATTGAGATCTGCGTCACAGTCGAGCGGAATATTTGATCCGCACGGCAGTGCATTAACTTTCTGCCGATAAATTTTCCCTCCCGAAGTTTACCAAAAATTCTTCTGCCGTACTATCGATTTCTGCCCTACTACCAAACTTCCGGGGACCAAATGACCGTTCATTAAATGCATATTCACGAAATGGCAAAATTTCTGGAAAATAATTTTCGTGGATACGAATTGTCCTTTTGCGACTTGTTGGGTACGCCATGTCGGGTACGAATTGACTTGAAACTCGACGTGGGCGCTAGGCCCTTGACTTGGCATACGAGTTGGTTTTGCGGGAGGAAGTTATATATCATATATCTGTTTACTCACATGGAAACAGTATTTGAAAACATTCCCGTGGAGCGTGTCACTTTATGAATCATAAGCATGGACTGCTGGAGAAACAGGCCAGAAACGCTTTTGAAACTTGGTGCTCTCGAAGGGTACTGTTGATCTAATGGGCGGACAAAAAAGATATGATGAAGTTATTCGAATAGTAGAAGAGGAAAGGGCCCATTTCAGAAAAGAAGTGCGAGATGGATCGGGCACATTCTGAGGTACATTGGCTTTCATAAGTATATTATTGAAGGAAAAATTGATAGAAAATTACGTAGCAGGAGGCCCAGAAATAGATACGTTGAGCAAATAAAGAGGGGAGAGCGTACCAAGAGCTGACAGAGGGAGTAAGGGAACAAGCAATTGATTGGGGAAGATGGAAGGCTGCAGTCAACCAGCCTTTGGAAACGACAAATGATGATGTTGATGAACAGTGTACTCACTGGACCGTAATTTATTCGCAATATTAATGGCATTTGCCCCACTGATTGGAGAGGAAATAAACGTTTATATATTTTTTTATTTCCTCTCTTTTTTTAGGAATTAATTATTGCCGGAATAAAATATCGTCCGCTCGCTTCCGGAACGCCGGCAAAGGGCCTTCTCATTCTTGCTAATGAACGATTATTAATAGTCTTAAAAAGTTCCGCTCATTAAATGCCTAACTCCCCCCTTACCCGTCTCCTGAGTGGCGAGCAAACAATGTCACTCCTCCCCACGCCCGCAGAAGTGGGCTTCCTCCACTTCTTCCCCACCCCCTCCCCCCCGCGCCACCCTCTTGAAGAGGCGGAGAGAAGCCTCCCTTATTACATTGCCGCGCTCGGCGCCGACCAAAGCAATATTACTATCGCCTTGTCTGCAGCCTCCCCTGTGCAAAAGGTGGCAGAGTCGAAATGAAATGCAAGACTTCTTTTCTTATTTTTACAGCCGAACCGGGATAAGTGAGAACTTGATCAGCGAGAAAACTCTTTAAATGAACCTATTCCTCAGGCCTCTTCATTTTCACCCCCCAATAACCTCTACACATGAGAATATGAGGACTAAAAGGAGTCGTATTTCTCAACCTGACCTCTATACATGCGATACCGCCTTGCCCTACACTTCTATATAAGCGACTCTGCACTCTTGGAAATGCAACACCTTTTTTACATGTCTGGGTAATTGTATTAGTGAAAACCTCTGTGAGTGACCTTTATTAGCAAGAAAAAATGCCGGTTTCTTGGACTCTTGCTTATACAGCTTCCACTGTTGTTTAAATGACGTTTTACGTTTTATTTAAAAAATACTCCTTACCGTTCAATATTAAACTGGAAGTGGATGGTCGTGCAATTTTTTCCAAGCACTCGTGGGACTCGTTTTTTTTGGAATTTCCTCAAAATGACGGTCGAAGTCATCTGGACGGCTGAAGTTGTGTCAAAATGCTGTCGCTTTGTCGCCAATTTCAGTTCCTTTTTTCAACCAGCGAGAAACCTTGTGGAATCTAGCGAATGCGGGTCGTGGTCGAATACCACCTTACGTTTTTCAACCGGCCAATCGTGTGCAATCTTCCCATTGTACGCCGGTGCATTGTCATGCGACAAAGAGCCTTCGTCCTGAAACTCGGCTCCAACTCTAGTTCACCTTTTGATCTTCTGGCTAGAATTATTTTTGGCTAATCACTTGCGAATCTAAGACAGCTGTGATAAGAATCATTTATTCGTCTTTTTTTGTTTGTCTCTCACTTAGGAGACTTCCATTTTGAACTTAGGCTTGTGGCTTGAAGTGGTTCATGCTGAAGTTACTCTGTTCAATCACATATTACATATAATTCTCGATTTGAATTGTCTCAATAATTGAGGCTCCTTTCATGTCTTTCCGTTGCTCTACTTCGAATTTCTCTCGCTTGTTTTTCTGCGGTTCTAAGCGAGCGGAGACTCTAAGCGTTTCTCTTTATATGAGATGGATAGTGGATTTAGACATGCAATTTAGCTCCTCAATTGGCCTGGTAGTCAAGTAAATTACCCAGTAAAGTAATAGAAAATTTTCGCATGGCCCGCTAAAAGCATTTTGTTGTCCTCTTCTTTAGTGGACTTAACTATTTTTCTTTTCTCTCATAGATAGATAGATACGTACCACAAAGTGACGTCAGAAACGAGTAAGTCTAGTCTAATAAAGATTATTCCTCAGAAGCTTTGCCACTTTTTGGAAGTTATGCGGCAAACAACCCCTATCGCGCTGTAGCCTTGCTATCTTCTCCTGTTACGAGAAGAATGTGCTACATTCCGTCTCCACCGTTGTACGAGGCTCTTTCGAGACGGCGAATCTTAGGAGTAGGTATGCCATGCGTCCGTCTGCGTTCCCAAGCCAGTGCGTACCCAGTGAGGTGGGTCCCCTTCCTCAACCACGGGGTTACTTCCTCCTATCCATAAACTGCCTCTCTCGGACCTCGGGTCCTCTGTCAACTGATTGCATTTTCAGTGGTTTTTACAAACTTGGATTTGTTGAAAAACTGAAAAATATAGTCTCTAAAACGAATTCCTTGTATTTCAACGAGCTTTTTTAAATTTTAAACGAAAGTCTTGCGTTAATATTAACTGGTTGAGGGTATTTGTGCCGTTGATTAAAATGTCAGAGTTCGGTATCAGAACTTCGTTATTATTAACGCTAGAATTTCATTAAAAAATTGCAAACGCTTAAAAAAATAACGGGAGTCTATTTCCAAGCATAAATTTTCGGAGTATATCATAATTATTTGTTAAGAAAAACCAATGGAAATATACAGTGAGTTGACCGGGGATTTATGCTTTGTAGGGGTGCTAATGAGTCGCAGGGTCGCGCTCAATTGCCGAGTTAAGGGCCTGGACTCTCGCTGAGCAGGGTCTCGAAGGGTTACATTGTACTCGGTAACAACATACCTGGGTTTATTGTTTCGGCGGCGGTCTCTCCCCTTTACGCCGCGTCGGCTATTGCTGGCATTCGCTATTTTGCGTGGGAAATTCCTCGTCGACTACAGCCGACATTTGGCGCGAAAGGGATACGCCAGCGGTTCATGCAGAGAGCCCCAAGAGCTCGAAACATGTTGGTTAAGGGTCCATTCAAGGAGGTACTTCAGTAGGACGTGATTGGAGGGGAAGGGGAGTGGGACCAATTTTACGCCGTCTTGCGTTGGAAGCAAAGGGGGTCCAAAATTATATTCCTTCGATTTTAATGCTCCCGGTGAGATCTGATTTGCACCACTTCAAGAAGAATCATCGAACGAAAAATAAGTTTGCCTCCAAGCATGTAGCACGTAGCACTGTGGTCTGGATCCGAAAAAGGCAACCTGAAGTTATCTTTTTAATTTCTTGAAAATCACTTTAAACGTGCGGTTTGCGTCGTGCTATGTCTGGGTCATCTCGTAGAATCCACAGTTTTGCAGTTTATGAATTATTATCCTCGGTAAATTGCTTCAAGAAGCGCTACATCCAATGAAAATGTGTTTTAAATTCTTTAATATTTTTTACTATATCAGGTCATTAAAATTGGCATAACGAGTCAAAAAATAGCTTTGCGAACATCACACTATCGGATGGGATGGTTTTAATCTTTCATTAATAGTGGCGTTAGTTGATAAAGCTCGTGAAGAGAGATCAACTTTTATTGAAGATTTCGTATTACTGTTGGGTTACAAAAATTGAGAAAGGAAGAAAATCGAGGAAGCGCTTGGTTCACTGTGGTTGAGGAGAGGAAACTGCACACACGAGGATGCGCCCCGCAACGCAACCGCATATATTGGTAATATTGCTTGCAGGCGAGGTCATTTGGTACCGATGGTTCAGGAAGAATTTCTGTTCGACTCAGTGAAAGAGATTCAGAGCACACTCCCAGTGAAATTAGAATTTCCAAATGACATGTGATATGGACATGTCATGGACATGTCAAATGACATATCCATGTCATGACCAACGAATTGGAAAAACAAATTTAGGTATTTCTTTTTCAAATTTTTATTTCTTTTGGCGTTCACAATGTTTTATGTGAACTCATGTCATCATCAGAGCCGTATTTACAGAACTCACCACGGCACCCAGCATCAAGTGATGTAGTGTCTAAGTATTGCTCTGTATATATCGCAGCCATTGAGCGGCTCCTTGAATTGAAGTCAACGAGGGGCGAAACGTGACAATAATGATCCTCATAGCGCTCGATATCTAACGAGTACATTGTTCCGTGGCAGACATATTATTGCCTCAACATCCAATTATCTTGATTGATACCTGGGTGCATATTACGTAACATTTGGATTGTTATATATCGATTGATATTAAGTCTATTTTTTAGCCCCATTCCACGCATCAGCGACCTGAGCTTAAGAACTTGATCGTCGAACGAGTGATAAATGTGGCAACATCAGATCCTATCTTTCATAGAACCTTCCTTTCGCTTATTACGATAATTAAGGCTCAGGCGATGGTGTGAGATGGAATCGAAGCGCGTCGCGAATATGGTAGGGTCAATCCGTACGTAATGGATATTCCATATATTTTATATTACCCACACATTTTTAGTCAAATACGTTTTTACATCCATTTCAAGACCAGAAGTAACCCAAAAGGGATTGTCTTAGTGAGTAAGGCAAGTTTTGTTTCTGTACTTGAATTTATAAAAGTGCAGTCAATAATTATGATATGCAACAAACGTTCGGTAACTCTGAACATGCTATTGTAGGTACTTAATAATCAACAAAAACCATGGCCCTCAAAGATACCTTTTAAAAAGGTAAAAACAATTTCTGCAATTGGCAATGTAAATATTATTTTAGCCAATACTTTGAATCAATATAATGAGAAATAAATCTGAAAATATTTCAGTTAGCTCTGCACCGAATATTTCACAGATTTCGTAACGGATATTGAACAATTTTCATTCTTATTTATAAAACTCTATAAATTGTTTACTAGATTATTCAGTCACCTTTTTTATGTTTGAATCTTGTAATAAAGAGTATTCCCTTATATAAAGTCCTCATAACATGCATGCTGTTCATAAAAAATAATCTTACTTTTTTTTTGTTTTCTGGTTTTCCAGTATTTATATTCTGCCGACTGAGCAACTTTAATTGTAGGATTAAATAAGTAGTGCAGTTGATAAAATCATAGTTATATCATATAAAGTAAATATTTTTTACAAAGGAAATGGTTCCAGGCTTGACTTTGTGGAAGTTATCCATAGTAGATTAAATAAAACTAACTTTGTGCACTCCACTAAAGGTTTATTAACACGACCCGGGTTTCGACACTTCCTGTCATCTTCAGGACCTGAAGATGGCATGAAGTGTCGAAACCCGGGTCGTGTTAATATACCTCTAGTGGAGTATACAAAATTAGTTTTATTTTATCTGCTAAATTTATTTTCATTATTAAACTATCTTTGAACGAAATCTTAAGAATCTTATCATGGTTAATGAAGTTTTATCATTTTACATAAATTTCTTCTCTATACGGATTGGCTGTACACTGAATGAAAAAGCTGTGGAAAATTACAATTTGTGTTCGGATGCCATCGCTCGTCGAATACTCGAATGAATCCCCTCTTCTCTCGAGGACCGAGTATCTCCGACACTTGTTCCTCCGGATGGCTCCGTCTCATCCATTCGTCGGAATGCTCCCGTCGGCGGCCGCCTCCGCCTCGCCCCCCCCTCGATCCCCTGAGTCTCTCGGCACCCACCCGCCCCTCGTCAAGAGGTGCCACTCCCTCCCTTTCCCCCGCCTACCATCCCCCCTCCCCCAACCCCCTCCGCCGCCCATGCTCTGGCCTCGGCCGAGGAGGTTCCCTCCGCGCTGGAAATTCGATTCGGAATTTGATTCCGAAAGTTATGCGGATGAATTTGCGGTGCACAGATCCCCTCTCGCACCCCCCTTTCCCCTTCCTCCCCACAGGCCTTTTGGGGGTGGGGGCTGCCCTTATAGTTCCTCCCCTTCCTTCAGAGACCTTGTCGGGTTCATCTACATACTACCCTGCGAGCCGACACTTGGACGTGTGGCAGGGGGTGTCAGGACACCAGTCGTGTTAAGATGTAAAGGAGATGACATGACTAAAAAGAGAGAACTCTTAGTATTTTCCACGCTTAAAACTTCAATTCCCGACCCAGGTTTCTAACCAGGGCAGACAAAGGGAACAGTATGGGTGTTTTAGCGAAGAGTGATTTTGTTAAAAAAGTAGATACTATCATTTTTAAGCGACGATCAGTTTGTGACCTTTCCAAAAGATCCGACCGCATGCTTTCAAAAGAAGTTAAAAGATACCTTATCTGTGTGTTCTTCCCTGGTTTGTCCACCTCAGAAGTGGAAATTTGTTAATATGAACCCATTGCCCCCGAGACTCGTATGTGCTACCAAAAACCCATAAAGAGGGAGAACCCATTAGACCAATTGTTTCTCACCTCTCTGCACCCTCGCATAAAATCGCTTCAAAATTAAACTCTCTCCTTTGAGAGTAATCCCGCTTTAAACTTTAGTGGACAGTAGAAAACTCCACCGAACTTGCCCAGAAATTGTCACGACTAAACCCCCCCCCCCCAGCTCAAAGCTCATCTCTTTTGACGTAACAAACTTGTTCACGTCTGTCCCGGCTCAGGAGGCAGTCTCCTTGACCTTAACCCTAGTTAAAGATACAAACCCAAATCCTCGACTGACCTTAGAATTAGAACTCTTGTTGCAATTATGTTTAAGCCAAAATTATTTCGTGGTCGACGGTACTTTTTATAAACAAACTCATGGCCTTGCATTGGGATCACCATTATCTCCATTATTAGCAGACATTTTTATGAACAATTTAGAGGGAAAACTTTTTAACTCCAATAATATTCTTGTCAAGAACGTTTTTTATTGGTTCCGACCGATATGTCGACGATGAGCTGTGTGTATGGACTGGCAGTCTTCGTCAACTAGACAGGTTTTTAAATGCTTTAAACAATTTACACCATTCTATAAAGTTCACGGTAGAGACAGGAGGAAATAAGATTAATTTCCTTGACCTAATAATAGACATAACGAATGGCTAACATGAATTCTCCATCTTCCGCAAACCCACATATACTGACGCAGTTATTTCTAATGATTCTTGCCATCACCATTCCCACAAGCGTTCTAGCTTTTATTCCATGATTCACCGCCTTGTTTCTATACCACTATCCGAGCCCAACTTCCAATCCGAGTTGAACATAATCAAATTGATCGCTTTCAATAACCGGTATAAGACAGAATTAATTGACAAAATATTAAAACGTGTAACTAAGTAAGAAACTATTAAATTAATCACTTCACACAGTTTTTACAAACATGACGAGCCACTCAAACGATGGTGTAAACTTCCCTTTCTTGGGAACATATCTTATAAATTAATTGACGCCTTCCCAAAGAACAAGTTTAATGTTTCATTTTACACCCCAAAAACTTTGGGCAAATTGTTGTTCAACTCAAAGGACGAAGTGACACCTGTGAACAAAAGTGGTGTATATAAGCTTAATTGTACTACTCCCAATTGTATTTCACAATATATTAGACAAAGTGGTCAAGCTCTTTAAGGGCTCGAGATCATAAAACGTGTCGGGTGAAGGGAGATATCTCGTCAACCTTTGCCAAACATATAATCGAGGAGGACCATACAAGTGACTTTTGCCGGAAGTGCTACATATTGAGAAGAAAGGGACCAAATTGGACTACTTAGAACATTTTGAAATTTTGAAAGCTGCCAAAAATATGTGTGAATCCCCTGAATGAATGTGTATTTCCCTCCCACTCTCCCCTATTATCCATACCTTTCCCCCACCACCTCCCACTGACCGTGACGCACGTCTCTGACGTGAACCAACCACTTCTTCCCCCACCCCTCCCAAGATCTATATATTAACTCGCATACCATGTATAATGTACCTTTGAAAATGGTTGCAAGGCAATCGAAACCTGGGTCGGGAATTAAAGTTTTAAGTGTGGAAAATACTAAGAGTTCTCTCTTTTTAGTCATGTCAGTAGTGTCATTCCACAAAGTTACGCCTTCAACCATGAAGTTGATTCGTGATGCAAAGGAGATCGTTGTTGGGAGGTGAAGTAGGGAAGCGTATTAATGGGAGTGTTTTGAGAGGAGCTCAGTGTTTTTAATGGTTTCTTATTTTGCGTGGGGAGAGCAATATTTTTAAACTCTCTGTTCGGCAACGTATCTCTCTATTTTTAACGCTTCTGTCGGGCCTTGAGATGTAGTGTGGCGTAAAAATTATATTCTCCGTGCCGCCCTGAATCTCACCTGTCCTGAAAATCTTGAGTCAACTACGCTTAGTGTGCAGCTCCCGCTTGTGTTGATCGCGGGAGAAGTCATGTACGATCTGCATCTTCGATGTAGAGTGCAAACCAACTCAAACGTAAATCCCCGCCAGCCTCGCAATACTCACTCATAATAGGCGAGAATATGTTTTACAATAGAAGGAAAATGGAGTTCACGAGTCGAGGTGGAAATTTCAGAGAGAAAAACTGCTAACGGTTGCTTTGGAGTAAAATTACACTATAGATCCTGGAATTTAAATATACTGGGAAATGATTGGATAATTTTTTGAATCATAGTACTTCGGGATCGTCCTGGAACAAAATTTAAATTTTTTTCCAACCATATATTTGTTACAACGTTTATAGTAATTTTAAAAATTGAGGAAGGTTTTTGTCTAACCGTATAGGCTCTTAGTATCTAAGTATAGCTCATTATGAATATACAAGGCAGTAGCATCATATTTAGCTGTGAAGTGTGAGAACCTAATTCTCTCCACAGTTAAGTTGTGAGAAAAATAAATGAAACGTAAGGGTGCTACCTGCTCTAGATGAATCTAAGTTGTAGCACTGTAAGCCACGCGGTACTCTTAGTAGTAGCGGGGTTACCCTCATTAAGTATGAAATATCGTAACGAATGGCAATATCGGATCTCATTTTGAAAGGAGAAGCAAGCTTCATTGTAGATGAATTAGATGTGAATATCTCATGGATGAAGAACCGGGAAAAATCATGAGAAATCGTGCTTAGGAAATGGCTAGAAGAATGGATGGCGAATGATCTTGGTCAAGTAACTAAATTGAGCTACCCAAATATAATCCAGCGAAACTATTTGAAAATGAACTGAAATATCAACAAAACACGGGAGTTGTCAGTCCTATCAAAAAATATGAAAAAGGGACATGGACAAACTGCATATGTAGTAACAGGAGGGACTCGGTTGAACACCGAATCTATAAGCGTGAGGAATCGACAATATTGTTATTTGTATCCCAAGCTCTTGTAAGGGGGTGGCTGGGAGAATTAAAATTTCTCTTAAGAGCAGTGTTCAGGGAAATAGAAGCAGCTGATTCTTAAAATAATTCGCTCGGCATCCGCTCAATAAACGGGAGTAGGGGAGGAGGATGAAGGAAAGGAAACCATTGTAAAGCAAGAACTTGCAAGAGAAAAAATCGATACAGGTAAAGGAGGGAAAGAAGTTGAAAATGAAGAGAAGAAAGAAGAAGGAGCCGGAAATTAAAAATGTAATGCCAATTTAAAATAAAATAACGTAGTAAAACTAATTAAAAATTAAATGGATTGGGATAAAGTTTAAGGAACGTAGTAGTAAAAACCTTATCGTAGTTGAAATAGTCCCCTCAGCTTTGCGAGGAAACTTTGTATGGGGAGAGAATTGGAAGAGACTAGGATGCAACATTTTTCGACATTATTCTGTTTCTCGCCCCTTTTTTTAATACTTACTCGTCGTAGTTCAAACCTGCCTGCGCGTGAAGTCTGAATTAAACGGAAAGTAGGTGCACTGTTGTGTTGTGAAGAGAGAAGAGAGTTCATGTAACAGTTCGTATGTCATATGCTTACTTTGAGTTACTTTGAAGGGTAGTCTTCCCACTTTTCCGCCCGATCCTGTTTCCTAGGCTTTTCTCCATCCAGCCGCAGTAGAAGGTAGAAGTAGAAGGGTGACTTGGCACTTCGAATGACACGGCGTGGATTGGTAATGTTGGAGTCGGCAATTACCGTTACGATTCTGCTCAAAATCCCTGGAAGGTTTGTGAACCCATTTGTCTCTCTAGCTTCTTATATTATCGAGTTTTCCCCGCTTTATTAGGAAGTTGCGATAAAAAATATCGAAGTGTTTTACGATAATGTAAACCTCCATCCCTCATGAGCATTCACTTAATCCTATCTTTTTACCTACTTAGGCCTTCTCCTTGAGAAAATGTAAAAGTTTTTCCTGAATAAATATAATTACATTCTACACATTATGAAGTATCAGCTAACTGGCACGCAATTCGAAAGACAAAATGGTAAATACTGATAAAATTAAAGAATGTAGATTTAATGTATTTTGTGTCTTGCTGTGTATTTGGGTCAAACGGATGAGAATTTTTCTTCACGATTGGAAGAAGTCAGAAGATGCCTGAGGATTGGAAATGCCACCTTCATAATTGTCAAACACGCTATTGGAACCCAGCACACCGATATAAATATCCTGCGCTTGGAAGACAATGGAAAAAACTATACACCTCGGAAAAACTTGAAATAATTCAATATTAGAGGATTAAAACCCCTCTTATGAGCGACAACAAATTTTAATCCCACTTCATTTTATTTCGCTCAGTCCCTTCCCCTTTTCCCGTACGATTATTCCCTCGATAGAAGGATTCCCTCTCCAGTAAGTTCCACTTCTTCTTTCCCTCAATCCTTTCCTCTCTTCTCCCTTTGGTCCACACCTTCCAGTCCTCCCTCATTGTGTATATTCCATTTTTTTCAAAATATTACTTTTGGTTTTGAGGATAAAGCAATTGGGAAATCTACCATAACCTTAAATGCTGAAAAGTCCCAATGTCGATACTTGGGCCGTTTTTGAGCTTAGCAAACCGCACAATCATCCCTTACTACCTCGAGCGCATTGGGTGGAGATTGCGTCATATTCACGTCGCTACTTATGCCCGAAGTGTGAACATTCCCTACGTGCAAATGGAAGAGAACAAGTGATTGAAAAAGGCGACTTCTTATGCTCACTGTTCGTTAAGTTAAGAAGGTTTAGGTGTGATAATATGGGCACCCATGGTATATCGTCATTATTGGTAGACTGCTGTTTAGCAGGTCCTCAGTAGCCTCGCCTCCAGATAAATCTGTCTAGTGCCTTCCTCTTCATCCCCGCGTAGCCTGTCTCCTCTTCTAAATCATCTGTCATTTTCTTTCCTCTTCTTCTTCCCCGTTTACCCTTTCCTTCCACCATACCTTCTAATACCCCCTCCATCAAGCAATCTCTTCTTAATATATGTCCCAGCCAGTTTTGCTTCCTTGTCTTAATTGTCTTCTTCAGTCCTCTATCCTCCCCCACTCTTGTCAATACCTCTTCATTTCTCACTCTGTCTGCCCTACTAATATTCAACATTCTTCTCCATGTACACATCTCCAATGACTCAGTCCGTTTTATATCCTTTTTCAAAGCCGTCCATGTCTCACAACCGTACAGTAAGATCATGGTATATAGATAATGACAATAGGTGACAAACCTGAGTGGGACCACGGCCAGTGAATCACTCGCCTCGACGTGGCCACCGCAAAGATACCTGAAAAGAAGGAGCCGTTGTTGGTGTGGTCCGAGCGATTGCTCTTCTCCGTTGACCGCAGGCTATTGAATAGTTTTCTCTCGTTTCGACTCCCTTTTGATGCCCATTTTGTCGTGTGCTGTGGAGCGTGTGAGCGCATTACCATGAAGTGTCCTCTCCCATCGTCGGGCGTAAAGAGAACGACGGTCTTCCCTTCGCTTTGCTTTATTCTCATTGATTCTTTTCGTTCTTCTTTCAGCTCGTCGGTGGGGAGTTCGACATGGAGCTGAACTTCGTCATCCAAGACGCCCAGAACATCAAACACATGCTGGAGTTGCTCGACCACTGCCCGCCAAACCTTCAGGTATGTGGAGTCCATTCCGGACGCTTTTATTTCGGGGGGATATTTCGTTACCACTACTCAAGATCGTTTAAATCATTGTTTCCCCAACATTTTAATACCCTATAGTTTAAACCTATAACTTACGTCCCACTGCTTTAACCTAAATCATGGACGATAGGACCGTGGAGGATAGGAGTATTCAAAATTACACTCAAACCAGTCACGATTAACCTAATTCCCATGTCAAATCCAAAAGATGCAAACTGCTTTATGCATCGCAGAATGAATAATTAAGTACAGGACGAGTCGGGCCTGCAGAAAAATGAAATGGAACTGACATGCGATTGTAAATGTTGATGAAAATAAAATATAAATACATATTATATTAAAAGATTTACTTAGAACTCCATGACCTTAATTTACTATGTGAAGTCAAAATTTCGGAGATCCATGTAAAGTTTAAATTGTCCTACATGTCGGGAATCATTTTGTGCCGTTTTGTTAATTAGCCATTCGCAACATAGTTAAAATGAAGTTGCCAAAGACCATCGCCTGTAGTATTACCGTCCGGCCAGGATCCTGACTCCAATACCATCTTGACATTCCCTTTTTCCTTTTCGCCCCATCTCCCCCCCCCCGATTTATGCACTGCCCCCAAGTGGGCAGTAGCGCTCACTCTGGGAACGAGTTTCAGTGGTCAATAAGGGCAATTAAAAGGGTTTCTACGGGTAATTCGATATCTGTAGTCGACCGATATACATTAACTATGCTACTCTGCATCTTTATACCGGTGAATTTTCTCTTGTTTATCGTTTTTAATCCCTATATCTGTTTACAACCGAATCTAATTTTTCTGATTCCTACCCGGTACTTTACACTATGGGAGCTTTTAATTTTAGGGGTGCTGAAGTAGGCGCATATCCGAGGAACACGCTTAAGCGCCCACAATCAGCGGTGGTTGAAACGGGAGCGAAACGCTGGGCAGTCCAGTGTTTGATGCATTTGGCTGAATTGTTTGCGTGTATTTTACAAGTCGGTTCAACCTACACGCTCGATAAGGAAAACTTTATACCACAATGCCATTGAAAACTTACCATCACTCATAAATTTGAATGTATCTGGCGAAATGAAATGTTAATGACCTTATCACCAACTGAAAGGCACTATGTACATTTCTACCCATTTCATTACACAGGTTACCATTACATTACAACGGTTTGACAAAATTATGCTATTATCAAGATGTAGTATCCCTTGGCAAGTGTGGCAAGTGTGTTGAGGCCTTGGCAGGTGTAATAATTCTGTGTGAAAATTTACAAAGTATTAATTTTATGATCATGTGGTGTCCTTACAGGGGTACTAACTCAGAGGAACCGACGTGTCGCGTTAAGATCAGGGAAGTTCGTGGTCGTGTGTTGTGCCGTCTAGACGGCGCTAGGGACACTACAATGATACCATTCTCACATTACTCATGTTCGATGCCTACGGTGAAAATCCAGGTGTAAACAGCAGTCGCGGATGCGATTATCGAAGTACCTTTCTTCCAGAGAGCACACTGGTGCACGTCGACTCTGGTATCGATTTGCTGTTGTGTTGCTGAGGATCTGAAACGAATGGTAAGGAACTTGCTGGCTGTCTTGTTACGAAGTGAGCAGAACCCATGAGTGAATAGAAAGTGCCAGATAGCAGCGTTGTTGGTCGGTCGCGACTACTCTCGCCGAGGCTCAAAGCCGGCCATCGGCGGAATGTGACCGACGCTATCGGCGAATCTTTTTCCTTTTTACTTATAAATTAAAATTATTTTGATTGCCCCAACTCTGCATTGTTGCTTGAGCGGTTGGAAAGTTACTGTTACTAGTTTCTTATCTCTGAAACAGCGATTTATTTTAGGATGTTATGAGAAAAGCAGCTTTGTGGATGCTGTCTCTTATTGTTTGTTGCGTGTGGAAAATGTTTTGCAGAAGAAATTGTCGAGATTTCCTCCAGTCAGAATTGTGACATTGATGGTTACGAAAAAATAGTCTTAGGCCCTGTTTCATTGTGTCTGTAAACGCTCACCTCTAGATGACGCAGCCTTTTTTTTGACGAGGAAACATTTATGAACTATAGTTTTCATTCCAAAAAATATATTTCACCGGAGATGGTAACACCGGGCCTAAAAAAAAGGTGCAAAAATTGTTCTAGAATTGTCCATAGTAGATGCTTTGAGCGCACTTCGACGAAGTAGGTCACACTCGAACGTGTACCGGGCTTTTCTCTTGTAGAGTCCGTTGGATGAAGAAATTTATAGTTGTAATTGCTACCAAAATTTGTGCGAGATAGAAACATGCGTTAACTAATGAAGTGTGTAGTTAGCTTCTAAGGTGTACCTGTTGTGGGGATAACAGTTAAATCATGCAATAACTACATTTATTAGAAATAATGATTGTGGTATATTGCTTAATTGGGGAGGGAAGTAAACCATTGCGACCCGCGTGATATTGCCAACCGAGCCGAAGGCGAAATGCGCATAAACGCAAATTGCTAAGTCCTCTCCATTCCCGCGGGACGAATACAATTTTTCACCACACCTGAATGGAAATTTCTTTTAAACATTCGTTTGTAACTGTAATGCATCATTATCCACTTGGTCAATACTTATCTTATGATGGAAGCGAATTACATTTGCTAGTTATGGGATTTATTTTTTCAGTAAATTTCAACCAGCTTCTTCATAAATTATTACTATTTCTGTCTTAGAGAATTATATTTTGCACATTGTATCTACCAACTAATATTTCAGATATCAAATAATCTGAAAAAATTTAGCTTCCAAACCAAAATCGCGGAATTTGCAATTCTTCATCGCCATCTCTTTAATTCTCCGATGAACTCATGTTTAGATCTAGTTCACCTTATTATTAATTCTAATTTGATCTAGCTATTTATCCATTTTGATACAGTATAGACTTCACTAGTGTAACTTAGTCGTGAGGTCAGGCAAACACGTTGTAATGTGAGTATAAAAGGGATCAAAAGTGACGCTTCCTTCCCTCGAAACAGAGCGGAAAAACGACGTTTCATTTGCGGTGAAGCAAAAGAAAGAGTCTCACTGTAAAAATATGTGCCGAGAAAAAACGATATAGATTGCTTTATAATCAGAACTCCAGCTTCACCGATATTTCGTAATAAATCTGGACATTATTGCGCCATTCATCGCGCATCCGTAGATATACATGCACACGCATATTCTTATAAATTCATACAATCACACCTATTCTTATGTACGCTCTAATATTCACATGCATACCCTAAAATTCTCATACAAGCATTTATATATTTAATGACGTACGGTTTAGACATGATGGCTTATGAATACATTTATAAAGGTAAACAATTAAAATATATATTGAAATCAATATCACATATACTTAATAAACAAATGTTGACCTCCTGCCGGGAGCAAAGGCTCTTGGAACGAATGCTGCTCGGGGGAATGCTCCTCGCCGACGGACTGGGAATCACTCCGTGGCGGAGCTCTGGGCGATAAGAAGAAAGAAGGGACGGAAATTACCCCCCTTCCATCCCTCCCTCCCTCCTTACAACTTCACCCCACCCTCTCATGCACATATCCAGCTACGCCCCCCCTAGCCCTCTTTTCCGCTCCGCGTCGCTCACTCCTCGTCGTACGGGAATTTCCATCTGTGCCGTCGCGTTTGCCGCCGGGATCAGTGCCACGCGAAATCCAAAGGGATGGATGATTGGATCTCCGCTCCGATCCGCACACATTCGCACACCTGTTCGTTCGCCCCTCTTCCTCTGAATGACTCTCCGATGTATCGATTGCTCTCTCTGCCTTCCACTCTCACCATCCACCGACTCATCCACCGCGCCGCGCCGCATCACCGGAGACGGAGCGGCGACCTGGGGGGCTATTTTGTAAATTCGAAAACTGTTTCGGCAACGGATTCGGCAACGAATTCGAATTCGAACGCCTATTCGAAGTCTTGCCGAAAGTGCGCTTATATGCGACCGCGTAAGCACTTTCGACTCGCCAGAATTCGATTCGAAAGAGTTGCCGAAGTGACGCAGTAACTTGGCGAAGAGAGCCGAAGCAAATGATGACGTCGCTGTTTTCAGCCAATGAAATTTCAGAGCCAGCGTTCGGTACCGCCTCTTTTGACATGGATAATAAATCACAGAAAGGTAAGCTACCTGTTCATTTATTTGTATTATGTGTCACTCCCGTTGTTGTTATTTGCCGTTAATTCATTGGTTCGTGTCTTTGACTTTTATTGAGTTCTTGTCTGCACATAATCGCGAGTAGTCGCGCTTAATTATAACAAAACACGTATTTCAGAAGAAGGACGTATCGTGTGGGCCTTGCATGGGTGCAAACGGGAGCAGTAGGAATTAGCGTTTGAATTAATATGGCATAAATTAATGCTGTATTTCATTTATGCACAATCATAAAATGTTCCCGCTACAAACTTTGCCAGTATAATAGTTGTTGTCGATGGAAAATATGTGTTTTATGGTAAATATTGCGTCATGAACGGAAAAAATTCTATGCTAGATTGATTGGACTGGAAATCAACTAGCTATTTACTTTTTGTAAGAGACACGATCATTTATATATATATTGAATTAAACTAGCGGGACGAAGTACGCACGGGTGCGCCTGAAATATTCCAAAATAGATACGCTAAATTATGTCCGCTCATGTTGAAAGTATGGAAGCTTTTCAGATTAATTGTTTTGGAGCTTTACATTCGTTGGGAACAAAAACCCATTTCGTACAAGTCACTATTTGGGAGAGATCGTATACATAACGTGATCTTAACTTAATTAACTTGTCAGAAAAATTCATCTAAGTAAAATGTATTTTTTATTCATTCGTTTATTTACTGGCTAGTTGAATCGTTGCCATATCAGCGAAATGCCAATTTCTATGCCAGCAGTTACCCAAAAAATGCTTCCGTATGGTAAGTTTCTTTTTCCACCCAAACCATTATGTAGTATTGGTTGACTGAATACGCTTGACTGCCAGTACAAAGATTGAATTTTAATTTTAAATCTGCTGTATTTCTACTCACAGTTTTTGTGCATTCTCACATCCTAGCCATATTATTTACTTCTGTAGCGAACTAGTAGAAGAATTGTGTAGCGCCTAAATCGTCCAGTGCTCTTTATTTCCTTGGTGTGTATACTTATTGTGAAATTTTAGGGAATATCCTGTGGTGACATCGTTATGATTCTCAGCATTGCATTATGTCTATGGTGTTTTTACGTCTGGTGTCATGTCCATGCACACTGTTTCTCAATCTGAATTTATCAAGGTTGTCTTTTACATAAGTCAAACAATGATAAATGTACAAGCTAAATACTGTCATTACACTCAATCTCACAAAGAGTGGACGGCAATGGTCCTGTTGGCCAGAGTTTGAGATGATCCTAACTGCTTTCATTTGTATTAAAAGTAAAGTTCTTGTGCCACTTTCATGTCCCCAGAGCCGTAAGTCATAGTTTAGGTGACTTTCAAAGAAGGCAAAGTAAGTGAGCCTCACATATTCCTATGAAACACAGTTTTTCAGTCTCCTGAGTAGGAACAAACACTTGGAAAGTTCTTTGCTGACTTCAGTAATGTGACAGTTCCAGGTAAGTTTACTAGCAATATTGAATCCAAGTAACTTGACAGATTTATCAACTTAACCAACATTTCTAAGATGACAAGTAAGATGTTGTGTTTTTGCAGAGTTAATTAGTAGTTTATTAGCCGAGAACCAATACCTGGCTTGCTCTTCCACATCACATAGTTCTTCATGTGCCTGCTCAGGATTCTCACACTTGCTAAGAAATGTAGTGTCATCAGCATATAGAAGACAGTCAACAGATGTTACTTGGCAGGTCATTAATCATTAGTAGAAATAATAATGGACTGAAAATAGACCCTTGCGGCTGAGTGAACTGAGTAAGTTTTTTCTTTCCAGATATATGAGTATTTGAGCACCAGATATAGCCTCAATGATTTTTCCTACTACAGGAATAATAGAGATGGGGCGATAATTCTTAGGGTGATTTTTATCACCCCTCTAATAAATAGGTGTCACCTTAGAGTATTTTAAAGCATCAGGGAAATGTCCTGACTGGAAGCAAGAGTTGATAACCACAGACAATGGAAAGGAGATTTGCTGTATAATGGCCTTTATAATGTTATTGGAGAGACCGTAGATGTCTCTACTTTTTGATCCCTTAAATTTAGGAACTGCTTTGACTATTTCAGATGGTGTAACCCACTTCCAGCGAAATTTTTCAGTGGGACCAGAAGATCTATTGAGGCAGCATTTAAAATCTAGGTTGGCACTGGATATGTTTCTAAGAGTATTATCAATGGAATGCACAAAGTGATTATTAAATTCAGAGGGTTTGATTGGGATATCTTTAGTAACACTAGTTGAAGGAGTCATATTCCTGATGACTGACCAGGCTGCTTTAGATTTGTTTTGGGAGCTGTCTACAAATTCTACATTAGCTTTGCGTTTTGCCAAAGAAAGTTTGTTTTGATAATCCCTTTTCAGTTCCTTGTACAACTTAATGTTAGTATGAGTTGGCTTATTTTTAGAATCTTGATAACTAAGCAGCAGTTTTCCACGAAGATGCTCAAGGTCAGGAGTAAACCAATTTGCCTTTACATTCCTGGTTTGCTTAAGCTTGATCAATTTTTGTGAAAATGCTTGGTTACATGCTAAGATAGGTAACTCTATCAAAGAACAAAGTAAATTTTTGTGAGCCATTACCTGCAGTGAGTAAGGAAACCCAATCCATTTCAATGAGTGATTTTTTAAACATTTCTTTTAGGCTTTAAGTAATTGGCCATGCTAAGATAATTTGATCACAGTACTCAACTGGCAGAATATTCAATATACTAAAGACAATGGCACTGTGGTCAGATATCATAGGATTAAAAACATTAAAAGAATTTTCATGAGGATAAAAACAAGTGAGAACATTATCCAAGCATGCAGAGTTGCTGGTTGGTTGATGGTTAGCGTAGTGCAAATTAAAGGACCTGAGTAATAAATCAAGTTGAGTTTTATATCTTGAGTTATTTGACAGGTCAATATTCAGGTTCTCTTATCTCTGCAATGAGATGAAGGACACTTTTGAAGCACTAAAACATATGACTTCAATATGTAGGCCAGTTACTTTCACCATTGGAAAGAACTTTCGTTTGTGTATGACACAAGGGACATTCCATTATGTCACTTCAGTTTTATTTTAAACCTATAGAGGGAAACTTAGTTTTTAATTTCTGATCACTAATATACTTTTGGATTTCAGTGTAAAATATTTATCCTTTCTGCATTTTAAGGCAATATGAAATCATATGGTAGAAGTATAAATTTCTTTGTGATTTAATTATTTTTTCATGTCAACTGCAAACATTTCTTCAATTAGTTAATTTTTTCACTTGCATGATAAAGAGATGATTATAAAAGCAATGAGTATTTTAAGAAAAATGAGCATACTTTCACCTTGATGATAAATAGCCTTCTAGTGTCTCATTATTTCATTTAAAAAATAATCATTTCCAGATACTTCCCTTGATGAGAGGCTTGTGATAACCACTGAGAAGAGGGCACAGGCATGGGGGAAAATTTGAGACTGTGACAGAAGAGGTGTAGATGCAATGGAATATGGAATTTTGACCATTGTTTGAATTAAGGCACATTAAGTTCTCTTATCTCTGCAATATGATGGTGGACACTTTTGAAGCAGTTAAAAAATATGCCTTCAATATGTAGGCCAGTTAATTTCACACTTAGAAAGAACTTTTGTTTGTTCAATGTGATCTAATAAAGTTTATTTTAAAAACCCTCATATGACTTATTGGCACAAGAAATCTATTGGTAATTGCTCTTAATGTAGGCATGAAAAGGGAACGACCTTCCTTCATGGTCCAGCTATGACAATATTTTACAATACACTTCCTTCTTCACCTCCCTTAAGGAAGAGGCAAAGAAGGTGGCAGCTGAGTAAGTTGAATGAACTGTTATGACAGTGGTATGAAATATTCATCCAGCAGGTATTAGTTTAAGGGTTTGATGGCCGATAAAACTTAATGGTCTATTACTTCTAATTACTAAGGACTATGCATTTCTAATTATTAGGAACTACTTTATTTTCATACTTTTGAGAAATGGGTTACAGTTATTTTTTAAATATTCATCCGAGGCATTAGAATTGTTGAAGTTGTATCACAGGCATCACCTTGCATAAAGTAAGAGATTACAGTACGTATTTCAAATTTTCATCAACTATAAATATCAAGTTTCATGATTAAGCCACTGTATATTACATCAATCATTGGTACAAGTAACCTATCAGTCATTGATCCTAATGTTGGCATGAAAAGGCAATGAACTTCCTTCATGGTCTAGCTACAAATACCATGCAACTTATTGAATGAATTTCCATTTTCAAACAGCAGGTATCATACATTCCTTAATACCACCCTAAATGCCCATTATATTCCACCCTTCTTTAAATATCTCCCTCACTCAACATTACTTAACGCAATTTCTTCCTTAAGTCACTGCCTTTAAGGCCCACCCCAA
This sequence comes from Ceriagrion tenellum, assembly GCA_963169105.1. Classification (NCBI taxonomy): domain Eukaryota; kingdom Metazoa; phylum Arthropoda; class Insecta; order Odonata; family Coenagrionidae; genus Ceriagrion; species Ceriagrion tenellum. The sequence goes on from OY720640.1 coordinate 138,892,137, forward strand.
AACCCTCCTTTTCAGACTACTAAAATATTTGTTAACAACCTTATTCCTATCTCACCTTTGGCATTGCTTTCTTCATTTTTCTAACACTTCTATCTTACTGGTCTTAATGTTCTATTCCATATCCATTAACTAAGCATCAGCATAAGGTCCTTTTCTATTCATGTATGAAGGTTTGCATGTAAATATAAGCATTGCTAGATGATCGACAATATATATTAATTATGACCACCATCATGACATTCAAAACTTACAATGCATGCCCTCATTTTCACTCACACTTCCAGATCATATTCTGGGTAGCCGACTTGACTACACACAGGCATTTCAACCTTGGTACATCGACATCACCTCTCCTTTTTGTCAAAGGTACAATTGTTGAAGAGTTCTGACAGCCCAACCACTTCTTGTGGTAGATGTTAGGCTTGCTGGTTCCCTCAACAGCACCTCTTGTGAAAGATTCCTGCATAAGTGAGCATTACTGCCTTATGATATTACCTTTTATATTTCTTACCCAGTACAATCCTAAGAAACCTATGTTTTTCAACTATTACACCTGATTCCCATAACATCCAAGGCATATAGAATGTTGGGTTTTATTTGTCGTGCATGTAAGGATTTTAAAAACATCCACTGTCTGAGGATATTATATATGTCTCTTGTCAGATCAATCTTAGAGTACTGTTCAATTGTGTAGAATCCATTTTATGGGAAATATGAATCATCCATGGAGAGGGTCCAACATAAATTTTTAAGGTTTGCTTCAATCAAATTTTCTATTCCCAGAATGAAAGGAGAATATGACAGTGTAATGAATTACTTAAACCTGACTAGTCTTCGATGTAGAAGAAAACAATATGGTGTTATATTCTTATATTATGTCTTGAACAATTACATAAAATGCTCAACTCTATTGCCATTTCTCTCTCTAAGGGTACCTTCGGTAAACACAAGACTGAGCAATTTGTTTAATGTACCCTATCTGCCAAATAACTATTCATTCTACATGCCACTGTACCGTGCAATGAGAGATGCCAATGAAATCTCAAGGGAAATTGAATTTTTTAATTCTTCCTCAAGCACCTTCAAAAGATATGTGAGAAGCAATGTTTCTTGAGTGTTTGCCTTTTTTTAAATACAAGTCATATCCATATTCTCATTTAAAATTGCCTTATTCAGTAGTGAATGTATGATGTTCTTGTTAGATTAAGTCATATCTATTTTTTTTCTCTTTATTTTTAAGCTTACCTTCATATCCTTGATGTGCCTTTATTTACTTTAAAGCTGCTATTCCTTGTTGCCTTAATACTTGTACTCAATGTATAACTTTATAAAGGGTTTTATATCAACCCGTTCAATAAATATATTATTATTATATATTATTCCCAGTTTTCATTTTTAGATGCTTTCACCATTACCCTACTGCCTTCCACAATTTGAGCTAATTTGCGATTTGCTGACCTATCATAAATCTCTTTCATTTTGGTCTCCTTGGCGCATAATGCTGCATGAATGTCCTCCTGAACTTTTGGCATAAGTGCTTCAGTAGGAACTTGAAGTCTTATTCTCAAGAAGTTACTAAATAGAATTTTTACAGGGGAGACATTTAGCCCTTTCACTAGAGTACTTATATACTTGCAAAGCAAATCTCTGAAATCTATCCCAACCTCTTTCCTTTTCCATTATAGGTATTTGTTTACTTATTAGCACTCCTTTTTCAACAGGGCCATTGCTCTGATCATGATGTGGGATAGACAGAGGATAGATGTTAGGCTAGTAAAATAGCTACCTGGCTGTTGTGTATGTTCTCTCAATACCACAGAGACATTAATATAAAACCTTTGACACTTGAGCCTGCAATGCCTTTGGCAAAATGTTCCAGGTAAAAATGTTAGACCTGTTGCTAAATCCTCTGAACTTGTCTATCTGCTATGGAAAACTAATATATAATCTACTAGTAGTGGATTTAGCTTTAGTACTGTAACTGGATTTAGCCTGTCTGGATTTTGAAGATGCATCAAATGCAGACACAGAATACTTCCTGATCATATGTCAGTCTTTCAGAGTGGCGACATACTTTCAGGGAAGCTAGCAAGCAATTAGTTTTCCTTGGGTGTGAATTTGATTGGTAAACAAGTATTTCGAAGCCTCATGACTCTTTCAGTTGGTTAAACGACTATAATAACTAGCAATTATACAGTATATTATCACCAAATCAGCTTACTTTATCACTTAGGAGACAATTCACGGTAAGAGGGTGCCGGCCAAAACTCGATGAGAATTTGATTAGAAAACCAACACAACGTATTGTGTGACAATCGTCTGCGTCTGCCTTCGTTAAAATGTTATTAATTACGGTATGCTATCAATTGAAGTCTCCTAAATATTTAACAATTACTATCATGGCACAAGGGCACCTACCTCAGACAATGTGTACGATATTTGATAGGCAAACTAGCAATTTGAAGCCTGTGACTCCTTATGCTGGTTTAACAACTCTCATAACTAAAAAATAGACGTTTTATTATTACCAATTTTTCAACTTTAGACACAAAAACAACGGTAAGAGGAATCCAAACAACACTTCCGCTGCGAATGTCCATATATGTTTTATGGGGAAACAAGCAATTCGAAGCCTGTGACTCCTTATGCTGGTTTAACAACTCACAACTAAAAAATAGACGTTTTATTATCACCCATTCACAACTTTAGACACAAAAACAACGGTAAGAAGAATCCAAACAACACTTCCACTGCGAGTTGGTAGGATATTTTATGGGGAAACAAGCAATTCGAAGCCTGTGACTCCTTAGGCTGGTTTAAAAACTCTTATAACAAAAAAATAGACGTTTTATTATCACCAATTCACAACTTTAGACACAAAAACAACGGTAAAAGGAATCCAAACAACACTTCCACTGCGAGTTGGTACGATATTTTATGGGGAAACAAGCAATTCGAAGGCTGTGACTCCTTATGCTGGTTTAACAACTCATAACTAAAAAATAGACGTTTTATTATCACCAATTCACAACTTTAGACACAAAAACAACGGTAAGAGGAATCCAAACAACACTTCCACTGCGAGTTGGTAGGATATTTTATGGGGAAACAAGCAATTCGAAGGCTGTGACTCCTTATGCTGGTTTAACAACTCATAACTAAAAAATAGACGTTTTATTATCACCAATTCACAACTTTAGACACAAAAACAACGGTAAGAGGAATCCAAACAACACTTCCACTGCGAGTTGGTAGGATATTTTATGGGGAAACAAGCAATTCGAAGCTTGTGACTCCTTATGCTGGTTTAACAACTCTTATAACTAAAAAATAGACGTTTAATTATCACTGGGTCAATTCATTTCACAACTAAAGACACAAAAACAACAGTAAGAGTAATCCAAATAACTCTTCCGCGGCGAATTCGATTCGAATACTGAGAATTCGAAGCCTCAAAAGCTTTCGGCAAGGCCAGTCGAAGTTCGAGTCGAACTTCGTCATTATCTTCGAGAGGAAAAGCTTACGTGGTCGCACATTTCGTCCAACTCTTCGGTTGTGACGTATTTTCGACTCCGGCTGCCGAAACCGAAACCGAAGGGTCGAATTCGAAGCTTACGTGGTAACCCCCCTGCTTCCGACCGTTTAATGCCTCGCCGAAACCCGCCGCGGATGACGTCATTTCCTGCCCCTTTTGAGCGGCTGTGGTAGGGCCCCGCTCGCGTGCCGTCCCCGCGTGGCGGAGTGGCGTACTACAAATTCACGACGCTACCAAATTGCAATGGTGGTTGGAGAGATTCCCGTTTATGTATTGACGTGCGCGAAACTTCATGTACGTATGCTTATTGGTAAAATTAATAGATAATAATGAAAAGGTTGATCGCGGTATAAGGAGTCGTCGTGGGAGGGAGATGCGGAGGGCGTATTTGTAGTGTGCACTTCTACGTTTGATCTGGCCATATATTCCGATGATAATTTTTCTGCTTAGGATTCCTTTTCTGTGTGGTACGCGTAGTGCGATTCTTTTCTCATGTCTCAATTCCACGAAGAGAATCCGCCAATCATCAGCATAATCCATCCTGAAGTTTTAATGTTTTTCGCTGCCCAGGTAGTGGATTTTTCACTGAGCTTATATTTATTTTAGTATTTCTGATAAAAATATTGATAAATTCATTGAAAAGAAATCAAACTAATATAATTGAGTTTTAAGTTGCTTAGTCAATAAAGCTCAAAGTATAAATGAATCCTACGCATAAGTTTAATTGACTCAGGCTTTATTAGGTGGAATGAATCTAAATTAAATCACACGCAATTTGCACTTCTCCACGGAATTTTAATTCCACCCCGCGTGTCAACTCACAGAGACATCTTCAGCGAAATAACTCGTCTTGTGCCTGAAGATGACTCCGTGAGTTTAATCGCGTTGCAGACTTAAAATTATGTGGAATAATGCACATCGTGTAGGATTTAATCCTAGGCATGTTAAAAAGTGAGGAAATATGTGCAAATGTCATGTATATTGACTTAAATTTGCTCGAAATGAAAAAGTACTGTAACATGAACAATTGAGAATAATAAATATAAGAATTGACATAGTTTTATACCTACGAGAGTGTATATATCATGGTAGAATTTTAGATCTCAATTGCTGTTAACGGTAGGTCTGTTTTTGTGCTTTGTACATCATTTCTTTCAGCAGTCACACCCATTATTACACACTCATCCTTTTACTAGACGGGCTCAGTTATTTTCACTTACAGTCTAACTTGAGATTTTGTCTTACGTAATTCAGTAGTGCGGGAAGGTTTTCTATTCTATGGCTGATTTCTGCGCCAAAAAGTAGAACCTCACACCCTCCAAAGAAGAATTACTTGAGTGAAAGTCTCAGTGTTCAATTTTTTATCGTGTTTCTGCGCTGGTTGTAATAATTCGTACAACGTCTAAAATGAAGGGAAAGTGTGGTCATCATCCAGTCATGGAACATCTAGCAGTAGCTGAGCAAGGTCGCATGGAGATCCATTCGTGTGAGTTATTCGGCAAGTAGCTTGTTCAAAGACTGTATTGTGATCGGTTTTTTGGTAAATGTACGCGAATCAGGATACACCGATTTTCCTTCATCTCTCTACCTTACCTACAGTGCTGTACCCGTAATTTATGCCTTGTTTTAAACTTTAAAATCTGCATGCAATATTGACGAACATTTTCCCAGTTTTCCCCAATGCCATGCTTCTTCTTTATGTTAAAATATCAGTTTATCATAACGAATATTCACTTTCATCATATTCAAACTCAATCGGTAGTCTCATCTGCACTGACGGAGTGCAAGGGACACTACATTTGTCACTCTAAAGTAAGAACTCAAGTCCAGGAAATTATTTTGGAGAGATACCTTACTCCCTTTTCTGCTACATAAATCATAAAGATGGAAATTGATTATTCACCAGGGAGACTCGTTGATCATCGTCGTGTTTCCGCGGTACATAAGGTAGTACTATTATTGCAAGAAATCACCTGTAACAGCATGTTGTAAGTTCATATCGTGAACTTTAGATATCCTTTGTGAGCACTTCAAATGACGCAACTAACGGGCTGTATGTATGTCAATTGCCGAGGTACAAATAAAGTAGCTACAAAAAGGCGCACAATTCAGTGGACATGTAATATTTAATAGATGGAAGTGACACCATCTCATTATGTTGGTGCTGTCCAGTCGTCTGCCGATACAGACGACTCGCATCAGGCTATTAATTGGTTCGTAGCATTATTAGCTGACTGTTCTGAAAATTCTTATACACAGCGTTATCGCCCTGGACGGCCGTCTAGTCGCCGGCGGCTAAGGAGTGACCCCCCCGTATACGTAATAGGATTAATGGCGAATCCAATGGGGCGATATCCGGAGAGCGATGGAAATTACGCCCAAGATACGTAATAGCCCTTCAGTATTTCGTTGAATACTGTAGTTTTTGTTTTTTTCCGGATATTTTTAATTGTTTCCTGTTTCTCAAACCCAACGTATAGGCCTTAGGCTATTTCTGGTATTATTGAATAAATAAGAATAAAAATATAAAAATCTCATATTGTATGCGTATAAAACTCATGGAGGCATTGATGAAAGTATAGATAGCGTGTTTGTCATGTCGATTCTTTTTCATTGTCGAGGTAGCTTATTGAGAAGCTTATTATACGTCTCTCAGTAGCCGATATCTTCTAAAATTTAATCTCAATGGTTGAAGAGTGTGATTTTCTTCTTTTGTGCGCAGAAATCACAGCAATGGAATAGAATACCTTATTGCACTACTCCCTGCGTTAGGTAAGATAATATTTGAAGGTATGTTCTTAGTTTAAATAACGGTACCCGTCTAGTAAAGGGTGAGTGTATAAGTATGGGTGTGACTGTTGAAAAAATGAATAAAAAACACCAAATCATACCTTCCTTTAACAGCACTTAAGAACCAAAATTTCTACCACGATATAAATTGTATCACCGTACGTCTGCGTCTCACCATAATGTATTCTATCTGGAATCTACCTGTATCTTTCAGCTTCTTCCACATGCATTAGCGTCTAGGGTGATGCCTGAACCATCAATGCGAGATTACTGGATTATTTCTCCTAGAAAACTCCACAGCTTTCTCGCCGCGGTCATTTCTCCTTCCTAGCCCGTTATCGCCTACTTCCCGCCCATCTCTTCCTTCACCCACCACCGCATCCCAATCCTCGATTACTATCAACTGTTTACTCCCATGTATTCCATCAATTATTTCCTCCGCCTGATCGAATTCCCCATCTACTACCTCATCCCCTCTCTGCTTCGAAGTAGGCATTTTGGCCTGGATTATTGCTAGATTCGTTGGCTCTGCCTTTAGCGAAGCAACTATTAATCTCTCACTCACATGTTCTTCGTAGACTAATTTTCTGCCAAGCTTTCTGTTCATTGCGAATGCAACCCCACGCTGGCTTTCATCCTCTATGTCATATATCACTCTATATAGTCATCACTCCAATAGTATCCGCTATCTTTCCATCTTACTTTGTATAGACCCATGTGTCTACACCCACATTCTCCGTTTCTTTATTTATATTCTCAACCTTACCCGCCCTTAGCGTATTTCTAACATTTCACGTTCCAATTCTGATGGTAGCGTTCCTATTTTTCAGCTATTTTTCTTCTGCTTCAGTATTTGCTTTTACTTCCGTGCAAGAATTTCGTGTGATTATGACCGCAGGGGCCTTGCCCCCTCTGCTGTCGGGCACTACACACGACCCTCTGGGCCGAGTCTCGTAGTTGCCAGGATTTATTTATGTGTAAGCACTGTTCATGATTTACATGTTTTTTTTTGTCAAATTGAGTTTGTTTTTCGTGGCCTTCTAAATAGTGTTATAAATGCGACACCACCACGTGAGAGGCCGGCTGTTACCGGGGTTAGACGGCTTTTGCTGCCGCCTCACTGAGGAACAGACTCTGCGCGGACTACCGGACGCGTGGGAGTAAATCACACAGACGTATCAAAACAAAATGCTTGGCGATCATAAATACAAAATACTAATGATAATGTCCTGTAGAGCTCTTCCTTTCCCCCTCCTCCCTTCAATACTCAAGTAAGTGTACCCAATAAGGTTCCCTTCTTCTCCTATACCCATTCCTTCGTCCAATGGGATTCCCTTTCCTCCCCTACCCCTCCTCCACTCCTAGCCTCTGGCCCTCTCCCAAACATACTTCCACCTTCCATCCTCACCCCCTTTCACATCATCGCCCCCATCTGAGTTGATTTTGTATATATATGTGATGGAATTGTAGAGACATTACCCGAAGATGACGTTGAAACCTTTGTCGTAGCAAATAAAGATACGTGGAAAAACAAAGTTAAGGGTTATCATTACAATGTTATCAAATTCCACGATTTCCTGATTCTACCAACAAAATACTAACATGTATAAGTTCAAGGGTAGCGGCATTACAACGCGTCCCTTCTTCACAGAATGTTTAGTTTAAAGGAATGTGTATCGCCAATATGGTGGACGGTGGTTACATATTTGTGACGTCATTGCCTTCCCGCCTCACCACTCGCAGATATGGAAGCTGTGGCCTCTTGCCTACGAATGTCCCTCCTCTCCCTCGAGATGTTTTCTCCACTCCCACATCCCTCCTTTCTTCCCGGAGCGCCCTTAATCCGACCCCCAACGCACCACCCGCGCGGTGGGGGGAGTTCTCTTTTGGGGGGGTACGCATTGTGCACGCCGCGGCGGCCGAGTCGAGGAAACTTTCCCTGCTCCTCCCCCTCGCCCGTCCCTCTCTCCCGCTTACGCCGAGGGTCGTCCAACCTCCCCCGGGTTTGGGGGGGAAGGGGAAAGGGGGCTCTCCGGGTCGCAACTTTGTCGTCGCAGACTCTGTTCCCCGGCAGTGCGCGTCCATGCGATTCGCGGCGGCGGTGGCGGCGAGGGACTTGTGGTGGTGCGCCATTGTGCCCTTCGAGAAAAGGGTTAGGGATCATCCCCCGCTCTCTCCTTTGCGTAGGTTTGAGAGGGCTTTGAGTGTGGGTGAGGCCCGCGTGATCCCTCTTCTTGTGCGAATGGCTTCGCTTGAGTGGGCTGGACCAGAGACGGCCGTTTGTTGTGACGTCAGACGCGTTTAACGTTTGGCATTTTTCCATGGGGAAGTTCGTTTTACCCCGTTTAGTATCCTGATCAATAAGAATCACTCGCAATATTTTGTAATTGATTAGGTGGAGGTAGTTTAAAATACCGCAGGTTATACAATACAGGTATAGATCTTCTACTAGTCTCAGAGGTGCTTGGTTATATATTTTTGGCTCTAATGTATAATATAGTTTATTATCTTGGACATGGGCGCAACAACCCCCCGAATCGTGGGGGGGGGCAAACTCCTCGATAAATCTATATGAGCTAGCTAAGCGTAGGGGGGAGGGGGGGGGGAGGGAAGAGAGTCTGCAAATAAATTTTCATCTTCTCCGTATAAAATTTTGCGCAGCGTTCAAAATCAGAGCGGAGACGCTAGGGATGAAGGCGCAAATAGTTTTGCAAATCGGGCAGTGTCCATTCAAAAGGGAGCCAAAACCTCTGATTTCTGGGAGGGGAGGGGGCTAGCCCCCCCCACAATCGTGCTGTGGGGGAGCCATGCCCTCGCGCCCCCCCTCCCCCCGTTGTTGCACCCCTGATCTTGGAGAGACTCGAATATTCGAACATATTAAGCGTTATCAAAGAATCTAAAATTTGCTAGAATAAACCCTTATGTTACCCTGCCTTCCTGAGTAAGGAGCCGCGACTCAATACATCCTTTCAGGACTAAGTGTGTTTTGAAATCACTCCTCCCTTATTGGCTCCATTAGTTGACGCCGATTACGCCTAAATCACTCTCCGTGTATCGGTAAACATTGTATTTTCTGCCGATACCTTCCTCGCTTGCTTTGAACAACAACAAAGACATGGTTGGTTACTATACAGACCCTGAAGTGTCTAAAGCTAACAGTGGAGCCCACATTTGCTACTTCACTTTAAGGTAGTCCGAGCGAGATAGTTCCCTAGTCATAATAGAGACCATATTTGAATTATACGTTTTAATTTCACCAGCTGTAGGACACATTAATTAAATATTGCATTATTAATGGTGCAGTTGTATAGTTGTATATGACAGAAGTTGTAAGTAATTAAATGAAAATATCTATATAAGTCTTTGACTTGAATTATTTTTTTCACGCGGTGCGTTTGAAACTCCTTCAAAACGGAAGGCTTTTTGTTATACCCAAGTAGCTACTGCGGTGACAATATGATTAATTTTCAAATATAGTTGAGAAAACATACAAACTACACGCTGTTAGTTCCTTAACGACATCTAAGCGTAGGGAATGCCTCATTAATATTATAAGGTATCTCTGGAGTGCATACACGTACCATTTCCTATGTATAAGGGCTGGTATTTTTTGGCAAATATCTTAGTAATGGAGTAAGGGGTTGCATTTTTGGTGTCAAAGGAATGGTGAGATATTTTTATTTATAATGAGACCAAATTCATTGATTTCTTGGTAAAATAATATTTCGCTCAATCTACCTTAAAAGGTTTTTTGGGGAAAATTTGGGAATTGACATGTTCATTTAATGATTCGGGAGGAATAGGATAGAGAGAGATAGGGTGACTGCCTTAGGATCGCCTTTCACCCTAACTGGAGGTTGGACCCCTTATCATAGCGACGGATCGCGTACAATGCCTTGAGAAACTACTCTTTTAAGTATCCAGTTTCCGTGGAAACCGTGGCACGCTGCCTCGGGAAGTCAGTCTCTTGAACTATTTCTTAGTGACTCGTTTCAGTGGTTGAGGAGGGTTCTTGAGGTAGTTAGAGCGGAATATCATTTCACTTAGAACTCAATCAATTTGGTCTCATTTTCAAGAAATATATCTCACTTATCCAAAGACACCGAAATATCTGCCACCTACCATTTTTTCGAGATATTTGCCGAGATTATAGAGATATTTGCGTGAAAATACCTGCTATTTTCCAAGAGGAATGGCACGGGTATGTATTTAAAAAATGAGGAATCTCTGGCACCAAAATCTCGGCAGAAATTTAACAGCGGGTACTTAACTGTTTTCTTAACTTTTTTTAAACAAATCAACCTCCGTGGACATTTTTACAGAATCGCAAAAGAAAACCCTCCGATGTGAAGGCTTTTTCGCCGTACGGCGTGAGGAAATGAGTTGAATTGAAGACTTATTCATGCATATTTATTTAATTACTCCGAATTGCAGTCGTATAAAACAATAATTTAGCGCTATTAACATAAAAATATTGGCGCCATGCTTCTTACAGCAAGTAAATTATAAAAAAATCGAACATGGTCTCTATTATGATTGAGGAAAAATCCGCTCTAACTACCTTAATCCTCGACGGTTCGATCCACGCCGCTCGTCTCTTTCCTTTCTCTCCATGGCGGTCGCGGCGGCGCGGCGTGAACAGAGAGCGACTGATCATGGGAAATGGTAGAGGGGTGGAGGGGGCGAAGGGAGATATTCACCAACCAGTCTTCGGCCTCGCGGCGGGTGGTGTCGGTGGACAGTGGCGGGGGGTCTTAATACCTGGAGGGTGGCCGAATGTCGCGGCGCAATCCTCGTCTACCTCCCTCCCTCCGTCTTTGGGTGGGCAGGTTAATACTTGGCCGCCAGAATTGCGTATCGAGGACTTACTTTTTCAATTGATTCCGAGCGGAAATCCCCAATTTCAGGATTATTATATATATCTGGATTTCGGGACATCTATTAAATTGTGTCTGAGCTAAACGTAAACCTTCTGTCATCTCTCGTTCCTAATCTATAGTAGGACTCGCCGTTGCACGGTGACGAAAGCTTGAAGTTGGCTTGGCGGTTATAAATTTAACTTTAAATTTCAAGTTGTTATACACGAAAATGGGTGAGACGCGAGGGAAACAGAATTTTTCAACGTAGTACAAATGCCAGTTTCATAAAATATTCTTCAGACGAAGCGAATTCTCCAAGGAAATTGAATGTTAACAAAACAAGACATCAATTCGTATTAGGTTTAGAGTTACTAGCCATTAACTACAGTAAATGAAGTCATGACGCATGAAATAAATTTAAATGTCTCTACATTCGAGTCCAATGACTAGAAGAATCGTATTTCTTCGAAAGCTTTATCATCGAATCAAAACGAGAAGGTGCAACTAAATTTACCTTATCTGTGAAACCCGCTTAAAAATCAGTCTCTTTCAAGATGAGGACCAATACTTGCCGTTGATTTTCACGAAAAGAGAAGGGACAGCCTTTCTGCAGTTCTCCAGATGCTCCCCTCCGCCCCACACGAGACAGCAGTCTAGAGGGTGTCCCGTATTCAAGCCGCGCCGCGCAGATGAGACGACTCGGAATGCGACACCCGTGGAATCCCACCCTCGCTGGCTGCTCTCCTCCCGCTGACCGATAAGGCGTTCCACATTTAGTTTTCAGTATGGGCCTTATGCAGAACACTGTTCCCAAATTTGCGCTCAATTTTTTCACCATCCTGCCAGGCGGTTGCCTTTTTCCAACACCGCGATTGATTTTATTAAGTTACTTCAGGGAATAATATTTGGAAATTGTAAGACTCCCATACTTGCAGTCAGTTCACGGCAGTAATACTAAGTCACGTTTTCTATGGATTTTGGCAACATCGCACCTCCGGCCTTAAGAAGCTGCAAACGAATTTACACTGCAAACGAATCTCCATAAGAGCCTCAACTGTCTACTAAATGTGGAGCGCTCTGGCGCAACGCCAGTGCGGCTCGCTGAGTAGTATGTAGATGTAGAAATAAGCCTCCAATCTCAGTCCATTAATGTCAATTTATCTATTGCTGACAGTCCGAAATAAAAATTCATTATTATTTTTCTACTTTGTAAATCTTGAACACGCATAAGGAACCTCTCATTATGCCTTAATACCATAAGCGCCGTAATACGCCTCAGCCGGGGTAACAAAGGGTCCGCAGCCGCCTGACGAAAATATCATCGGCATGCATGCCCCTAATTCCAATTGATTTTCTATCTCCATATTCCTCCCGGGTTTTCGGCGCTATGCGTCGGCGACACGACCAAGAACCGCGTTTCTCCATCCCCCCCCATTGCCACTCCAAAGCGGGCGAAATTAAGTGCTCTCCCTCCGACCACACACTCTCTCTCTCGTTCATGACAATAGGTGGCAGGAGCGGCGTCGGCGGTGAAAGGATGTGAAAGGGGGACGCGAAAAGGGGGCGCCGGTTCATTCATTCGATCGCGCGTGTCACCGCGTGCGTTTCTGTATTTGTGCGTGTGCTCACCTTTGTCGAGGGCAATGCGGTCTCGAGATTTGGAGGCCGGGCGAAAGAGGTGAGGCGAGGGGAACGCTCCCCCGTCCAAACACCCGACTGCTGTAACGACAACTCAATATGAATTTTAAAAAAAACTTCGCCCTTTTTCAAAGCGCCGCCCCCGATATGTCCTCGTGGTCGGTGAAGCGTGTTCTCACTCTAGAGGGAGGCGAGGCAGCCAATCCGAATAAAGTAGGAATTTGGATGAAAAAAATAAAAGGGAACATAACATTATAAGATCAAAGAGATCTCGTTTAAAGATACGACGGCAGTTTTTTTTCAACCTACGATAGGCAATACATAGAAGACAAGTGACTATTAAATAATTATGTTATTACTAAAAGTTATGGACACTTATGGTTACTTTTCGACATAATCACCTTGACGATTGAGGCATTTGTCGTACCTGCGGACAAGCTTTACAATACCCTTTTCGTAAAATGTTGCCGCCAATGAATTTAAATGAGTCCATAAATGACCATTGTCAGTCAACATTTATGGGACCCAGCGAGCACAAACTTTTTTGAAGCCTAAGTGTCCAGTAACGATAGAGTACAGAGAAGATCTTGAAACTTCCGGAAATTCCATAGACTGAGCACTCACGGTGAACCTGCGGTTTTCTCAAACCACTTCGTCAACTCGTTGAACAAGGCCGTCTGTAGCGACAGACTTGCGTGATTGACCCCCTGGAACATGCACATCAGTTCGGCCATCTTTAAATTTTTGACACCATTCATGCAGAACACTATCACTGATAATGTTTTCTACATGTACTGTACAATCTCATTCTTTGATGAATTTCTGCTGCACTTTTCCCTTCTGCTTACAGGAAACGAATAAAGCTTCGCAATTGGCACTTGGCGGGAGAATCAATTGAGGCGGCCATGTTTATGTGACTGATGCTCAGCACTGACTGACGAAGTGAACTCGGCAGTGATGGAGCGTGTAGTGCGGTAGATGCGCATTTGCCTACTGCGCACACCACCTGCATGTCACTTGTCTGGCGTTTGTACTGTGCGACCGGATGTTGAAAAAAACTGCCCTGTGGTTTAATAATGAAACCCTCAAAACAATGCTTAAATATTTACTTTATATGACTTATCTATGATTTTATAAACTACCCTACTTTTTAAATCCCACAGTTAAAGTTGCTTGGTCGGCGGAATATAATTAATTTAAAAAACCACCCAACAGAAAACACTTAAGTATATTTTTTTATAAACAGCAAGCCTGTTATGTGGATTAAATGCAATGGACTACTTTAAGGACATAATTAAAACATGAAATAGGTGATTTAATAATGTAGTTTTACAAACAATTTATAATGCTTAGTATGAAAGGTGATTGTAACATTCGTAACAAAGTCAGTGTAACCTCCGTATAACTTCTTTCAATATCAGTTTTAATTATTAACTAAAAAAATAATTATGTTATCTAGCAGAAATATTTTTTTACTTTATTGATCTTTGAGGAACGGAGTTTTCTTGATTATTCTGTACCCGTTGTAGTATGTTCAGAATTGAGTGACTTCCGTTACGCTGCGTTATTATTGACTCTACTTCTATATACTCAGTTCGGCAACTTGCCGTACTTACTGAGACAAGAAAATGTAGATTTTTGAAGAGTAAATGTAACATTCGTTACATTCGGACTGTCTGGATGGGCGTTCGTGGTCTACGTGCCGATTGACTCGAAGAGCGCGTTCGGAGATTTTCGTATTTTTGGGTTAAAAAGCCAGAGTTATAATCCTGCAACATGTTCGTAGCGTCTAAAGATGCCGCAAAGCAAAAAATAATGTCCATAACGCTGAGAAATGGGGAGCTTCGCCCTGAAACTTTTTAAAGCCGGAAATCCAATTTTCTAGTGGGGTTTTTCCATTTATTTTCCACCCTAAGCGGAACGTGTTGATGACCCAGCTAACCGGCCGGAATGAAAGCTAACAACGCGTTTCGTCATTAAAAATGAATAATTTCGGCGCGTGGAACTTTTCCGAAAAGGAAGCCCCCTACAGTGGGCTTCCGTTTCGTCTCACCCGGGGGAATGAGAGAGAGTAGGAGAGATGGAAGGGCGATGGCGGATTGCGATTTGTATCCACTCTGACACAGCATCCTGCGATTAATATATAAAAGCACCAACGAGGAAGCAAGCACGCCACGGCAGTGGTGCGACATCTCCGCTTTTGGATACACCCAGCCACCTATACAGCCGGTAAAGTGATGCTCTTCTCAGAATATGCTGGTCGAACGACATGTTTCCTGAGTTAAGGCGATTCTTCAGCGACTGTTTAAGTTAAAAGGAAATACTTATTTCAAACTTATTGTTTGATTGGTTCAAAAATCAAAATTATGGTACGAAATATGAAACTTATTTTTCGAGTATAGTTTAAGTCATCTATAGTTAATAGGACTTCTTGATTTCAGTAATCGCTTTTTTAAATTTATCACTCTAATGGTAAGGCTCATCCATTTCATTTATAATCAAAAGGAATTTCCCCTTCTAACAATCAGTTCATGATAATTATTCTGTTTCATTTTCTTCTTCTTCTCTGGTCAATAATCCGTAGGTTTGTTTGCAGCAGTCGTTTTCCACCTCCATTCCGCCCGATCTGAGCCAGCCTCTTCTACTCCATGTAGGAATGGCAGCCCATATCCTCTACAATCTGTTCGACGTATTCCTTTCTGGGTCTACCTCTCGCATTTCTACCCTGAACTGATACCTCTATAATGGTTCCTAATAGTCCCTCATGTCTTATAGTGCGGCATATCCAGGTGTCTCGTCTCTCTCTAATTGTTTTCCACAGACATGGCACCTCATCGGCTCTCCGTAGTACGGCTTCATTAGTCACCCTCTCGTTCCAAAATGTTTTGAGAATTCTCCGGTAACACCACATCTCAATGGCCTCTATTCTCTTTCCTCCATTCATACCAAGTGTCCATGTCTCACTACCATAAAGCAAGACACTCCACATATATGTATTGAGTGGGAGTTTTCTTAAATGCAAATTAATGTTGCTGAAAGTTAAGAGCTGTTTCTTTTTATTAAAAGCTGCCTTGGCCTGATTAATCCTGCTGATGAGATCTTTGGCACTACCTCCGTCTGATGTGACTTTGCTTCCAAGGCACTGGTACTCCTGTACCGTCTAGAGTCTTTGACGATTTAGCATGACTTCGGCCTCAGTTCCCATTCTGCTCATGACAAGGATCCTTGTCTTTTCTCCGTTGATGTTCTTATTGTGTCTGTTACTGACTGCCTCCAACTCTCTCAACGTGCTTGATAAGCATTTTTCACTTTCAGCTAATACTGCTTAATCATCTGCAAACCGTAAAATATCAATCTGTCTGCCTTAAACACTTATTCCACCGTTTTCTCCCCACCTTTCTCGTGCTTCATCCGTAGCTCGCTGAATGTCTGCATTTAACAGCAGCGGAGACAGAGGGCAGCCTTGCCTCACTCCCTGTCTTATCTCAGCCTCTCTCTGGTGCGCACCGCATCTTATTACAGATACCTCCTCTTTGTATTAATGCCATATTATTTTACGATCTCGGTACTTTATTCCTATCTCCCTCAGAATCTGAAATAGCTGCTGCCATCTCACACGATCTAAAGCTTTCTTAAAATCTATGAAAGCAATGAAGGTGTCGTGGTTCTTTCGAGCTCTCTTCTCCATGATTAATCTAAATGCCAAGGTCGCCTCTCGAGTGCATCTTCCCTTCCTGAATTCGAATTGGTCTTCACTGAGCATGTCCTCAATCTTTCCTTCTATTCTTTTATGTATTATTTTTGTTAATATTTTAGAGGCGTGGGAGATAAGATCAAGGCCGGTATTCATAGAAGAGATAAATAATCAATGATTGCAGAATCTACGATTATTCGTCAATCATTGATTATTTGATTTATGTATTCGTAGACAGTAAACAATCTCCAATTCATGAATCACTGATTCGTGAATCTCTAATTATTTGGGATAATCTGTAATTGGTGAATTACAGATTGGATGTATGTTTATTTTTGAGTAGTATGAGAAATTGAAGAGGCAAAACATTTTGTGGGTATTAATAAATTTTAATTAAAGTTCAGTTTATAACTTTATTAATTGCATATTGAAAAAGAAAATAAAAAATGGACTGGCAATGTTTTTTTGATAAAAATGAATTAGCCGTGCCTACATTAGAATTATTTCTTATGATTATTCAACGTTTATGAAGGCGTTGCTAGGGAAAATCAACAAACAGTAATCTCGTATTCCGGCTTGTGTTGATGATGTAGTGTGTGCTGTTTAATGTCAGGAATTGTCCGACCATAAGTGTGGTCACCTCTTCTTTCTATTCTCACAAAGAGATACCTATTCGTCGCCTGAACATCGTAAGAAACAGGCGGTCTGATGGTGTCAACTATTTGGACGGCCAAAAGATTAGTTATATGTTTCACAGTTCTGGACACCGTTGGCTGCGAAACAGAACTAGCAATCCCTACATATGTACGTAAAACACCAAAGAAGACGAAAAGTAGCAGTAGCAGTATTTATAACTGATCATTACCGATAAAGAAAATTTTAAATATGTAATCAGTAGCAATTGATGATAGCTTACGAGTAAAACATTCTTGTCAATTTCGGCCGATGTTAAATTCAGCATGGAGATTTTTTGAAATACTGCGTGATTAAAAACCGCTGTGATATATTTTTTTTAAATTTGTAATATGATTTCAACAATTCAATATTGATGCCTAAGCGTAAAATCTCAAAGCAATGAGCCACAGTAGCACAAGAGGAACTGTCAGTCCTCGCGGAAAGTGTCGATATATGAACATTAGTTCTAAGAAGAATACACTCGATCACTACGGGTTTTGAGAATCGGTATCCTCTATAAAACTCTTCGTCTGTCAACACTCATGTCTATTGTTACAGCAAGTTAGATTACGGATTTTAAACAGAGATTGACGTATATCATAAGCGGTCCATCACCAGACCCCAGTGAAGCCATTGACATTAAAGATTCACCCTAGAGTACGAATTTTGTGGAAAGTATCACGAGAAAAAAGGCGAGGTGAAGACCTATGATATGACATGTAACTCTGAGGGAAAATTTCTCTCTGGTCGTGAATAGAAAGATGGAAAAAAACGGCCGCCGGAAGTCTCGAACCGTCTGACCTTCACGTATGAATCCGCGGCGCTAACCATTACACCAGACGGTCCTGTTTAATACATGGGCGATAATAATAGTTATAAGCAAAGTCGCTTTGAGAGATTGAGACGGGTGATGTGAGGCTCCGGAACAACCTAGCGAGAGTAAATTTTCCCAGCTTTTTTATACTAAGGACATATTTCTGATTATAAACTGATTAATTACAATACAACTAGGATACGTTTGACGAACTCCAAGGCGAACTAGCCTTTGACCTCGTCCACGACGTAGTAAATACGCCATTCAAATCGGCGAGTCAGTTAGTCTCCCCATGTGAGTAATTTGTTGGATCCCTAATGTGTGTTTTTCGCAGCCTTTAGTGATACGCTGGTACATCGTCATCGGCAATCACATACGCCAATATATCCCAACGAATTTCCATTCACGGAAACCCTAATCAATTCAAGACGTTCATATAGAGTATTCTATGCCTTTAGAACCGTATAAAATTGTAAATTTGGAACGTAAAGACACGAATATGTCGTAAACAATCACAGAACTACCGACGTCCAACAAAGAAAAACTCTAATTAATTACGGTCGAGAGCTTAATTACGAATCAATGATTATTTGGCCAAATAATTACAGTTTGCTTGACTATGAATACTAGAACTATAAACAATGATTATTTGACGACTGTGAATACATATTAATCAGAGATTGATGAATCTCTGATTCAAGAATCATCGATTGACGAATCACTGATTCTTTGACGACTATGAATAAGAAACAGCAATTAATTAGAGATATAATCATAGATTGAAACGAATCTGTAATTATTGAGGACTATGAATACCGGCCTATGAATAAGAAACAGTAATTGATTACAGATATAATCATAGATCGAAACGAATCTGTAATTATTGAGGACTATGAATACCGGCCTATGAATAAGAAACAGTAATTGATTACAGATTTAATCATAGATCGAAACGAATCTGTAATTATTGAGGACTATGAATACCGGCCTAAGTGTGCAGTACTGTTGACAACATTTTTCTGTAGTTTTTTTGGGTATTGGTACAATGATACACTTTTTTAAATCTTAAGGGAGTTTCCTTGTATCATACATGGTTTACACCAGCTGGTATAAAATTTTTTTCACGTTATCCCCAGATGCTTGAATAAGTTCTGCAGGAAGTGTGTCAATGCCCGAGGCCTTCTTGTGTTTAATGAATTTAATTGCGTGGTCAAATTCCTCACTCATAATTCTGTCGCCTATTTCATCTTGGTTTATAATTTCTTCGTCTTCAATAATGAAATTTTCTACTGCTTCTTCGTCTTCCCCATAAGGTTTTTCCAAATAATATTTCCATACTTCAACGATTTCTTCTTGTTCATAGGCTGTTGTGTTGTTTTCTTTTAGTAGGGTACTGCAAGTTATCTTCCTATTTCCAAAGAACTTTTTCACTGTTTTGTATGCCGTTTCAAGGTTTCTGGCCTTTATGAGGTCTTCCACCTCTTCGCACCTGTCTTGCAAGTATATTTCTTTGGCCTTTCTTGCTTCCCGATTTATTGCATTCCTTAGTATTTTATATTCTTTCCTACCCTCTTCAGTCGTGTCACATTCTAATTTCCTTCTTTGCTCAATCATGGCCACTAATTCATCAGTCACCCACTCTTTACGTTTTATAACTTTCTGATTTCCAAGGATCCCTTCTGCAGCCTTGAACATACCCGTTTTGATGTTGGTCCACTTGTTTTCAACATCCACATCTTCCTCAATAGCCACATTATCGTCCGTTTTGACTGCGAATAGATGTTTTCGTTTTTTAGCTTTTCCAAGTTCCATTTTACAGGCTTCATTGTCTTTTCCAGCTTCTTAAACTTGAGTTGACTAAATTGTGGTCAGAATGTATAGCAGGACTAGCGTATTCGTGTGGAGATTTCCATAATATTTCTAACAATGGAAGGGTGAAGGAAAAGGCCAACAACCTACTCTTTTAAAACAAACTATGTTCGTAATGACCCCAAAAAATTGAATATTTCGCAAATTTTTTCCCTATCAGGCCCCACAAATTACTTCTTTAAAAACCTACCTATGCTTCTAAGGTTACTGAAGGGGAAAAGTGAATTTAAAATATCACCCATTCCTCGACAATAATAGCTGCCACCTCTCTCACGCTGAAAGATCCCATACCTGCTCTGTCTTCATCAGAGTTCACCGCTTCCGCAATAACCCGAATTCCCTTGATAAATTCCTATCCAACTTAGTACATCAATCTTTTCTCCGACGATATTATACAGAAGCTCTCCTCAACTGAAAAATAAAATTAATGCCTATTTCCCTAAATTATTGACTAATAATGCCCAATCTAGCCTTTCCTTTTGCTTTGCCTACTTCCGAGGCATTCATTCTCTCAAACGATCCTTCAAAAGCATCCGTTCTTTCATATATGACCACCTCTTTACTAGTGAAATCTTTCGAAGATGTCCCTCCCTCACCCTCGGACGCCCCCCTAACCTCTCTAGTATGCACCAAAATCCATATCCACTACTAATACTCAAACTGCACCCAACCCATACCATCGCCTTGGATGTAAAGCTATAAAAAACATGTTCGCTACGTGCATAATTTTAACGGGGCAATTAGCAAGAAATATTTGAATGGTGAGATAAACTAAAAATGTCGGGCACGAGGTATTCATTTTTTCCATTATATGTTCTTTCCCTTAAGCTCTTCTTGGGTGCCCTTACTGCGTCGTATTCGTGTATCAATTTAAGAGTTTTTGTGGATACAAGTGTGTTTTAAGTTAGTCGAAGCGTTTTAAAGGCAAGTAAGAGATGAGTGATAAGGAAATGATTTTACATGCATGTCTCATAAAATTAGATATCGGCCACAGACTGCAATCCCGTAATCACATGTGCGATTGATGTGGTAGTGTAAATTCCAAGAAAAATAAGAATTGGTTGCGGCACCAAACATGCAAAATAATCGCTCGCAATATTCTTGGATACTTTGGAACAGACGGGTGTTTGTTTAACCCAAGTGTAAAGAACGTAATAACGTGTTTTTAATCCTAAACGGTGTGCTGTTAACTGGCCGTTTAAGAATATTAGTTTGATCTGCCTAGTTTCATTATTTGGACTATTCTATCGTCACCTGCCTAGTCAGTGATTTCTTCTTCTAGATTTTTTTCCTTTTTTTTATAATCTCTGCACACGGTCTACCCTTCCTCATCCCATCCATGAAACCTATTCTCCTTCTTCCGCTTCCCCGCTTGCCCAACATCTTTTCTTTCTTTCTTTATTATCACGCACTCGAGCAACCTATCGGTACGTCTTCCAGGCACCTACCCTGCCTATCCTGGGTCTCATTCAGTAGTTTCTTTTCCTCCCCCCACCATTTCAAGCACTTCTTCGCTGGTCTTCCTTTCCGTCCACCGCACCATCTCTATTCTTCTCCACACCCACATCTCAAATGTGTGCTGCCTAATATCCTCCTCCTTTCTCAGGATTCACGTATCTGTCCCATACAACGCTACTCTCCCTATGAAGCTCTTCACCAGCCTCTTCTGCAACATTTTTCAATGACTGAAAATAATGTCGCGATTGGCGAATATTAATAGCTTCTTTTTTAATTTAAAAAAGATAGTGGTTATCCTCAAGAATTGCTCTGATTAAATTGATTCGATGAGGATATGAGTAATTGCTTGGGCTTAAGTTGATAATTGATTGGATTCTTGTGCCGAGCGTATTCTTCTTTCTCTTTCCACAACTTATCATCCCATTGTCATATGTGGTCGCTGTCTTTTAAAAGTGTCATCCACTCCCCTTTTCTTTACGTATTCGTCCCCATTGGGATCGTTGTTATTTGTATCCGTTAAATTAAACTGCCCCTCTACCTTGTTTTAGGTCCCCTTCAGCTAATTTTATTTCATACGTTCGTATTCCATGTCACGTGCCCGCGTAAACGTCTCCTTACGAGATGTCCGTACCATTTTATTCAGCTCTTTTGGGTCGTCATTGATATTTGACTCGAGCCTTTCTCTCAAACGGTCTCTTCTGATCGTTTCCCTTCTTATTTTGCGGAGCTCTACTCGCTATTTTTGTGAATATGTCTGGTAGACCTGAGATTTTACTGAATTTTTGGCAAATATTGAAGCTAGTTAGAAGTAATCCTGCGGCCGGAGGGGTAATTAATGGAAATGGAGAAGTGTAATTCAGGATATGGGTTCGGTTGAGAGCTGTAAGGGAAAAGCCGGGAATCTTGGACAACTCGTTTAATCGTCCGACGACAACATGTACAACAGAGAGCGACCGTCGCACATCACAGCCAAAACCCGACTCCCCGAGGCATTCTCATCCGTGCGCGCTCACTCTTCCTGATCTGTCCCTTATCTTGCAACGTGCTGAGGTTCGTGCTGATGTTCGCGAAAAGGATGGACGCTCTTGGACGACCGTTGAGAGACGAGCGCGGCACGGAAGTATCTCCAAATATGGGCATGGAGGTGTCCAAGAATACCATATAAGGACATGACAGTGTCCGTACTTACAGAAGTTACTAATTGGAAATATATTGTTAAATGTGAAAAGTATAAAAATGACGACTTTATTGCGGCCAATAAGCTAAGAGAAAAATTAAAGTACATAGGAAGAGATACCAGGAGGTAAAGGAACTAGCATTAGATAGGGAAGGGTGGAGGGCTGCAGTCAACTAATCCTAGGATTGAACGACCAATGATAATGATGATGATGAAGCTAAGATTAACTCATTTCCGCGACAACTCCAGGCAATAAGACTCAAATGGTGTGTAAATAAAGTTATGAGGCTGGTAGCGTAGCGTTCTATCTGGAAAACCCCAGGGCTTACCGTTTGGAGGGGCTGAGGAAAACCTGAGCGAAAATGGATGCGAAAAACTTTTCTGAGGAACGAAAGAACAACTACAGGGGCACGAGCTGTGACTTTCTGGAGCGGCTTGAAAATGAACCTCATTTTCTGGACTATGTCGTTACTGGTGGTCCTCATCCCTCTTATTCCCCCAACTTGAGTCATTGTAACTTTTTTCACTTCCCAAGATTGAAAAGTCACCTCAAAGGGCATCATTTCAGGACACTAGAAGACGTTCAAGTGACCGTCGCCGACCAGCTGAAGGGAATTTCAGTATCCAGCACTGTTCCAGCACTGCTAAGAAGAGTCTGGAAATCGTCTCCGTCGCGTCTTCCCATTGGAATTACTTTGAAAGAGAAAAATGTGGAATTGTAATAATTTTCATTGAATTGACAAATCATAAAAGTCAGTCTTATCACTTAATGCACACACCTCGTATATCCTCCTAATTTCCTTGGAAGCTTTTTAACGATTTCATACGTTGGAGTTGTTCTTGATTTATCTGACATGTTTATCAGTTGGAATGACATTGGATAACGTTTTTAGGCTTCTATGATTATGTATAGATGTACCGCTATTGACAATATGTTTAGAATATAGATCATTTACTAAGTAGTGGACCGAAATTGGTCTGTAGCAATGGACGAACAGAGCTTCGTGGCTTTTTAAATGAGCATTTATAGTGTGAGTCCTTCTTTCTGACCATACTTGAGAGAAGCTTCTAGATATTGCACTGCCTCTTTATTGAAAACATTAGTACCACCATGAGATTATTTCTCAGTCCCACTCGCAGTAGAGAAGGAAGGAACAGCCAACCTACCGCCAAAGAGTTTGAGGTCGCCCATAAAAGATCCTGGTACATCCGAATGTTAGAAGCTGAGTTTTCAAATGCCTTGCACGAGTTTCATACTAATAAATAGCACTCTTCCAGTTTTAAATACCTCAATAAGTCTATGTATTGTTGTTATTAGAGATTTACCACCAGCCTTAATCAGTTCTATAATCTCACCATCTTTCCCCGGTGCTATAGTATTACTTATCTATTTAATTACATACTTGACTTCTTCAGTCTTACGTTCTGGTACACATACCCCTCCATCATTATTCTCTACTGGTGCTCTTTGTTGCCATTCTTCCTTGCCCTCCTCGTTGTTCAGGATCTTCTTAAAATACTCTGTCCATCTACTCAGCACCTTACTCGTCCATTATTACTTCCCCATTCTTATCTTTACACCTGTTCACTCTTGGTCCAAGCCCTTTTCTCACTGTATTTATCGCTTGGTAAACTGTTTCTTACTTTTTTGATGAAATTCCTCTCTATCCTGTATCTGCTTTTTATGCATTGCCTTCTTCTCTTTTTTACATGTTTCATGTTCCTTCTTTCTTATTTTTTATGCTTCTCAGAATTGCATCTGGTTTCTGTCTGCAGCATTTTCACTCTCGCTCTGTTTTTTCTCTTTTATTGCTTGCCTGCACTCTTCGCCGAACCGCTCTACATTTTTCTCATTATCCTTTTCGCCAAAGGTTTCTTGTGCTGCCTCCTTTGTCTTTTCTTCGATCATTCGTATTCGTCGTTACTTTTTGCCTTTCCTTTCAGTTTATTCTGTATCCTAAAAGTGAATTTATTCGTTGTTTCTACATCTTTCATTGTAGCCACATTCCATTTCTTTCTCTTGGTGCTCCTCCA
Source organism: Ceriagrion tenellum (assembly GCA_963169105.1). Taxonomy (NCBI): domain Eukaryota; kingdom Metazoa; phylum Arthropoda; class Insecta; order Odonata; family Coenagrionidae; genus Ceriagrion; species Ceriagrion tenellum. The sequence goes on from OY720640.1 coordinate 138,916,680, forward strand.
TCTCTGCCTACCTGTTAGTTTCTCACTTATTATTGCCCTCACCAGGCAATGGTCACTTACAGTTCAGTCGCCTACAGGATGGACTGGACTAGATTTTGGGGAGGCAACCGACAGCTAAAGTCATTTGCGCCAAAGGGGACAGATATGGCAGGAAGGGTGGATAGAGACCCGGCATCGGCATTAGCCTGTTCTTACCTGGTGGGATATGGTACGCGTCTGAAACTAAACAGTACTTTTCTCGGCTATTTTTGAAAAGAAATTATTTACATTCCGCAGAAATTTTACAGAATCGCAAAAAAAATAACATTCCGCTGTGAAACTTTTTCCCCGTATCGCAAGAAAAAAAATGATTCCTATTAAAGACCTATGCATCCATAAGTTAACTACTTGGACTTTCCGTCATATAAATAATAATTTACTCACTAATATAAAAATATTTACTCCATGTTTCTTGCAGATGCTTAAAATTAAAAGAGGAAATACGAATGCCGTCTCCATTATTAATGGGGGAAAATCTCGCTCTTTACTACCTTTAAGTTGGCCTTGCTGGTGCGGATGACTGCATTGGAAGCGGGAAATGAGTCCTTTGTTCCGTATTTAATGTTTTCCTTGCTTTTGTCCCATCAACTATTCTTACCTTCTGCAGCGCAGTAGTTCTTCTCAGATTTTTTCCTCTCGTATTCTAAATCCGGCGTCCTGTATCGTGCACCCGACCGGGATCGTCATTCCCCCGGCCGCCGCACAGGTCCAGTCCTCCTGGGAGAAGGTAACGGGGGAGGCGGAAGCAGTTGTGGGGGGGGGGGAGCAGGAGATCGGATGGCGACCCCTCTCGCTCGATCGCCATTCGTAATTAACGTAGAGTCCCGCAGCGAAAGGTTCGCAGCCAAGAGTCAAAAGTTAATTAAAAGTTTTCGAGGGATCTCTCGGAAGTTTATATGAGAGCGAGTATGAAATAAAGGGCGAAATCAACGGGGGAGGAAAGTGTTTTCGGGGGTGAGGGAGTATTTCATCCGATTTCGAGGATCGGATCGTTCCCTTGTGCGCATTTGCATCGATTGGTCGGTGGCGGGGAAGTAGTCACCCGCTGATTTTGGCGACTTCATCTGCATAATACCCTGCGAGCCACTTCAGGTGTGAGTGGCTGGGGTTGAGTTGTCGTCGACATACATAACACAGTACAATACTGCACTCATTTTTGAGATACGAGGTAATGTTTCTAGAAATACTGATCATTTGGCAATAACCTGCCAATACTGATCAGGGGGCAAAGTTCTTCAAATACACGCTACTCCAAATTTATGCTACTATATGTATATGTTTTTGCAAGTATTCGAATGCTGATAAAGGCAAGGGTTACTCCGCAAACTTGTTCAGCCTGCTGCTGGCTAATCTACCTATCGATAAACCCTGTTAAAAATGTGGTTGACGGCTGTCGTGATCTCTAACGATCGCGGGGAAAAAGACATTTTACACCTTTGTGTTTTGTAGTCTATTTCTCTAAGTTTATTCTCTAGATTTGATCTATCGTAGTATGTCGGAGTCCATAAGATGCTTAAAACGTCGTTAGCAAATAAATTGGTTTGTAACTTACGTTCCAAATTTAGTGTTAAGCTTTAATCGACGGAATGTAAGCGATCCCCAGCCAAGTTTTTGCCAAAGGTCGCTTCCACAAACGAGGTTATCATAACGGTCGTCCACGTATCTTGCCGGCTTCTGGGAAGCTGTTGGGAGTGGGTGGATGAAGTTGCTAATGTTGCGTGAGCGGTGGCCGTGGCTCGAGGGGATGTTTGAGGCGGCGGGAGCAGTAATCGTAAGTCATTTAGTGCACGTTTTTAAAACTTTTCAACTTAGTCGGGAAAAAGTTTCTGACCACATTTCACTTGAGCTCATCTGTTCATTCGGAGGAAATCACCATGCACTTTGTAATATGTGTGACGCTATAGTTATATTTCTAAAATCATTTTGTCTTGCTTACTTCAATGCTATGACTTGGGTTTGCGGCGCGGAATTCGAAGTACAAGCGAAAAAAACCTAAAAAAATGCGTGTTTTCTGCTAGACGTAATTCCTTGTTATTTGTTATCGAGCATTATAATAATGTGAAATTTGTTATTTCGCGTTCATGAAAAAATCTGTACGAATAGAATCGAATCATTCCGCAATGTATGCCATAAGCCGTAAGAGTACGTCTTAGAATAGCTTTTAATTGCTTAGAGATGCAACTTTTTCCACTTTTATCTATACATGTCGCTGATAAATACACGGATGCAAAGTTTCAAACAAATCTGTGCATAGACGAAAATCCCTCCATCGCCATTAATTAAAGATGTGGGGAGGAGGAGGCTGTCATGAGGTGGGGGTTGATTGGACGAGGAAGGCGAATTTGCTAAGGAGGAATTCGGGCGCGACGGACTGTGAAGGGTTGGTTGAACACCGATCCCTGATGAGAGGGAGTTTCAGCCGGCCAGATTCCAACCATTTCCTTCTTTCGGATAGCAAAGATTAAACTTTCGAATTAAATGAACTGGGGAAGTATAAATACAATGCGAACAAGGAGAAGGATTAAATAAGAAGAAATTGTTCGCCCTGCTCTAGCAGAAATTTCTTGGGATCCACTCGAAGAGGGGCGTTTTAGACATTTAGAGAAAGAACATAGAGAGACGGCGAGAGACGCATTGAACAGTTATAAAAAGGAAGAGAACGTGACGAAGATGCTGGGCTTTCTTCACTGGGAGAGTCTTGAAGTAAGGAGAAACAAGAATAGGCTGAGTGGAATGTTCAAAAGAGTGTGGAAAGCGGAAACTAGGGAGGAACTTCTCAATAAAATAGAGGAACTAACGTTCTTTGGGATGGAGAGAGCGTGCCCTCAAAATCAAACAGAGAATGTGTAACTGTTCCTTTTTTCGGGATTCATTCCGCGATGTATGTTTTAAGAAAACAACAATATTTCGCTGGTCCTCCTGCCAGCTTCATCAGGTTAACTGAACTGACTTCTTAGTCTCGCTCGTCTTTATATATATGAGTCTGGACTCCCATTGTTTCCGGAATTTAAATTTGAAAAAATTCGTTTTAGACTGCTACTCAACTTGTAACCGTCTTCATCATCGCGGAATGAATCCCGAAAAAAGGAACCGTCAACACTGCATCCGCGGAAGCCTACGAGCTAAGAGAATGTACAAGGCTAATTCGAAGAAATATTCATTTTTAAACCGAACAATTATGGAATGGAATCAAATTCCCGGAGAGCTTTTTGATCCCTTCCCTGCTAGTGAGGATATACACAAGAAAAGATATAATGCTGCGTTTTCTTAATGCTGATTCTAACTTTCAGTAATGCGGTTTCAATTTGAATGTTGTGGAATACTAATTTTAATGTAACGTAAGATTCTCAATGTGATCCTCGGAGGAGACTTCAAATTGCGCCACAGGACCCTGTTCACGTGCGCATAACGAGCTGGTAAATAAATAAAAATGGTAAGATGATGGCTGCGTGCACGAGGTCCTTCACTCGAGAACTTCGTTGGAGTGGTTAGTCGCTGGCTTGAAGCGGCTGTGCACGTGAAGCTTCCTTTCGTTGCCGTGGATTTTATGATTCGCTTGCGAGTAGTACGCAGGTGTGAAAATGTGGACTGCGATGGCAGTAGGGTTCGATGGGGTTACCGGTAGACCGCAGCTCGTATTTGCTCGGAATATAGTTTGGCTCCATTTTCCCTGCTGATTTCATTTCGGCTGTGCAGTTTAATTGCTTAAAATACGGATACGATAAATTTGCCTTAGGAGTTAATGTTACTATTATATTGATATACAAGTACACTTGTGAATAAATCTTTCTGCTGGAGGAGTTTTAGGAGATCTCTAGGCAGCCCCTAATTCAGAAAGTTCCTCACGTGAGGGGACAGATACATTACGTATGTTAAGTGGCTGATAATTCTTGTCCACTTGTAAAGCTTATCAATAAGCCGAACCAGCTCAGGGAAAAGACTCCTGAAGTAACGTCTATTTAATAATAGACTAAGCCGATCCTCTGAAAGAACTAGAGGATTTAAGAAATGACTTTAAGGTCTTAAATCCGATGATAGAAAATTCTTCACCTACACTTCCTAGTTGTAGAGGTCGGGCAATGATCATGCGGCCAACGTAGGGAGGGACCGAGGAAATAACGGAGTGAGTATTCAACTTCTTAATTATATGGTGCTGGGCACTCTCTTGTCCTAGGATTGAGAAATCTACCTAAAGATGGAAGAACCATTTTGCAATGATCAACCGCATAAACGGCAGAAGACAATAGTTAGTCATTGCTGTAAAGATCTTGAAGGATATACCAACGAACGACAGCGATGGAAATGCACTCTTCAGTCAAATCATCCGGAGGTAAAAGGGTCCCCCATTTGGATCTCCGATTGGGGATCGCTACAGACGGTAATTGTGTAAAGAGAAAAAGAGGAAACGAGAAGAAAATAGAAACATGTAATGTAAGAAGTGTGATTCAATGTGGAAAGTTTGAGAATGTGTCAATGGGAATGGAAAATAAGAAACTAGATGTACTAGGAGTCTCAGAAGTGAAATGACCCCAGCCAGGGGAATTCTGGAGTGGGGATTTTAGATTAATTCACAGTGATTCGGCTGATGGGAGACCAGGGATTGTAGGAATAGTCTTTGTGCTAAATGGGAAGATGGTAGCAAAAGTAATGGGATTTGTGCAATGCGTGAATGAAGTTTACTTCGAGCTAGAAACAAAGCCTAAGAATACTGTTATCATGCATGTGTACGTGCCAACATCTAACCAAGGAGAGGAGGAAGTAAAGTCAACCTATGAAGGCTTGGAGGAGCTGATTCTTTTTGTAAAATGAGAGGAAAATTAGGTGGTTATAGGGGATTGGAATGCGGTGGTGGTGTAAGAAGCGGAGATAGAGGTTGTTGGAAGATGAGAGAGGAGATCGGCTGGTTGAACTCTGCTCAGCTCACGGGATTGTTGTGACTAACGCCTGGTTCAACCACCATCCTCGCAGACAATACACCTGGAAAGCTCCTGGTGATATTAAAAGATTGCAAATAGATTTTATGCTTGTCATTGAGAGATAATAACCATGTAAGAGTCTCAGCTATGCTGGTCCAGACATCGGTTGTGATCACAATCTAGTCATGGCCAAATGTAATCCCAAACTCAAATTAGAAAGGAGTGAGGAATCGGCAGCTAAGTAGGGATCAGAACAAAGAATCTTTAACAATACTGGGAAGGGTCAATCAATCCCTTGGAATTGACAAGAGACGATAATGTGATCAAGAAGTGGAATGTAGTGAAAATTTGAGATTGGGCTTTTGAGATTTTGTGTTTTAGTAGAATGTGTAAGATAAGCTGGACAGAGCGAGCAACGAACCGAGAGGTACTGAGAAATGTGAAGGAAGAACGGCGCCTGTGGAGAACAGTAAAAAGAAGACGGGACATATAGATAGGCCATGTACTGCGGCATAAGGGGTCGGTGAAGGTGATTTCAGAAGGGATGATAGTGGGCAAAAGGTATAGAGGAAGACCTAGACTGGAGTATTGGAAGGTGATAATGGAGGACATGGAATGTGGACGGTGTTCAAAAATAAAGATGATGGCAGAGGATATAGAGGGATGGATGGCGGTCGTAAACCAATCCTGGTGGATCCTAATAAAGTGGCAAATTATAAGGGTCTGTTGCCTCCTGAAGAATTGCCTTCCAGCTCGGTAGCCTCCAAACAGAGATTAAGACGTAGTGGAGGAGTGTGGTTGTTTACAGCTTTTATTGTAGGTTCAGGATAACCCTTGAGCAGCGGTTCCGTGGCAGGGGCTCCTTCCGCCGTAGCTATGAAGGTGATAAAAATGATAAAAATCAAATTGCTTCCTCCATCTATGATGTATACTATTATTTTCTTAATGAGTATATATATACCTTATTTTCCATACTTCCGTATGCATGTAGTGTGTAATATGTCTCACAGAACATAGAACTGAGCGCTAAATATCCCTTAGGGCCCCACGAGAAACTTTTGCTTCGGAAAGTGCTCCGTGAGTGAAAAAGTTTGGACCCGGTGCCCTAGAGTTGCTGGGTGGGCATATGGAACAAGAGACGAATTTGTTAGATATTTCACGGGAATCGGCCGAGTTTATCGGAAAGAAGAGGAAGGCGGGAATATGTAAAAGTTAAGAGAGTGGATGCTGTTCTCCCTTTGCGTCAGATCAGAGCTACGCGTCCGAGGAGCTTCTCTCTCTCTCTGTCGTCAGTGTGCTGCTGCACCCCTCCGCTTCCTTCCCCGCACCCGTCGGCGCGTCGCAAAGAGCCTTTCCGTGTCTCTCCCTCCCTCTGCACCACTCCCACTCTTCCCGCCCGCCCAACCGCCCCCTTCCCCTCTCTCCATCGCTTAACCCTCTCCCACCTGTCCCCCTCACCATCACCACCTCGCCGCCATTGTGTGCCATCGCTGGCCAATCAACATTCCGAGTCCATCCCTCCCTGCGGTCGCGATCTCGGTCGATGAGGGATATTGCATTGCATTCAAACATGTCATTTATGTATCTCTCCGCGGCTTTCCACTTGTCTGTCTCTCTGCATTGGAAGAACGAAATTTTGTACCTATGTGTTCGGCAATGTACCTCTCTTATTTTTTCGCGTCTGTTATACCTTAAGATGTTGTTTGGCGTCAAAATGATATTCTTTGTGTCACACTGAAACATGCATGTTCTGAATTTTTCAATCAATCTGAGCCCAGCTTGCAGCCTCCGAGAGACTAGCGGCTCCAAACCTTGCCCCCCTAAAAGCTATTAAACACACTATGTTCACTCGTAGCAGTTTTTTACGAAGCGCGCTGCTTTCCTTCGTATTATAATGTGTGCCGCTGTCAATTGTCAAGAATTCGGTCTTTGGTATGTCTGTCGGGTTGCTTCACAGCTATTATATTAAAAAATATTTCGATAGTTGTATGAAATTCGCCGTGAAAATGTCATTCGTCTGGACTAGGGTTCGAATCCAGACTTCTCGACTTCGCGCCCAGTTCTCTTACCAATTGAGCTACCCAGGCGTCCCCTACCCCTTTGAATTTCATGGGGCTTTAAGGAGCAAAGTGACCTCAAATGTACTGAGCTTACAATGCCATGAAGTTCCTTTATGCGAGCGGCAAGAGGTACTTTCCACGAAGTTAAGCTCAATTGTAAACACAAATGTTTACATGTACAAATTCTTAATACTACCGCACATTAGGTTTAATGATGTAACTGCTAGTTGAATTTTAACTATCTGTAACCACTAGCTGATGACTCCGTTAAAGATATTGCGCGGTCAGTTCCGCAGTTCTTTGAATTCCTTTGTTTTCATTCATTCATCGAATTACATCTTTCTGTGCAGGGTCCCAAATGCTCGCTTAGTGTTCGAGGTGGAATACTTATATTTATTGAAGATACAAAGCGTTTCGCCGTCGTACTGTATTATCAAGTACAAAGATATTTTTCTACTTGATCATTCCGCGAGTCGGCGGAACGAGTCAAACATGATAGAAAAAGTTTTGGAATATTATTTAGTGTTTGTACTTCAATCACTAAAACATCCTCGTGTTTGACGTAATCCGCCTCGTTCCCATCTGACATGTCTACTTTCCCACTCTCATATGACTTGGCTTCGACGTGATTTATCTTGTAATACTCTTGTAATGTCCCCATCTGTGCGGTCGGTTCCTTTCGCCTCCATCTCTAGCCCATCCTCATAGTAGTAATTGTATGTCTCTTTCCACACACTAGTCGTGGCCGAAACAGTTGCTTTTTGGAGACAAAGCTTGCTTTAGCTGCGTTCGGGTGTTCTTGTGCTATCTTTCTCCTCTCCTAAGCGGGCCGAAGACTGTCCTAATAACGAAGGCGGTAACTTAAATCATCTATCTTAAGCCGACGCTCGTATAGTCTATTCAACATTTGGTGTACAGTATGGGCTCTTATGTTGACTGGTTTGCTGTGTAAATCTCCATAAGGCCGGAAGTGCTGCGTAGCTAATGGCAAAGGAAAATTTACTTAGCACTTGAGCATTATTCTAGCTTTTCTTCTAGGAGTCTTCCAAAATGAAAATCTAATATCCTATAGTAATTACTTTAATTGTGCACCGTGTTGGAAATGGTTACCTCAGAAGCCTTGAGATAACCACCCGGCGGGAAAATTTGGAAACAGCGCTCTCCATAAATGTCATCTCAATTTGAAACGCTCCACAGCAAGATACTCAGTAGACTTTCTGGGCGGGCTTGGGTGCTTCCTCTTCTTCCCCGCTGCGTCATGTACCAGCATGCCCTCGCAAAACGGGCTTAGAGATTCGACCACGGCTTACCGTTTCGCCCTCTTGTTCAAACAGCCCCCCGAAAGCTTTCAACGTTCATCCCCCCTGCATTCCCCACGCATCGGTCTCGACGTCACCGTCCGTCCCTCGACGGAGGGTGACGAATGACCAATCAATCCTCTGCTCCTCGTCCTCCATCCACTCCCACCCCACACCCTCCCTCCGACCCTACACCCGGCAACTCCCCTTCCCGCACCACAGCTGGGGGCCTCTAATGATCGCTTCCACTCATGCTATAAGACTCAATCTTTTAAATAAATTCAGAATCAATTTATTTGCAGAAGTTTTCAATATCTTACGAACTCCAACATACTGCGGTAGATCACACCATGAAAAATATAAGGGAAATACATTGTAGAACAGATAGGTTTTAAATGTCGTTTTTCCCACGATCGATAAGAGACCATAATGGCTGCGTTGACGCTTAGAAGTAGGTTAGTTGACAGGTAGTGTAGCTGATTAATTCGTATACCCCCTAATGCATGTTTCTAAATCCGCCGAGTTGTTCTAACACCTCGTTTTGCATGTTCCCAGCATGACTCTTGTTTCTCGTTTAAGTAGTTACATGACAGAGTAATGTTGTGGTTTCTGTAGCATTTGTAGCATACCTATTATGTGGTGCATGTTGGTGAAAGTAAATTTCTTCACCGTAGTTCATGTTGGTGATAATTCACCCCCTGCCAAACACCCCTGTGGTGACTAGCAGTGTAATAAGTAGAAGTATGCATCTCTTATTCGTAGTACTAATACTGTTTTGACCGAGAGCTGTATGAGACGGTGGAGGTGTGGTATATCGTTTGGATTACTATGGAGCGTTCCAAATTCAGTTGGCGGCGTGGGCCTTATTGAGAACACTGTTGCCAAACTTAGATTACGTGCGTCCTTTTGGCTACCTGGAAAACTGCTTCCGTTAACGTGATAAAATAATTTAATATGGGGGCCCCGGTGGAGACAGGGTAATGTTCTAGCCTGCTAATCCCAGGTTCGCGTATTCGAGTCCCGCCTGGGTGGAATATTTTTTCCCACCTAGGACTGTTTGTGTAAGTCTTGTTGATGTTGATCAAACCCGATGTATGAGGCCCATCGTGCTGTTCTCCGGGATAAGTAAATAATACACTTGAAGGAATTATATTTGCTTATTGGAAGGCTCCTAGATGTGTAATTAGTTCATTGCCACGCGCGATATGACTTTTGCTGCTGCTATTGGCAACATCGCGCCTCCGGCCTACTAGATATATTTACTGACTTCCGTGAACACTCAAACGGTAATAGATTTTGGGCATCACTAACGCCATCTTTAACTGTCTTCCATTGCCGCTGTTGAGCTTCCGGTCTCTCTTATGTCTTTTTGGATGTCTCTTATGTGTTTTATGGTCTTCGCGCCTCAGTCTGGGTCTTCCCAAGGGTTTTATTTCCTTCAGGTCTTTGTGTTAATTTTTTTTCAGCATAGTTTCTTCTTCTCGTCTGTGAACGTGGCCGGTCCTTCTCAGGCGTCTTGATTTATTTAGAACTAGAATATCTGGGTCTAGAAATACTTCTCTCAGCTCTTTGCTCTGATGCGACACTTTTCACCTTCTTTCACTGGTCCCATTATCGTCTCAGAACTTTCAAATGTTATCAGTTACCTCTCCATGTATTTGCTTAAAGCCCATATTTCTGATCCGTAGAGGAAAACTGGTTTTATTACAGTCTGGTAAATATTTAACTTTGCTTTTCTGGATAACATTTTGATTTTGAGGAGTTTTTTCTTAGCCCCGTACCATTTGTTTGTATTTATTACTCTTGATTCTATCTTTTTCTTCTTTATTAGCTTTCTTTAGTTTATGTGGATATAACGGCCCCATTTTACTTATATTTCGTGTATGGAAGGAGAAGGATAGGGGGTGCTTAAACAGTGGCCCTAATATATCCGTTCAAGTGAGATTTTTTTTATCGATAAGTATTACAATGTGAGATAATTCTGTTTTTTATATCGATGCATAGAGACAAATGAGGAACAACTGTTAACGGTAGAACAAAACAGTTTCTTATAAAACGCCCTGCCATGTAAGAACGTAGATCCGTGGGTGAAACCTTTTGGGTGTTTCCTAATTAAATAATGGTAAATATTTAACCATTCTCATACTTTTGCCCCACTTCCACCACTGCTAATCGTATGTGAGAACCTGCCGCAAGAGGCACCTGAATCGCTTTGAGAATGCACGTCCGCACAGTACGTTGTTCCTCTAACTCTGTCAGCTGTAACTTCGCGCTTGCGACACGGGGAGGGCGAGCTGGAAGATGGATTTCGATTAAATGCGATCATCAAACAAGCATAATCAAATCGCCAGACGGAGTGAAAGCACATGACGAAGGGAAATAATTTGTGGAGGAGGACATTAGGTTTTCTCCCTCTTCAAACTGGTTTGCGTCAGTTGCATTTTTAAACATTTCTCTTCACATATTCCCTGTGATTCTTGAAGAGCCAAGTCATGCCTTTAAGTACATCTACGTCATACCCTGAAATCCATCCAAAGGGTGTGTGGCAGGGGGGGCTTCCACACCAAGCATGCATGAATTATACGGCAGAAAACCGAAACTACATCGAAACCAGCGTACCACACATGCAACGCGCCCATTAAAAATCTGCTAACCAAGAAGCATTCTATCGTCAGTCGTTCCAACATGCAAGGGATACAAAGACTACTACTACAGATTCAAAATATCATGCATAAATAAGATCATCAATCTTTACATCATGCAAAAATAAGAACGTAGAGAATATATAGAGAAAGATCTACTGTCTAGCTATTGTCACTATTCGCACTATTCATGACGATGATCACAGCTGTTATGGTCTCGAATGGTACGCGGAAAAAATGACATTTTATACGTATCGGTTTTACAATCTATCGCTCTAATTTTATTGGCGTGATCTAATCTGCCGCAGTACGAGGGTGTTAATAGTATGTTTGTTACGTCGTCAGAGAAATGTTTTTCCTGAAATTTAGTTAAGAGGTTAAGCCTATAATTTAATCTACGCTGTGATAGCGATTCCCATCCCAATTTTTCTAACAATCCAGACACTCTAGCAGACTTATCGTAGCATCGTTTTACAACCCTAGCTCCTCTTCGCTGCACGCGATCTAATTCCGATTATATTCCGATAATAATAACCCCGCTTCATAAGGATCCCATACACTGGAAGCATATTCCAAATGAGGCCTAAGGATTCAAAAAGAACAACGTTCTTTCACTTTCTCATCGCATTTTCCGAGTACTCCGAGTGTATTATAAGTCCGTGGTGGTAAGTAATTGTGACCCCTAAGTACTTAACAGACTCGGCGTTGATTATTTCCGTATTATTAATTATGTAAGCCCTACCTGGTCTATTTTTCTTTTTCCAAAAGGTGACTTCTACGCACTTTTTTACTTTTAGTTCCATCTGCTATTTTCGCACCAAGCATGAATAGCAAGTAGGTCGATTGTTAGTATAGTAAGTAGTGGGAATGCAGATCTTGGTTACGCTGGATTGGTACATTGGTGTAATGAGGTATTTTTTTGTTCATCCCCCCACTTTTTTGCCCCCTTTTTCCTCTTTGGTCATGTTTCCCCTCGGCGTACTTGTTAACTCTTGGACTTCGCCGTAGGGCATCGCGCGAACGACACCAACAATGCCTGCGACTCCAAAATGCAGCGACTTTTACCAACGACCTCGCTCGCGACCTTTCCCCCACCAAGTCCTGCCTCTCTTAAATAGCAGTCAGCGCTGGAATAATTCAAGGAAATCTGGGACATCGGACCGTAGGAAATAGGCACAATCCTCTATTCCGCGGGCGGAGACTCGAACCAGTTCCTAAATCCCCAATTTAAGACCATCTCCGCGTATATGTATCCTTCCCATTTTTCCTTCCCTTCTAGTCTACCATTCGCCTTATTTCCAAACATAACGAATTTCATCTCAACCCTGCCGGAACCTTACCTACTCGGGCGGAATCCTATTACCGCACGTCCTCTGTTCCTGTTCAGACGACCAGGAGTGCACTTCGCGCTGCGTAATTTTGACTGAGAGAGCCTGGCAGTTGGCACTTGAAAAAGATTGTGATTGTTTTTGGAGTTGGAAGTCAGAAAACTGTACGCTGACCATTGATAATTGGTTGTAATTTGGTTGGCTGTGGTGAAATGTACCTGCTTTCATTAGTTGTTCATCAATTATTCTTGTTCATTTCTGATTGCCTCATTTTTCACACCCGAGCTCGGAAAGAGTGCTTCCAGACAGGCTATTTTGGCGAGATAATTTATCCCCCCTCCCGTTACGCTTCAGTAAGTGGAATCAAGGTACTGCCATCTCATGCGTCTCTCCATCCGCTTTTCCATCGTCCTCCAACCTTTACACATTTTACATGAAGATGACGCTGAGGCGTTGAAACGCTTTGTATTACAAAAGTTTCAGTGGACAGTTTGAAGTTTTAATTTCGTTTTCTCCGGCCCCGTTTCCCTCTGCCGCCAAACATTCCTCCATTATCTGTGTCTCTATATCCTCCCTTCCTTATTTCTGCCCCCCTACCCCTTTTCACCGCCCCCACAATCCACTCCCACCCCTTATCATCCCCCACCACCTACGCATTCCCTCTCATCCCGATGATATCGTCACCACCCCACCTCACCCCCTTTTCTACCCCATTCCGCTCCCATCACTCAACCCCTTCCATTTCCCCCTCCAGCCGCTGCGCGTTGACGCCGCGTACAGCGCCACGTGGACGTCCATCGAATCAGGCGGGCGCGAATGCTCGATTCGCAGACCAAACCGCTGAAGGCGCTGCCGTCGCTTGATTCCGTCTCTAACTCGCGAATTTATCCGTGCGACCTCGCTCTGCGCCACGTGACTCGCCCAAGGATTTTCGAAGGGATGTGGGGGCACGGGGGACGAGGGCGAGATGTTATTATCACTCACGGAAGAACGATGTTATTTGTCTCACGTGGGACTCACTTGGAGCATGCTGCTAGCATACGGGACCCTTACGAAGTAGGACTAGTCTCAGTAACGGATGGAATGCAGTGGAGAGCAGCAAGATTTGTTTTTTATTCTCCTGACTGAATTTTGGGAAGCGGACGGTCTGTTTTGCGCAAGGGAAGCGGACGGTGCAAGGGTCTGTTTTGAATTTTGAAAACTGCTGCATGCCTGGTTTAGAATCACTCCGTGCCACACACCCTAGTGGTGGCTTGCACGGTACTTCGTAGGTGTTAATGAAGAGTTTATCACAAATGACGAAACAAATGAAGGGCGACTTACGATGTTTGTTGGGCTGTGGTTTTAAGTAACGAGACTTGTATAGGCTATAGAAAGGATTGATTATGATAATGTTTCGCCTAAGTAGACTTATTATTTACCTATTAACATTTAACAATAAACTTATCATTTCATCTATGTTGATTACTTTATCCCTGGAAAGATGAAAATGCCGAGTGTTTCCGTTATGAAACGTTGTGTCACTAAGAATGAGATTACCATGAAAAAACACGGAGAATATTACGTTATTTGGTCATATGTACAATTTTATGATAGATAAAAAACTCAACATGATATCTTTACTTGAAAGAGTGATGGCTACGTCCATTTCGAGTTCTTGCGTCACTACATTGAAGGTAATAATCGACGTTTTCGGTTTTCGGAAGTACGGTTTATCTCATGTACTTGCATTTATATCCAGTAAGCTACTTGACACTAACTCTTGGATAGGGAAAGTGGTTTGAGAAACTCGAAATATATTATAAGCTCCAAATAAAAGCTAAATATTGACTTAGTTACGTCTGCTATTTTCACTTATAAATAATTTACCTACGATTACATATTACCCTGCAAGCCACCTCATGGGTGAGTGGTTGTAGGGCTCACATCGGAGAATTTGGGCTTAAATTGCCCCTTACAAGCTACAGGCACTTGTCACGTTCAAGTCGGTTTGAGAAACAGAATGTGTCGTTTAATGAAAATGTGGAAATATTTGTTAAGAGACACTTGTAACTCTTGAAATGGGCGTTTTTACTTGTGGACTTGTAAATAATAGACTTGCTCGTTTGAGAAACAGAACTTTGCAAGTTGCTATTAAATATATTTGTAACTTGTAGACTTGTAGCTTTGAGAAACGGGCCCCGGGTTACTGAGCTGACTTCTTCGCCCTTGAACTATTCTCGAAGAGAGGGACCAATAGATTTCTAACTTCTATTTCTCTCGATAGAGGAGTGGATAACTAGCGAAAATGCAAATGGAAGTTCGTCAAAACTTATTTAGCCTAGGAGCGATTATGGAGGTTATTGGCGGGAAGGTAAATCGAAAAGAGGCTGACCGCCAAGAAATGCGTATTTTCCTCGATTACCACGACTTTAAAAATATCATGAAACCTATCTTCTGTGACCTGAACCACCTGATTTTACCACCTGATTTTACACAAGTTCTCTAGGATTTAAAAGCGGTAGAGTGGATCCATGATTCAGACGTTTCGATACTGGTCTCGAACATCGCCCTCAGGGCCCTAAGGTAATGACAAAATTTGCCAATTTTCGACATTCAGCGCGTTTGTACTTACATACACCCCCTTTCCACTTGTACCTCCAGAGGAAAAAAAATTGTCTCATTCTTATTTCTCATCCGATTCTTGTGATAATTTGCAGTTTTATCATAGAAACTATGAGGACTTCAGAAATAAATTGAGTGGTAGCCTCAGAGACATCAAAAATTCTCTATACACTTATGTTTCATAAGATTTGAGAAAGTTTAACGCAGAATTCAAGGTTCTATAAGACATTAATTATTGACCAAAGGCAATATGCTAATCAAGCTAAATTTTTTTCTGATAATCCTAAGGATATAACCCACCACCTCTGAAAATATAATTCATTGCATTTTTCGAGCTTTCTGAGATAAAAGATGTTAAAATACTAAAAAAAGTGCGTTTCACAATTATGATCATCGGTGCTGGGCCTACCCAATGATATAATCAGACAAATGTTATACCTCTGTTTTCAATGTTTTAACAAATTTTCATGAGAAGAAGTTAGTATTAAGTATAAAAATAAGAATTTTTTAATGTGCAGGTCCTGTTTGGCTCCTAAGAAGGAAAAAAATTAATTTCTAGAGTGTTTTAAGTGTGGTTGTTGTATACTTACTATCATTGCAGAAGTCTTTGACTTGTAGCCTTGCAAAACACCTGAAAATGTGGAAGTTGAGTGATTACATGTTAAATTTCACCAATTTGTATTGATACACACATCACTACTAAGTTTTAGTTGAAGAATGTAAAAATCAAAAATCAGCATATACAATATAATCACTTTAAATTGTCTGTACATGGGTTTGCTTGGTTTAACACAAGACAACATGTTAAGTCTTCAATATATTTCTATCACTGAGAAGGTTCTTTTTTCATTCGTCACTAGTTCTGTAATTTTTTCCCAATCATCTTAATATCAAGTCTTCTTTTTAAATGTGACAACCGATGGTTCAAACGTTTTATGTCTTTTTCTGAGAAGTAGTACACTCTTCCTGAGCCTTTTGTGGTAGGAGCTTCCACATTACAAATAATATTATTTATATTTCTTCTTTCTCTTAGGCCAGTAAAATGATGTTGCAGGTTCATAAGGATGCATGATTTATATTTTTAGGTCACATTCATCAACATGCTTAGACATGACCAATCCAAAAAACCAGTGATTATCTTATAACAGGCCACATAAGAATTAGTGCAGATTTTTTCCATACTTTGTTCACATATTAGTTCCTGAGAAATTATGAATTGTACTGAAATAGGCATCAAAACTAATTTTCTTCGCCACAATTACATTAGTTGAAATTGCAGTGAAACAATGAAAAATATGTGTGCCTGGAATTGTTTTTGCCTGATACCAATGAGTTTATGAGTTTCTAGTTGCTGCCAAATTACTGACAAATGTTCTTTTTTTAAAATGAAGAAGGATATTTTATCTATTCTGAACTGAAGATTTTGTAAAATTTCAACGGATGTGATTGTGTTACTCAGATCACATTGGAGACTTTCTCTGGTGATAATTCGCTTCATTGTTCCACCTATTCCATCGCAGAGAGATTTCCCTTGACTGGTTGCAAAAAATGGCCAAGAAGCTTCTAAATCAAAGTCCAGGTGATGGTGGCATAGGTTTAGGAAGTTTTTGCAGTTCTTGTATTACCCAGCACAACTATCACTGAAATACTGCAATTTTTTAACTTGAGGGAATTGGCCTTTAAAAACTGACTAACTATATTTTGTGTTTCAAACACAAAAGCCACATCGTGTTCTAGATCATCTGAAAAAACACACAAACTTGACACAACAAGGTCTTCTATTGGCTGTCCACTAGTGTAAATTACCACCGGATGAAGGGAACAACTGTCTTGAGTCCAGTGATAACCCTGAACCTTATCCTGTATCACGTAACTGTAATTTTTGCTGAAATCCAGTGAAACAATGGATTCATTTGGCTGGAGGTTACTTTTAGTCCTTTCAGATATTTTGACTGAGATTTGGTTATAAAAGAATGTGGGAGGAGTTTTTCCAGATTATCAACCAGAGTATTTATATATTCTCATTATGTCACAGTTAATTTAACCTGTTGTGTTCGATCGGTAGTCACCCATGCAATATATGTTACTTCATCTTCAGGGTCCCATTCTTCAAATTTACTGTGTAGGTGTTTCCTAAGGTTTTTGTTTGATGAACATTTTGAACAGTGTCGTAACATGCAATCCCTCTTATCCTTGGAACATACCAAGTAATCAAATAAGTCACTTTATGTCTCCTCTATGCAACATGCATGCAGAAGAAGAGATACATTCTGATGGATAGCACAGACACATACAGCATGAGTTCCTGGGGAGCCTGCCAACAGGCACCATTTAGGTCGTAACAAGCAGAATTTTGAAATCCTAATTTTTATAGATGGGTATTCAAATTTAAAGGCTGCATACAGCTCATTTAGGTTACTCAGTAGTAACCTCTTTTGCATGTGAATATTTTTAGAGACACTAGTCTTATCTTTCTTCCCAGGCATAATGCGGGAATACTCATCAATCTGATAGAAAGATTGAACCAAGTCAACTGTGGTTTGTTCTGTCTTTTTTCCCCTCCTTGGATCAGGTATGGCTGTGATACCTTTCCTCCTTAGAAGTTCCCTTGCTTGTCGAACGGCATATTCACTAACACCAAATTCTTCCGCTACTTTTTTCCTACTCCACGAAGTTGGAGCAAGTGTTAGTAGTTGTATTGTTTCTCGCCGAGTGACTTGTGTCCCTAATTTTTCTTTGACTAACCTGGGAAACTTATCCATGTCATTTGCCTTTTCTAGTATTTCTTTTGGTATTTTTGTAATATTCTCTGGAATGAAATCTTTTTCTAAGACTTAACAAACCTTTTTGTTCAAAACAGAAGTTGCTGAGTCAATTTTCCTTTTAGCACATGCCGATTTACTATGGGATGCAACCACATGGAGTTTGAAAGGAGACTCCCCAATTTCGTTTAAGGATGAATTGATTTCCTCTAAAGATTTTTCATTGGATGATTGTTTTTCCAAATCTAGTACACTGTAGTCACTGTTTACTATTATGTCAAGCTATTCAGTGAGATAGTTTTCTCTTTAACAGTGTTCATATTTGTCAACTTTCTCTATACATGCATTGCAAATTTTCTGTCCAGAGATTGCTTTCGTAATGACTGGAATATTATTAATCTTGCGTGAAAATTGTGGTGTTACTGTTCTTAGAGATTTACTATTTTTTCCTAATGGAACCTAAATGGATCGAAACAGGAGATTTGATAAGTTTCATACTTTTTTAGGTAGTATGTTTTATGGCGTACCAATGGTGGTAAGTACCACAATCACACTTAAAACACTCTAGAAATTAATTTTTTTCCTTCTTAGGAGCCAAACAGGACCTGCACATTAAAAAATTCTTATTTTTATACTTAATACTAACTTCTTCTCATGAAAATTTGTTAAAACATTGAAAACAGAGGTATAACATTTGTCTAATTATATCATTGGGTAGGCCCAGCACTGATAATCATAATTGTGAAACGCACTTTTTTTTAGTATTTTAACATATTTTATCTCAGAAAGCTCGAAAAATGCAATGAATTATATTTTCAGAGGTGGTGGGTTATATCCTTAGGATTATCAGAAAAAATTTAAGCTTGATTAGCATATTGCCTTTGGTCAATAATTAATGTCTTACAGAACCTTGAATTCTGCGTTAAACTTTCTCAAATCTTATGAAACATAAGTGTATAGAGAATTTTTGATGTCTCTGAGGCTACCATTCAATTTATTTCTGAAGTCCTCATAGTTTCTATGATAAAACTGCAAATTATCATAAGAATCGGATGAGAAATAAGAATGAGACAATGTTTTTCCTCTGGAGGTACAAGTGCCCTCGGATACCTTGCTCATAGAAAAACTGCAGTTTCTCCTAAACTTCAAATGGCTGTGAAGCAAAAACTAGTGGAGATAGACAAGAAAAACGTCAAATGGTTTAATATCTACATGAAAGGATGAAACATACCAATTTTCATCTAAATCTGATATAGTGGGTGTCAAATCTTAATTTTCCTGTATGGATTGACATGGAATGACCCTCGGGCAATTTAACATATTGTTGACTTGATTCATTTGGTGCGCCGCCGCCACCAACCTAAAAATCCGTCCTTAAGCGTCGATCATAAGATATTCCACAGATGTTTCTGCAGTCGAAGAAAGACGGTGAACAAACAAATCGATTGCTATCGCCGCGGGCGAAGCGTGGTGGGCCCTTCAAAACAAATGAAAGGTGGTGGCGAGAAAACAAAAGAAAGGTAGCAGACCTCAAAATAGAATTTGCTCTGCAGCGCCTGCTTGTCATCGGGAAAAACAAACTTCATTGAACTGTTGAGTATTATTCCTGCGATCAAATGGATGAACGAATTGGTTCAAATATAAGTTGGCAGTCATTTAGTAATGTTAATCTGATGGCATTAGTTTCACTGTAACCATTTATGTTTAGCTAACCCATAACACCTCCATTATTTTCCCGAGTTAATTGAAATAAGTTGAAAAAAGTCTCGCCACTCGACTCGAGCATTATATTATATTTTAACCGCTACATTTGTGCGAATGAAATAATTTGATATTTATTTTACTCGCTAGATAAGTTTATGTCATCATTTATGGGCGAGCAGCTTCATAGTTCGAACTAGCTATGAGCAATAACCACGCCCTGAAAATTCGTCGCCTCATTGTGGCATCAAGAATAGATAACCACATTCATTGGCCGTTCAATCCTACAATCTGTTGAATGTTGCCTTCCATCCTTCCCTATCTAATGCTATTTCCCTTAATTCATGGTTTCCCTTCCTATATTTACCATGCCAATGTTCATGCTCATATATCTTATGGCATTATGTTCTGGGGAATCTCAAACCATGCTAAAAAACTATTTTCTCTACAGAAGCAGGCAATTAAAGCTATGGTTCAAGTCCCAAAAAGGACTCCTGGTAAACCCATCTTTTTGGCCCTAAAAATATTAACACTTCCTTCTGTATTCATCTTGAATTGTGCCACTTTTGTTAAACTGCATCCTCAGCATTTTCCAAGGAATGAAGAATGGCACGACCATCACACTCGCACAAAAGGTGATGTTCACCTCAAAAGTCACCATCTAACTCTAGCTCTCAAGGGACCTCATCATACTCCAGCCATTATTTTCAATAAACTACCAGTTGAGTTAAAAAATTGTCCCCCTTCCTTATTCAAGGTCAAATTACAAAACTTTTTGGCATGTAAAGCCTATTATGATATCAGTGAATATTTAAATGAATGTATGTAAACCTATTTTACTGTAATTTATTTTATGTCTTGATGTTTATTTTCATGTGACCCTTGACGAAACCATGCAATGTATATTGCCAATTCGGTGTGAATAAAATATTATTATTATTATATACTTTCGTCTTTTTTGTCTATGCATTTAATTCTGGGTCTTCCTCTCGAGACTTACTCCTGTAATTTTCCTTCGATCACGTTATACACTAACCCACTCTGCCTCAAGGTGTGTCCAATTCACCAGTTTACTCTGTTTTGTGTTCCGTATGGTCCTCTTTCCTCTTATGCTCTTCTGGTAACTTCATCATTTATTATTTTGCCCGTCCAGTTGATCTTCAGCATCCACCTCCAGCAACATGTTTCGAAAAAATTACTAATACTTTATTTTATATTTATTGAATGGCTGAATGAAGCTATTTTGAGGTTAAGACTGATGAAATAGTAACTCAACAACCTTAGGAAGGCTATTTTCTTTGTATACCAGAGTATTTGTCAAACTCCATTATAATTTAAATGAAGCGTTGAAATATATTGTAGAAATGATAAATATCGGCTCAAAAAATCTTTTTTATAACGAGAATCTCTCGCTAGACACCGAGGGGGGTTCCATTTTTTATGGGCTTCGGGGTGTCCCGCTGCTCGTCCGCAGCCGCCGTCTGGGATTTCAGTCAGAATGGAAATTTTGCGGCGAGACAGCATCGAGCGGCCTGACGTCATGATTTCTCTTTGGCCGAAGTCTGCCGCTGTGGCTCCGCCGCCCACCTAAGCAGCCCTCCTAACTCAATCGGAGTCAGTGCTTACTCATCAAACTGCGAATTGTGCTTTCGATCGCCGTCGTCTGACTTGAGTGGAAAGCGCTGGCCATTACCACAGGAAATCGACTTCCGTGTGAAAATCCGCCGTCCCACGCCACTCTTCCCCTGCGATCACTCACCGCCGGGATTTCAGGGGCCGAGCAGCGCTCGAATTCCCAGCCGTCGAGAGCCTCTTCTTGAGGGGCCCACTCGAATACTCGCGAGCCGCACTTGGCTCCTTTCCTCCACGTCCCTTCCACGTCGACCAACTTCATCGGCCCATGATTGCTGCGACCGGAGATTCGTAGTTGACCTTTTCGGGCGAGATGTTTCACTTGAGTGTTCTACCAGCTGATTGGTAGGTTTTTTGGTGAGTTCTTATCCTAAAGTTCCACTTTCTAGCACATCATTCCACATTCCATTCTATTGATGTCCCAATATTAGATCCCTCTCTAAGTCCTCATCTCGTCTCCCTCTTCTTATTTCGTCTAGAATGCCTATCCTCTTTCTTCTTCTTCCCCTCTTCCACAGCTATCTCCGCTCTCGTCCTCTTCAACATTCTCTCTCCTTTCAAAACATCCTCCATCCATTTCGCCTGCCTTCCTCCATCCCCCGCCACTAGCTTCATCTCTTTCGTACCTTTCCTCCTTCTCGCCGCCCAGCCCACCCTCTCTATCCTTCTCTTAACCCGCATCTTAAACGCCTCTAGTCGACGGATACTCCGACCCTTACCTCTGTCCCTGTTAAGGTTTTCACAAGCCATTTCCTTATATCTCTCCTCAGACCCCCGGCATTAATTTCCTCCTCTTGATAGAGCTTTTTTAGCCAGGACAATTTGACGTTTTACGTATCCTTACCAATAAACCCATTCTCCTCCAAATTTTTACCCAGATAAAATTTACTGCTCGGATTGCTCTATTTTGTACCCTCTTACCTTAGTATTCATCCTCGCCTTTTTTCTTCCAGAAAGTCTCCTCGTCTTACCTCCCCGTCTTATCACGGCCCATCCCGATTCTCCATCGGCTACCCTAACATGCACCTGCTGGTTCATGAAAAAGTTCTGGACGAGGCGTCTGTCCCTCCAATCGACATAATTTCTTCAATACTCCCATTAATCTCGCCCAGTCTTCCTTATCAAGTGCCAACTCGAAATCTACAAAGCAAGCGAAAACATCTTGCACGTATTCTAGGTTTCTATCTACTAGCGTCCTCGTCACCCCTATTGCGGCCCTCGTCCCCATCCTTGTCTTAAGCCCAAACGGTTCGTCCCTCAGGTATTCGTTATGCTTACTCTACAGCCTTCTATTAATAATTCCAAGGATTACTTTGGCCGCGTGGGATATCAAGGCGTTATGGAAGTGACGGCCGAGGGGAGCGTTTCAGGCCTCATTTTCACTTTACCCCTGTTTACGTATCACTCAACTACGGGTTAAATATTAAAGATATTGACTTTGGGGTTTCCTTATTTGGTTTGAAAGCTATAATTCCAAAAGGCGATGCGAAAGAAAATTTTTTATCCCTCTGGGTTAGTTAGGAAACTTACCTGAACTTTGGCTAACAAAAACTCACTTCTTAGCCAGAAATTTGAAAATCGAAGACGGTCAACCTCTGGCGACATCTTTCTTCTATACGATACGTAAATAACATCCAGCATTACTCGTTTTTGAGGTCGCAATCCTTAAAACAGTGGACCCTTGCTCGCTAAAAATCTAACTATTTTCCCACACAATGGGGGCGAACCGTGCCGTCACGAATTTGTTTTCCCCTTCCGCTACCTTTGCGACAAAGTCGTCGTAGGAGGTGGAGGAGGGTGTGATGGCTTTCGTCTTAGAAGCACACGGACGCTTTGTAATCTACTCCCTAGATCACTGTAGTCGGACTTCTAAGGGGCCATTCAAGGGTTACGTAAGACCTTTTTGGGGGAGGAAATTGGGATCATCTTACATTCGCTTAAGAAGAGCAAGTTGAAACATTATACTAGAATTGAGAAAGAAAGGTGACTCAACGTTACTTGAGAGGCAGCGGAAGGAGTTCCTCAGGGGAGATAACATTTTTTCCTCCATATCACTCCAAAAGGCATCGCCTTTTGGAGTGATATCTTTCAAGGCAAATAAAGAAAACCCGAAGTCAGTATCTTTAATAGTTAACCCGTAGTTGAGTATTACGTAAACACGGGTAGAGTGAAAATGAGGCCTGAAACGCTCGCCTCGGCCGTCACTACCATACGCCTTAAGCTTATAATCTTCGCAGGATTTTATTTTGCTCTTCTTCGGTATCATAATTAATATTGTCTTCGTCAAGTCCTCCGGCCACCCTCCATCCTCATAAACCCAACGAATTAGCGCAAATAGTTTTCCTCTTCCGTCCTTTCCCATAACCTTTAGAAATAATACCGGTAAGTTATCTATTCTCACTGCCTCATTTCTTTCCATGTCTCGTTGTGCCCTTTCGATCTCACTGTCAAGAATACTTGGTCCGATGTCAATTCGTTGGATCTGCCTTTAGCTCAACCACTATAATCCTGCCACTCAATTGCTCTGCATATACTACTTTTCTACCAAGTGTTCCGTCCATTACGAATCCAACCCCACGCTGGCTTTCATCCTCTCCCTTGTACATCACTCTTATTGCCCTCGCTCCAATAAAATCCACGATATTTATCGTCTTATTTAGTTGAGACATATGATGTTGGACCCAACTTATTCATTTCTTTGTTAATATTTTCTAACTTCTTCGCCTTCTGCATAGTTCTTACATTCCACGTACCTATGTTTCTTGCGTCTCTCTTCTGCGTCATCTTTTCCTCTTATTCACCGTTTTTTTTTCCACATCCGAGCAAGAAATTCGTGCGATGACGGCCGCAGAGATCCAGAATTCTTTATCGTATGATTTCAAGGTTATTTTAATGGAGTTAATATTCCGTTGCCTTCTCGATAGTATTTTTCACGTGAAACCGTCACGCAAGAGGCCGCCTCACTGGAGTCAGACGACTTTTGCTGCCGCATCACTGAGGAACAGACGCTTCTCGGACTACTTCCTAGCCTGCGACCTATCTGTGGCGTGGCTGGCCCTACCAAGTGCGGCTTTGCTCCCGCCAGTTCAGCTCCAGGGGTCATCGGATCACTCTGGCCCTTCCTTACTTATTT
Organism: Ceriagrion tenellum; assembly: GCA_963169105.1. Classification (NCBI taxonomy): domain Eukaryota; kingdom Metazoa; phylum Arthropoda; class Insecta; order Odonata; family Coenagrionidae; genus Ceriagrion; species Ceriagrion tenellum. The sequence goes on from OY720640.1 coordinate 138,940,795, forward strand.
TTTTAAATAATTCGTTGCCATTTTCTTTTATTTCTATTTTTATGAAACATTAATAATTGATTTATTCTTTATGGATTAAATTATTTCTATTTTTGTGATTCATTTTTAATTATTTATGATTAATTTGTTATTTTTTATTTAAATCCATGCAAATGTTATCCATGTGTTATTCATTTATTCATGCATTTGTCCTTTTTTTGAATTACCTAAACTTGATCCATCTGTAGGCTTTCAAAATTTTTTTTCACAATCCCCTTCATTTGTGGGTGTTTTCCTGCAGTGGGTTTTTTAAAAGGATATCACCTCCCTATTCTTTGTGATTTCCCACAAGTATATTCTATATCCTTATTCGATGCATGTCTTTGACAAGGGGTTAGATAGAAGAATGAACTGCTCCACTCTCCATCTCGCCCCAATAAATGCGTTTTAATAAAATTATTTTTCATCGTCGTTCGTGCCTGGAGGTGCTTTTCCGATCACCGCTGACTACAACTGCTCACGAACGCAATGCTCCCCTAGTCGCTTGGGACTGCAGGATGGTGATGCCGTCAAGATGGCATCCGGGCGAAAGTGGAGTGAAATATGGGACACCCTATTTCTCCATGGGGCACACGTCACGCTCCCATGCGTGCGTGGTCGACGCGAAGGCACAGAGGTGAGGTAGTGCGCATGCGCCGCCCCTCCGTCAATTCCCCCCCGGGACCTCACCTGACCTCCCCCCCGACTCCCCCACCCCCCGCCCTCATTGACACCCTCGGGGGCGGTGGAGAGAGAGAGGGGCGCCCTCCGGTGGTAAGGTGGCTTCCCTCCGTCTCGGCTAGTTCGGCGATCATCCGCCAGAGGAGTGTCCGCCGCTCCCGCGTCTGCATTCCACGAGAGAGTGCGCGTGTCTCCCCTGTCGGCCCCCTCTCATCTCGTGGCGCTGCGATCGCCCTTTGCTTCGTCCATCGACTCTGCCTCATCCCCTCTCCGCTCTTCCTTCCCCCCTCCCTCCCACCAATCTCCCATGAAGCGATTTACCCCCTCCCCCCTTTCTAAATCTCCCCCCAACCATCCCATCTCGTTCCTCTCGGAGCTCCGTGCGTAGGGGTCATGGACTGAAGAGAGCTCGTGCTCTCTGTTCTAAGTTGGTACGTATCTTAAGGGGGTCGTATACTCGGGCAAAGAACATCCTTTTTTAGTTCTGGCTTCTGCTGCAACCTAGGAGAGACCTTTGCCTTCCTCTCCATTACGCGCCCCGGAAAACAGCGCCAACGGGGATACATTGGAAAATTCATTGCATGTGCTCGCGAGGATGCTCACTGTGACGTTTTAATACGCGATTTGCAACCTCTTGATGGTCCTGCATTGAAATGAAGGATTCCACGTTTAGAATAAATGCCAAGATTTTCAAGAAATATACGTCGTTCGCCCCATAGTGATCACCTGATTTTCGGCACAGTTAAGTTCTTCCGATTTCGAATTCACTATGAATAAACCAACCAGCGGAAAGTGATAACACTTCTGCTCAGTATTAGTCCTTATCATTGAGGCCAGCGCAAACAGATTTGCATGAAATAGCAAATCACAGCCTTTAAATAAGAGCGTTTGAACGTCTACAGTACAAAAAAACTCCACTTTCTCAGGCGAGATATCGTAGAACAACATAATGAGTAATGAAGCTCAAATTATTTCGTACTGTCTACAACATGTTATTTCCACCTCTTGCTACCCGTGTTTCGACTGACTAGCAGTCATCATCAGGCAAGACTGATCAGGTAAGACTGAAGGCATCATCAGGCAAGGTCTTGCCTGATGATGACTGCTAGTCAGTCGAAACACGTGTAGCAAGAGGTGGAAATAAAATTTTGTAGACAGTACGAAATCATTTGAGCTTCATTACTCGTCTACAGTAGAGTTTTCGTCCGTGGTAAACAGTCTTCCGAAATAGTTCACATATGCATTTACTGGAAACTGTGGCTAAAGATGACATTGGCTCCTCCTTTTGGGGTTCTTCATTTTGTATACATACGCGGCTATCGTCTGAATATGTGTTCACTGATAACAGCCTCACTTTACTATTGGGTGGAAGGATGCATTCAGTTATCTTCATTGCTCGGAGAAGAGGTGCGATATATATTGAATGGAGTTTTCCCGGAAGTGAGCAACCTTGTCTTATTCCTTTCTATAATGGAAAGGGACCTGTTATGACGCTTTCCCCTCTTTCCAGTTATCATTTTCGTGTGAATTTGCTGTCGATGCAGGAGAACTTCGAAGAATCCTGGAGCATCTGACCATGGCAGAAAGGCGTAATCCTGTATTCCGCGTTGGGAGAGAAAAATCAGTTTAAAAATCTCTAATTGAAGACTTACACCGCATGTATGCTCGCATCCCGCTATTTCCTTCCCTCCAAGGCTACCAATCGCCTTTATTCCATACTTCCCCCATTTCACTCGAACCATGTCCAATCTTCCCCTCCTTAGGCGCCTTAAGGTAGTTTGCGCGAATTATCATTTTACCTAGAAATCAATGAACTTGGTCTCATTTTAAAGAAAAATATATCACCCTTCCATTGACATAAAAAATTCTACCCCTTACCACATAACTTTCCGTGATATTTGCCAGAAAATACCAGCCCTTTTATATGGGAAATGGTCCGTGTATGCACTCCAGAGAGACCTTATATTAAAAATGACGTATTTCCTACACTTAGATCTCGTAAAAAAATCAGCAGTGTGTAGTTTATGCTTTTGCGCAGCTATTTTTGAAGATTAGTCATATTGACAGCGTAGTAAATTCTTCGGGATCACAATAAACCTTCCGTTTTGATGGAGTTTCAAACGTACCGCGTGAAAAAAAATGAGTCAAGTAAAATATTTATTTTCGTTATTTTAATTTGACTACTTAAAATTTTTGTCATGTAAAACTATTTTATTGCACCATTAATAATGCAATATTTAATTGATGTGTCGTACAGCTGTTCAAATTAAAACGTATATATCGAATTTGGTGTATATTATCATTAGGGAACTATGTCGCTCGCTCTGTTTAGTCCCGAGGCGGGAGAAGTAAACTTCGCTCAGCTGATTGAGCCTGGAAGTTGACTCTTATAGATTTTGTGATTGATATTGAGTTTGAAGTAGACCCAGCTTACATGACCCTTGAATGCTTAGTGTGTAATTCGGTTAGCTGCTGAAATGTACTTTTTGTATTTTGTGTTCATCCATAATACTTGTTTGTTGCCGATTTCCTCATTTTTTCCGTAGAACTTTAGAAATAGTTTGTCTCTAGACGGGTGTTTTCAGCAGAAATATTTTCCTCTCTCCCGTTCACGCTTCACGAGGTATCTTGCATTCTTCTGTGGAATCTCGACCTTTCTAATGAAGTTCTCTCCGAATTCCATCTCTCCATTACTTCAAATAGAAATTGGGGCTTACGCGGTCAAAGGCCTTGCTTGAATATAAGGACTCCTATTTCAGAGGGGTTGCGGTGTCCCTTATTTGTCGAAAAAATTTATTTTTACGCTAATAGGTGTAATACGCGGGATGAAGTAACGTCGAGCGTGTGCTGTGGCCAAGAAAGAAGTGTCAGGAGATAGGGGTGTGCGCCCCTGTTAATCTACAGAGGATTTCACTCTCTTCCATTTAAACTTCCATTTAATCGTTGGATTTGTAACCTGAGTCATGCTAATACATCGAAAGTTCAGAAAGAAAAAATTAAAGAAGAAAAAAAAGCGAAGGCCATTAGATTCTGTTCGCCCTGAAGGATTAAAAGAAGGAAACAAATTTGAGTTTTCCTCAGATTTTTTATACTTGATACTATCGGGTTTGGTTGCTATTCCATCATCATATGTAATGTATACAATGAATACAAGTCCGTTTTTCTGCTTGTGTGTGTCCGTTGTGCCGCTGTTTCTTATTAAATAAGATTTGTGGGAGGGTAGGGGGAAATCAGGGTGGAGGGAAGAGATCAAAGTGCATGTTGCTCGGTTGACTCAGGTCTGGTGATTTAGCGGTTGGGGAGTGGGTGGGGGTCTGCTGCGGGTGAGCTGGACTATTCTAAGGATGTGCTTGGGATTGATAACAGATTGGAGGGATATGGAAAGCTTATGTAATTCAGTAATGGCTAGTCTCTACTACGAATGCCGATTTGTCTTCGCTCCAATGCTTCCATTTTCCGTCCTTGTGGGATAAGATTATGGCATAACGGCCGTAACAGTCGTATAGAGTGTAACGATAAGTAGCTCAATGTGACAAATTTTTTGTTTTTGTAACTTTTTTGCTTATTATTTGATTTAATGATACTGATTATGAATACAAAAATGGCTTTTCTTCAATATAAATTTTGGATGAGATAATGATTTTTTTACTTTTCTCAAGGCTACTGATACTTCAAGCTTAATTCAGCTAAATACATAGATAAATCTAGCATTCAGTCCTTCAAAAATTGATAGAAGAAGCTGCAAAAATGAAGAACACTGGATTTTCGCGCAGCAATATGGCCCTTTAAAAATGTATATCAGAGCGGTTTTTTCTCTTATGTTCTTATGACCGTTCTGCTCGTACCATATCCCATGTATAAATAGTCTCCCACCGTAGTACATTCCTGACGTCCTTGAAACCTTCTTCCCAAATGGTCGTTGTCGGCCCCGGTGGCGGCGGGGTAAAGTCCTCGCCTGCTAACCCGAGGGTTCGAATCCCGCCTAGGTAGATTATCCACTTCCCAGGACATGGTTTTTTTTGTTTATCAAATGAGTTAATTGTAAGAGAGGACTATACAGTCTTAAATTCCCTCACAATAATGACAAGTTATTATTATTATTGTCCTGGTGATATCGTTCACCGTGTACCTCAATCAAAGCTCCTATATTAGGGTTAAAGAAATCAATTTGTATTAAAGTGTCGAAAAGCATCGACATCTGGAAAAAACTAATGGCTTATGTGTGTTTATCACCGTTTTATAGTACAATTAACAGCGAGAAATGAATACGTACGACTTTTTATAACGCGGTGTAATATATCTGGTGAAAACACAAGGTAGTGCTCTTCTTTTAATCATGGAAAGATACCACAAAATGATATCTACGTATAATGATTGAATCTCTTTCCTGGATGTTTGACGCGTTTTTCCTCAGAGCGCTCCCTTCCACGTGCTAGTCGAGTGCGTCCTCTCCTTATTCGCACCGAATGCGACCCCAATAGTCTGTCATTACTCAAGAAAGGGTGTCCGGAAAGTGCAGCCCTCTGCGCCTGCCGCACTCGCTCCTTTCGGCTCCTTCGCTTCGTTCCTTCTCTCTCTCTCTCTCTCTCTCTCTCTCTCTCTCTCTCTCTCTCTCCCTCTCTCTCTCTCGTCGCCCTGCGCGTCACATTAAACGACTCGACCCTCTCCTTCCGCTCTCCTCCTCCTCCTACCGTCATTCACCCACCCTTCCGTCCTCCTCGGGGGCGGTGATCCACCCGCTTTTAACGAATGCACGCGGTGGGGTGGGAGGTCTTGGAGGTATAGAGAGGCGTCGACGCATTTTCAAGGAGAGAAGTCGGCTCACCTTGGGATCCGGGAAATGTCACGTGACATTTCCTCGCGCATGGAAAATCGGAGCCGCATGCATATACCTAGTGCGATGTTTTCTCAGCCACCGCTCTCCCATCCAGTCATTTCATTGGCAAGTACATATTTTCTACTTCTACGAAGAAGTTGTAGTCCGTGCAGTTGAATCCTGCGTCTGTTCATTCCTAGTTAAGCTACATTAATGGTATTCTTTATTCACTGTAGATAGCTATGAAGTACGTAGATATCGATCAGAGGAAATTGGCACAGCAGGATTGCTATAAACTCATCCCCAGTTTGTCTAATTATTCATTTATTTACAGTCAGGCTTAACGGAGCTGTGTTCCACGGTCGAAATCCCTTCCTTAGACGCTCAAGCGCTTTTATTATATGACTTTGCGTAGCTACAAAAAGAAAATTCGTTTTCGAAAACCTCTGGGATAAGGATTATTGCTTGACATTAGTGTGGTGACTTGTACAAATGTGGATAAGTCGTGGAATTTCATGAAATCGCTTGGAATTTTTAAAAAGTGGATGCGCATTAAAAATAGGATTCAGCGGAGATAGTCTACTGAAATAGGAGTCAGCGAACAGATGGTGACATAAGCCTGGAAGGATAGATGCAGTGTGTTAAAACTTGGAGCATGCTCTTACATGGCAGTGAATCGTGGACAATGAAAGCTGCTGGGGAAAAGATCCAGCAATCAATAGTGATGTGGTGTTACCGAAGAAGGTGAAGATAAAATAGTCGGTGAGATAACTAACGAATAATTTCTATGAATAACTTGGGAGAGAGAAGAAGCATTATGGAAACTCTGCAAAGAAGACAAGCTGGACTTGTTTGACGAATTTTACGTGACATCAGCCTAATGAAAACGATATTCTAAAGAGAAACAATGTGAAAAAGTCAAAGGAAGATCAAGAATGGAATACAGCAAGCAAATCGTGGATTTCTTTAAAGTAGATAATCTGTTGGAATGAAATGGTCGGCCTAGAGGTGAGTGGAAGCGAGTGCAATCATCGGATCGATGACTGCAAATTTTGATGGTTGGTCTCACATCGATTTTCCCGTTTTCGAGACATAGGACTTCAACCTCGAGTGACCATACATAATTCAGTACACTGAACTGTTGCGTGTATCCTACAATGTATGCAGCCCTGTTGATTCTCCTGTTGTGCACGTTGCCTAAACGCGTAGGCAATCTCCCTCGTCATCCGTGTCACTTGGCCACAGAATGTCAGAGTGGGCTGAAATCTACAATCCTTACCGAAATGGAGTTTTCCCCTACATATTTTTAAGTATGCAATCGCATTTGATAACTGCAAAATATTGAAACAGCAAACATGAAATTCATTGTGTATCTAGGGTCTTTTATAAGGTCAGGAGGCAGCTTTGAAGTTAATAAGAATATTAGCCACCAACTTTGACTGCCCGTTTTTAGTGAAAACTGGTTTATTTTTCTTTTTAAATGAGAATTCAGTGGTAACGTTTGTATTTATAAACCTATCATGTTTAAGTGATAATTCTATGGACGATGTTTTGTCATTAATTTGTCGATGCTACTTCTTTAAGCAACTTTCCACTGAATATTTAAAATTCACCCACTGTCCTTCACGTAATTTTCCTATGATGTGAATATACTCTTTTTGTTCGTTGAATTTCTCCGCGGATATATTAATACGGAAATGTTTACTCTCTGCTATAAACTGGAAAAAAAGAATCTTGCCCCAATTTGTCCCCTCTCTACTATGGACTTGTGAGGTACCTTGAGGAACGCCGTTCTTCAGCGCGTAGTTGAGACCCAGGAATTCCGAAAATTATTGTAGCCAACGTGATCCCTATGAAAATCCAACAAGTTTCTGATTTTGTACGCGATACATCATTTAATGATTTATTAAAACTTTCAAAGTTTATGTAAAGCTTATTCAAAGTTTAACCAATCAGTTCCGTGTGACTCACCTTGGGAAATATTTAAAAATGAAGGGTCGTCGTTCCAATTGAGGTCGGTTGTCAGCCTCGTGAAGCAGAGTAAACGACTGCACTGGAATATTTCCTCGCCCTCGGGTAACCCACATTTCCAACTATTGGATCTTGCATTTTTCAGATATTGCACATTCTTGAGTCTTTTTACCATGAACCCTTCGTAACAATAAAGGTACCAGAATGAACGTGGTCACAACATGAAATACCGCAAGATGGTCCTCAACCCTTTCGCACCGATGTGGTGCTCGGGGAAATGCTTCCCTTGCCATGGGTACCGCTACAATTTCTTTCCACTCCCTGTTCGGAGCTCTCGTGAAGCAAGGTGTTGCCAAAGTATGCCTTTTCTCCACTTTGGGACCGGACCCTGAGGGGTTCCCAACCCTTTCCTCGGTCACTGAGCAGAGATTATCTTCGACCTTTTTAAAGTGAGTACCTCTTACAGCCTACGTCCGCGGTCAACTACTATTTAATGTTATGATTTTTTTATAAAAAAGTTGTCAGTAACACTTCAAGTATAGGTTAGTACAGGCAAGAATTTATTACCGTTTACTGCGTTTAAATGATGTTCTGCCGTTTATATTATTTAGCTCTTGAGGCATCAATTCAATGGTACCAAAAACAATACCGTAGTGTTTAACAGTTTGAGGCGTAACTTAGTGGAATCCCCTCGAAGAAATGAATAGACAAACTTAGTTTTCCTGATGGGTTTTGTATTCTGCGACCCAGGTTCTTCGTTTCTCGACTCCTCCTCCCCAGTTATTGTCGGCACTCCACCAGCCAACCCTCCTCTTCCTCTGTCCCTCGCCTAATCCTCTCTGTCATATTTCCCCCTGCCGATCACCATTCCTTGCCTTAGTCTCCGAGCATGTCTCCACCAGGACCAGCTCCGTGACGACTGCCTCCTACCCGTCTCACTTCCCTTATATTCTATAAATGTATTTGAAATGCTATTATTTGAACCTTAAGGTGGTTGGAACGGTAATCGTAAGTCACCGTGTTCACATTTTAGTAACTTTTTAAGTAAGCCGAAAAAAAATCTTGGGTCATACGTCCCTTTAGTACTTTCTGTTTGTATAGTGAAAATAATCATGCTTATGATGCTATAAATTTTGCAGTGTTTGTATACTTTTATAATATATAGTATTTTCAATAGTATTTTTACTCGGTATGTTACCTTTATATTTGTCAGCCACGATTATATTAATATGAAGCGCATTATTTCACTTTTTACGAGAAAATCCGTTCTTAAAGAATCGATGTATTTCAAAATATATGTCTAGAACCGTAGGGCTTGTGGCGTAACAGCTCGCCACCATTGTAATAATTTTACAGGTTGGCAATTCTGCCTCGCGCGGAATGTCCAAACAGGGAGGGTATTGTTGGGAAATAGGATTGTTGAGAGAAATATTGGTGTGTGGGAGGAAAGTTTGTTCGGAGAGGGTCAGAACGTGTGGAAAGTACGTGCAAATGGTGTGTGGAGGAGGAGTGTGGAAAAAATCAAGAAAATACGTACGAATGTCGGGAAGTAGAGAAAGTGGAAAATTCAAGGAGGACCAGGACTATACCCAGAAGAAAACAGAAGTGGGACATGATTTAGACGGAGGTGAGGAATGAGGAAAGTTCACGTATAAATATTGTATTACGTGTGACACGGGTAATAGAAAACGTTGTTCAATATACACAATGACATGGTGGATGTTTAAATATTGTATTACATGTGACACGGGTAATATAAAACGTTCAATATAAATAATAACGCGATTGATGTATACACATTTGTATTATATGTGACTCGGGTAAAGTAAACGTTGCTCAATACATAATAAACGAGTTACAGGCTACGTGTTACAATGGCATCAAATTGCAAAGAAACCAAAGCGGTAACTTGCCATTATTTCTCTTTTATCTGTACATATTACAAAAATGTACGAATATGCAAAGTTTTACGTAAATCTTTACGCAAAAAAAATTGTTGGATTACCTTTAAGATATCGCTACACGACGGATCCCTAGTCGCATAAAGCAAAATCTAATTGGAAAACCAACTTAGTCATTTCATTCCGTACTGTTGATTCGCACTAGGAAACGATTTTGCGCGTAATTTAAATTGTAACTAAATAGATTTTTATATCGATGATAGAAGAATCAAATGTTTCCGCGCCACATACTCTTGAAGGGAGTTTTCATGGTACAATGTAGATGTAAATTGATTTCGAGAAATCGCGAGAAATGGTACTATATTTCCAATATACTCTAGAGTTTCCCAGTTTATTTAAATAAACATAAAGAATATGGTAGGATACGGTACGCCTTGTTCACGCATAGTAAAACTTTCGGCCGTCTAACTATGGAAAAGCAAAGGATATTTTCTTAATGAAGCTAGCGAGCTGGAACGCTCGCGAAAGTGTCTTCTTCAAAAATTACACAATGCGAATGCTGACCCGAAAGCCATCAAGTACCGTTTACTGCCGTAGCAAACCCGAGTAAATCTACGAATAGGGACGCAATTCGTCATTTCGAGTACGAATGTACTGCCTGATCAAAAAAAGATGAACGTTGCATGCTATGCTAATGGAGAACACACCCAAATAAGCACATTAGTAGCGGACTTGATTATTTTGCTAGACCTCTGTCGATGGAAGGATAAAATAGCTGTTGAACGACTTTGCTAATCGGATCACTGCAGTGCCCTCAATCGACAATGAATGGAACCATTTACGCTCGCGAAATGTTCGGCTACCTAGTCACATGTATCAATATCGAACTGTAGAACTTAGTGTAATGAGCTTCCATTCAATTTTTCGAATTAAGCGAACATCGGAGCGCGCAAGTGCTCCGAACCGAATGGAAGGTGTCCTTAGTCACGGCAGAAATTTAACGGAAAAAAATCGTACGGATTCGTTCAGAGTACGAAGGCGAAGACGACGATTGCGAAGGGAGGACGCACTTTAACCTGAGGCGTTTGAGATGGGGGTATAGAGAGAATGATGGAGAAGGCGAGCTGGATGGTGAGAGGGACGGACGAGGAGGTTCTGGACATGGTTGAAGAGGAGAGGAAGCTGATGGCGCAGGTTCAGAAGAGATGGATGAAGGATGTTTTGAAAAGAGAGGGAATGTTGGAGAGGATAATAGAGGGGAGAACTTTGGGGAAGCGTGGAAGAAGAAGGAATTGGTTAGGAATTCTGGACGAAATAAGAAGAGGGAGACGATATTAGGAATTCAAGTGGGCTCTAATGTCTGGTCATCCATAGAAGTGAAAACGATGTGCCAGAAATTGGGACGGTTTGGATAAGTATACTGAACATATCCTGTCATTCAGCTGTTGGAATATTCAAATGAATGTTTTGAAGCGCGCATTGTCGGATGAGTGAAAGTCAAAGTTCCGGTTTTAAACAAATGGAAAGAAACTGCTCTGTTGTGCTGCGGCGTGAGCAGTACGAATGGTAAGCGCCAATGGCTAGGCATTTATACGACAGTCCGCCGTAGACTGCCGCAAATGAAGCTGCTTTCATTTGGAGGGAATGGGCAGGGGATGGAAGGGGAGAAAATATGTGGGAAAGAAAATGAATTTATTGAGCTTATACATTATATCCTCCAAACTTAAATACATTTTCCATGATAAGTGATGTTATGGTGTAAGACATTAACTCATATTCGCTGTGTGCGATTACCCTGTGAAACTAAAAAAAATCGCAGTCACGTTAATTACAAATGTATTTTAATGTTAATTTATAACGCTATAAAATGTTATTAATTATATTTACAGTTTAAACCATGATTAAAAACAGATGTGTCCATATGAAAATTTTATAAAATATTCGATAAATAAAATCGAATAAATATAAGAAAAATGTATAACAACGACTATTACACGTAATTAGCAATGCCCTTAGAAATACATTGTAGGTCACTGAAAAGATTTTTATGTAGGAACATTTTTTACCTCATCTCTTGAAGGTGTACGAGAAATTGGATAAATCACGGGCCGCTCTCCCATTCTATTCTCCCGTTTAAATCACGCATTAAATAATTCACGCTCTGTCAACTGTCGGAAACCAAGTTCTCCGCACCCAAACACCATTGTGGACTTTTCCAGCGCCCCAGCGTCGGTTAAATGGTCGAGTGAAGGTGTTTCAAGTATTCACAAATGAACCTGCGTCATTCGTTCCCTTCTAAATGTGAACCTTATATTATTTCTTTTTTGAAGTCCCAATCAATCGATCGTGAAAGAGCGGTCCCGCGCTCCGCCAATAACGGCGAAATCACCAAAAAATTCATTCATTCTCACTCCTCTTACTTCCAAAACTGACCACGCCATGTCTCCGTTGTTTTGTTTCTCTCGTCTAAACGGCCGGCCGCAGCGGCGCTGCCGACGCCTTGTCCTCTTCCCCTCTCTCCCCCCCTCCCCAGTGAGGCCATACCCGTCTCAAATTTTTGCGAATCGTAGGGATAACGAACAAAAATGTATATCCGCTGGAAGCGCCGCTAATACAATGTACGTAATGGCACGGAACTAGCATTGTCAACAATTTGCACAGTATGACAAATGAATGTCGGATTCCAAAGGCAAATAAAGATATGCACCTCAGAATCGACCGAAATTAAACCTAAGGAGGCAAATGTGATCCCGAACGATTGAGGCTTGCCAATGTCATTGAACTTTTATGCAATATGGTATTCAGACGTAGTGATAAGTTCCCCACTAAATGCATTATCTTTCCCTAATCGACAATTCCGTCTTCTTTCAGCTTGATACTTGAATACACATGCGTTTTCACTCCACCATTCCCTTATTTATTCGTCTGGATCCCCTGTTGCTAGATGTTTTGATTGTATTGACGGTTTCAATCGTATGCGTGCGTATTCTGTGTTTACATTTTACTTAACTGCAAACTTGATCACTGCTCGTCACGGCCATCTTGATTTTATAGGTATACAGCTTTGTTTGCCACCTCTCGGAAAGTCTCTGAACTCAACCCGTCCCGTTACCCTTCCACTGTTACGATGCGAAGTGTCGAGGTTGGCGGCCATCGTGTACAGAACGCGAAGCTTATCTCAACGAGGTGTCATTCCACCACCGCTTGAGTCATAACAAATACTGAATTCCACCTTTTCGTTTGTGTTGCTCAAGGAAAATATCGCGTGCGGCAGCCTCAAATGCTAACATATAAAATTAACAAAAAAATTATAGTTAACATGATCAATAGATTTAGATTTTTTTCAGCACTAGAAAAGGTCGAAAGTCGCTCAATATTTGTGGGATTCTTCCTTCAGAGTTGCGGATATGTTGAATCGGACGACCCTGAATAAGGACTACTACACCATTTCGTGTGAATTTACGCATTTCAACTTCCAATTCTGCAGCAAATTGCTTATGACTCAGACGTATGATGTACTAGTGCCTACATTTTACTTACCTGCGGCGCGAGGTGCCGTGTGTAATATGCTATGAGGCTCGGTGAGAACACCTCTCTTCTTGAAGCCTCCAGGAAACACCTACGAAGGGACTCGCAGTCAAAATTTTTCAATCTTATTTGATCGTTGATAGAAAGTAAAAGTAACTTAATGAAATTCCACAATAGTGTAATCACAAGGCGCGACTGGTTTCACCCCTTGGGGCTTATTCAAGAACAATAAAATATTAATAATTTGAAAACTTCACTTCGCCAGAAATAATCGCAGTTCTTTTCTTTCCATTCAAACCCCGCGCGCTAGGCACTGCGCACCTCAGCAACAGATCACGAGTGTTGCTGATGGTAGCTGTCGAGTGTGGTTGAGATGAGAACTTCGATCTGTCTGCCGTTTCGTGAATATGTTGATTTTCTGCAAATGCGTCAGTTGAAATTTATGTCAAGTAGTAATATACACTTTGATAACAAGCTTTCCTTTCCAAGTATGCAGTTTGAGCGAATTTCTCAAATTGTTACTAAACGTATTGCCGTGACTGTTGTATTCCTATGCGACCTACCGGCGGATTAGCGAACGTTTTGTCTGCGAGCATCGTTGCATTTATCGTCGTGCGCATACGTCCGTTTCCTCAATGCTATTTAGGCTTGGTGCTGATTTCGTTTGGTAATGAAAACGCCTGTTAGCGTCGCCTGTGGTTAGCTGACCCTATTTAGTCGGTACGCGGGTCAGAAATCGTAATGGGAACGCTGGTTTCGCATACCCACACTTGTAGTACGCCGCTAGCATATGCGACCCGCGGGAAGTAGGACTAGTCTCGGAACCAGAGCGAACGCAGCGTAGAGCAGTGGTAATTTAGAATAAGTTGTTACGATAGCAGTGTTACCGAATTGTTGAAGGAAATAGGGTGGGAACCTCTTACTGATGGAAGGAGACAATATCGGTTAAATCTTTTGCGCAAGTTTGCAAGTAGACGATTTTTTTCCGGACGTTCAACAAATTTTACCTGGGCCAACCTATCACGGGCGAAACTATCTCAGGTATAAGAGTAGTAGTAGATATGGGGTTTTTGAGGTGCGTCGACGGCTGGGGTCATTTGCACCATATGTACTGTATTTTGTGGTCTAAGATAATATTACTTTACACTAACTTAATCGTCAGAGACTCTGTTTAGAAAGACTAACATTTTACAATTATATTAAGTGGTAAAGTCCAGCTTCTTTTATATACTCTATGATTAGATTAATTTTATTATAGTTGTCCCCTACCATTTCTACAAGGCTCCCACTTATATTTGTTCTCCTACGTAGGTCGACGTACTGGGGACATTCAATAATGTGTTCGCCGTAATCTGGCCCCTGCAGTGATTGCACAGTGGAGGTTCTTTTGCTTCATTTAATAGATAGGAGTGCGTTAGAGCAGTGTGTCCTATTCTAAGCCTCGTTAATATAATTTCCTCTCTTCGGCATCTCCGCATGGAGGAGAGCCAGGATTGAGGTTCACTTTTGATAGCCCGTAATTTATTGTCTAATACGTTCGACCACTGATCTCTCCATTTTCGGAGAGAGATGTTTCTTAGCATATTTCGTACTTCGATGCTTGGGACGGTGTTAGAGTCAATATTTTTCGTACTGGGGGCATTTTTGGCAAGAGAGTCTGCTGCCTCGTTCCCAGGTATGACCACATGTCTTGGGGTCCACACAAACTTCACTGAGATTCCCCCGCTTTGAAGACCTAAGAGCAATCCATGGATGTCTCTAACGATAGGGTTCGATGGATACAGATGGCTGATGATTGCCTGTACCGCACTCATTGAGTCAATACATATTAATGCCGGCGAGTTTGTAAGTTCGAGGGCTCTCCTGATGGCGCATAATTCAGCTGTGTACACATTACACAGCGGGTTGAGTTTCATCTGTATCTTTCCCCTCAGGTATAAGATAAAGGAGATAAAACTGCAGATCCGATAGATTTAAAACGTGATTTTTTTCTATGCACTGTAAGGGACCATGATAGCTGCCATAGATAAGTTCTATGATTCTCTGACGCTTACTAGGTGGAGTAGACTTTGTACTTGCGTCAATTGGATACCATCATTATTAACAAATCACCCTGCATGTAATATCCTGCATGATTTATTTTTATTTTCTACATGATTTGGTATCTTGTAGTTTATATAATTGTATCATTAATCAATCTTGGCGTTGGCTACGTTAGAATCATTTATTTACTCATTTTTTAGTATTATGATCAATAAATTCCATCAGACGCCTTTGCCAACGTTTAGATTTATTTCTACTTCTTCTACTGGGCTAGATAAGTTTCATTTTACAGAAATTGAGGTGTAAAATTAATAAGTGACTTTTTTTTTTGATCGTTCGATGTTACGTAGAAGTCGCCTATTAACGTTACGATTGTATTTTGTCAATGGAATTCGTCTAGCCCTGAAGAAGATGAATTGTATAACATCAAAACGTAGGCAAAGGCATTTGATTGAAATTATTGACCAAAATCCTCCAAAAAATGTAATATAATATAATGAATAATACTGGCCAGTATTTGTATCTATACGAGTTTACTGAATGTTTGCGTAAGTACATTAAAATGGATAGGAATAGATGCAAAAATGATGAAGGACTCGTATTTTTCATGCAGCAATTTGATCTCTTCAAAATTTATATAAGAACATCTTTATCACTTATGTTCTTTTGACCTTTCTGCCTGTTCCATATCCAATTCATAGTCAATCATCATGATACTATCCCAACGTCCTTGAAACCTTTCCAGTAATTGTCCTGGTGATAGCGTTCACCGTGTACCTAAGTTAAAGCTCTTAAATTTTGTGGAAAGAAATCAACAAAGATGTGTTAAATATCGAAAGGTTTTGACATCTGAAATAAAAAAACTAATGGCATATTCGTGGTCATCACGTTGCTTTTATACCTTAATCACGAAGACGTAAACGCAAACATTTCTTTGTTCCGTAGTGTTGCGGATGTTTTCCTCCGATCGGCGACTCGAATGGAAAGCTCCCGAACCGTTGTTCGGCCTGCGATGTCGTTCTCAATTCTTCCGATTTCTCGCCGGGCGGCGCTAAGAAGCCGAGGGAAGAAACTCACCCTTCCGCTCTCTCGCGTCGAGATCGGAAACTAACTAGTTTACGTCGGCGCATCTGCTCGCCACCAGATGAGCGAGATTGGCGGCGCCCCGCCAATTGATTGCCTCCTCTCGGGACGCCTCTGCCCCGGCCAAATTCAATCACGCCCGGTAAACAGTCGCCCCTGGCCCTCAATTTATGGTTTGGGCGTCGAGGGTGTGGGGGGTGGCGGGCATTTCGTTCCCGACGCCGGAGGCCTTGGTAGCCTTTCCATCCCCTTCGAGGTTCTTCTCGCCTTCCACCCCCGCCTGGAATCCCACAACTTGGAATACTCGACTGTAAACTATCAGTAACATCTGCAACGAAATTTGCGAGATTCGTCGATTACGACGGCGTCAAGCTCCACCTCGTGTGAGCAACCTTTGCTTAGAAAAAGAACGTATTTTCTTGCTTAGGTAACAGTATGAAATATGTAACTACCGTTTGCATGACCCCCACCAGCTACTTATTTAAATTTGGTTGCGATCGTTTTGAGCGTTTCAAAATGATAAATGCTTAATTTTGAAGTTTGCTTAGAGAGGCCTAAAAAACTAGTACTTTTTCGTTCATGGACTAATATTAATATGGTAATAAAACGCAAAAAAAATTAAGCCAAATCAATCGACGCTTATTGAAACGAGAATAATGACGGTATAGGTTTCATAAGTATCGTTTTAATTTTTTAATAAGTATATGCGTTCAAATTCGGGTCTTTAAGCTTTTGGTTCGAAGGGAAGTGAAGTACCAAGTCATTCAATTGAGTGATTTTGGTTCCGTCATTCTTTCACATTTGTGAATGGACCTCGATTGACTGCTTATGAGGTACTAGCGATCATGGATCACTATGGAAAGGCGTAATTGACTCTTAGGGGGCTTTATAGTATTTTAGATGTAGAAATTGACGTGCATCAGAAAACATCAGCTCACTTCAGCGCCCAAGAACGGCGTTTGAAGGAACTATTTGCGCTGGCGATATTGCCTTATCTCCAGACCTATCGTGGAGACAGACAGACTGATCGTGGAGAATGCACATACAATACATACGCGGCACTGGCTTTAAAAAAGCAGGTTTTATCAAGCGAATGTTAGGAAGGTTCTCGGAAGAAAAAGAGGAGGAAAGGTGCTACTTTACTCTGGTTTTGCAACACCTCGAATACGTCGCGAGCATTTGGGACCCTGCACAGAAAGATTTAGCCCGAAATATAAATAAAATACAAAGGAAAACTGCGCGCTTCGTTAAAAACTGCTGCCGGCGAGCATATAGTGTTTCACGGCTTTTAGAGAGATTAGGTTTGGAGCCGCTAGAGACTCTGAGGCAAAACGCTAGTCATGTTTTGGTCGAGAAATTCAGAACAGGTGTATTTTAAAGCGACGTAGAGAATATCCTACTGAAGCCGCATTAAATCTATATGTCCGACAGAGGTGATAAAATGATAGAGATACTTAGCGGAACAGATAGGTACAACAATTACATTCTTCCCACGCACAACAAGTGACCATAATATAAATGGAGCTCCACTCCAAACACTCCCGAAATACCCTTCACCATTTCACCTCCCAAAAACTAATACTTTACATGTTTGCACGCCTGGTGCACTAACACCCTTACCAAACGCCGTGCGGAGGCTCGTAGGGTAGTTAATAGATGTTTTGCTGGTATGTAGCAGTTTGTGAATTAACTACAGTCACGGCTCATGTTTTGTGTGGAGTAGTTGAATTCGTTCATAATTAGTGTTTCAAAAGGTAAGCTATTTATCATAGAGTAAGTAATTACTTTAAAATATACATGTTTGGCGCCTTTACGGAAAATAAAGACACCTGACAACAGTCACGGAGGCCAATATCAACATTCTTTTGTTATTTAGTTGCCATCAACTTCGCTCTCGATCTCTCTTTGCAGTGCGGAGGGTATATAGCGAGTAGAAGGCAATAGTACTGCTGTGCTGTGAAGTGATCGGCGCGAATGGTAAGCGAATGGAAAGATCCCAAAATCGCAACGATCGCCGCTCTCTTTTCGCATATTAGTGTCACCTGAACTCTCAGCTTCTGAAACGCGGTCCGTATGGAGGCAAGCTACTTTTATGAGCCGCCAATTACCTTTCGCCTGGAAAGCCATGTTTGATATAATCTCGTAAGAAACTCAGCATTTGTTACATTTATTAGTGTATCAATTTGTCGTATCATCAAACTATCATAAAACATTGTTGTATCCCAACAGAGGTACCCACTGGGATTACCCCTGCTGGGATACCACAAAATGAAGTAGTATTGAAGATTTACATTACTGATAAGATTGCTTCCCAATCGTATGATTTCAGAGTAGTTTTATAGGTACACGATTAATTTGAAGAATGGATAAATAGCAGTGAATGGAAACAGATGCTTCGAGAATTGTTAAACACAACATTTGTGAAACACGGGGCTCAAATGATTGGTTTTGTACACCGATATAAATTCCGATTGCCCTGGAATTAATCGATTCCTTTAAATATGTGAGTAAAATCATTCCCCAGCTACCATTCACGCAGGGTGGATTAGAGATTGTGTAATTATGTAGCAAAGACTTAAAAGGGGAAGGTTTTTTGTGCGAAATCACCTTAGCCGTCGGAGCACGTTAATCTTAAATACTGCCACCAACACTTGGGTATCAACATCTAATTGCCTGCCCTCCTAATCGCTGTTCCAGGAGTTATGACCTAAATATCGTGTGAGATATTTTACCTCATACCCGCGGGTGTGAAATATTTTACAGCTAAACTTTTAGTAATGTAAATAAAGTGTATGGACGGTATATTGCGTGGTAAGTGTTGCACCCTAACGTGGCAACACGTTCATTTCAGAAGTGCTTCTTTGTGGCATGTAATTATTTTTGGCTCACGAAAGGTTGGACGCATTCAAATTGCCATGAGCGATTACACGAGGAATTTAAACTCGCGGTTGAAATTTCTGGCAAATTCATAACTGACCCGCGACCACATTGTCGCACCAACTCTACCCGCAGAGTCAAATCATGAAAATTCAAATATTTTTTCAAAAGGAGTTTTGGCGAGTCGTTGCTGAAAAAAACGACACATGCGGACATTTTAGGAAAGTGATGTTTTTCTCAGTCATTTTCGGCTCCCACCTCTCTCGCCCTGCCCCTCGCCGACCGTTTCTTTTTTGTTTCCTGCTCTCCCGTCCTGCGCCTCGGGCACTCGTGGACTCGGGGACGCGATTGTCGAGCGCGAACGAGTGCGTGCTCGCGCGGATATGATGCGGCGGCGGCGCGCGCGCGCGGCGTTGGGTATTTCGTGTTGTGTGTCTGTGGGCGCTCTCTCGAGCAATCCTCAGAGCACTTTGCTTGATGAATGACAAAAGGCGGGAAGTGTGGTGTGAGGGGGAGTGGGGTGGAGGGGGAGGGGAGGGGAGGATGGTCCCTACCCTCTTCTACGCGACTGTCTCTCTCTCTCTCATCAAATCCATCGCCACACACGTGTTGTCTCACTCTGGTCCGCCTTTTGAGAGGAGAGGCTCGCGATAGAACGAGGACTGTCAGCTGTCTCCCTCCGGATACGAAGGAAGGACATTTTATGAAAGCCTGAGGACTTAGAACGAGGCCTATCCCGACTTATTATCAATGATACGTTGCTTCGGCATGATCACATTATAGTATATTACGTAACTAGGGAGGGAATCGGAACATTGCGACCTGCATGGGTGAAACGCTGGTTACAAAGTCCTTCTACTTTCCCCGTCGTATATACATAGACAATTTTTTATCACATCTAAATGGAAATTTAACTAAAATATTCTTCGCTTATAAATATTATTTCAGTAATCTCTAATTATCTGTTTCATTCATTATGACCATTTTTAACATTTTAAAAATATCGTTAAGCCGATTCTTTCGAACAAATGATATTTCAGGCACCAAGTAATCCAAAATATTTCGAGCTTTCAAACCAAAATCGCAGAATTCTCCATCCTTCGTCGCCATCTCTTGAATCCTCCGATAAATCCATGTTTTGTTCTCGTTCTTTTGTTGATAATTATCATTTGACCTTCCAATTTATATATTTCAATACGGTAGGATTTTCAATAGTGTAAATGGGTCGTTTCTGGGATAACCAAACAGGATGTAACGTGAATACAGCAGAGATACTTAGCTCTCCTTTTCTCTCTCATAATAGGGTGGACAAACGAACCTTACGTTCGGGTATGACAAACAAATTATTCCTGAAAATAAATGAATAAAACACTACTAATCGAAGTATTGTAGTAATATCATACCAAATAAATATATTCTAGTAATGGTCCACTAATCAGTGGACCATTACTAGAATATTTTAATTTCCGATATGGAGAGGTTCCACAAAGTCAAGCTTGAATTTATTAGTTATATGATACCAATATCATGAAGACCAAAATACTCGATTCAATTTGGATGCCACATATTGATTATTTTGCCTAGGCATGTATATACAGATGTAATCACGCCCTATTTCGAAAGATTAGATATTCTTGGGAAATCATAACACCTCTATAGTAACATTATTCTAAGCAAAGATAAAAAATTGAGGACTACGCGTATTATCTAAAATTTATAGATACAGTCTTACCATACAATAAGGTTTTGCAGACCATTTCTGGTAGAATCAAGTGAACTACCTGGTAACACGAAAAATGTAACATTGATCAATGTATTTAAAAACTTATTTTTATATTTCACAAAAATAAGTTAGAATAATTGCTGCTCTACACAATTATAATGTCAACAAACTATGATTAGACCAATTGAAACTGGTTTCTAATATTTTAATAACTGAGAAATTGTTTCTAAGTGTCAACATAATTAATAATATGTAGTTACCGTTATGGCGAGTGAATTGTAGCTATCAGAGTGAATTGTAGCTATCAGAATCTATGTGTCGTATGATAAATACAAAAATGTTCTTTGAAAACTGATGTTCTCACGTCTTGTGTACTGTATATAGTTTTCTATTGCTTGTTGTGACTAAGTGATTGGCAGAATGTATAATCATGCTAAAACTCCTCGGATAATAATTTTTTTATAATTCTAATTAAATTCATACCTCCAATCGTCTTTAAACGTACACCGTTGTGTGTGTTTTTTTACTCTTTGGTGCTCAGGTTACCAAACTGGAATAGATTTATATATCGAGGCAGCATTTGCAGATGCGCAACGTTTAATTAACGACCTTTATCGCAAGATAGTGACGACGAACATTCCCAAGGCGGAAATGTAAAACCGCGAACTTCCTTCGGTATGCTAAGAGGTGCCAAGTGTTATTGTCGCAATGGCCGAGCCTGTCGTTCGCGGCGTTTCCCTTTACGGGGGTAAAGGGTTACGCCGTATTGAGTAATTTATAATATCTCAGAGTAAAAAAAATTGAAAGTGGGAATAACGTTATCATTTTTAAGAAATACATATATCCCTATTTGCTTGAATATATGCTTTTGGTAGCCTGTCCTGGCTTTCCTGATATACATTTAGGCCGATCGGTGGCTTTACTTGATAGGACATCATATAGGATTCTTTCTGTTCAAATGTGCGACGTCCGGCGATTCGGTAGAGGGAGGCTCTTCTTTTTTTTGTAATTTTTGGACAAGCGAGAGTGTGAGTGCCCGCTTCCATCACCCGTGCAGAGTCACCTCCAATCCACGTCAACGATCATCAAGTAATTGCTGTGGCGACTCGTAGATGTCTCTGCCCTCGGGAAGGCGGGAGCTCCATCTCGCGATGAGAAACGGAATGACTCTGTTCTCCCGCCGTCTCTCCTCTTCGATTAATTTGATCCCCCGATGAAAGAGGTCTGTCCTCCCGTGTTTTCCCTCGTGGCGTCAGCGCCAAGTGCTGTTTTTGCTCCCGCTGTAATATTGCGAAAAGCGTGCCATCTATGTGCCTCTGTGTCTTACCTCCTAGAAAAAAGACATAAGAGTGAGTAACTTCGCCCTAGTTATCCTCCATCTCAAGTAAGCCGAGAGCATGAGGGACCATGATCAGGACGATTTCGTGCGCGAAATTAAAAAAACTAAAAATATGCGCGCTTCTTTAAAAACTGCGAATGAGAATGAGAGTGAGGCAAATTATGGAAGGAGAAGATTGGAAGCCGCTCGAGGCTTGGAGGCTACACGCTTTACCAAGATATTACTTGAGAAACGTGCACGAAATCGTTTCAGAATGACATCTATGATTCTATTATTCCCCCGCCATTTATGCCTAGAACTGATAGAAGTGATAGCATAAGAGGTACACTTCGGATTACGGTTATAGATGCATTCCCTTGTGGCTGCTTCGCGTCATTAGTAAGCAAAAACAAAGCAAATCACCCAAATAGTTCGTCATATTCAAATCAATTCACTCTCATCCTCTGCCAATTCAATTTTTCCCCCCTTCTCTTCATCCCTTTGGAACCTGACAACCCCCTTGCCACACGCCCCTGCGGCGACTGTCCCTGAGGGTCGGGTACGTAGATAACGGCACCTTTTTTTCTGCTCTGTGAAATCCTTTTACGTCGATAGCGGATACCTGTGAATGTTACCGAGTCTGTTTGGCGAGGCGCACATTTTGATAACGCGTGGTGCACCCCACGCACGATAATTTCGATTGATTTTCCCTCTCGGCGGTTTATCTCGACCGCACTCTGTGGTGTCGCTCGGATCACATGACCGAGTCTCACTTCCTCATCTGTAGAGAGTGGTGTATTCTTTGGATAGTGATAAACTATTGCAAGTGACAGGGAGCTCGGGGGAGTTTTCAGTAGTGCTCTAAATCGGATTATGCAGCTTTTGATGTCCCCTCTTGGTGCACACGCTGCAGTGCATAAAAACGTTTATCACCTGTTAAAGCAGTCCGAGCGAGATAGTTCCTTAGTCATAATAGAGACCATTTTCGACTTATACGTTTTAATTTCATCAGCTGTGGGACACATCAATTATATATTGCATTATTAGTGGTGTAATGATGTAGTTTTATATGACAGAAATTGTAAGTAATTAAATTGAAATATCTAAATAAGTTTTTAACTTGACTCATTCTTTTCGCGGGGTGCGTATGAAACTCCTTCAAAACGGAAGGTTTTTTGTGATACCCAAGAACATACTACGATGACAATATGATTAATTTTTAAAAATAGTTGGGAAAACATACAAACTACACGCTGTTAGTTTTTTTACGACATCTAAATGTAGGGAATGCCTCATTTTTAATACAAGATCTCTCTGAAGGGTATGCACGTACCATTTCCCATGTAAAAGGGGCTGGTATTTTTTGGCAAATATCTCCGAAAGTAATGCGGTAAGGGGTTGAATATTTGGTCTGATTGGATAGGTGAGATATTTTTATTTAAAATGGGACCAAATTCATAGACTTCTAAGTAAAATGATATTCGATCGGACTCCCGTAACCGTAATTTTTAGTAATTTAACTTTTACAGGAAATATTTTTATCTAATTTCATTTGAAAATTAAAATAGATAAACAGATACAGTACATTTTTGTTAAGACTTATTAAACTTTATGTTGAGCAAAATTTCCCCGTTATTCACCGTATCGCTCCGTTTCGCGTGACGTCATTTATGGGTCCTGAGATTGCATTAATTTCGACTCATACCTTACCTAGAGTAATAGTGAAAGCTCAATACTGATTATTGCTGACAATTACTTTGTAAATGCGTCTTATCTCATTTTGAGGCTGATTAAGCTCATGTTAACTAGTTCTTTCCCGAGTCACGGTCCAAAGACTATTTTCAACTATTATTTCAAAATGTTAGCATTTACAAGAATCATGGAGCATAAGAAGATATTTGTAAGAATAACGAAAAAAACATGGATGTATGACACTAAACTGTAAACTATGAAAACTTCGCACTAAGAAAATACGATTTCGAGGCTTTCACTTCACTGTCGAATATCAAGTTCTAGCTTTCGGTGACAAAGTAGGATATTTTTCCTTAAAAATATTATAAGCGTCGCCGAAAGTAAGAATTTAATATGTAAAAAATTCAGCTCATAGAACAATTTAGATGAAATTTAACTTGTTTAGCGGCGTGCGCGGTCGACGTGCATATCCGCGAAGATATTTTGTAAAAAGTATTGCGTTTTGTGAAAAGTTGTGAAAATATTTTGGAACACAAACGAACTATACAGCATACCTCATATGATGTAATATTTTTGTTAGAATGTCATTTTTATTTCAGTATAGTGTCCCGCTCTGGAGCGAGGAGAAAAATGATGCACTGAATTCCACACAAACGCAAGGCTTGTTTTTTTGCCATATATCTAGAGCGGCTTGTGGCTAATAGTTTCTTATGATCAGAAAAATGAGATTTGATCTTCGAGAAGAGGTCTATTTTGAAATGACGGAAATCGTCCGCGTAGTTTTAAGTGGGCTATGGAAACTAGTTACTCTCAGCGACCTCCTAAAAACGCTCCTGTAGTATGATTCGAAGAGCTTAACGCTGAAATCATAGAACTGAGACACACTATATCGTGAGTTTATATGATAATAATTATTATAATAAATCTTATTTGCCCAAAGAATCTCAGTTCAGAGTATGGTTGCACTTATGCATGATATGAGGCGCGTCAAAATATTCGCAACGTGATAATAACGAAATCTGTGTAACTTCATGAGATTCAGTAAAAAAAATTATCAATGCATTGCAAAACTCGTATTTTTATGAATATTTGGAGAAGCAAAACTTGAACCCCTCTCAAATGCCAAGAACTGCTTTACGTCATAGATCATTTTATGCAACAAATATTCCTTCAATTTTGATTCAAAGGTGTTTACGTTCTTCAAATGTGTTATACATTTTTGCACCATATTGTAGGACGTGACACCCATTTATTGTGGCCTAGCACTTTTATAGTGAATATCCGATTAAGTCCATGTAGGATAGCTGTGATGATTCAGTTGTCCTGGAAACCACTTGCATTACTTTTTATAGAAGTTACATGTACGTATAAGTATATACGTGTATATATGTTCTCACGGAGAAGAGGCAATAGCTTCACTTCTTCAAAAAAATGGGATGGGGAGTCATATCTAATTGATCCATTTTTCATGTTAAATACTCACAGAGTTAAGAGAGAAGAACCACAGAATGAGATACTGTACATTATGCGGGGGTAAATATCACCATTTAATAAATTTAAAGGAATAGTTCTACTTGTAGAATGCATGAGTTGTTTTAGAATATTACGAATCATGCTTAATTCATTTTCCGGGTACTTTACATGCTATATATAAATACTTACATTATAAGTCGTTACTGCATGTGCTGTGTGGTGGATGGAATTGTGCACGAATTTGAGTACTGTCTTCTTTTCTCTTTGCAGGTTAGTGTATCTTCCCTCTTGCATTCGCGCGGAGTGATGGAACGGGCGAGGAGAGTGGTCAGTGTGAGTGAACGTCCTTCTTCTTCGTCCGAAGTGGACAGTCGCGTGGTCGGGCTCCTCCCGGCATCCACAGCGTCCGTACTCTCGAATGTGAATATGTCGATGCATCAGGCGGCTTTACACGAGGAAAATACTCCCATGACAGGTGTTTGAATCATCGTTATCGTAAAAAATACGTATTCTCCATTTTGCGGTATAATTATCTTTAAATATTATAAATTCCTTGAATCAATGTGATCCTAGTCGCATTTTGCGCCCTCTGCTAGTCAAGGGTGATACATTATATTATGTTAACAATGATGACTAATAATACGCTAATGTGCGAGTTATTTTTCAACACACTACGATGTCACTCTATTACACACAGTGGAACAGAGAAGATGTGAATTATGCATGCCTCTACATAGCTTTTTACAGTACTATAGGCAATCCTAATGCATTGCGGAATGTTTAATGAAATGCCGCTAATGTAATAGCTATCGTTCGCACTGTTAAAGACCACCAATACGGTGAAAAGTTACAGTACATAGAATGTGACCACATTTTAACAATTAAGGGTATTTGTGGAGTAAATGTAATTAGAAATTAAGTCACTTGTACGTTTGTGTAACGCACAAGTCGGTCTAATAATGAACGTAGGTGACATTATAAGTATATATATAATATAATACGTGTAAAAAAAAAACTAGAGTGAATATATCTATCGCTGATACACCAATGATCTTCATCCCAATGCGGTGGATCACTTCAAACATTTTATTGTTAGAACCTCTTTTTGCGCAGTCCTGTAGACTAATGGAAATAGCGTCTTACATATTATGTTGATGGAGTTGGGCTTTACTTGGTGGTCATCTACAACGCTAAGCATTATTAATGTGACACTTTGTTCAGTCCCACGCTTTATACTGACTTAATCGATTTCAACGCTTATGGCTTATCTACATCTACGTCATACCCTGCAAGCCACCCAAAGGGTGTGTGGCAGGGGGTGTTTTCACACCAGGCGTGAATGAATTATACGGCAGAACACCGAAACTACATTGAAACCAGCGTACCACACATGCAACGCGCCAATCAAAAATCTACTATCCAAGAAACATTCTATCATCAATCGTTCCAACATGCAAGGGATACAAAGACTACTACTACTGATTCAAAATACCATGCATAAATAAGAACATCAATATTTACATCATGCATAAATAAGAACGTAGAGAATATAAAGAGAAAGATCTTCAGTGTAGCTGATGTCGCAATTCGCACTATTCATGACGACGATCACAGCTGTTATGGTCCCGAATGGTACGCGGAAAAAATGACATTTTATACTTATCGGTTCTACAATCTATCTCTCTAATTTTATTGGCGCGATATAATCTGTCGTAGTACGAGGGGGTTAATAGTATGTTTTTTATGTCGTCAGAGAAATGTTTTACCTGAAATTTAGTTAAGAGGTTATGCCTATAATTTAAACTATGCTGTGATAGCGATTCCCATCCCATTCCCTTATTGAGATACATAGACGGTAAATCTCTTACTGTCGTCGTTGGTGTATCTCTGGGGTTGAGGGTATGGGAGGGAGAGAAAGGGGGGGGGGGCTGTAAAATGGGAAGGAGGGGGTTCGGGGAAATTTTGGAACAATGGTAAAGGTCAATATGTGGCGTTCATGATTGGCGCATTGCTTTGGGAGTGAAGAAAACTGGGGGTGGGGTTAGGTTTTGGGAATGCGTCAGAGTTTGGAATTGTTAAAAACATTGGCAAACAAATCGGTCAAGTCTTCAAAATGTGTACATTAGTCGACAATGATTGTCTCTTGATTCCAAGCATTTCGAAGTGGTCTAGTTTACAACTCTTGTCTGAGACATTTAACATCCAATATAATTTCTAATTTATGGCCAGTTACGATGATGTTAGCCAAAGTATGATTTACGGTCTTGATTTTTCACACTTCTTCTGTTCTCCTTGATTCTAGTTTTTTAGATCTTTCCGTTCGATTTTTTGGCGTTAGGAAAAATGGTGACAGCTAGCTGCTCCTAATTGAATTCCTTATCGTCCTTTTCCACGCTAATGGAAGTCGCTACCCATTGTCCCAGTAGAGATTTATTGGTCTTCTATACTTCTCAAAGCGCTTCACGGATTAGTCATGCGAAATATATCGTTTCTTTGGTCACGTTCAGCGCAGTAGTGTGGATGATTGATGGTATGAAATAGATGCAATAGACAGCAAGAATCAGAATGAGCACGTTATAATTCTCTCTCTCTCCATATAATGACGTACGAAAGCCGGATCTCACGCCTCCCTCTCATTGCCACCCCTCTTTTTGCATGTCTCCCTTATGCCTCATCTGTGCTAATTAGTATTACTCGAGAAGGGCCTACTTAAAAGCAGCATTTAAATGCCTACAGATGTTAAATTTACCTCAGCCCTACCCATTGTTTATGGAAAGAACTTGGCATCATGCGAATGTTTGTGTTAGTTATGGTACTTACGTAGAAATAAACAGACAAATGAATAACAGTTACTAAACTCTACGTGGGAGTCATATTTGCAGAAGTGTAATGTGTATGACTATCGAAATTCCTCGACCTATCGATTGTGAGGCCTCGATCGCCTCGACGGAACACTATCGATATCATCCAATTCCACTTAAGTAGGTGTCCCTGGGGTCCACTTAAGTGGATCCGATACTCTAAGTGGTGAAAGGGCGGCGGACACAGCGCACTTAGCTGAAAGGTATATACATACAGATGCTCAGATGAAGTGGTGGAAGTAGATGCGGCATTTGGCGTCTCAGTCGGACCTTCCCTCCCCAAAGTGAGCGGAGGAGGAGGAGCACCAAATGGGTGTTCATCGTCACTTCCTATCGTCGTAGTTTGCCAGAAAAAGCAGAAAATGAAATACGTTATATTGTTAGTCATGTATAAAGCTACAAAACTGACTGACTGGGGAAAAATCGGAGAAGGGTCAATCCATTTCAAATCACCCAGGCAATGTTGCTCAACATTTTTTATTTTCCTGATTTTTTTATCATGAGTTCCCTGTAGGTAGACAGCCACAAAACAGTTTGAAAAAATTTTATAAGCCATAGTTTTTTTCTGGCGGCCATTTTGAAAATGGCGGTTGGGCAAATTTCAATGAAAAACGTGGTTTGCGGAAAGTTTAATTGCCAAGCTATTTTAAAAGATATCAGCATAATTCAAAAGCCAATGTGTTTAGCATGAAATGTACTTTAGGTATACATTTTTTTGATTTTTCCATCATGCGAGAAAGTTAGTCAAACTCTTTCTGTAAAACTCGGAAAAAAATTATCAATCGTTACTTTTTAAGACCATAAATTTTTATGAAGGAAGCAAGACTCACTAATAGTATGTTATTTTTGTGTTGAATACTTACATAACTACCTGCATAACAAGTTTTAGCCCTGAGAATGCCCTCCTTTTTTTCTAGAGCTTTTCTAGAGAGCAAAAATGGCCGAAAGCCTTTAAACGTCAATTTTCTCTGGTCAATATTATAAAAAGGACTGAATGGAAACAAGTGAAAATTTTACAGAATGTTCTTTATACACATAGGAATATCTCACAAAAAAATTATGACTGAGACTCATCTACATTTAGAGTAATAGAGCAGTGAATTTCAGTAAAAACGCTACCCTTATACACGCTCGTGCAGTGCCAAGTTAGCAAACAAGGGCTTGTTTAAATCATTTCATTAACAATTAGTTTTATCTAACACAATTGACTTATATTTAAAATAAAAAAAATATTTAGGCCTACCTTATATTTATAATTAAAACTGATTTAAAACTAGAAATTATATGTCATCTTTATAAATATATATTTTTACTTTTGTTATAAAAACACTTATGTTCAGAAAAAGTAACTATTAATTTACTAGCTAATGTACCCGTTGAAATTCAACGGGGGATGAAAGAAAGACAGGGCATATAGGTTGTAGGTTCGAGTCGCTCATGAGGTGTATTTTTTTCTAGGCGAATCAGCTATAATTTTAGTTTTATTTTTTAATTCAGAAGATGAAAACCGCATTATATTATGCTTACCGAGTTTCAACATTCTTTTGCAGTAACATATAGAAATTTAAACTACAGGCCATTTGCATTCCAGAGGCTAGTCGAATTAATATAACATCCTGGCATTCTTCTGTTTTACTCAGATTAATTTTAGTTTTATTTTTTAATTCAGCAAGTGAAAACCGCATTACATTATGTTTACCGAGTTTCGACATTCTTTTGCAGTAACATATGGAAACTAAACTACAGGCGCATTCCAGAGGATTTCCGCATTAATATAACATCGAGGCATTCTCCTGTTTTACATGGGTCCAACTTAAATTAGTCCAATTGAAATAAATTTTGCCAATTTTAGGCAAAAATATCCCTGAAGATATCGTAATCAGCAACATTTCAGTATACGGCCTAGATTTCCACTGTAATACATATCTCTAGATATAAAACCCAGCCGCCATTGTAAATTCGCCCAGCCGCCATTTCCCCTCTAAAGATAATGCTAATTCCACGGTTACCAAGGAAATATCCTATTGTTGCCCGAAGTAAAATTCATGATTTTGACATGAAAAACGCGATTTCTAGGGAAATGTTATTCGTATAAGAAAATTGAATGAAAAAATAAGAAACTGCAATCTTTTATCCATCTAATGGCGGAAACGATAGCCTTCTATCTTTGGCAGAACTAATTAAAATGTGCAAAAAGAGAAACCTCTGCACTTGAACCAAAATGTTTAGACTTGAGTTTTTCAAACACTTAAGACACCAGACGGCCCAATACGCTGCCCTTGGAGCCCAGGGGCCTTCCTTATAGTTCCAATAGTCCCAGTTTCCTTAAAAAAGCTTTACTGATCCCATTTGTGAAAATTTCAGTGAAATCGGTTCTCTCGTTCAATACTTATGAGGCTTTTAAGAAAGCATTATTTTGGAACCTTGGGTCCTCTGGGGTCCCAGCGTGACTTACGACTCCATGACTGTTGTACATTCAGTATAGGTATATTTTACGTGTTTCTAATACAGGCAAGAGTTATGTTCCAGGGTCAATTTTCGGCGATGAAAGGGCCCACTTGAGGG
This sequence comes from Ceriagrion tenellum, assembly GCA_963169105.1. NCBI lineage: Eukaryota > Metazoa > Arthropoda > Insecta > Odonata > Coenagrionidae > Ceriagrion > Ceriagrion tenellum. Next base: position 138,971,345 of record OY720640.1, read on the forward strand.
TCTTCTAGGGCCCCAAGGCCCTTGTTCTATAGCCTATGCGTGAACCAGATATATCAAGTATCTTCCTGCCAAATGTTGTTTCAATCGATTCGGTGGTTTATGAGTGATTGAGTAACAGACAGACAGACACCACTAGGTTTTTATGTATTAGTAAGAAGTAAGATAAGATGTAACATGGGATTAAATGGGAAAAATGAAAAATTTTAGTGTAGACCTTCCTTCTTTCGTTCATTAGAATATGAAAGAATCGAGCTACAAGATTGATTCTTTCACAAATATGAGGATGAATGTTTGACGAATCTTATTCTTGCAATCGATTTTTCTCTACCTACCGTTAAACTGAAATTTTTATACTTCTATTGGGGTTTTTAGAAATGTCTTCATTTTCGTTGCTATGGATAAATTTTTCCATTTTTGCCAGGCCGCTTGTCCATTTGAGATTTGGAACTCGGCGAGGCGGGCCAGCGCTCTGTTTGATTATAGTATTTTAAGAAGTCGTTATGTAACCGGATGAGATTTAATATGATTTGTACTAGAACTGTCTGGTATCCATACCTCATGGGCCATGTAATTCATTTTGAGAATTCCGTAATATCTTTCTTTGCCTGCATGTAGCACGCAGACTTGAGAGCTTTCATTGGTTTTGTATGGATGATGCATTCATTTTTCGTTATTTAAAGAGTATCATCATATACAAACTCCCCCCCCCCCTTGCTTGCAAACTGCAAGCACCCATTTACTCGTATATATCTAAGAGCAGGAATGTGCGTACACGTAGAAAAAAATATCGTCGTACGTTTTGCTGGTCATGGAGAAGTCTGCATCAGACAAGAGAGGACACCCGAAGCGAATAATAAGCGAACATGAAGAAATGCGAAGTAGACATTTATTCTCACGGCAGACTTCTGACCTATTTATGTACAAGCGTTGAAGATCTTACTTTGTGGTTGATCGACATTGTCGTAAGATGGGCTTCGTCACTTCCAGTTGGTGATAGAATGTACAGTCGGTGTAGGCGGCTACGCCATCTTCAATTACACCCGATGTTCCCGAAGATGGTGTAATTTGGTGGGGCAGTTATGCCATAATAAAGGATTCTGTGACGTAACTGCCGCCGAAACCGGTTTTTAAAAAGTATTCTACCGGTACAGGTATGTTCTGTTGAACTCAGAGAATCTCCTCCCGGTATTCTGCTCCTTCAGGGTCTTATTTCCCTCAAGTATTTTATTTTTCGCCTCAACCTACGATCTACCCTTCTTCCGCATGACCATGAAACCTATTCTCTTTCTGCCCCTTCCCCGCTCGCCCAACATCCTTCCCTCTATCACATTCTTGAGCAACCCATCGCCCCTTATTACATCCTCCGGCCACTTAGTCTGCCAATCCCGAATTTCAGACTTTTCCTTTCCTCGCTCACAATCTCCTGCACTTCTCGCCCACTTCCTTATCCTTCTCCACACCCACATCTCAAATACCTGCAGCCTATTCCAAGCCCTCCTTTCAGAGGTCCACTTTTCTGCCCCATACAACGCTACGCTCCATATCAAGCCCTTCACCAGCCTCTTCTTCACTTCCGTACCCAATGTCCCCGACATCAGCTTCCTTCTATTACTAATAGCCTCATTAGCAGCTAGCGCTATTCTCCTCCTCACGTCTTTCCTGCTATGCCCATTTTCTCCTAGCGTACTGCCTAAGTAATTTATATAATCTACTGGCTTAAGTTTGTGCCGTTGTGACTTTTATGACCAGCCTCGCTTTCTGTGTCCTAGAGAGTCACATTACTTCAGTTTTATCGTGGTTATTTTCATTCCGAATTACCCGCACTGAATTTCTAGAACATCTACTAAAGCTTGTAGTCCCTTCGAAGATCGGCCGACCAACGCCTGATCGTCCGCAAATCTAACCGATTATATCAGCTGCCCTCCTCTCTTTGATTCCCACGTCGAGTTCTTCCCTTTCCCGTGTTACCGTTTCCTCAGCATTAATGCTAAAAAGCAAAGTCGACAACGGGCAGCTTTGCCATTTCCGAGACCTGTAGTTGCCTACTCGGATTCACCGTCAGCCACCCTCATTTGTGCTCTTTGAGCCATTTATAAGTTTCGGATTTGTCTCCCGTCTGTCCAGTCTAGTTCCATTTTCCCGTTTAACTCCGTTCTTACTATTATACTCAGTCAAAAGCCTTTTCTAAAGCAACAAAGAAAGGGAAAAATGTCCATGTTACACTCTGTTTCTTCCTAAATCATTTTAATTGCATCCCTATTTAACCTTCCCTTCCTCTCTATCGAAATTAGTTGGTCTACTATCGCTGTCATACAGCTCCTCTACCTACTCTCTCCACCTGTCTTGAATTTCTTCTTGCTCGATTATTTCTTTATTCTACCTTAATCTTTGGTACCATTTGCCCTCTTTTACCGCCCGTTAGCAATTTTACTTAAGCGCGTAACTTCCACCCACTTCCCCTTTTTATATGTTCTCATTTTTCCTCGATTGTCCTCTTATTTCCTCTATATCGCCTATGTTTCCTTCCTTCGGCTCCTGGCGGCATTCTTTCCTTTTTTCTCCTTTCAAAGCTTCCAAGTTCCATTTCTTTATCCTCTTTACTTTATTTTAAGCTTGCTCGAAGGCCTCATTTCCCGCTATTCGCCGCGTTTTATGGACCGTAAGGGACCGCAGAACATCGAATTCCCTCGGGTGAAACCACCGCGAGGAGTTTTGGATAGCGCGTGGTATTCGGCGGAATGACCATGAGAGCCTTAGGCCCGAGGTAGGATTCGTCGTCCAAGTGATTTTTACTCGTCAAAATCCTGGTGTAAGAGAGAGATTTTTCATTTATGCCAATGAGAAGATTTTACTGGTCGCGGTAGTTGGTCGCCCAAGATTCTCGGAAATCCATTCTGCGTCTACAGGAATACCCTGCAAGCCACCTCAAGTGTGTGAGGAAGGGAGTAAGTTATAAACAACACACACTATTAATTTATATTAATGCACTAACTGAGTTAACGAAACTACGACTGTTGAAATATTACCTATAGCTAATAATGTACCTGTATATTTAGGTAGTTACTGAGAATGTAAGTAACTTCAAAGTTTTTGTGTAATTAATATTACAATATTTCCTTCGTGCTTCAATCAGTTGCTTAAATTTAAAAATGAAATTTGAATGTGGCTCTAAATTGACTATTGGCTCGGCACCCTACGTATATTTCTTCTCGTCAATTTAGCTGAGTATTAAAGTGAATAAATCCAAAATTGCTGTTTGGGAAAGAGATCCTGGAGGTAAATTCATCCTCGTCGAGTCCACGGTCTCGTCCGCTATCGCAATCGATCGAATGGAATCGAGCATTCGTCTTCAGGTGATGGAGCGTTCCCTTGGACACCCGCGCTGTGTTTTCCAGCACTGAAAAAAAAGTGCATACGCTCTACTGCTAAAACGGATTGGTGCTTTAGTTTTGCTGAATCAGCATATTTTATAGCTGTGGAGGTATGTAAGATACTGTACAGTCAGTCGCATTAAGCTGGGTACCTGTAGATTTACAGCAGACGGTGTTTAGATGCACAGCGAAATGATTTGGTTGGTAAGCTCATCCGGTGAGACTCGCTTCCAACTTGAGTCACGTGACTCGGCTCCGTCGCTTCTTGCGGACCTATGGTTGTCTCATTCCGCCATTGTTTCTTTCTAGTGCAGAATGAACCACGAGGTCAACATCGGGAGGTTCACCTCGGGTGATAACTTGAAGCCATAACAGAGATTTCAGGCGAAAATACCAAAGATACCGGTGGAATTGCTTTTCTCAAGTCTGGCGGATGCGACGTGTAGTACTGTTGCTGGATCTAACTGAGCTTTTTAATTATTTGCTCTTAGTCTATCAGTGTGTTGTGGTACTCCGTAGTGCTTCATGAGTGTTTTATTCAACGAAAAAGGAAGAGCTAGTGAGATGATTAGTGTGGTTTTGAGCGTCGTAAAGTGGTTATCACCTCTTCTTCATCTCGTTTTATCAGTGCTATGCCTCACAGCATTATAAAGTGCATAAATAGTTGTGTGTGTATGGACTGTTTTTGAGGGTAACGATTGCATTTTTAAAAATCATTGGACGTTAGTGCTCTTTATTTGTGTTTTTAGATGATTAATCTACGAGATAAGAGCCCATTTTAAAGAATGTGTCGAGGAGGAAGCCTCGTAAACAATTTACAAGTGCATATTGGTTTTCGTGACTACTGCATCAAGTGACGTGCTTCAGAGTAATAAACTCGAGTATATTACTGTTTGTTGTCGTAGAAATGTGTCTTACATTGATATAAAGACGTACAATTGTTATCGTATTGAATTGTAATGATTTCGCTCAGGTATAATGATTGTAATTGCGAATATGTTTACATCAAAGCGCTGATATGTTTACATTCTGCCGTAATTCTATTTCGTTTCGTTTTTGTTATGGTTGCAGAACGTTGTTATGGTTCACGAGGAAAAATGTTTTCTTCCAGTGCTTCAACAGTGTATCGCATCATATTTTATGTTTTATCTTGTAAGTGGATAAGTTAAATCAGTTTCGTTTTATTTTATGCTCAGAAAGGATTCATGAAGGGACAAATAGGTATCCAGATTAAATAGTGACAATGTTCGCTGTACCGTGTGCATGTTCGTTTTTCGTTTACAGAATGATGGTTAGTTTGTGAATGTGAGTATTTTTACATTTTCTGAGTAAATGGCAGATATTATCCATTAACTAGAGGCAAACATTTTCCATTTTGAGTGTTTTTATATTGACGGAACGGTGAAAACCTCAAGAAAGTACTGTGATTGTTTGAATATAACTGATACCATAATTTTGTGCGAGTGGATGGAGTACGTTAAACTTTGATGTGGTGAAGCTGCAGTGTGTCCAATTGATTTTATGAACGATCTGTGCAAGTTTGTGGTGTATTACTACGTGTGGCAAAAATAAAGTTTATAACAAGCACGTGTTCCCGATTTTTCTATACATTCAGCTTCATTGTTTCTAAGGCAGTCGCTACCTACAATTATGTACTCCGATACGATAGTGGCGATAATAGCATACTAGGTTAGTAGCTCAGTGGAAAGGCTCTAAGAATACTATTTTTTCGTATGCGAGTAAGATCTCTTAGTAGCTGACTAAGTTAGTCACCTACTAGCACCTTTTTGCGGAAGTCTATGGATACGGCCGTACGGGTCTATGTTTACCGGTAAGTATCAACTGCGAAATGTTTTTTTTATTATTTCCTACTAGAACTCTTCCACGGAAGAAATTTGTAAGCAAAACGTATTAAATAAGTTAGTAGCATGCGTTAGGTAAAATATTTTTCATTCCAGTATTGAGATATTTTTCATTTCATGTGATTAAACTTGTTCAAAATTATCCAGTATGCAGCCAAGTGTAATGCTTTCAGATTTATTCGACATCGCATATACTACTTCCATTTTTGTGATGCACAGGAAAGTTATTTTTTCTGAAGTATTTTATGTATAAGTACATACATATTCGTAATATACCGTAGACCAGCTAGAAATTTAACAGATTATCGGCAATATAGAGCTAGTGGCTAATCTGCCTAGCTGGTGTTATATGCGAAGTAATCGGTTAGCTACTCCATATGGCTGGAGAGCTATACCGTATTGCCGTCTTCCTAGAAATATCTATTTAGACGGATTAGATGGCTCTGCTAGAAATTTCTCTCTGTATAGCTACACGTCTAGCTGTCCCATATACTGCTAGATATTCTGGCTATACAGCTAGAATTATAGCTGTACAACCAGAGTTTTTTCTCAGTGAGCGACTACTCGCTCTCACCTATCGAATCCGTCCTACCCTATAATAGAAATCTTTGCTCGATTGGCCTTAGGGTAGTCCGAGCGAGATAGTTCCCATTGTCATAATAGAGACCATATTCGAATTATACGTTTTAATTTCACCAGCTGTAGGACACTTCAATTATATATATGCATTATTAGTGGTGCAATAACATAGTTTTATATGGCAGAAATTGTAAGTAATTTAATGGAAATATCTAAATAAGTTTTTAACTTGACTCATTCTTTTCGCGGGGTGCGTATGAAACTCCCTCAAAACGGAAGGTTATTTGTGATACCCAAGAACATACTACGATGACAATATGATTAATTTTTAAAAATAGTTGAGAAAACATACAAACTACTCGATGTTATTTTTTTTACGACATCTAAATGTAGGGAATGCCTCATTTTTAATACAAGGTCTCTCTGAAGGGTTTGCACGTACCATTTCCCATGTAAAAGGGGCTGGTATTTTTTGGCAAATATCTCCGAAAGTAATGCGGTAAGGGGTTGACTATTTGGTCTGATTGGATAGGTGAGATGTTTTTATTTAAAATGGGACCAAATTCATAGACTTCTAAGTAAAATGATATTCGATCGGACTCCCGTAACCGTAATTTTTAGTAATTTAACTTTTACAGGAAATATTTTTATCTAATTTAATTTGAAAATTAAAATAGATAAACAGATACAGTACATTTTTGTTAAGACTTATTAAACTTTATGTTGAGCAAAATTTCCCCGTTATTCACCGTATCGCTCCGTTTCGCGTGACGTCATTTATGGGTCCTGAGATTGCATTAATTTCGACTCATACCTTACCTAAAGTAATAGTGAAAGCTCAATACTGATTATTGCTGACAATTACTTTGTAAATGCGTCTTATCTCATTTTGAGGCTGATTAAGCTCATGTTAACTAGTTCTTTCCCGAGTCACGGTCCAAAGACTATTTTCAACTATTATTTCAAAATGTTAGCATTCCCATGTAAAAGGGCTGGTATTTTTTGGCAAATATCTCCGAATGTAATGTGGTAAGGGGTTGAATTTTTGGTGTCATTAGAAGGGTGAGATATTTTTCTTTAAAATGAGACTAAATTCATAGACTTCTAAGTAAAATGATATTCCGCTCAAACTACCTTAAGGCGATCACCGGGAGAGTACATTTGCCGACAGTGTTCTCCATAAAGCTCTTAGTGTCAGCTGAATGTGGGGCCACGTTTAGAATGGTGCCACATATAGATGTTTACTGGAGTGGCTTTGGGGTGATCAAGTGGAGAGGAGGTATGGCAACGGTGTTCTCCTTAAAGCTCTTAATGTCAGCTGAATGTGGAGCCACGTTTAGAATGCTACCACATATAGATGTTCGCTGGAGTGGCTTTGGGGTGATCACCTGGAGAGTAGATTTGCCAAATGTTCTCTATAAAGCTCTTAATGTCAGCTGAATGTGGAACCACGCATAGATGTTTGCTGGAGTGGCCTTGAGGTGTTCATATGTAGAGGAGGTTTGGCAACGGTGTTCTCCTTAAGGCTCTTCCCATCTACTAAATGTGGAACGGTCTATGGCGTGCCTCTCTCTTTCACGCACACACGCCGCTCCCTCATCGGTGTCCCTCTCATCATTTCTAAGTGAACTAGGAGGAGGCGGGGGGCTGGGGGGGGGGAGGGAGGACGGCTCAGCACCCCTGGGGATGGGGGGGTCCAGGGAGAGACACTGCACCCTCACGCCCCCTATTTACCCCGTGGGTCTCGTTCCCCTTCGCTCTTTTATTGCGCTCCGTTACGTGAAATCGATAACCCACCCACTCTCTCCCCCCTTTGAACCTCCCCCCCCCCACCCACCCGCTGGTTGGTGGTTTGTGCTTCCGAGCGAAGAAATCCGTAATCGCCGCCTTCTCTTCCTCACGCCCTCCCTCCCCCCCTCAACCCCCCTCCCCGCCCGTCTCGTATATCGTGTGCATTTCTCCTTTGGTTCGGGACACGCGAGTGCACCGTGGCGCCCCCTTCCTCTTTCTTCCTCCGTCCCCCCTCCGACATAGGAGAGACATAGAGACGAGGGAGGGTGGGAGGCGTTTTCCGAGCGCCCGCGCGCGCGCATTCTTAGGCGCAGTGGCCTGCGCTTATTCATTCGCGCCCCTCCGACTGGGGTACCGGACGACCGCCACCATTTGAACCTACCTCTCTCTTCCTGTTTCCTTCCTCTTCGTATCGCCCTCTTCCTCCTTCACCCTCTCTTCCTCCCTCGCTTCCTCCCTCTCTCCTTCGTGTCAAACACTCTCCGCTTCCCCTCACACAGCTTGTAGTTGCCCATTTTCTACACGTCTACATGTACTACATCAGTTTAGTCGATATATCCGTAGCTCTATCGATATGAGTCTTTGCAACCGTTCACGCCGTACAGCCACCATTTACAGGGTGGCGATCGTCAGGGAAAACCTGGAATTGTCAGGGAATTTTGAATTTCTGGAAATGTCAGGGAAAAGACAGGGAACTCATGTAACAGTCACGGAGAAACTGTGATGTGAATCCTCATTATTTTTCTACCATTACGTTTATCGGCCAGTCTTTCCCGTCCTTTATTTCACCAACTGAAACTAAAGTCCGTCGCTGACGTGCATGGAAGTAGCCCCATCAATTCGTGAAATATTCAGTTGCGAATCTTAGTAGCTGTAAATCAGACGTACAATGTATCCCTTTTGTATACCTATCCTTATTGCGATATTTGCCTAGTTGTGTTGAAATTCATGATCACAACGCTCAACACAAGGAATCCGGGTCTATGTTATTCGGAAAATTTTACCTCGAGTTTTATTTTGACTTCCGAAACTCAGGTCGAGAGGTAGCTGGAGGACACTAGCTTGCAGAAATCACGTGCTCGCAGTTCTAAAAGTTCGAGACGATGATTAGAAAATTTAAAGCTGCTGTCGAAGATTTAGAAAAAGAATATTCCAATAATAGGTGATCTTTTGGCGATTGGTCAGGGAAATTGGTAAATCCTTCAGGGAAATGTCAGGGAAAAATCAGGGAATTTATAAATTGGATATCAGTAGCCACCCTGATTTATGTGCTTACTGGGCGTCTACCTCCGTAGTACAGCCAAGGAAATCTGCGAATATGCGGCACAAATCGTCATTTCGAATAAAATGCTCTGCCAAATCAACAAAAACGTTGAACTACCTCTTTTGTGCTCATGGATAATAATCCAAAATGTGGAATTTAATGGCGGAATTGTTTACGTAGCGAATACCTGTATCGAAGGAAGAATACAGTTGGTATTGAACGACCTTTTCCATTTACGTAAGACCCTACTAGCCGCCTAAAATTTATGTGGCAGGGGGTGAGTTATCACTAAAATGTACTCACAAGGCCCCTCTATATTGGGCTTTTATGACAGAAGAGGTGATTTGCGGATGTTGGTGAACTAAAATTGGAAAGTGTTTTGTACTAATCACGGAACACTCACATGTAATGAATATGCCATACAACGCCACGCTTACAAACTTCCGTCACTCATTGGCCTTCGATATCCATGTAGATCTTTAGCGGCTTACGTCAGCTTTGGAGGTTGACTGCCTTGAAGAAATCCTAGTGCCGTTTAGCGGCTTAAGTATTACGGTTTACGTCTATTGTAGGATGGCCTTAGTGAAGTTAACAAAACTACGAATATTAATGCATTAGCAAGAGCGTGCAAAAACTTGTCATATAAGGAACTTTCACTAACATACACTACCGGCTTGCTACCAATAGTACTGACATTATTTTCATTTATGTATATTGCAACGACATAAACCAGATACATGATTTGTGCAGGAAGCTTGCGAAACGTTATGTAAATACTACTTACACTGCAGACAAATGAAAAAGCATTAGGGAGAATATCAAATAATTTACAGCACTACCTCTCGACTAACCTGCCTCGAAGTTCCGTTGGCTACCGTTATGTTCTCTTATCGAGCATGGTAAAAAAATACTAAAATACTACTGTCTGTTCTGCAGTCCATTTCCCTTATTTTATTGTCATGATCTGATCTACCTCAATTGGTCGGAGTTGGAAATGTGTTAGTAAAAGTTAGCAAAATTGTTATAAATTCCTCATTTAAAAAAATAAAGTCTCTATTGAGTGCATACTCGTACCATTTCCCATATATACTGCCTGGTATTTGTGGTAATTTTATTTAAAATGAGGCCAAATTCATTGGTTTGACATGAATTGACATCACCCGCAAACCATCTTCACAAACATTTGTCCACGCAAGCCTTATTCAGTCCTTCGTTTGTAATGCTAAAACAGTCTCACTGAAACCAGTCAGTTTGCTTAAAACTGTCAATCCATATTGAGGCCCAAAGTTGCCTCTACCATTAACCGTTTTGTATCAACATTTTTCTGTTGGCACTTCTAATCTGACTGCAGATTATTATTTCACTCACCAGGGTGGTTGAAATACAAACACACATTTTATTAAATTTCTGACGAGATCTAGGTGTTAGAAATTTATCATTTTTTTTAAATTTAGTCTCTCTCTGAGGACCATACGGATACCACATCCCATCGAAAACGGCCATCATTTGTTGACGAATATCTCGAAGAATATTGCGGTGAGGGACTGATATTTTGCTATTTTTGGAATGGTAGGATATTTTCCTTTAAAATGACATGACATTGATTTCTGGGCGAAATAAGATCTCGCTTAAACTGCCTAAAATTCGGCTACTGGTTATACCCAGAAATTGTCTCCAGGAACAGGTGTCTTCAGATAGCTCCGTTATTCCGATTAGCCGTTGATTGATTTTCTTGTTGATGATCTTCTCTTACCTTTTCGATTAATTTTATGACAGGTTAGGAATGGGTCTAATTACACGATTCTTATTTCAGTACCGAAAATCGTGCTGAACTCGGCATTCTTAAAATCGTACCCATGTGATGGGTGTCATCGCATCCTATCTCAGAAGCGAATTCGATTATCAGTGCCGAAAAAAGAAGATAGTACGATTCTTATTGTCCATCCGATTCTTTTATGTAACTACCAAAGCAGGCAAGCAGAAGAGTATTGCTCTTTGATGGAATACCAGTGGTGGAGCTGTGGCCAACCTGAATAATCATCGAGGGTGGTGTGTGGACTGTAATCGAGGAAGTGATTTTTTGAGACCTCTCTCACTGGTTTTCTGATGGCCGTTTCTTATGATTTGTAAACAACACTGTAACCAAAAACCGTAAAACAAAACCTTGCTTTGACAATATAGCCCCATATAATTACATTGCGTTGTTCAGCCATTGCCAGGACAGCTCCACTTCGCACTGTCAGCACAGTATAAAAACAGGCTCCGACGAATCGAATTCGATATCAGCTCAGAATTTGGTTCCGAGTTTTCGGCGCTGAGTTCAGGACTGGATTCACTGCTGACCTAAGCGTCGTCTAAAAGGGCCTGTAGCCTGGGTCACAATTTCTCAGCCAGTGTCCCCCGCATAGATTCCCCCCGTATATCTCCACCGTATCGGGAAGGATTCACCGCGTTCTCCAGCTCCACAATATTAAAATTATTCACCTAACATCATTAAGAAATTCAGTTTTTACACCCTAGACAACATAACCAAATTTTTTTCCCTGATATACTGTGTAAATTGGATTTTTGTTCAATAGATTGAGCAAAAAATGTCACCCAGAAAACTCAGTGTACCTCATTTTCCGAAAACTTGACGTATTTCATGACATCTTTTAGATCTGTTACTACAGCTAATTACCTGAAAATTCTTGTATTTTTTCAATAACATTCCCCTATTCATGTGTAGGACTGTGTTCAAGCGTATACTTCTTAAAGAAATCTTCGACACTGCAGGATAACTAGAGCATAGAAACTGATGCTTCACCGGATGCCAAGGCTCTCACCTCATATATATTAACCATCTATTCAGAAATACTCGGCGATGCATTGGGCTCTTAATACACGCGTCTCAAGTGTGGACTGTTCAAGCGTAAATTGTGAAGGCTTTTGAAATGAATTTTTTTCATGCGCGTCCCAAATAATGTTTTTCGTTATAAGTGGATTCAATCTGCATGCGCGTTACTCTCTAAAGTGATTTTTTCCCCTTTTCACCCATCACAAAGAGGGTGATGGAGGGGAGAACTTCGGGAAAGCGTGGTGGAAGAAGGATGAGGATAGGTATTCTGGACAGAATAAGAAGAGGGAAACAACATGAGGATTTTACGAGGGATCTAATGGCAGTTCAACTATTGGAGCGAAAACGGATTACGATAAGTTCTGACATAAAAAAATCAATCAGCTGGTAGAATATTTAAAGGATGAAATCCATCACAAATACTGTTCATAATCATCTAGTGTTAAGTTCTCGTCAAATTCGTATCGTATTAAGCGTACAAAATTTAAATATCAATCACGACGTTACCTCTTATATCGCTAGTGGCGGACTACCGTACATTAAAATTTTTACAATAATTTTGTGATGAAATTTGTTCCATTACCTATGAAAGGACATCCTTTCTCTTGTACCTACGGTTCTGATGTACGCTACACAGGACGCAAGCATCGCAAAACCACTGCTTTTTTATATGAAAAATAAGAAAACCTGTGGAAACGAACACGGGACAATACCAAGTCACAAGAATTTGTCAAAATATGACTGAGCGTATTAGAGTTCTTTTTAATACGTGATCTGAGCCCCAGTGATCACTCTAAAAGCCGTGTTGTTAAAGCAAATGCGATTTCGAGCTTCCTTCCAAAAGTAACTAAATAAACTATGAGTACAAAGTGTATTCGTACTCGTAGTGGCCTACATCTGTGTTTTGATAACAAAGTAGCAAATTGGCGCTTGCAGTTTGCATGCGAGATGGTTACCTATTGCGTATCATAAGGCAAATGTTTTTCATGAAGATTCTTAAAAGTGCGTGCGGAACGTTATAACGACTCGATCTATGAGGGGTGTTATAAATATATTAGTCTTTGTATTTCAATTTGTATTCGGGATATATATCTTTCAGTGCAAATGTCTTGCAGCTACACCTATCGCCTATATTTGTCATGTAAAATTAAGTAACTCCTTTGGATAAATATTATTGATACCAGAACAACGGACGTAGTTGCAAAATAGACCGTATTTCACATTTGTTTCGCCTGTTTTTGATTTCCTTTGTTTCAAAACTCAGCCAATGATTTGTTGTAATTTATCTTCCGAAACAGCATTTTCAAAGGATACTACCAATAAAGTCTCGCTTGTGCTTAATTTGACATAAATTCATTTATGGGCTAACACATAATAACATTTATGAGCATTCCTGTACTGTGCGCTGGGTTCATTTTTTCTCCATGTTGAATTAGATTAGGGAAGATTTCTTTGGTTGTGGAGATGGGTAAGTGAGGAGATCTCCACGTTTATCAAATCAATTTATTAGAGCCTTTATCAATGCCCACCGTAGATAAATTACTTATTAGATGGGAATCTTCCTTGTCAAGCTATGGGCATCTCAGCGCCGCCAAGCGTTTGGACTCGAACTAAAATGTTTGCATTCCGGCTCTCCGTACTTATTTCATATATTTTATACATTTTCCGTGTGGGCATTACGATTGCTGGCCCGGCAAAGGATTTTTGCTTCAATTATGAATAAATTTTTCAAATATTGCTGATAATGACTTTTACTTACGCAATGGATTATCACCTTAACAAAATTGAGAAGATTTTATCTATATATTATGTTAAAGAGACAATTTGAAAATAATTTTAGGCAAAACAATGTACTGGGAAATTTTCTGGGGAAAATAGTTATTGAAGAAAACGAGAACAACTCAATGAATTACTAACAAACATGGAAGTTTATTTTGGCGGTTACATCAGAAAAAGGAACTCTATTATTGGAAAATTAAGTTTGAATTTAAATGGTACAATATTTCGAAAAGTAGCAATTTTGCCAACACCTGAAAACAATAGAAGTAACATATGTATAATCACATCGCATCGAGCCCATACTTCATTTAGTATTCTGCTGTAATATTACCACGTTAGATCTACAACATGCCATTAAATACAGATAATAAACCAGTGATATGAAGGCATAGGGTGAGATGAGAGTAAACTCTGATATTGAAGAAATATAAATTTCGATAAAATAACGATAAGAGGACGAAAGTGGTGAGATTCTCTGGAGGTAAGAAGACAGGACTGAATATAAGGGTGGGAGGGCACAAAATAGAAAATAGTAGGTTACGTATCTGTGTGGTATTTTGAAGAGGGGGTTTAGTTGTAGGGGCAAAATATGTAGCATTGCCATGGTTTAGTAAGCATTTTCAAAGAGGATGCAATTGATGATGAGGGTCTGAGAAGAGACATAAGAAAAGGCTGGTAAAATCTCTGGTATTTAGCATGGCGCTGTAAGGGTTGGAGACTTGGTCATTGCGGCGAGAAAATTTACGTATACTTGAGGCATTCGAGATGTTGGATTGGATGAGGGTGGAGAGGGCGAACTGGGGGGCGAGAAGAATGAACGATGAGGACATCCATTGGACATGGTCTGAGAAGAGAGGAAACTAGTGGGGGAGGTTCGGAGGAGGCAGAAGAATTGGATGGAGAAAGGAAAGACGTTTTGAAAAGAAAGGGAATATTGAAGAGGAGAGATCACTGAGAACGCGTAGGAGATGAAGGAAGGGGATAGGTATTCTGTACAAAATAAGAAGAGGGCTATAAGAGGAGGAATTTAAAAGGGATCAAATAGCGGGTTAACCATAGAAGTAAAAACTGAAGGATGTGCCAAAAATTAGGATTTAAGGAGAAAGCTACTTATAAGCTGGGAAAATATGCAAATGAAACGCCAAATAAATGGCTTTGTGTTGGACAAGCAATATCACTTACTCAAAAGGAGGGAGGTAAGAGAGACTAGGATAATAGTGAGGGTCACGCCATAATCGATAGATAAATGAGCTGAGAAGCGGATTGATAAAAGTATTGGTGGAGGGGCACGGTGAATGTTATTACAGCAGTTCATCCTTATAGACATGTTGCATACGTATAGGAAGGATGGCGAAGGTATTTTGTTGGCACTGAAAGAGAAATGTTGCATTAAGGATTAAACTGCAATAAGCTGGGTATTTGGCTAGGTGTAACAAGAAATGAGGAATGATTTCTGTCCTCGGTGAACACTACAACGATGGAAGTAAAAGACTGATTCACAGCGCTATGAATTTCAGGCTTACCAAGAGTGCCAAGATGACTGCGGAAAGGATTCGAAAGAGACCCATAACTTAGAATTAAAATCGAAGAGAGGAGGTAAAAGGTAGTCATATTTAAGGAGCCTGTACGGCCTTACAGCCTCCTTAGTCATACTAGTGCAGGGAAGGTCTTGAAACTTGAAAGTGTGACTCTGATCTACAGATGATGATTGTAAAGTGCAATGTTAAGAGAGGAATGATAATCGTGGAACCGTAATAGCAAATGACATAAATATTACAGATGTCCACAGCGAGGAAGAAAAGTAGGAAAAGTCTGACGAAATTAGTTGTGAAATGAAAATTTTGCAGGAAATAGCGGAAAGGACTGATAGGACAGAAACCGATAGTAAGTAAAAAAACATGGAGGGGAAAACCTGCTGAAAGTTATCATTTGGACGCCGAGGCCTTATGTAAGTTCACTGCATTGTGTTGATTATACATAAAGATGAGGATCATTATGAAAGAGAAAATATTGAACGAACAAATTATGGAATATTTTATCACTTGGTGATCATTTGTCATTCATTCCATTCGTTATGCTAAGTATACATATCGCCATGCACAAAACATTCACAGATCTGACCACATTTGCTGGTCAGATAAACGGAATATTTGCAACGTCCATCGGCTAGGGAGCAATGTAAACCTCAAGTGGTTGAATAGCACTCTTAGTAATGAGGATAAAGGCTAATAAATTGCTATTTGCCTGAAAGTAACCATGTCGCATTTTTTCTTGTACTCAAGAACTCATACATCCATGATATCCAATGAAAGTTGCAAGTCTGATCGCTCTCACTGATAGTTCAACATCGCTGATGGAAAGCTGAAGCCACTTGTCCGAAATCTCGATTAAAAATCTAGTCTTTGTCCCATGGAATAATCATCTTTGTCCTATGGAGGAATTTCATCAACACACATTGTAGACTCGGCTCGACTCGGATTAATCCTTCACTCTATGGTAAAAACATTGCTAATTAGATCTAAATTGGACGATTTCAAATATATTACGTAAACATATAATAACTAATAGCACAAATACGAATGGATAAAGGGAAATTATGTCCATTAATGGAATGCATTTCTTTAAAAGATTGCAAAATATGAATAACAACTTAAGGCGAATTTTTGTATTTTCTATAAATTCATGCGACAGACAACATATTTTATAGTCATTACCAATGCGAGTACAAGCTATGGCATATAGACTTCCACGATTGCATAAGAAAGCATTTTTAATCTACGTAATTAAGCGATAATTTATTGTGAGAATGTCATCTTCTCATTAGTTAATATGAATGTAATAGTTCATTCCCATCAATATTTTAATAATGCGCTATCCTTAATTAAATACATAATGACGATTTTAATTTCTACGGTAAAGGTAACGCACTTAATCGCTTCATCATAAAAAGCTAGCCATAAAGCACAAAATATGACATTATATTCTAACTCACCATTGGTAAATTTTCTGCTTTTTTAAGATGGTAAGACAAGCTTTTCTTTATGCATCGGATCTTTAATAAATTCGAAAGATGATTCCCAAATAGCTGAATACTTTTCAAATACCAATTTTTAAGGAAAAAATCAATCCTCTTGGCATCATTAAAGCTTGTTAACTTATCAGAGATCTTTGAAATTCAATCCAAATTGCGCGGCAATAAAGAATCGTAATTATTATTATGGCAAAATCACCGCGTTGTTTATACTGATTGCCACAACGACGCTATGACATATGTCAAAGATTATATACACAGGAAAGATAGTCATCTGTGTGTTAAAAATGGCGTCATAAGTTTTTACTGGCTACAGTGGCGACCTTGATCGTTTAATACGGTCAAAGAGAGAACTACGCAGTTAGCGGCGGGAAATTTGAATTGTTTCCCAGGTTTGTTTTGCTTCATGGTAGCTGAATAACTGCCGCAAGCTTTTATTATTTCTATTAATGTGCCACTATTATCATACGGATAGCAAAACCATACTCTTGCAGCGATGCCGGCTGAAAATTCACACATGAATCAGGAAAATCACAAACTTAGCAGTGGTTCAGTTGAACACTAGGAAAAAATTTCATACTCAACAAAATATTTTTGCAGGGTTTTCCCCTTCAACTCAGATTCTAAACATAAACAAAGAAAATAATTAATTTAGCAACGGTTTATTTAGCTTGTGTTTACAAGTCTACTGTTTCACCATTCACTTTAACATTTACTAACAAGGTCACAGAAAGAACAAGTAGTAGGTGTGAACAACTTAATATCAAAAACGAAAATTAACAACCAACACACAGATATTGAAGTACATTACAGTAGAAAGCGCTCTTGATAAACATTTAAGTTAAATAACGGATTTGTCTCATTTATTTACCCCTCCATTCCTCAATGTCAATATACACAGCAAAGAAGTAGATTAGTTATAGTACATACTGACACTGATAACAAACATTTCATTTTTACCTTGGATTGATCTGACTACCACTTCAGGCCATTGAAAGAATTCCTTATGGAAGTAAGGGGCATTAGTTAAAAAGTTAGTGCACACAGGTCGAAGAATAGCCATCTTCATCTAATAACATGAGTTTTCATGTACGCTGAAACGAAACAAAAAATAGTAGTATGTAATTATCAAAATTAATGAATTAATGAAACAAATCTAATTGTGAAAATTTTAAAACCTATTAACTCATACCTGTAACAAAGTTAGTTGTAGGTAGTAAATTGGCTTTCCTTAAGAATACTTCCAAAGATGAAAAAGAAACAAAATTCTCCTCAGCTTTTCTTGCCTCACCGTGATGTAACTGCTGAAAAAATGATTACCTTAATTAACCAATTGAGGTCCGAACAAATGACAACATAAAGTACCATAGCAATGACATGTATATTATGCATACCGAGCAACCACCAGCATCAATGATATATAAGTACTACTGTGATAAAAGCACATTAAGCAACAATAAGGATATGGTTATCAAGTTACTGCAAAACCAGAAGCATTTATCACCAACCAAATGCTCAAAATAATGAACCAGTATCCACCACATAACCCAAGATGTAGTTAACAAAAAAGGACAAAGTAATAAGCCATAACAAATCACACGAAGGAAAAAAGTGTTAACTCTAAAAGTGAATACATTAACAACCTCATCATTTTAAAAATAAACATGAAAAACATTGAGACAAGAGAGAGATCCAAATAGCAATTAGCCCTACTAACAAATACATTGAAAACATAAAGGTTGTAAGAAGATCATGATGCCTCAATGGACTTAGTAAAAAAAATTAATTAAACCCACTAAAATGGGGAGAAGGGCTAAGGCATTACTGTCCAAAAAGATAAAATAAATAATAAACAATCCATCAAGTTATCAATGACCAGAACCATATACTGCATTCTAGAGCTGGAAACATTCTCCGTTAATCGTCTTGAATGGTATACAATTCAAAATTCCAGTAGCGCTAAGTCCAAATGTCCTGAAATAAGTTTTAGACAAGTTAGAATTCAACCAGGTTCAAGAACATATCACATTAGTAATAGCAAAATTTTAACATTAATAATTAAATAAGAGATTCTCAAATGTCACAAAATAATCTGCACTCATTAGCTACAATCACCAAAAACACTCAACCATCTTTGACATGTAGCTTCATTGGTTCAGCAGCTCAAAACAAATGCATACGTACAACAATATCATGAAATAGATAAACAGTCTATGTCAGCATCCAACGTAAGTTGAAAACATTTCATGGAAATATCACACTGATACATTCACTTCTTACCATTATTTGCATCCTTCCTTCATCCATTCAAGAAAAATTGTTGTCGGGGCTATTTTTATCAATTAAGTATAAGCATATTAAGTATTCAAACATGCAATGCTCTGTCATATTTTACCACAAAAACCAACAACATTCTACCTTCATCAACATGACGCTTAAGTGGTTCAACCGATCAAAGTAATCTTTGGTTCAAAGCAATTGTATGCTCACCATTAATTCCTGAAAAAGGTTCACAGTCATATGTATACAAACAAGGAAAAAGTGCAATCATCTCATGGAGTCATCAATAATAATACTTACATTCACATCTTTCAATTATGACTTCCGTTCCTCATCCATCGTTGAAAATTCTTGTCAGGGCAATTATGTTATCATCCAAAATATATTGTATCATACAATGCTCTGTCATAATTTACCACAACAACCAACAACATTCTACCTTCATCAACATGACGCTTAAGTGGTTCAACCGATCAAAGTAATCTTTGGTTCAAAGCAATTGTATGCTCACCATTAATTCCTGAAAAAGGTTCACAGTCACATGTATACAAACAAGGAAAAAGTGCAATCATCTCATGGAGTCATCAATAATAATACTTACATTCACATCTTTCAATTATGACTTCCGTTCCTCATCTATCGTTGAAAATTCTTGTCAGGGCAATTATGTTATCATCCAAAATATATTGTATTTTGTTAAATGGAACCGATTGAGACAGAGCAATCAATTTCAGATGCCGACTTACGTTCATGCTATATTACATCAACATTTGAGATGAGTGTCCAATCCTCTCCTTTCTTTAATTTATTTCTATCACTTAACTTGTCTAATGGGTATCAGAATTATTCCAACGGACGTAGAAGATTATACACTACATCCACGAACACGTTCCAGTTCGGTGCAGAGTACAAGGCAGCTTTTGCATCACAATAATCACTTTGCACTAAAGATGTGATTTCATCGTTCTCGTCACCACCAATGATAAGTAATACAGAAACAGAAATTGTGACTTCCGGGCAATCTCAAAAAATGAATAAACTTTGAAACTAGACAAAAATGGACTATAATCTATAAAACCATATCTGCATCGTAAATCGGTGAACGAATTAAGACAGCAATAACTAGGGAGAATCTTATCGAAGATAAATTGATACAAACATACCTTTCTGGTTCTCTAGGAAATTTAAAAAACTTGTGCTCGGCAGATACCGAGGTACATCTGACGGCCGCACACTTCTTGTTACGCAAATACAACAGATCCATTGCGATACAGCGAAATAATTTCTACGGAAATAATGAAATTATATCCAGCAATAATGGCGTGACAACGAAATAATATGGGCAATAGTATGGGCGGGAAAAAACAACTCAAGATATGAGTGAGGAAACTTGTTTAGACAAAAGAAACACACAGGCCGCCTATTGTTCCTAAGAAATCAGTGAGGAAACTGCATAAGTTTAATTTTGACGATGGGATGGGTTTCTCCTGAATTTTGATATATTCTATTCAAAGCATAAATCATTGTATTGCCTAAAAGATCAAATATGTAAACGATTTAAGAGCTATAGGGTTAGATTAATGTTTTTCTTTTTTTAATTTACACTTGAAATCGTAAAGTTGGTATGATTGAGAGACTTGTTTTACTCGAACCAGTGAATCTGAGGGGAAAATTTACATTAAATGAATATATAATGTAAATTCATCATCATTGATTAAAGCAGTACATTCTTATACTTCCAAAAACGCATAAAAAGAGCGAATATCGTGCATTTAGCAATGACTGATTTTTCGCGATTGCAGCGCTCTCGATGTTTTTCTCTAAACTAAGCCTCCTCAGGAACTAATGCAAACTTGCTACATCATACGGTAATCTTACTTTCAGAGGGCTGACATATGTCAAGTAAGCCATAGGCTAAAGAATCCTCGCCTCGTAGCGTTTGGACTCGAACCACAGAGAATAACTTCACGTCTGACTCTCATAAGAGATCGCCGGGCCTGATGCCCACTACAATCTCAGTCCTCTGACTTAGTTACATAAACATAAACAAATCAGCAAGGCCTCCTTGGCAACAATATATAAGATTTGTGTAAATTTCTCGGGCTCGCCACCGGGTATAGTGCTGGGAAATGAGCGGTAGGAGCGGAGCAGTTGTTTACTGGCAACCAATCGGCAGCTCCCGATTGCTCCGAAACCTCCGAAACGCTACGTCACGCAATGTTTCGGTGCTTTCGGTATTTTAGCATTTCTTATCAAGCTACAGGAATAAAATTTTCATGGAAGTTCTTAAATGTCCGACGAGTCAGAAAAAAACGAAAACCCCCAACATTTAGGCCTAGGTTCGAGCCCAGATAGGATTTCATGTTTCAATGAGATTAGATGATGACTCAAAACATGACGAAAATACTTATAAAACACTTAAGAAAATAACTTTTATTGACGAAGTATTATTTTAGTAAAGAAAAGAGTGGAAATATTCGCTTCTTCGGAAAATTGACCATCACCACCGATACTATCCCATTATATTTACTAGAATCTTTTGCGATCTGTATCACTTGCATGTTGATAAGAAATATCAGATGGTATTCGATAATTATGATGTGTTCTTCTATTGTGCATGTCATTAAACGTAAAAATAATGATTTCCGAAAGTACGTACTGCTCTAAACATTATTATTATTAGCCTCATGCTAAATACAGAATGAATAGTTTGCCTGAGTCAAACGTCTAAAGAGTTTGGAGAGATTTGAGTTATATTTTGTTGAGCAGATTGATTTGAGGATTGAGCAGTTGAGATTAATAATTACAGATTAAATAAGCATCTTTGATTAATAAACATTGCAATTATACGACATTATTCGAAAAAATCACATTACAGACAGTTTAGAGGTCTTTCAACGCCTACAACCACTCAAAGCCCCCGGCGTCCTCCGAAACCTCCGTTTCCTCCGTAACCTCCGCTAACAACCGCGGTAGTACCGGAGGAATGCTGTAATCGCTACTACCGATTCAATCACCGGAGGGCGCCCTCCGTTCCCAGCACTAACCGGGTAAGAAATTCATAGGCAGCCGACGTTTCGGGTTCCGACTCGTAAACCATTCTCAAGGCCTCGAATGAGCCTTGAGAATGGTTAACGAGTCGGAACCCGAAACGTCGGCTGCCTATGAATTTCTTATCCGGTGGCGAGCCCGAGAAATTTACACAAATGTTATTCGCCGGGAAAGTGTAAAGTCATACATAATATAAAAGATGATGGCACCATTTACGGTCGCCACATTACAGGATTCTGAGACGGAGGATTCGTGATTATGTCCTCAATCTCACAGGTCACGTGAGAATCTAAATGTGAAGCAACGTAATGGAACTTTATCGGCCCGGTGGCGGTGGGTTAAAGTCCTCGCCTGCTAACCCGAGGGTCCCGGGTTCGAGTCCCGCCTGGGTAGAATATCATCTGCCCCGGACATGGGTGTGTGTGTTCGTCTCTTGTTAATGTTGTAAACACCCAATGTAAAAGGCCTTTGTTGCGCTGTTTTCGGGGTTATGAGTATAAATAAATAAAACTTCGTTACCTCGCTTGTGATCTCCGACAGCATTAAATGAGATTCCGCCTGTGAAAAGCAAAGACTTAAGAAAGAAAGGGCCAAAATGGTGGTAGTTTCACGGCGACGCGACGAATCGCAGGCGGGTTCTGCTCTGTGGCTGCGTCTGGAATCAGAATCATTTAGTTGCTGATGGAACTGGGCGTTTTCTTCACGTAACCGCTGAAGCTCGTCGTCGCGCGGCAAATCCATTTTCACCAAATGTTGACTATTTATTCTCCTTCGGAGAGAGAGTCGGGATCACCAATGTGGAGATGGGTAAGTGAGGAGATCTCCACGTTCATCAAATCAATTTAACAGAGCCTTTACCAATGCCCACTACAATCTCAGTCCTCTGACTTAGTTACATAAACATCAACAAATCTGCAAGGCCTCCTTGGCAACAGTATGAAAGATGATGGCATCATTTACGGTCGCCACATGGTTGATGGGTACAAAAGTGTTGTATTTACATCCTAGATGAACTAATTTCTTAACCAGGCCTATTATTCCATTCCACTCATTCATAATTTTGGAATAAAAATGGCCGCAAATGGATCATGAAGTGTCATAACTAATTGCAAACCGTATAGGTGGAAGACAACATTTTTCGCTTTTGTGCAACTATGAATGAGACATGAATTCTGCCCTGCAAAAGGATACGAAACAATATTCAAAGCAGTGGGTGGTAGCTGGTGGCTCAGGAACATGGAATGGCGAAGTATATATAATTTGCCGGCAAGAACTAGTTACTGTTTTCTGATATGTAAAATAATTCGTTTCAATTGACTAGACTATAGTGAAAAATAACTTTCCTATATTTCTGCTCTGACTTCTGAACAAGACTGCCCAACGTGGTGGATGCATTAGTTCGCGATTTTTTTTGGGGGAGGAAAAAAAAGATATCGCGAAATAAGGTGTATTATAAAAGGAAGAGACCATCTCTCATCAAGACAGTTCACCTGCGCATGAAGGTGCTTTAGCAATGATAATTCAGAGGAACTTCAACCACGAACTGTTGGAAAATCCTTCCTAATCACCATATTTTCCTTTCTTTGGCTTTCACTTATTCAACGGCGATCGCCGGATTTTAGGTAAATTAACGGTCCTTCCACGGTCGAGAAAATTATGTAGAAATCTGTTGTGGATGGCGTTAGCATAAATGCGACAGATGAAGTTAAATACCTGGGAGTTACGATAACTTCGAACCTATCGTGGGGACGCATATAAGAAATATTTGTGGCAGAGCCCTGAAGAAGCTAGGATTTGTCAAGCGTGTTGTGGGAAGATTTTCGGATGAGAAAGTGAAAGAGATCCGCTATTTCGCACTCGTCCGGCCACACCTTGAATATGCAGCGAGCATATGGGATCCGGCGGAGAAAGACCTAGTCCATGAACTTAATAAAATACAAAGGAAAGCTGCGCGATTCGTCAAAAACTGCTACGGCCGAACAGAAAGCGTTACACGGATTTTGAACGATTTAGGGTGGGAACCTCTAGAGACTCGGAGGCTACGTGCTAGGCTAAGATTGCTTGAGCAATTGAGAATGGATTTCTTTCTGAGCGACACGGAGAACATCATATTAGAACCACATTATATTTCCAGGTCCGACAGAATCGATAAATTAAGAGGAATATTTTGCCGAACGGATAGGTATGGGAATTCGTTTTTCCCCCGAACAATTAAGGACTTTAATAAATGCGAGGCGAAAAATTACAACACTAATTCCAGAGATCTTCGCTAACAAATTTGATTTTAGGTGGCTTTGGGGATTTCCGTTCATGCACAGGTTTGCGTGAAACTTAACATACTTGTACTTTTTTGCGATATGCCCAGATTATAGTGAAAAAGATTTTGTATTAGATACCGGTTTTTTTTCTTAGGGATTCAATGCTATTTTCTCGCGTAGTCTAATGGCTCTTGACATATACTTCGAAATAATACGTTTGACGTAGTTGTAATGGTGGATGACAAATAACAAGGTATCATATCGAGTAAATCACGTATTGGCGTACGATTTTCGCTCTAATTTTGAATGCCGTGCCATAAACCCCAGTCATAACAACGCTTCAATTGAGACGAAAGTGTGCTAACATAATACTTGCATCGTATTTAATCCTACATGTATGGTTATTTCCAACATATAAATTAATTCACTTTAGTGAAATGCGCTCTAATAATTTTTTGCAGCGTAATTGAAAAGTTATTAAAATGTGCCCGCAGTGACTCACGATTGGCGCTCTAGCCACCAGAAGTATTAAAACTCGAGACGTAAAATAAAAGTGCGCAGACGTTTGCTGAAGCGTTTTCGCCCGTGGTGCACGTAGTATGGCATACAAACGAGGCATAAAATTAATGAGCAGTTAGGCAGACGGAGGATGAAGGTGGCACACACACACTCGTGGCCAAATCTCGTGAACTACGCGACGGAATTATAAATGATAAGATTCACTTACATGACTAAAAAGAGAGAACTCTTGGTATTTTCCACACTTAAAACTTTAATTCCCGACCCAGGTTTCGACTGCCTTGCAATCATTTTCAAGGTCAAACAATTATCAAGGTTCAAATGATTGCAAGGCAATCGAAACCTGGGCCGGGAATTAAAGTTTTAAGTGTGGACAATACCAAGAGTTCTCTCTTTTTAGTCATGTCGGTAGAGTCATTCCACAAAGTTACTCCTTCAACCATTAAGATTCACTTAGTTATTCCGCATAATTTTTTTCACGGATGAACCGGGTTTAGACGTGGAACGTCATCATCAGGACCTTATATGACGTGCTTAGGGTTTGGAATACTTCCGAAAAAGTCAACTTTCGACTTCAGACACTCCAGCAATGAAAGTCGGCACAAAAAGTCGACTTCCGTCGTCTTTGTCCGACTTAAGCTCAAGTTCCAAAATATAAGTTTAATTGCTTCTGTACAGCGGAAGGACACCGAACCTATGTTTTTTATGATATTTGATTTGATTTGATCATGTTACAATAATTATATTGTAAAAAACGACACATAGATTAGACTCGATACAAATAAATTTCCAATCATTGCATTAACAAATGGTACGAAGGTGGTACGAAGTAAAAAGTACAAAGTCAGGTGTGTTAGCCAGTTACACTAACTGGCTTAACACACCTGAACGGCAGTTTGGAGATCTGGATTCGAATCCCGGTCAAGTCAAATGCTTTTTTCATGGCGAATTTCAACCCTGGTGTAGATACAAATATTCCAACCTCCGTCATGCTTAAAATAAAAAAAACAAAACGATTGTGGTTACGCACAAAGATGTTAAAGAGATAAACAAAAGATCATCGGTGCTATTAAAATATTGCATACTCCTCCCACAGCCGAAGGGAGATTGAGTGATGGAATAACCGCATGTGAATGTTGTTTTCCCTCAGGCGAGCCCTGCCTTTTTTATGTATATTTCCCACTTTGAAAAAGAGCTCTTGCATGGCACCGATGTTGCCAATATTGGAAGATAGTACTTCACGACCACTCTGTGGGGTTTTGGAAATTCTGACTTGATTCTCTTCCACTACTGGACGGGTTTAGTTGGATTGGATAGGATATTTGGGGATACGACCGACGGCTAAGGTCATTTGCGCCATAAGGGATAGGTAAGGGTGGAAGAGTGGATAGAAACCCGGCGTCGGCATTAGCCTGCTCTTAACGAAAGGCGCTAAGGGGACCACGGTTTAACGTCTCATCCGGCAGACGGATTACTGTACTTGAAGCACCCCCCACAAGACACTCCAGTAGGGATCAGGTTTCCTCTAAAAAAAACGTCCTCTGCAGGGAATTGAACCCTGGCCGCCCGTCAGGTTAGCCACTCCTCTAGCCACCACACCAACCCGATCCCTCAAAAGGATATTCATAGGATATCCACGCACGTCCGCACAACAGCACGGGTGTCTTACCTTCCAGGTAGACAGGAGTATGTACGACCCATGAATGTGCCCACCGTGATCTATAAAAGTGTGGGATCAGGGCAGAAAACGAAGGAAGGAAAGAAATATTCAGAAGAATAATTGCGGAGATGAAGGACCCGTTTGATGAGAAGATGATAAAAAGTAGAATATTCTCGGGGGAAGAACGAGCGTGAGCAAGCCAAAGAATGAAGGATTGACGAAAGAGAAAAAATAGAGAACTTGGGAAAGTGATGATAGCTGTGTAATCTCAGCCCGTGCGTGGCTGAAAGGAAACTATTAATAATTATGACAGAAACTAAAGGCGCTCGTGGATCCTGATCATTTCCTTTCTCTTGGTCTGCTTGAAAGGGACCCTCGCTGCTCAGACGATTCTCTTTTGGCCGTTGTCAGTGTTCCAGTAAGTTTCCAGCACGATTTTGTGCGCCGTCTTCGAGTGAACGGTGTGCGTGGTAAGGCTCCCGTTGCGGTAAAATCTCAATTACATACTGTGCACTTCACTTTTCCGTCCTTCATTTTTCTAAAACATTCCCCCAGATGCAAGATGCCTCACGATAGGGCAGAAAACCACGTACTGACGTCGGAACATATAAACAAGCCTACATTTGAAGCAATTGCCATGAGAAAAATTCGGCCTGGACCGGGAATCGAACCATGGACCTTTGGTTTTCCTGACCAATGCCCAGACCACTACGCTATCCAGGCCTCCTAATTCCTATGGAAATTTGCTTGGATACAAGGCAACTAGATCTTAAGCCCTTGCGGACCATCAAAGATGGCAACGCAAGGGAGAAGAGGACTTCAAAGAAGCCACAACCAAGAGTCAGTATTCTTCACCAGCACATATGCCGGCATACGCCTCATAGCTGCTGAGATTGAAAAAAGTTGGCGATATGCCTTCGTCGAGCTAGTTTTACTCGACTTCTCCTCTACTCTGAATCCCTGGATCTATATATATTGAAAATGAACTCATCCAGACGAATCTCATGATCAGCACATAAGCTACCACCTTCCATTCACAGTATGCACCCGGCCAGCTGCTGCACAGAGTTGGCGCCTATGTGTATAATTTTTGGAAAAAATTGCTCGGCGAACCTAAGAGCAAATGTTTTCTTCCTCGAGGGGTAGATTAGGGTTTATAGATCTTGAAATAGGATGATTGAGAGTGGGGAGGATTACAGGGGTTTTTATGTCAACTTTCGCTACTTTTTACTGATACACGACGAGAAAGGAAAGGCGCAATGGAACTTTTTCGATTTTTTCGTCGATTTTTAATGAAGTCACCAATTCTATGAACTACAAAGCTGATAATATTAACCAGCCTTTTTCAAAATTATTCCCTCCAATAACTTGGATAATCGTATGAGTCCCTTTGAAACAGCCCTCCAAGAAGATTGAAAACACTGTCCCTCCTCCTAGCCATGAGTATGCTTCTAGAACATAATAAATTGTGTTTTCAGGATCGTAAGTATATTCTACAACAAACTCACTTTGTGCAAATCGGTCAATAAATCATTCGGTAAACGAGTTTGCTGTCGTACGAAAGTCGAAGTTTTATGACTTTAGTCAACTTGTAATCGACTCCTAAAAATTAAAATTCGACCTCATTAATGTCAACGTTCGACTAACTCTTCTAACAACTTTAATATATGTTTAATGTTTTGTAATAATGAAAAGCAATTAAAAACGCAGGATTCTCCGTAATTGTTAGGCATGTTCGGGAAAAAGCAAAATAATTATACTGAATTTCAATAATCCTGGTGCGATGCGGAATCATTTCCCTTTTATAATTACGATAATATTTTACGTACTTGATTTTATAACCAATTATCTCAGATTTAGGGGGTATCCCAAAATAAATACAATTTTGGAAAAGGAAGGACCACGCTAGTGGTATTCAGTCCTCCAAAGCGTGGTTTTATAATATCTGGTTAACGTTGACCGTCATGTGTCGAAGTCTCATGTCTTTGACTTGTTATTCAACTCTAATATATGTTAAATGTTTTGTAACAATGAAAAAGCAATTAAGAACGCAGAATTCTCGGTAATCGTTAGGAATGTTCGGGAAAGAGCAAAGAATTACTAAATTTCATTCAAGGAAAATGATTCCGCATCGCACTCCTGGTGTGATGCGAAATAATTTTCCTTTTATTATTACTATAATATTTTTCGTACGTACTTGATTTTATAACCAATTATCACAAATTAGGGGGTGTCCCAAAAGAAATACGATTTTCGAAAACGAAAAAGAAATACGAATTTCGGAAGGACCACGCTAGTGGTATTCAGTCCTCCAAAACGTTGTTTTATAATATCTGGTTAACGTTGACCGTCAGATGTCGAAGCCTCATGTCTTTGACTCGTTATTGAAGGGGTATGGCATATACATATTTCATCAGACTGTCGGATAGTTGACCCGAGCGTTATCGATGGGAGAACGCTTTGGAGTTGAGACGGAGGGGTCACGAGGGGGGGAGGGGGGCGGGGGCGGTGCGGAGCGGGCCGATTTTTTAAAATCTCCTCTTCGGCGTGAGGGATTTTAGTAGTCGGTCCATTGTTCGCGGAAAAGACCGACGCCAGTTGAGTATCCGCCGCACGACCCCACAACGCGTCCGCCCCCTCGCCCACCGCCTCTTTCCAACCCCCCCCCCCACCCACCCACCCTCCCTTTCGCGCCACCCCTCGCCACTCGCCTGTTTGCGTGCGCTCAATTCTCCCTCTCTCGCTCCATCTCGCGGCGAGAGAAAGAAGCTGGCGATGGGGGGACGGCGGTGGCGGCGGCCAGCTCCACTCGTCGCGGGCGAGTGCTTCGCGAAACACTCACCGCACGCCTGGCAAAGGGCGGGAGAGAGAGAGAGGGCAAAAAGTCCCTTTTGTATATATTTCGCTCCTCTCCCCCTTTTCACCTCTCCGTCCGCCACCAGAGGCAAGCCGAGTCGTCGGCCATAATAGAACACGCGCCCTCGTTCTCTCGCGCGTTTCCCTGCGAGAGTGAGTCGTCGGTCCGTTGTAAATACACATGTACACATACATACTTAGGAAACCCTTCGCCCTGCCTTATACCCTACTCTGCGGAGGGCAGCAGCCCTTTCCCTGTGTCCCTATCGTGCCCGCGCGCTCATGAATGCCCGCGTCGAGGGCAATGGGGTGGGTGGGGGGACGTGGGACGGGATGGAAGGGGGGGAGGCCGCTTTCATTCATCTCGCCACACGCGACGCCTTCTCTCTCTATCTCTTTCGCTCTACCTGTGACCCTAGCCGGGGGTATAAACGAAGGGGTGTGGAGGTCGCAGTGGGAAGGGGTATTCAAGAGGGAGCGTTTTGGAAATCGGGAGCAAAATTTTGCATGGCACGTAGTTAGAGCAGGAATTTTCCTTGGTCATAGTGGAGACCATATTCGTATTTCAGCGTTCGAGATGTGGGCGTAAGTTGAGATGGAAGGAGAAGGCGAAGGAAGACTGAGGAGGAAATGCTTGAGAGGGTGGGCGAGGATAGGAAACTTTTGAATGACATCCGGGACGGGCATAGTAGGTGGCTGGAGGAAGTAACGAAGGGGCGATGGGTGTGTGTGATAGAGGGAAGGATGTTGGGCAAGCGGGGAAGGGGAAGAAAGAGAATAGGTTTTATGTTACGGGATGAAGAAGGGTGCCGAGGCAGAAATGGAAATACTAGAGGTAGGTAGGACCCTAAAAACGAGTGTAGAAAACGGGGAGGTGATTCTCTCTCTTCCAACAAAACCTTAGTTTTTAATGTCAGCAGTTGTAATAAGCCATATAATTACTGTGATATTAATGACACTTCAATATAGTTTTGTGTAACTGAAAGTTATGGTAGTTAAATAAATATATCCAAGTAAGTTTTTCACTTCACCCATTTCTTTCTCCCATTACCATGAAAATGCCTTCTCAACATAAGATTTTAATGGGCCTGTGGAAATTACTGCGGTGATGAATTCTATTAATTTTTAAAATAGTTGAGGAACCAAGCAAGATGACCACTGTTCAATATCTGATGATGTCCAGGCGTTAAAAATTCATCATTTTTTAAATAAAGTTCCCCTGGAGTGCGCACGCGTGTCATTTCCCATTGAAAAACGGTTTATATTTTTTGGCAAATATCTCGGAAAGGAGTTCAGTAAATGACTGATATGGTGGTATATTTGTAAAGGGGAGTTTTTAATTCTTTAAACGAAACCTATGTCATTGAATTCTGGGTGAAATGACATCTCTCTCAAAATACCCTATGAACTTTATCCAGGGTTTTGTAGCCGTCTCCAGTAAAATATTCAATCGTTATGAAAACATTTTTTCAACGCTCTCTAATCGATTGCGCTCACGTCACCTTCCCTACAGTCTGATGTAGCCTGTGTCAAAGGCTAGAGCGCCGAAGTAGCATGGAGAAATTTTCCGATAATTCCACCCAATGGAATCAATTAATTCATTCCGAGAAATCTCAAACTCGAGAGTCAATACCGTCGCTGGAAAAATAACGAAGTAAGGCGGAAACTCTGGAGACAGAAATAGTAACCATATACTCTTAATCGCCTCAAAATATGGCGAAAAAACGATGGAACTCAGGGCTAGAGATAACTACATTGCTCAACGATCAAAACAAAAAAAAAACGATCTCGATAAAAGTGCTCGACAAAATTTCAGGAATAGTATTCTCTGCGAGTTACTTGATGAAAACCCAAAATCATATTGCTCTTACAGAGGAAAAGAAACGAACAAATGAAGGTTAGTTCTCAAACGTAGCTTCTTTGATAGAAATGGCGAATGGTTAGTCTATAACAGTACCGACTTTACTGCCACCTCATGAATCAACCTGTCAAAGTGTAATCACGTAGGACGACTCCATGAATACGCATTAATCCCCATCATCAGTACACCAATTGGTGACATAATTATGCATGGGAATGGAGTAATTAAACAATTCCATTCATTTGTGCATTCTACCAGCTGATTATTTGGTTTGTGGACTGTTCTCATCCTAATTTCTGGCACATCGCTCCGTTTTCTCTCTTTCAGATTGCTGGCAATCTCTCTTAAAATCCTCATCTCTCTCTCTCTCTCTCTCTCTTATCATTACTTCCAGGATCCTTACCCTCTACCTTCCTCTTCCACGTTTCTCCAGTGTTCGTCTTCCTGTCTATTATCCCATTCAGCATTCCCTATACTTTTAAAACACCCTCTATTAATCCCTTCTGCCTCCTCCGAACTAAGTTAATGCTAACGCGTATTTCTTGCGAGAAAATATTATGGTAAAAGTTTTTTAAAACAGTAAATAACATTGCGTTTAATGTCGAAGCCCCATACGTTTGAATTCTTGGATTATGCATGGCGCTACAATACGCGGTAGAGTTGTCGTCTGCTGAGAACATTGGCTATAAAACATTCGCTGAGACTTAATCGTATTATTAGCATTCGTGATCCTGGTAGTGATGATATCTTGTTGTACCACCAGTTTTGATAGTCTCTAGTTATTCGTGAAGGCCCTTACACGCATTGCCCACGGTATGAACTTAGCGGACGGTTTACTTATTGGCTAGAATGAAGTAATCGAGCTCACATTGTGTGAATGTCCTTAGAGTTCGCTGGTGTATATTATTCCCATGGCTAATTGAAATAATTCGACACATCAAAGCTAAAGCCAACTGTCCGGCTCCCCATAATTCTTCGATTCTATATGACGTGACTGGTTGTGAAAAATTTCATTTTCAGGTTATTTTGGGAACTTTATGGGCACTATTCTGTAGATGGCAGAATTTGAGCTATCAGTTTGCTTTTGTGCTAGAAGATTGCCTCACTATAGACGGGAGAATTTGGAATACATATTGTGAAACTGTCTTCCTACAAGTTCCGGAATTGTTTTTCATAAACAAGCCAAACTGACAAATGCTGTTCATTATGTTGTGGAAGCTTAAGTTAACCCAGTGTTAACTACATTAGATTAAGTCCAATTTATCGACTCCAATCATATGAATCGAATAAAAATGTCTCCATTACAAGGAATTCCAACGTCAAAACTTTCTTTAAATCTAATGTAAATCTACAAGTAATTGCTCCGGAACAAAGATTACCCGTTTTATTTTTTAACCCAGATATTGGTTTATACGTACAAGATACAACATATGTAAATTCAAATAACTCTCCTGTGTTTTGTAACTATAATACTACAATAGATGGTGGTTCACAAAATTTAATATTTAATTATTATGAAATTACCTACTGATAAAACAGTGCAGTCTGAAGATAAGGAATGAGTTAAAGGATAAGAAGTCAGCCCGATCAGTTTTAGTAACTGACGATAAATGAAGTTAGTTAAGATTCAATATATATCCGTATGCACAAATGCTACATGCACTATGGATGTCAATTACTCGAGAATGACTTAGGGTTAGTCTCGTGTAATAATGAAGTTTTCGTCAGCACAGTGTAATAAAGGGCTAATTATGCCGCAGAAAAGAGTGACTTAACGGCGAATTTAAGTCACGCAGAGCTATAAACATATTGAAACACTCGGAGTATTCAAGAAAAAAGTAAGGACTTACTTAGATACATGGCCTTTAAAAATGTTCTTACCTTCTGCAAATACGTAGGAAATTCCTGGAACAGAGTTGGAACCGCTTTCGGCCGAAGACGATTGTAACATATGGATATCCGGTCCGAATATTCCTCCTTAAAATGTTCCGAACAAAGCACGCCAGTATTCGAAGGCCGCTCCCACTCCTTCCTTCTCACTGCCTGTATCCCACGCCTTTCTTCGCACCCCATCCTCGGGAAATCTAGTGCATACAAGCAATGAGTATGGTTCCACCATTTTAGATGGAGTGGCCACGCATGTATCTCGGACAATATTCGAACAATAATTACCGAGTATATGGTGAAATATCATTCACTCATCAGTAATATGTCATTTTTTTAGTCTCTTCGATATCTCCGATGGCCGGTTTTGGCAACCAAACGCAGCCATGGACGGCATGCTGTGCAAACAAATCCTTTATTTGCCCTCTAAGGTAGATTCCACCGCGAAAATAACAATTCACTACGTGCACCAGACTCTGCTGATTTAATTGCACGTCCCTCTAGCATGGTGCGCTGTACATAAGCGGTCAAAAGTCAATGTAAAAATCATGCACTTTATCCACGTTCTAATAGCAACCACTAATGTTTTGCGTAGAACCAAATGGCCGGATGCCCTAAATTCAGTGGAAAGGGGTCTTTAAATTCAGTCGCGTGAGGGAGCTGTAGCGCTACCCCTGTGTTAAAAAGCTACGGCACCCCTGTCGGACTCCCCTTCCTATCACGGCCCTATTTTCCATCTGCTACCAAAAGCTGCGCCGTCTGGTTCAAGAATAGATTCCAAATGAGACGTCTGTCCTTCCAGTCGAACCCTAATTTTTTTAGCACTTCGATTTTTTTGGCCCAGTCCACCCTATCGAACGTCTTCTCAAAATCTGCTAAGCAAGCAGAAGAATCCTGCCCATATTCTGGGTTTCTTTTCACTAGCGTCCTCTCCACTCCTATTGCGTTCGGTGTTTCTGTCCCGCCTAACTCTCCAGCCTTCTGTTTATAATTCTAAGGATTACATCTACGTCATACCCTGCAAGCCATCCAAAAGGTGTGTGGCAAGGGGTGCTTCCACACCAGGCAAGCATGAATGATAGGGTTGAACACCGAAATTACATTGAAACCACCGTACCACACATGCAACGAGCCAAGTAAAAATCTACCTACCAAAACATTATATCGTAAATCGTTCCAACATGCAAGGGATACAAAGACTACTACTACAGATTCAAAATGTCATGCATAAATAAGAACGTAGAAAATATAAAGAAAAAGATCTACAGTCTAGATAATGTCACTATTCGCACTATTCATGACGACG
Source organism: Ceriagrion tenellum (assembly GCA_963169105.1). Classification (NCBI taxonomy): domain Eukaryota; kingdom Metazoa; phylum Arthropoda; class Insecta; order Odonata; family Coenagrionidae; genus Ceriagrion; species Ceriagrion tenellum. The sequence goes on from OY720640.1 coordinate 139,005,533, forward strand.
ATCACAGCCTTTATGGTCCCGAATGGTACACGGAAAAAGTGACATTTTATACCTTTCGGTTCTACAATCTATCTCTTTACATTTATTGGCGCGATCTAATCTGCCGTAGTACGAGGGGGTTAATAGTATGTTTTTCACGTCGTCAGAGAAATGTTTTTCCTGAAATTTAGTTAGGAGGTTCAGCCTATAATTTAATCTACGCTGTGATAGCGATTCCCATCCCAATTCTTCTAACAATCCAGACACACTAGCAAACTTATCATAGCATCGTTTCACAAAGATTACTTTGGCCGCGTGGGATTGGAAAGGACGTTTATTAGCCTTCGCAAGTTGTTGCCTTGATCTTCTTCGGTATCGTAATGAGTATTGTCTTCCTGAAGTCCACATTCCACTCTCTGAGATCCCACTTCCATCTCCGTCAATGCCGCCCTCGCCATCGTTGGAATGCAAGGGTGATCATGGGCACCTTACTCTCGTTCCTATCACAACGCACCCCCATTCTCCATCTGCATTTGGTAGACCACGGAAGCGCTCCTCTCCGCGTCATCTTCACGGATTTCAAAAGGAAACGGAGCTGATGGCCAACGCGATGCGGTCGCGCATCGTAGAGGATGATGCGTGAGAAATGGAACGCACCCCGAACCAAATCATTCCGGATACGTTGAGGATTAAAAGCCGATAGAAATCTTTGGATAATTTCCATTTGCCCTGCGCAGCACAGGTGAGCGCGCGTATCGCAACAGATGGAGGCACAACACCGCACGTTGAAATAGACCTTTGGAATCCATCTGCGTTTCCAAAATGGCGAAATTATACTCTATTGCTATGCCAAGAATGGTAGATTTAACGACATTTTTTCTATGAAAAAAGATTTGTATAATAATTATCGTGTCAGATGTAATCATCGGTATATAAGACCAGAATATAGAATCTTATATTGTGAAGAATAAATTTTAGCTTAAATATGTAAAATGTTGGGTCAGTAATTATTTTTGGAGAAATCATCTCATTTGACTAGAAACCGTAGTGTTTCTGTATCTACTCTCGGCCATTACTAAATTCGTCTGCTAGTGCAGATCGAACTAAGGTCCGGATGTGTTTTCATCCCCGCTGCGCATGCGATACGTCATGGTGCTTTCGCACCAAAACTGGAACAGTCGTCAACAGATCAGCGCAAATACGCAAGTGGAATGCACCCTTTAACTCAAACAGTTGTCCGCAACGAAGACCCTGATTCAGTTCAATGAAGCAGACCAATTACCCTTGCGACCCGGGTGCAGATAGCCCACAAATCCTGTTGTACAGCCTTAGAATGTTTCTCTTTTGGAAAATTAGCCTCTTGATTCTGATGATGGCCAGCCTGTTTATAGGGTTTCGCGTGGCATGGGCCTTTTGCTTTCCAAGCGATTGCAACGATATCCATCCTCTTTGATCACAAAGGCTCTTCTGTCGCCTTTTTATGAGTTATTGTTGTATCTCGTTGTTGTATATTGTTGTATCGTATCTTGATCTTGGGACATAGTGAAACTCAATGACAAAATTGTATGAATGTGGAGACACTCTGTGATATTTTTTTTACATCTTAGTCCAAACATTACTGAAAAATAGCGCGAAAATGTAACAAATATATTTTTTAGATATTTGGAGAGTTCATGAAAAAGTAATCGCCATGACTCATTCTAAATGCTCCTTTAAGTATTTTTTTGTCGTGGACATGTTTAGTCATTGAAATAAAAACACCAATACATTTTTTTCAATGGCGGCTTCTTTAATATAACTTATTCCAGGCCAGTTTGTGCCTCATATGAGCTCTGTACAACTTTTTAAGGAGAAGATTAGCTATGGTTGATTTTTTTTTCTGGGAAACCGCAAAAATATTGTTCTCAAGCTCACAATCAGTGTTTAAAGCAAAATTATAATTCTGCAAGAAAGACGGTGACTCAGTGGAATTCCTCAAAAGAGAGGAAGGCAACAGGTTATGCAGGCCATAACAAGAAATCAACGGATATCAAAGAAACACAACTGTACATACTTTCGTCTGTCACGGTATTTGAGTTCAAGTTTTGTCTACAGCCCACTCAGCGAAACATAAACGTCACTTCTTGCCGTTCGTTCGTACACGTAAAGCAGAAACGTCCTGGAATTTCTATCTTTATCACTCGTAATGTCACCGGAGGGGAAACGCACAATGATTTATTTCTACGTTCATGCCAAAGATAAGTTTAGAACGCGTCCACTTGCCCCGCCGTCACTTTTATCAGTCGCCCATTGGTGGGACGCTGAATGCCTCACGAGAGATCTAGCGCCCAGAGCATTCGCATGTTGGCACTTTCCAATCGAAATGAAGTTGCAGGTTGCACTGGTCGCAGCACACGACGCGCCGACCACAGCGAATGTAGCAATGTGCGCAGAAGAAAGGGTTCAATTATTGGTCGATAGGTGACATTCTTCGAGTGCATAACACCAGTTGAGACCGAAAGTTAATCGACCTCGTTTTAAGTACGAACTTATGAAAGTATGTTTTTCACCACACACTAATTAAAAATGTCAGTTACGTCCACAACAGTGTTGGGCGTCCTCGCTGAAACAAATTCACGAACAGCAATCAAGTGATGAGATTGTCTGAGTTCTTTACAGTGTAGCGCACATCAATAATGTCTGTTTTGAGGGGCACTGAAGGTTGTTTTACGAATGCGAAGCAACGGCACAAGGGAAGTGAAAGCGGCGCACTTAGTGATCGAAAGGAAAGATCTTCCTTCGGCTGACACGTCAATCTTTCCCGTCGAAATGAGCCTCGGTCTGCGTCTGGGCGCACTGTAGGGCGCGTGCAATGTTCGTTCACTCGAGACTAAGGTATCCACGGTCGAAGCCCGCACTTGTGCACCCGCTGGAGACCCCTTCCATGGCCTCGGACCCTGGAAAACTCGCCTCCTGGGCCTGCCTCGTCCGCCATATTGGTTATCCCCGTTTAGACACACACACACTGCACGTGAGAGGGGGACTACTCGTTCACTTCCATTGTATTGCGTGTCCCTTGGCTTCGAGAGCTATGCACATATTCCACGGGTTTTTGTTAGAAAGAGCGAAGTACAAATTGATAACCTTCTATTCAATTATTTATTTTGACTTGATACTTATTTTTCCAAATATTAAGCGGACACGTTTGGTGGAAAGTTAAGTACTATTTGCTTTGAAACAAGTTCCTTTATTGAATTAATTATAAATATGGCAGTATGACGAATGGACTCTCTCTAAATTAAAGCAAGGCAGCCAAAAGCCGGTATATATCCGTGCAGTACGTCTATACTTGTCAGAACGGCGGGAACGAAGGTAACCAGTATCGCGGGACGGTTTTGATGCCATGGACATCAGTTGACGGGAGGGCACCTTCTGGCGTGTGCGTGGCGCCGGTGCTACGAGAGGCACTGGTAACAGTGGGTGGCGCCTGCTTCGTCGGCGGGCGTCCACTCGACGTGGAATGGATCGACGGCGACGGCCTTGGGCGGCGAGGGGGCGGCGGCGCCGAGGTGCTGAGCCGGCGGGCGCCGTACGGGCGTCGCCCGGTGCGGGCGTCGCTTGGCCCGGTGGCCCGGTCAGACGCTGTCCAGGTCGCTCGGAGGGCGGCTGTCGGGGAAGACTGGCTGGTCGAGGGAGCGCGGGGGCGGAGGCGGGGGTGGAGGCTGCGGGGGCTGGGGGTGCTGGCCGCCCGCACCCGCGTGGGGGTTGTGGTGCTGCTGCTGGTGCGGCGAGGGGATGTGCGCGCCCGCCTCCACCTTGGTCACCGCCATGAGGCCGTGGGGCCCGCCCATGCCGCCTCCGTTGGGCCCGCTGGCCGCGGCTGCTGCGGCCGCCGCCGCGGCTGCCGCGGCCGCAGCTGCCGCGCTGCTACGGTGCTTCTTCCGCATTGTGGTGCGGCAATCCTTGCACTTCTGCGCCATCTTTGCCCGGATCTGCAGCACGCTGGTGTGCGGGAACCTCTGCTGGGTGTGCCCTTGGGAAGTAGAAAAGGCGGATCGTGAGCACATTGCTCTTTTCAAAGTCCTTAATGGTATACACGAGACACCTCTGCCTACTTCATGGCATTATGGCACACAAGAGAACGAAATTAACCGGAATTAGGCTTCAGGGTGACTGAATTTTTTAAGGCAAGTTTTAATTTCTCAGTGACCTGTATTAAGTCTCGTTTTGGTTGCTTTCTGCCCAATTCGTCACCAGAAACACTAAGATATTAGTAAGAGAAATTTAAGAAAGCGGTTTGAGGTACCTTTCGTACTCGCATGGCGATTGTCTGACATCGACAGCTGGTGTGGTGGATAGCCAGGCGTCCGCATGAAATGAAACTCCCCGAAGAGGGTTTTCCTGCGCGCGCAAATGAGCTACCGCAGACAACAACGTGTGCGCACGTTACTCTTTCGGCTCGCCTCGGCAATTAGGACAGGCGGCCAACACGGTGCATAGAAAGCATTCCAGCATGGGCGGTGCCGAATATGGGCCGTCGCCGTGAACGGAAAGCACCCTCTTCATCCCCGTTTACACAATCCCTTGCGAGCCACCAGAAGGTTGTATGGTAGAGGGTGAGTTATCACCAGCATGCCTTCGCACAATACACTACTTAAGTTAGTGTAAATACAATAACTGATAATTAGCATAAAACTACCCTAATTCACAGATAACAACTAATAATAAAATATTAAAATATTTTAAAAAAATCGCTTTTATATAACAAAAAATCGCTTTAAAAAAATGCCCTAAAAAGTAAAAACTTCTGTATGACTGAATATTGTATTGTCACCGGAAATAACCTATATGCAAAATTTCAGATCACTAGCTAGTCAGGTAGGTAGTTAAAAACTGATTACTAAATTTGACCCTGACACACAAGTTAAGCTAAATAAAAGCGATTAAAAAATACACCAATTACAATTACATAAATGCTGAAACTTCTACTACAACAATGCCCAGAAAATACGATGGTTACGCATGCACGGCTTTCTGTCAGTACCACGTGGTAGATGAGGATATATCTACATCTTCGAAGTACCGCGCTGTCCACCACTAGGGTGCTTGGCACGGAATGTGCATTTGTGCCAGTTCTAAACAGAAGCTCGCACTTACCCCCGACCACTTTTGCAGTTCAAAAATCAGTCGGGAGAACAATATGTACGCGATAGACCAGAAATTAGGAGAGTGCTACGTAGATGAACATGCTAGCATGCAATATTCTAGTTAAGATGAAACAACTGGTTACTAATTAATGCCATCAGTGTGTATGTACTACAAGATACTCAATAATGCTGAAATCAAAATAATGCTGGTGATTTCGTGGCATTTGAAGACTGGCGAGTTAAGAACGTTGGTTTGCATAAGGCATTAAAAAGTGAGTCAACTAGCTTCTCTGCCTTTTGGTTGAAAGTCTCATTTTCAGCAGTTATGATGATCCCATATCGTTCGTGGGAAAAATGACAAAAAGCGTGGAAACTCACGGATGACGATGCCGGTGCGGAGCGGGTCCAGCTGCTGCGACGTCACCCCTTTGGTGGTCTTGCCGGTGACGGACGACGTCGCCATTTCGTCGCGGGAGAAGAGCGCCGCCATCAGATGACAGACGAGCCGCGTGTACGTCGTTGCCTCGTTGACGAAGCGGATCTCGTCGTCCGTCAGGTAGTCGCCCAGCGACGGCTGCCGTGGGCAAGGACGTGGTCCACACGCGTAGCACAGGCACGCGTGTGTGCGTGCGGATATGAGGACAGAGAGATGAACAGACACGAAATTAATTGGATTGGTGCTCGGCACGATTGAAAAAATATATAAACGCCCTGGTCACTCCTGTTGAGGAAAAAGTGTAATGCCTAGAAAACCATTTAAGTGTTTCCTTAATATACCGAAAAAGAGGAAAGATACATGAATAAATAACATACAAAAAGTTTATTTTTGCATAAGTTCTTAGTTAGAAGCTTCTTATCTCAAATCAATGCTACGGTACACTCGTACTCGCACACTCCTATATAACATACGGGCCGGAACAAAAAAATCGTGGCCATCCTTAGCGTGCGCCATTTATAGTTGGGCATATAATAAGGAGCCAGATTTTGCAAAATTATGATATCTGTGATTCGTCTTGATCTTTTCTTACTCTAACGCCAAAAACGAGCCCATAATTTGTTTTAAAAGTTATTCTACTCATGAGTGGAATGGGAAACAAAATTATCCAAATGTTGGTTCCCATATCCAATGTGTGTGAACATCCTATCGACCGTCTCTGAGTTATTATCGTTTTGACTCCAGTATTCAAGATTTTGGAGCGGAAAGTGAGGCACTCCATCGTGCCTCGGGCAAATAGTTTGCTAGAGGGAAAGATTCCCAGGATGCATCTCGCGCAAAGTAAAACAGTTGAAAAATTACCATTAAAATAACTTTGGCATCTTTCAATTCAAGATACTGAAGTCAGGGCACATCGGAACACATCTGTACACTTAAGCGTAGGCAAACGACGTTGGATGGGTGCGCCAGCGAAACGTTTTGTAACCAGCTGGTTTGTTTCATTTTGGGGGCGAACGGCAGTCACGACCGAATGTGTTTTGTGTGAAGTTGTTGAATTCGTTCAAAATGAGTCTTTCAAAATATAAGATTTTTCATTACAGAGCAGGTACAAATTTCTCAATATGCACGCTTGGCACCTTTATTAAAAACCAAGTAACTTCACAATAATCACGGATGCCATTACCGACGTTCTCTTGTTGTTTATTGCACATCAGCTTTGTTCCCGATCTATTTAGAAGTGCCGAGGTTGTGTCACGAACGAAAGGCTGCTGTATTGCTCAATTATTAGCGCTTTAAGGCGAACGGGAAACTCTCTTTGGAAAGATGCAAACTTTGAACAGGAATGTCTTCCTAAACCGGGGATCTAGTCACACATATCAACAAACATTTATGAAAATATGGAGCGGGGGTCGGAAGAGGACCCCTCTCACTCATTCTCGCACAATGTTGCCACATCGTGCGTCCCGTCATTCTCGCGCTCGGCGAGACCGCTCTCGCGATGAGAACCAACCTCCCTACCATTATTACCATCACTATCCTGCTCATAATTGCCCATTTCCCTCACCTTACCCCCTGCCCCAATATGCGCTCGCGAATTCCAGTCATCTTACGCATTAATATCGCTCATCTGAGGCATTACTCGAAAAATTCAGATCGCCAGACCTTTACTGGGTGACAATTTCTTCTCTATCGTGATAAATCATATTTCCAGAACTTATAAGAGGCGAAAGAGCAAGAGAGTTGACAGTATAGAGATTCGATTCCTTTATAAATGTCCATAATGTCGGAGGCGCGATGTTGCCAATAGCAGGTGGAGAATCCTTGTCGTGCGTTGCTATATACTAACTAGACATCTGAGAGCCTTCCAATTTCCAAAAGTTATTCTTTTGGGTAATTATTTATATTTTACGAAGTAATGGAAGTGGTTTCCCGGGTTGTCTAGAGGTGAACTCACGGATCCTAAGTTTGGCAGTAGTGTTCTCGATAAGGCCTATGCTAAGAACTAAAGCAAGGTAGTTTCGCTCTCTGCCCATCTTTTTATGTTGCTGACAGGTGGCGCATTCATTATGTACGGTCTGCGCTGACTACGATGTGCCATTTTCTTGTACTGGACGGAAGATCAGAGTTCGTCTTACTTATATGCCATCTGAATGTCGGTTAGTTAACGTGGCTGTCATTGATGGGAGACCGTCTTAACTTTCGTGCCAAGAAAATATTCAACCGGAGACAGTAAAAGATGGCCAATGAGAATTCCCCGTCATCGACGCTTCGGGATGCCACCCCTCGCATGGGAACAGTGATAAATGACCGCCGTGTCGACATACTTGGGAAGAGGGATTCTATCTAACTGCGCATTAGCCTTATAGCCATCGAAAAACATGGCGGCGTTAGCCGACGGAGATTCGGAGATCAGCGACGATGAATCGAGCGTGATAGATCGAGCAGGACCTCCGGGAGGACCCTTTTTCGAGCTTGTGTGTCGTGTGCGTTTCTCCCTCTCTGACGTCATGCTCTTTACAAACATAATGCCACTTAGTTTCGTTGCTCCTTCGTTGAATCCTCCCCCATGTCTCTGCGACTCCGGTTTACGAAAACTTGCAACAGTGCGGGCCATGTAATGTGACCACCACCCTCCGAAAGATAAGACTCGCGAAATAGACAAACTAGCATTTCTATGATTCTCTCCCTAACATAGAGCGTTCCAAATTAAGTTTACAGTATGGATCTCATTAAGGACGCTGTTGCAAAACTTACGCTCAGGGTACTCATTACTAGGCTACGTTGACCACCATTTCCAACATCGATCAAAATAAAAGTAAGTTACTATTGACAATTGTATTTGCGTATTTAAATACTCCTAGAAAGGATGTTGGGATACTACATTGCATTCTTATAAGTTTCGTGTTGCAATTGGCAACATTGCACCACCGGTCTTTATCGAGATCCATGCAGGAAACAAATCTCTATAAGAGACCATTCTTTCAACTGAATTTGGAACGCCCTATGCAAACATTCCTCTCCTATCTGACCTCTAGAATTGCAGCACCTCCTTCCTAACCCTTCGCCCTAAAATCATTCCCCGCCCGCCTCCTAATAAGCCCCATCGCCCCCAGCTCCGCGACTCTCCCTTATGATTATCAAATAACTGTGAAACCCTCTTCGATCGGCCCCCGGCCGCAAAGCAGAGACCCTCAAGCGTTCCGGCGCTATAAACATCTGGGTGCTTGCGTGCGTTTCGCTGACCTGAAGCATCCGGCATTGGAGCCGGCAAAATCATCGCCCCGGCGCAATGGACCGACGTGAAGGAAATCCCGGAAGACCCTGGCACATCTCCTAATTCATCAAGCCGTGGGAACCTTAACCCAAGTGTATCAAGGTGACACGAGGGGTGTTATTTTGACCCAGCACTATAATATGTAGAACTGATAGAGGCAACAAAGTTGGGGAGGTACACTGGCGAGCCGATGATGGACACAATAAATCCTTCTTCCCACGAACCATTATACTCTCTACTGCTGAGTGACTACAGTTCAAAGAAGAGTGACACACCCCACATAAACACACCGTTCACTCTCGCACCTTTCCTAATACTTGTCCTTTCCCCTTTCGTGGCTGAAGTGTTAACTCCCACTCTGGCGGCTCGAAGCGTATTATGCAGACGTAGAAAGGACTCCTCTTTGCTCCCCCCCCCCCATCAATAAGATGTGCCCGTCTTCGAAGGAAATATTTTTTCCGTCGTTCACGCGCCGACCACTCGCATTCTTCCGGGGTAATATTTGTATGGTATTCAATAACGCATTTAAGTAATTTTCAAAGAATCAACTTTATTAACATTTTCATATGCATAAGTATATATGTCTATATCGTTGTTAAACAATTTAAAAATACATCTCCCCACATTTCAAGTACAGTTATTGGTAATAATGTTTTGAGGGGAATATGCTTACAAAATTAAAAATGTTATCCTATACAAAACGTTTTTATAACATACTTGGTTATACCAATTTTAATCAATCATTTCTAAGGAACTCTAGGGTATTTATCACAATTTTGTATTACTTATCACAAGTTCATTATCACGGCTTTGGGTTGCATTACTGAGTACTAGCGTACATAGGGATTTTACATTACTAATTACTCTCAGCTGCTCCTTACTCATTTACTCCGTAATTCCTCCCAACATTATCAGTGTATTTACAACTACGGACTCTTAATGGTGGTTCCTTTTGGATTAGCCAAACGTTTGCGGATCTTGTTTTCGACTGACTTCATTTTGGCTACTTTTTCTACAACAACTTACGGTATTTGCAGCATCACCGTTTGTTCGCTCTAAGCTTTAGCTGCCATCGCAGGCACAAGGACGTGGTATTGATTGGAGAGGAAACACTCCGATATCAAAATGGAGACATAGTTCCCGACGATGCTGCTTGCAATGGCAGCGAAAGCTCGTAGCAAACGAACAAAGACTGAGCACGAACCGGTAGGTCTTCCCGGAGCTTCACAACGCTGTGAAAATCTACGTTCCAAACTTTTTAGGCTAGTTACTCAATGGTAATTGCTCCATTCTATCACAGTTCTTATTATGTTGATGTAGCAACTGGGAAACATGTGCTAGGACTATACAGCTCCCCAGTTTTTGCGATTAAGGCTTCACCTTGGAGACATAGGCATTATCATTATATCTAGACTGACTGTTTACATAGAGTATATCGCTATGATTGAAAGCATTTACTGGTTCGAAATTGTCTCCGTGTGGTGTATTAGAAGGCTAGTTACCACTACAAACTCTGCCGTGTTGAAATTTGCCGATCATTATTTCTAATTAAATAAGATTTGGTTTGTAAGTAGCTTTGATGAGCAGGTAACGATTTAAAGATAAACAAAGGTGGGGATCGTAAATTGCTTTCAGGGTGGCTCTGACCTCAGGGTCACATATTGCAGAAATTCTGAAGATTTAAGCATACCATCTTTGAAGTATAAACTGAGATGAAAAAAATTCTGTTTCCTGGGTATTTTACAAGGCAATCAGGCTATCTAAAGGAACACATTGGTGATTCAATCTCCCGCAAATTCTTACTTACAATAACTTACGAAGTATTCGACGTTATTCTTTTGTAGTTATCTACGCGTGGAAGAGGTGGGCGAGTTGAACAAGTCGGTTGTTGACAGTTGCACAGTGAGAGTTGATCATCATTGCACAGTGAGAGTTGATCATCTTTTTTTTTGCGTCTTTTCTTTGAGGCTGAATTTGTGAGAATGTGTACATGTTCCTACCTCCGACTAGAAAACTATCTAATGGATAGAGAAGGAAATGGTTGTTAACTAGCTTCGGTCTGAATCTTATGTATACATTCAAAACTGAGTTTGGCTCTAGTAAGCAGCTCAAGATCGCATTCATTTACTGCAACAATGTGCAGTGATGCACTCCTTATGATATGTCAATTTCACCGGTGATTTACTGACCCCACACGATAAACACAGAGGCTATTTGTTCTCATGTGTTCGTGGATATGAATATTGGCGTGCATGAATCCTTATCGTCTTTCCATTACCTAGAGAAATCTCGTATTTCTTTGGCGAAATAATTGGCCTCTGACGTTAAGTTTTTAGGTCGGTCAGGGCATTTATCACAATAATATTTCCGCAGCTTCACTAAAAGAGGCAGTATGAAATGCTAAGTATGCTTTCCCTCAATATATAATTAGATGGCAATTACAAAATTCTGTCAAAAAAAATCTTACGGAATGTGGTATGTATCACTAAGTGAGAGTGCTGATTCGGTCGGAACATGGTGGAATCGTACTATGAACTCACTCTAGATATTTTACGTGTGTTCTCAGCCGCCGCTGTTTCTATCCTCTCTGCAGTTTTAGTCTAACTTTGCATGGAGAGAATGAATGCAACAGTCAGTAACGAAGCGGCCCTATGGTCCCAGATACTTTCTCATACCATATGGCCGTAACCTCATCTTTGAAACCTTTACACTTCAAACAGGCCCGCTAATATTCCCCTGCCACAACCATGCCTGAGTTTTAAAAATTTGAAAGATGAACGAATTCATCGTACTCTGCTCGAGGTGACGACGAACATTTGCACCCCTGTGTGAGCCTCGTTGTGGATAAGGATGATTTTCAACCTACGTCACAAAGTAAACTAACCTCTTAATATGTTACAAAACTAATACTGCTCTGTCGAGGATTAGAAAGGGATATTTACTGGTTCTTAGCTCGCGATTCTAGCATATATATATATATATATATATATATATATATACATACATATATATATATATATATATATATATATGTATGTATATATATATATATATATATATATATATATATATATATATATATATATATATATATATATATATATATATATATATATATATATATATATATATATATATAATCGTTCACTCATTCAAATGTATATATATATTGACATTTGGTATTTTATCGTGTGGAGAGCTAACGTAGGTATGCTCTCATTATGAAGTTAAGTTAGCGGTAATAAATTGTAGTTAACGTTTCGAGTGTTGCAGTAATAATTTTTTAATGATTCTCTACCTTGTGGACCTCACCTCAAACGTAGAGAGAAAATGACTAGACTAACTCCTGGGGCAGAGCGAAAACTAGCCGTAGTTACACCATTTGTAGAACGTAAATTAAAAATCCTCGATATTCAATTATGAAGGGGGTCACGAGAATGATCAGTTGCGGGCATTACGTGCAACTGCGTTGAAATCTGTTGAAGGCACCTCCAAGAGTAAAACAACCGGTATACTCTGTTTTTTTTTAATGTCCGGCCATGGTTAATCGTGTAATGACGTAGCCATTGTGTCAATGCGAAAAAAACAGTAGCCAATGAAAATCACGCGCGACTCACTTGAGATAGAATGATTCAAGTGGAAGGTTCGACATTTAATCAATCACAAAGGAGAACGGGCGCAGGAAAGCATACGGGGAATTAAGGAATGTTACGAGTTTAAAAACCCAGCTCCGCCATTATGTCCTGTACATCTAAATAATTAAGCAGCATTGTCATGGCGGCAGTAATACGTCTAGTTACTTAATACGACACTAAAGAATACTCTAAATACCATGATTAGAGAGAATCTACTCATATTACATATAAGGCAATGAAAAATGAACAATGTTTTCACGATTATATGTTGCAAACAAAGGCCACCGTCTTGGATTCACGTGATTCGCTTCCCCTCAGCCGGCATGGAATGTGTTTACCAACTGGCTGCACGTATAACCGTCAACTGCGCTATTATTAAGGACGAAGTATATCTCGATGTATCATGACTCGTGCTGAACGCAGCAGACTCCTGATAGCGCCATTCCTGATGCTTCCGAAGTGCGAGATCGTGTGGGGCGGGGAGTGGGTCGCGTTCAGGGCCGCTGCTGCCCGGAGGCCCAGGAGGCGGCGGGGCCGTACGCCTGCTGATGATGTTGCCCCTGCATGGCGCCACTCACCAGCGATCCATCGTCCGACTGGGCCAGTTGCGCCGAGCACACCGCCGCCGGAACCGGGAACTGCGCCGAAGAGGACGACGAGGATGGCCCCGCGGGTCCTCCGCCACCTCCTCCACCGCCGCCACCGCCTCCGGCACCGCCTCCGCCGCCGAAGGCCCCGGAGCCGGCGAAGAACTCGCCGGAGGAGGCGCCGTGGGGGTGACCGCCCCCGTGGTGGCCCGCGCCGCCCCCGCCGCCGCCGCTCGCGGGCCCGTCCGCCGCACCCGCCGCCCCCTGGGGCGATGGCGACACCATGGAAACCTCCGCGGCTCCATAATAGCTCCTGGTCGACGGGCACCTGCGGAGGACCCCAAGACGCGCGTCAGACACGATAGGACCGCATCTCGACCCTGGCTACATAGGCCCCATTGCCTGGCCTGGGGCTAGGCATATTGGTCTACAACAACTCACTCAGTAAGGTGAAGAACACAACGTACCAAGGGGCTTTTGTGCCTTCAGACCATCACTAAAAGTGACCTCTCTCTCCACCTGTGCCAGCTCGCTGTCTGTACTGGCGATCGCCGTAACGATGCTGTGAATGAATACGGACGAACTTCGACAGTCGAAAGGCCTCGCGCGTTGTGCAATTTAGTTCGCGATATCAAAGAAAAAGAATCCGTCTTTTAGTAAATTATGCTGTGCCACATCAAAATCTGGAGGAGGATTAATGAATTTTTAGAAAAATCGGGTGATATGCGATCAACTGCAGTTGCATAGAAGTACTTGATGCAGGGCCTTTCTGTTTTTTTAAAATGTTACTATTTGGTACTTCCATAATTAAGGCAAGCTCGAGCAAAAGAAACCCAGCAACTGATTGAAGTCATGGGGGTACGCCTGCAGTTGTCGTCGTCGTGCAAGTGCTTCATTGGTTGACATCGCTGAAATTGAGGACAGTCGGGAAATGTGATGTCTATAGACTGGAAAATGTCGCTAAATGCAACAGGGGAGACCTAGGTCGACAAAGTTACAGGAAAGCTCAGCAGAACTGGGAAAATATGATCGTACGGTGAAGAAATCAGGGGCCGAAGCCAGAGACACTTACCGTCCGAGGTCCGACAGGCTCCTACGAACTGAGTCCTCGACCGTCCTCGACAAGCGGTCGCCCAGACCTGCAAAAACAGACAGACAGATCACTAAAGACACAGGAGGAGAAACGAAGCAATATTAGGGAATTTACTCCCAGGTATATTATTAAATTCATGGATGAGACAAAAATGTGAAGGAAACAGAAGAGGACCTATGATGTTCCCCAGTGGAACACAGGTGGGACATTAATGTCATGAGGAAACGCGAGCTCATGGACTTCGATATTCGGATAGGCTTTAGCTGTACTCGGTCGGCGCAGCGGAAGCACGCTTTGTCTCCGCGGGAGGCCACTTTTCGGCGACTGCTATTGACCAGTGTCAGTTGCGAGGGCAATGGTGCTGATCTTACCTTCCTGCAGCTCCATGTTCCTCTGCTGCAACTGCGCGATGAGCGTCCGGGCGTTCTGCAGCTGTACGGCCAGCGAGTGGACTCGCTGCACCAGCTCGTCCCGTGACATCTTGTGGGCGTCGGCCATGTCGTCGACGACGGTGTCGACGCGTCTCGCCTTGGCCGCCGCCGCACCGGAAGCGCTGCCGCCGGAGGAGGACGCCGGTGGCAGTTCCGGCGATTGGATGGTGGGGGCGCCTCGGAGGCACCCGGCCGCGGCCACCGCGCCTTCCTGGAGCTTCTGCTCGGGTGAGAAGGAGGGAACCCCCCGCATGTGCGCAGAAAGGCGCCAATCAGATCCCATTGGACCCAACAACCAAACCAACCGAACCCGCGGGTCGGCCGGACACCGGCATACATTTTGTTTTGAACGTTTTATAGATATTGAATAAGAGATTTTTATCAATATCTCTCATCCGATAACCAATTGATAACTATCGTGTCGCACTCTATAGGTTTCCGGTGAATCCACGATTCTGTGTCGATACATGATTTGCTATTTTACCCTTAAACCTATCCAACATGTATACTGCAGTGCTTATGTACTGTGCAGTGTAGACTATACTCAATGTAAACGACTCCCAAACATTTTCAGCCGCGTAGCCTTTTTTGAAGCAAAAGTTTCTCCTGGAGCGCCCATGAACATTTAGCGTTTAGTTCTATTAATTCTCGACGTGGAATATCACATGCTATCCTTGGATGGAAGTCTGAAACATATGGCATGCATATTATGAAAGAAAACAGTAGTATAAAAAACGCAAGATGGAGGCAGCAAATTAATTTTTATGGTTTTTATTATCTTTATTACTGCGGAGCCCCAAGGGCGGACGGAGTTATTATGGAACCCCAACGGCTCCGTATAGTACAGTTTGGGAAACGCTGCTTAATACTAAATGTATGCTGTGGTGTAAAGTATTATTTCTGAAGCTGTATCTCATCCTGAGCGAATCATCGACATTGCATCGCTGCGGTCCACTTCTAATTTTGTCTTTTTTGTCGGTTCAATTCTGCACTGATGAAATTTCAGCTCTGCGCTGTTTTCTAAGGAAAGGATGGATCTGGCAGGAATTCAGATAACAAGTAGTTCATTTTAGATTCAATACCTTGACAAAATTGCTAGCCAACTGACATTCTCTCTCATTTTTTTCGGCACGCTTTTGCTCAGTTCCTGTTTCCTCGAGAGTAAAGCAATGTTTAGTGATTTCAATGTTGTCCCTGAAACTATCCTTATCTAAACAATTTTTACTTTTTCGCCGGAAAATGAGAACGCATATTTTTCTCCCCCTTCTCGCCGCCTGCCTCCTCCTCCAACCCTCAGACTAAGGAGCCTAAACATTTGAACCCACTAGGGGTCTTATTCTGTAAGGACTCGACAAGGTCGTACCTCGGTTAATCCGCGGATGTGACGTCAAAACCCCCGACGAATCTCAACTTTTGAATGGCCGTATTTGAAATTTCCTCGGATGTGACGCCAAAGTTTCGTCGCTGGCGAGACTCGGATATCCCGAGACCGTGCGGAATAACCCAACTATTCTGTATATCCTCGGAATATCCGAGTCTCGACAGTGACGAAATGTTGCCGTCAGAGCCACGTGAAATTGAAAGGGGAGCATTCGAAAGTGGAGATTTGTTGGGGAATTCGACGTCACATCCACGGATTTATCGAGGTTCGACCGCGTCGATTCCTTACTGAATAAGGACCCAGGTCTCGAGGAGAGAGTTCCGACTACGAAGAATATGAAAACTAGTTACTACCCATACACATTTTTCATTCACCCGGAACTGAGTAATTATGCAAAAGACTATGAAGCAGAGCCACCAAGTGTATTCGATTCAGAGTCATTTGGCGACCTTGGTCTCTCTCTCTCTCTCTGTTTATCTTCCTTCCTTTCTTTCTTTCTTCCTGCCGCCAGATGCGGAGCAAGAGCGCTGAATGATGGCTCTTTCTCGGAAGGAAGTGTTGACGCCGAGCCAAAAATAATCGCATAATCGTATTTCCTCCCCCACTCCCGTCCCGGGACCCGCCCCGCTCGCCACCAGATGCCAATCGCAGAGGGTTTACATCTGGAGAGGGAGGAGGAGGCGCTTAATCGTTTCCGGAAGACGCCCTCCGGGAGTTTACCCGGACGCCCTGGAGAGTGTCCAAGACGTCCTCCTCACTCCCCGTGCAATTTATCGGAGGGCAGCGGCGCCTCCTACCGCCCCCAGTCTGCTCCCGCTTCACCAACGTCAACCCTCTCATCTTCCCCTACTAACATACTCTCATTCATCATTCAATTTCGCCAACCCCCGCCTCACTTCTCCTCCCCACGCGATCGGTGGGGGGGAGGGGGGGGAGCAAACGTCAAAGGTCTCCGATTTAATTGAAATCTAATAAAAAATTGAAGCGTCGAAACGAGGCCGATTATAATTATAACTGGATTGACACATTTGTTGCGACCGAATATTCGACGATCCCCTAGCCTCCTACGCCCCTTTTCCTCTCCCCTAACCCCTCGCCCCCCCTCCAACGTCCGCGGACGATTGAATGCCTTTCCAAGTGGAGGGACGGAGCGTCATTTAACCAGTCGAATGCCATTCCCGTGAGAATCGGCAAATTCGATCGCGAGCCTCGCCGATGTCCGTTTCATTTTGGTGCGACACCACGCACCTTCCTCATCACACCTCTCCTTTTCGCTCTTCCTTTGCTTTCTTCTTTCTCGCTTTCGAGTGTTAATTCTCTAATTCCTCGTAACCGGAATACATTCTGAATAGTATATTCACACGCCTTTTGTATTATTATATTTCACATATTTTTTGAATATTCTTCCGGGCATTACATTAAGTGTATTGTTATGATATGGTTTTTTAAGTATTGAGTTCAATATCGTGATTTCTGTTGTTTTTCTTGTAATACCAGATTTTTTTGCTAGGCATTTGAATTCTGCTGCAATCAGCATTTTTTATGTAATGCACTGAAGAAGATTTATTAATAAATGGAATCGTCGACCGCAAGGATTACGTAGTTGACAATAAATTGACCAAATACTTCAGTAATTTATCGACAAGAATAATCGATTCATCCTTCCGTAAATGTTTTTCTCTTGGCCACGACTTCCAATATTCTCGGTTTTCAGCCCTCCTCCTCTTGTGAGAGGTACAACTCCCAACTCTTCCATCCTAACTTTTAAACAGGATGTCCTTGGTTGACCTCTCAGTTTATTTTACCAATTTAATGTTTCCATCCGTTATATTTATCGTGAAGTTGTCATGCCGGAATAATGTCCGATGAGCTTTGCCGTTCTTGTCATAATCATTTTTAATAATTCTCTGCTCTGATCTTGATTTTTCACTCGCTCATTAGTTTCTTTACGTCTTATGTCCACCTAGTTCACGTCTGGATTCTATTATTGGTCGAGAAACGAAATATTATGTGCGTTTATTTATTTTGTTTTAGTTCGTTGTCGCTGTCCAATAGCATAAAGAGGCGGGGGCAGCCGGGGAAAGGCAATTCCTGCTAAAAATTCTGTAGTTTCCTTAAAATACTTCTACAGAATTTCTTAAAAAGTTCTGTAGATATTCCTTAAAGTATTGAAACGCCATTTTACGGAATTCCGTACGACGTACTGCAAATACCTTAGGATGTTCTGCAGAATACCTTAGGATGTTCTGCAGAATACCTTAGGACGTTCTGCAGTTTTCTTTAGGACTTTCTGTGGAACTCCCTACGACTCTCCATATAGGTCCATTTGGAAAAATAGGAAAATAGGAAAAGGAACTGGGTCAACGGAAACCTCACATATTTCCGTAGAGTTGCAGAAGTTCTACAAAACAGCTTCTAAGGAATTTTGTAGCAGGGATGGTTGGGAGGCAGGGCATTCGCTTAACTTACTCGCTTCCGGAACGACGCGGCGGCGTCCACTTGCGAGTCCCAGTAGCCGAGGAACTCCCGGATGCCCCACGTGCTCTGGTGGCCTCCTCCTCCTCCTGGCTCCCCCGCAGCCATCTTACCCGCCGCTCTCCGCACGCCGCACCTCTCTTCTCCGGCTGCGGCCGCCCTGTCGGGTGCGGAACATCACAGGCCGCGTCAACGAGCAGTTCGGAAAGGCCCGACCTACTCGCGAAAACGCCTCTTGGTCCACCCACCCCTCAACCCCGATTCACTCGGCGTATTCCTTCTACGAATCGCTATCTTTGGCTCTATAGTTGGAGTTAAGGCGTCGCCTTGTGGAAATTCACAATTTTAAGCACTAATAATATTATACTTTGTACAATTCCACGCTTAATTTGGGATCCGATCGACCCTCTAAGTCCACACACGTTGATAATGACGCTATAAACGTTGAGATCGATCGGGTCTTAATTAAAGTGTGGATTGTATTTCATAAATAATGCCAGGCTATATTTGGTGTTTTATCCAAAATAAATATAATTTGTGTGTGAAGCCATAATCTCGGTCGAAAAAGGGCATGCTAAAAATTTTAATAATAACACAATGCATCTCATTGATTTGCCTTAAAATGGGAAACTTTTTTTTAAGACGACGTTGCTTAAAAAAAAGAAAAAAACGATAAGAATGTGTTGGTGTGAATTAAACTTTTTATTTCATGGAAACACCTCAACTCCCCTCTTTTCCCCAAAGTATGTATGTTAATGTCAGCCGACGCTTTAGTGTTGAGATTAACACCCTGGAACAGCCCTTCATTTGTCTCACTGACTCTCGACACACCCCACGTCGCAGTTTTTCAGTCGAGTATATGAATCTTTGGGCTCGTATCCATTAGGGAAGAGAGCTTGGAATGTGGTGCGTGGAATAGTTTTTTCGTAGAACAACTTAGGAAATCCGAAAATATCAGAAAAGTGGCTAAACTTATTGGAGTCTAATGAAGATCTGTAAGTCCCAAACCGGATTGAAGCATTGCAGGACGTGTAAATTTCCGACTTAAAATCTGGAAAAAAAATATTGCCCAGAATCGTCTGAAAGTCCAAAGTTTCCATACCCTTCTGTCAATTTTCATGAAGTGCTCCATAAAGTGCAAAATCTTTGTTCTTTCGAAATATTTGGCAGTTTTTTATTGTCCTTTCTAGTGACCACAACGACTATAATCGGCGTCCGATGCGCGGAGGGATATGTTTACAAACACAAGATGAAATTTATCCCTCAGCTCAAAATATACAAAGATGCCTGACGGATGATTTAGTCTTAAATAGATTATAATAATGAATGAATTGCAAATAGTTTTTTTATTTGAAAAACTTTTCTAGAATTATTTTTTTATTTTAGCGACACGGAAACTAATTGGGACTGTATAGTCTGATAGGATAGTCTGATAAAAAACATCCAAAAATTTTTTCGTGTCTCTCAATTTAAAAAACAATAATTTCAGAAAATAATTTTTTGAGTATTTGACTGTCCAATATAATTGCACAGTTGACAGTCTGGAATGCGGCCATTTTGTAAACTCGTCCATAGCCGTTTAGGGAAAGGAATCAAGTGACGGAAGAATCCTTCATGGTGGCCTTTGTTTAAATAATACGATCGCGAATATAATGTTTGTTTTTCATTTCTTTCTGAGCCAAATCAATATGTTTTAACGGCGGTGTTAGCTCGAACGGATTTTATTCAGTTTAAATCGCTGTTTACGTGCATATGCGAGCGCGTTTTTTTAATTATGTAATCAGGTAGTTGCTAGTTTGCGCACATTTGTAGCCACCGATATAGGGGTTGGGAAGGGTGCGGGAAGAGGGCATCACTTCACATTCACGCGGGGGCTCGTGAGAATAGCTTCGCCCCATCATGCGGAGAAGAAGAAAGAAACGTGTGCATTGCAGAGAGAAATCAAGCCGGAGTTCAATTGCTTTAGCGAGACTTACTCTAGAGATTGCTTACACTAGACTGAAATTTAACGCTCGCTACACTCATTTCGGAGGTTTAGAGCAGTTCTACCGAGACTTCTCTATCTGCTGTACACAGTGGCTACAGCTTGATGCAGCGCACTCTCGGCATTCACGGGGAGAGATGATGTTAAGCGACCGGCAAGTAGCTGCTGCAGAGGTTGTCGCCTCACTGAATAAGGATGCAAAAAAACGAAGACGGAATGGAAGAATTATTGGGACGTCAATGGATATGAAACAGAGAAGAGGATGGCGCAAACGTTTAAGTTATTGCGAGATCCATTACATGAAGATGTGCATAGTGAATCTTCTGCGGATGTCTGAAATGATGTGGTATGGAGATCCCCCCCCCCTACCACTCCCCGCGGCACGCACGTGGAGTAGGATGAGGGGAGGGTGGAAGGGGGGGATTGTCACGTGACTCGGTTCGTAAAAGGGGGAGGGGTGGCAGCGTTACCGTGAAGTTCGAGAGAGAGAGAGAGAGAGAGGAGGGAGGCACCCCTCCCCTGCGCGAGTTAATACGTCACCCCTTCCCCTCTCCGCCCTCCTCGCATGACGTCACCGTGAAACTGCTATCTTTTTGCCATCGGTCGCCGCACAGTGTGCGGAAATCGACAGTGCAGCTTTTCGACTTTCTTGGAACGCGGAAATTAGTTGACCTGATGTGAAACAAGTTACTTTGTAACTTTGTGGCATTCCATTTCTCAGAGAATTTAATGGTAACATTTACAACACCACGTAATTTACAATACCGTTCTATTGTGAAACATCTACGGTGTAAATGCCGTGGCTATATGAAATTTTGGTGCATCCGTTTGGTCAGCTGAAGGCGTGAAACTGTGTAAATAATCGTGAAAAAATGTCCCTCATTATTTGCCGCGAAATCGCGTGTGTAACAAATGCTCGCGATGTCTTCTGCCATTTTGTTCCAGATTTGAGGCACATTTTTCAAATGCTCTGATGGATTCTTAAAGGTAATTTTTTTAAAGAATTTTCCTACACACTGAGAGAAGTCTTGCCCTCGTTTAGCGATGAGATTTTTATATGGAGGTAGTACAAAAACTCGGCGTGTTATTTTTATAAAAGTATTCTATCGGTATGGGTAAGTTTTGTTGAATGTCAGAGAATCTCCTCCCGGTTTTCTACACTTTCAGGGGCATATCTCCCTCTAGAAGCCTAGTAATTTCCATTCTCAATTCCGACCCGATGACCTTACCATTGGATGTTGTCGTGTAAGGTATATATCGCTCGTGACTGTCGGGGGTGATTGCGAATACGTGAAGAAGAAAGTCGAATTGCTGGTGCGCCCGTGCAGACGCGCCGCGTGTGGACGTCCTCGCCGCTTCCGGAGAGCCGGCGATGCGCTGCGCACTGTCGAGACCACGGTCGAAGGCAAGTCACAGCGCGGTGATCACGCACTGTGCAGCGCAAGTCGAGGGAGAGGCCTACTCTTCTGCGGTTGAGCGACCGCGACGCACGGCCAATGGATATTACGCGCGCCTTCGTATTTCTGCGGAGGGAGTTCAGAGGGCGTAGCCATATCCCTCCGCGAACGAGGGCGCCCCTGGCGGAGGACGCTAATCAATCCAACCCGAGCGCTTCCCATTCGTTCGCGAGGGAGCACTCCGCTCCTCATGGTTCCTTTCCATTTATTTTAGACCCTGCGCACGTCGCGACCGATCGGTAATTTAATTAATGAGCCACGATCTGCGCTTGAGAAGAAAAGCACTTCGGAGGTCGCATCCGCTATTGTGTTTGAGTCGCAATTTTAAAAAAAGCCGCTTGAGCCGCTATTCTTTTTGAACAATTGCATTTTCAGTCGAAGCGTCAAAAACTGATAATATATGCCTTAAGTTACTCTGCGTGAAGAGGATAATCTCTTATATAGTGGTTTGAGTGCGACACAATTTCTCCCATTAATTTAGTCTTATCGAGATTTCATTCGAATACAATTAACATAATCTCATTTAAAGAAAAAATTGTCTTCTTTCCGATGACATCAAAATATCTAACGCTGTAGTTTTCGAGATACTTGCCAACAATACCAGACTATTTTACATGAGAAGGGGTACAAGTAACCACTCCCGCTATACATTATTAAAAATAAGAGGAATTCCTAATACTTACATCTCGTTAGAAATTTAACATGGGTACCATGTATGTCTTCTCATATATTTCTGAAAATAATTCAGTTATGTACTGCAGAATTTTTGCAGAATCGGAAGGAAAACCTTTCCCCTTTCTCCCGTGCGCTGTGATAATATCAGTCCAGTTAAAGCCTTAAGCACGAATGTTTAGTAGATTACTGGCAATTGCATTCATACATCATAGTATTGTGCGCCACTATGAAAAACATATTTACACCATGCTTCCTGCAGCTGCAGGATTTTAAAAATGAAATCCGAACATGGTCTCTATTGTGGCTAGGGAAAAATCTCGCTCAAACTAACTTGAGCGTATAAATGAAGTGATTTGTATGAGGGGGGGGGGGTGGAAGGACACTATTGTCTCTCGAGGAACGGCCTGCTACTTTCTCAAGGGTGAGTATCGACGCTCCCTCCTTCCCCCTCCCGTGTCGTCGTTGTCTTTGCACCCTCCCCACGCAGCGACTCTTGGTGGTTGGGAAGGTGGGGCGAAGGGGGGAGAATGGGGGGGGGAAGGGCGAGGGGTGACAGAGTAGGGCGGAGGCTGCGTGCCGCCCGTCCGGACTCGCTCGCGTGCTGCGAGTGAAGCTTGCAGTCAGCTCGCCCGGGACGATGGAAGCATTTAGAGTCTCGTCGTGATGTGTTTAGCGGGTAAAGGTTGGACGCGGCCCCCCATCGTTGTCCTCCCTCGTGGGGTTGTACGTGAATCGTTCGGGATTCACCCCGATCTGGTAACTAAGGAGACGCGTGATACGATCACGAACGGATCGTGATTTCTATATTTTTGAAATCCCCCCTAGGAGTCTCACTTGGCCGGGTTTTTCTCGCGGAAATATTGTTGATGGAACTAAAAATCGCGATTTTGGACTCAACAAGCGACATGTCAGACGGGTAAGTTCTCCATCCGAGTGTGTGAAAGACACAGCAAAATCTCGAAGCGTTTGTTGTCTCGTGTCTTGGTAGTTGCTTGATCGGGATCATCTCGAGCGGTTCCAACACAATCCATTTGGGGAGATTGGGACAATGGGGGAGAGGGAAGGGGGGGGCGCGGTCCAGCAGCAGCGGGCCCAGGACCGCGGTGGTGGCGTCTGCCGTGTCTCTTCCTTCACCGCTAGTCCGTCTCTGTGACTTGGTGATCCGGAGCGACGCGCTGCGACGGTCGAGGTCATCGTCGCCTTTGATGGCGGGTGGGTGAAGGGAGTATTGCGGAAACCGCGGCGGCGTGCTCTTGACACTCCGAGGTGACCCCGGTTGCTTCCCAACCACCGGACTACTCCCAAAGAGACCTCACGGCACCCGAGTAGTACCCACTGATTTATCTCCCCTCACACTGCCGGTATTCGAGCCCGGGTCCTTTTGGGGGATGGACATTAGTAGGTATTCAAGATACGACAGCACCCGCCTGTCCCCTAGGATGTTCATTCCGGGTGGGGAAGTGGATGCGTCCGTGACGTCATTGGTTAATTCCCTTGCGTTCGATGGAATGGGATCGAAAACATACCAATGGGGCCCAAGGGAGGGAATATTGACGATTGTCGACGCGAGGACGGCCGACTTAGGCTTCGGTGAGGGGGCATCAGTTGAGAGACAGGGAGAAGGTACTTCCCATGTATTTTCGCTGAGATAGTTCGTCGTTTTGGAGGTAATACATACTTGCGTTCGAACGCGAGCGGAATGTATATAACTAACCTTAAATTGTTGTACCAATGGCGGAAAATTTTCTGCTGTTTCCGCCCTAAATTTTCGAAATCCGACCTTTAAGCGACCAAGGCTATTTATCGATCGGGGTGCGAGAAGTTATAGAAACTAATGGAAGGAGGTTGGATTGATATCGCTTACAGAATTAGAGAAGCGCGGCTGTTTGGGCGAATGAATGGACCACGGACGGAAAACGGGTTGGTATCTATGCAGATTTTTTACGCCTTGAAGCCTCCTTGGAAAAAAACAAGAATTGTGTTCGAGTCGAAGACGATTACCGATGAGGAAACAGTGCGTGGACACATTCTTATGAAGTGCTTCGCGAAATGGCTCAGAGATATGGACCATTGGGAAGCTGGAAGAGGGGTGAGCAAAAGATTTCGATAGTTGGGCGGTGGCGACGGATGCGGGAGAATGGACCAGGAGGAAGCATAAGGAGAGCAATCAGGACGACATGGTTCGGATGGAATGCCTCACTTATTCGCGAGGAACACAAAGTACAAAGGGAAAGCCCCGCGGGCAAGGCCGGTTAGACTCGTATGCCGGCCTGCCTAATATGAAACAGTCGAGTAAGGCGGGTGAGGGGACAACATGGAAGAGGGAGGAGGGCTGCGAGTCGACCATTCTTGGGGTTGAATGACCATTCGAGTCGGCCTCTTCACGATTGAATCATTCACTCACTCACCGTGTGTGTGGTGAGTTATTGCTTCTGGAAGCGGGAGGAAGGTGGTGCTGCCCACGCGGCGCGCCCCTCTCTTTGTCGTCGCCGAAGGCGGCCGCCCCCTCCTCCTCCGGCAGCCTCGCGAAAGACGGAAGCGTGTCCTCCGCTGCCCTCAGTCACGTGACCTCGGTCGCCGCCGCCACCCGAAGTCTTCTCGGTGCTGCGGTCGTCCATCATCGGCCGAGGTCCCTCGCCGTCAAAAGCACTCCCCTGCTGCACTTCCCGAGCGGAGTCCTCGGGGTCGCCAGAAGCCGAAGATGGGCGCCTCTGTCTTTAAACTCGGGCGTCCTCGAGGAAGTTGGAAGGTTCGGTTGGGTCAAAGGTTATCAGTTTAGGGTGGGTGATGAGCGAACGGGATGTATGGAGAGGTAGGTGCACCAACCGAGGGTGAAGGGACTCCGGGGGTGGGAGGGGGGAGGCGTGTCGAACGGAATGCACGGAGTTGGAAGGAGGAGGGGTAAATAAATGTATAATAATTTCGGAAAACTCTTTTCCTTGGTCCGCTTCTTTTTCACGCGTGCAGCACCCCTGTGGAACACATGTGTCGAGCCGGACACACGCAAGCGGCCCGGGCTCACACGGGGCCGGATGTGGAACACATGTTACCCGCATGTGTGCGCCGCTCTCTGAGCTCCAGTCTCCCCTTTCGGGATGTGTGTCAAGAGGGGAGGGGGCGGAGTTGGCCGAACGGCGGCGGAGACGGCCGAACGCCTGAGGTCGATAACGCCCCACGGACGAGGCTTGCTGGCTTGGAAGGTGGAGTGGGGGGGAGGGACGGTAGGGGAGGGTAAATGGAGTGGAGGGAGGGGGGGAGAAGAGCGTGTCGTAGTGAGTCGTTCACTAGATGAACGTTGCATCCGTACGAAGCTAATGGAATCTTCAGTGGTCGTTGAATCTTATGATGGATGGCTGCAGCCATCAACCCTTCCCTATCTAATGCTAGTTCCCTTACTTCCTGGTATCTCTTCCTATGTACTTTTCTCGTTATTTGGTCCATCAATTTATTCCTGGGCATTCTTATACCTTCGTATTTGGTTCAGTTACGCTCTTCATGAACCCCATTGTGCCTCAGGATGGGTCCAGGTTATCTGGTTCTTCTCTTCTCTAGTCTGTTTCGTGTGGTTCTTTCCTCCACTCTTCTGTAAACTTAATCATTTCTTAGGGGTCGTGTAAAAACTACGTTACCAACCTAGGTGGGAGGGGGTCGCAAAAAAAACTATGGCGGATAAAGCATAGGGGGGTACACTCGAAGTAACGCAGCTGTTACAATGCAGCCATCTCAAGAGTCTTTCAATCAAAGAACTATAATGCACGACATTGGCTCGAGGAGGGATAAGGGAACATTGTTTGTTGAAGATTGTTGGAAATTCTAGTTTTTGTTAACTTAATGTGATTCATAGTTGATTTTTAGAATTTAAAAAATAATATTTATTGTTCCAATTGAGATTCAATAGTTCTATTATATCTGGTGCGGCTACTTTACTGTCTTATTTCAACCTATCCTTAAAAATTATCTCACTCAATAATTGAGGAAATATTTTTTAATTGAAAGTTTCATTTGTAGAAACAACGTTACATTTCTGGGGGGGGGGATTTGGGAAAAATACTACACTTGTCAACGAAGGGGGAGGGAGTATAAAAATCACCGAAAACGGTAACGTAGTTTATTCACGACCCCTTAGTCCGTCTTCCCATTTGATCTTCAGCATCCTCTTCCAGCACCAGGTTTCGTAAGCATATGCATATTTACTGTACATACATTTGTCCGTGGACAAGTACTACGAATGATGTGTTATGCACATCGTGAGAAAGGTAATATAATTATGAGTTAATGATACGGTTTATGTACCATAGTTGATCTCATCATAGTGAAAATTATTAATACATGGTACAATAAAAACAATATGTATCTGTAACTAGGGCACTACCGGTTGAAATGTCTACAAAAGAACAGTTGAATTTTTCCTGAGAAAAGAATGTACCCAGGATTTTAATACTATAGCAGATATTTTATACTCGATCAAAGTCGGCGGTTTATCATATGGTCGAATCTCTTGTTCCCTACAGGACCTAACTTAGTCGTGCATCACCTCACATAGTTCAGATTCAGATTCTAGTGTCGTGTTGATCAAAGTTAAAATCACCATCTCCTCCGCTCGTTCGATTTAAAATGAACGAAAATAGTGATGTTTAGGAGACTCGCTTAGCTCTTGGATTATTGAGAAAAGTTTTGACTCGCCGATTTCATTAGGGTCTCAATTCGTGAAGAATGATCGACTACGTCATTGCTCCGCAACTGTTTTTATTCTCTTCACCCCGAAATAGTTTTAATGTGTTCTCGCGGCCCTTTAAGTAACTTTTTACCTCTCGTTCCTCTCGAGGTAAAAAGTTGTGTAAGAATTAGGCGAACGTGACCGAAACAATTTCTTAAAGCATTATCGTACTGTACTCAGTGACAGTTTTTTTACGTTTATGTTAAGTTTCTGGTTGAATATATAATTTTTTAAGTATTTTTACATTCGCCCAGTTAGTTGTCGTTTCCATAACTCATTTATTAACTACCGAGGAGTATTACAACTCATCATTATTTGGACATTATATTTCACGAAAAAACTGTCACAAAGTTGTCACTTCTCTAAGTATACAACTTTGTGACTCAGATTTTCCTCTATTATAGTCTATGCTTCGACATGTGCGGCGAAATTGAGGTTATATGTGGCTACTTGAGGACTCCGGAGGGCAAAAGCAAAGAAATATTGAAAAATTGTGGCGGAATGTGGGTGTTGTTACGCTCGTTGCCTAGGAGCACACTGCTCACTACGTCTATGCCCTTCTGCTCACTCTTTGTACCAGATTTCCTCCCTCTCATTAAGTCATCTCCGGTGTTTGCGAGATCGCTCCGTCACGTGTTCACTTAACTATCTAGTTGGCCAACTTTGTTGACCATTCCTGAATAATATTTACCCTCGAAACTTGTAAAACGTAGACCTATATATTTTCTTTTTCCTCCGTAATCGCAGAATGACGTTGGCTTCTGATTCTGAGTCTGTGTCATACCAACTGTTATCTGATTCTTCGTACACAACCGACTCTGCATCACTTTCACGTCAATAATATGGTGTTTGAGTCTTCCGACGAGAGGTCTTTTTGCCCCTTACTATGCTAGCTAGTTTTTATAATTGCGTTGTGATTGCGCTGCAATCTGCCTTCAGTATGTTCTTGGTATTCAGAACGCTGAAGTTTGAAGAAAAAGGGTGACAAGATGTCATGGGGCGACTTAGTGACAGGGGCTATCACTGCTACATTGTTTAACCACACTACTGCCTGTCACTCATACTTTGTTGAAAAATGCAACCGAATTATTCCGCATTGGAAGACACCTTTCACTGTATTGTTATCATAAATTATGAATTAAATGAAATTCATAGCTGCTCTATATTTAGTTCAACAGCGCAAAGGTTCAACACTTTCGTGAAAATCACTCAGTAAGCATACTACTCAGTAAGCATAACTTATTAGGCCTTAGGCACTGCACTTAAATAGTTGGACAGGTCTATTCCTGCCTCCGTTCATGTCTTTCCGAGTGTCACCAACAAATGGCAGAAGCTTGTGGGAAAGCTCTGCCGAAACTTTTTCTCCCCCAACCTCTTGGGAGAGCCCGGAAAAAGTAAAAGAGTGTTGAGGGGCATGTGGGTCACTAAGTTTTAACCGTTGTCACAAATTAGTCCCGGTTTATGGTAGTCAATATTAAATAATTTTAGTACGGAAGTAATTGAATGGGAAAGAAAAATAAGGGAAGTGTGGGAAAGAAAAAATATGACAGGAGATTAAATATTGCCCTTGACAGGAGATTATGACAGGAGAGAATATGACAGGAGATTAAATACCCCCAAAAAATACCCTTGCAATATAAACCTGAAATATTATCTCGTACCCTTTCGAATGCTTCCTCGCACTCCTGACTGAGTATGCCTGGACTGCGTATCGAAATCGGAAAGGCCAAGTGTGAAGAATGATCGATTTTATGGCGAATCTCTCGACCCAAACTTGATGGAGAGCAGTGAGACATTTTGGACGTCATTGCCGTTTCCAGAATCCATTCGATTGATTCATTTCAATTATTTGAGTAATTTCGGGGGAGCCGCGTGAAGATTTTCGTGCGCCCCGTAAGGCACTTGTTTAGTATCACCACAGAGTATATAGAGCGTACTATATACTCTGTGGTATCACCGTTCAGTGAAAATGCCTTCCCAATAAATTTTCCTTTCCCATTGGAAACAATATTTACGATGTGTATTGGTTATGTTCATTGTTATTTTATATTCATTATGGAATTCAAGTGCCCTTAATCATCCGTAGGACCTTTAGTACTGCACCCAAGTAGCCCGATGGTATTTCTATTTCTATCCTTGGGTAAATTCAAGGCAGTGGCGATACTTTCAACGGCGTATTCAAAAGACCGAGTCATTGGAGTGAAGCAAATCGTATGAATCGAATCATTGAACTGAATCGAAAATCCCACTCGCCGATCGCCGCCTAGAGACGAGACGGGGGGAGGGGTTCAGTTTTTGAGGGGAGGGTGCTACCACTTACTCCCCCTCCTCTCTGGGCAACATGGCGGCGGAGGGGAGGGGAATTCTCCCGCCGTCGCTGTCATTCTGCGTGTGTGTTGGTGTGTAGACCACGTTGGGGGGAGGGGAGGGGGATAAGGGCGAGGCCAAGTTGCCTCTTCGGGAGGGGAGGGAGGGTCGGAAGTTGGTCGTGGTGCACCAACCCGTCGATCGATGCTGCTCAGCGCGGCGCGTGGTGACTCGGGGAGTTGAGTGAGTGACACTCGCGGCGCGCGCGCTGTGCGTGCAGTGAAAACACGCGTGCTTACCGGGAGTTTAGCTAACCGCTATCACTCGGCGAGTGGACCCAGCGGCGCGGTTTCTTTCCCCTCGTATGCGATCTTTCGGCACACTTCAGAGCAGTTATCGGGAGCGGAGATGGTATAGGCCTCGCAAAAGTTCCTGGCAATGCACGGTGCACTATATGGAACACGGGTCTCTGAACTTTCGTAGGCCCGGGAAACGGGGTGGGAAGGTTATTAAGGTGGAGATTTTGTAATCGCTGCCAGCACAAGCGCTTCCGAGAATTGGGATGACTCACAACTACCTGCTGTCCCATTTTAACACGCCTGTCAAAGAGACCTCAAGATGGGATCCATGTAGAGCGTTCCACATTTAGTTGATAGTTTGTGCCTTATGGAGCACGCTGTTGCCAAACTTACGCTCCGCGTGATTAGCACATCACCGCGAAGGAAACTGTTTTAGCACCGCGCGAAATTTAATGAGAATAAGTTACCTAAGGGGGTAGTATTTTTATATTGGAAGACTCCAAGATGTGCTATAAGTGTATGGCTATTTTAGTCAGTTACTCCACTGATATTGGCAACACTGCTCCTCCGGTCTTGTGGAGCGTTACACTGGTAACGAGGTCCCATGAGGGTCTATACCAGGGGTGGCGAACCTTTTGGCGATTGAGTGCCAAAGTTTATGAAACAAGAGTGTACTCGCTCGACTCGCGTGCCAACCCATCGAGTGAGATAGAGGCCCTTAGCGCCCTCCCAGCTCCGGGTGCCGAAATAATTGCTCGGCGTGCCCCTTTGGGCACGCGTGCCATAGGTTCGCCACCTCCGGCCTACACTGTCAACTGAATATGTTACGAACTCTCTGAGATGGGTAATTTGAATCACTTACCTGATGACTAATCGTATTTCGTGACGTAGTTCCCCTGCCTTCCTCTTCCCCTCCGTCCTTTCCCTCCATCCCCTCCACCTCTACCTCTGTTCTTTGCCGCGCAGGTCCTCGCCAGACACTTTAGCGGGAACAGTATGAGCGGTTGAGAAGGAAGGAGCTTCGATGATCGCTCCTTGGATGTTGATTATGTGCTGATCATGACGTCAAACATGGCTTCTGTGATTTTTTGTGAAGCTCGCCTTTATTAAGGGGTCTGTAATAGCACGCCCAAAAACGCTTCCGCAGACGTTTACTCGCTTTTATTTAAAGATTCTACTTTGCTACTCAAAGTTAATCTGCTTGTGGAGCCCTGTGGAATAATGATCGTTGCTGATCATCTGGTAACTTTCCGCTTGTTGCTTTCTTCATAACTATTTCAACCGCGGACGATACGTGTGCTGGTCGGGAATCAGGTGATCGTCGTGACGCTTCTGGAAATCTGGAAAAATTATCTTTGTTGGAAAAGTCAAATGGTGATTTTTCTTCATCCTCTTACCCATAGGTATATTTTCGATATTTGAACATCCCGCGCTTTGCTGATAGCCATTTCGATACACGCAATCATTGAGTTAACGTAGAGCTAGTCCAATGTCAATCCAAGTTGAACAACCATGCATTTACAGGAAATCCTCCCCTCAACCGAAGATGTGCATATGGCCCATGGCTTCCTTCATACAGGCCTTGACATGCAATTTGGCACCATCGCTTTAGGTGACGTCAGGAGTCCTACCTAGCGGCTGGGGTCCCCCAGCCTTTACATGGACTCTCCATGGTAGCGCCTGCGTCGTCTGTCAAGGGAGGACGAGCGACGAAGGAAAGATGGGAAGGCTAGCGAGTATAATAAACTACAGTAATAATGTCAAGCACTACGTCTCTGCAAATGATATTCTAAAATTAAGCGTGAAGTTAGCAGTGAAAAACTAATGTATATCAGCGATTAACTGTAGCAACTTCGACTGCTTTAGTATGAAAGAACCTGTCTTCAGCACAAGCGACGTCGATTCTCCGTGAGCTATTTGCGACGTAATTCGTCGGATATTCGCGGCATTATTATTTGCCTTAATGCCCCCAAATTAAATCTTTTGATTTTCTCACCTTTGTAGTTACTTTATGCGTCCTCAAGTGTACCGAAGAACTAAAAATTCAGCATTTAACTCAACTTAGAATTCGAATCCACACCAAATTGAATCCACGACACCACTTCAGTATTGCTTTAACAGATTTTTTTAAGAATCGTAATAATATATTCGCTAAATGGAAATTCAGATCTTCTGCACTTAAGAATTCGGAAGCAACACGACACCCCCTGATGGAAAAATTATGATTCAGTTCCGAAACATCATGGCGATAATCATATGTGGCAGAGGGTATTTGAAAAGAGAAAGGGGTACACTTTTCACAACTTTTATTTGACAGTAAACAAGGGAATATGTATGGCAATTAACTATTTAACAATCGGTATGCCAATAAACGGTAACAGAAATTATATCATGCGTATTGAATTCATGGAGAATTTGAACTGAAAATGTTAGCCAGAAAAAAATCATTTATCATTCACTTGAAGTATAGAAAAGGCACTTTCATTATAATTCCATACCATGACGCTGCAGTCCACGCTTCAATAAACAAAAGATGACTCTCTTATTGAACATATACTCATTTACAAGTAGAAGTCAAAGGAGTACATAAAGTACATTGAGAAAGAGCTCATAAAGCAATGGCAAATTGATTGAATTTATCATTAATGAATTCGTAATAGTAGTTTTGATTGTAAATTACATTTAATTTCTTAATTGGGATGTCAATCTATAAAATTTTTTGATAAAGAAGGTGAATGAAAAATATCGAACATCCAAGAGTTCAAGAATGCATGGCTAGGTAAAAGTTTCACTCAATATCCCTCTAGGACCTAGTTCACAAGTAAAGTATTATTGAATAAACCATAAAAATATGTAAACAGATGATTTCGCCACCCAGAACAGACCATCAGGGCCACTGGCTGTTGATTATTAGCAAAAACCATCATTGGGATGAACAGCCTCCAATATTCTCTTCCTAATTCTGTAATAAATAAAAAAAGTCCCAAATGAATGAATAAATGTAGTAGTACAATTATTGTCTTCATAGAGTAACCAACGTGAATCAGAATTTGATAACTACATTCTTAATGTCTTAAAGCCTGGTTACACGATACATTAACCCGTACGTGTTCATGAACGAATGCATGAACCAAATAGAACAGGTTCTATTTCCCTGTTCACGCGTTCATGCATTCGTACAAGATGGTGGGGTTACACGATGAATTTTCGCGTTCATGCATTCGTACATTAACTCGTACGGGTTAATGTATCGTGTAACCAGGGCTTAAGAAACATTTAAAAAATCATACACCTGAATGAAGCCAGGCAAGCGAGCGATTCATGGCCATTTCATCATCTGAAATCAAAAGTAAAAAAAAACAAAGTAAGAACCCAAGTTCAATGAGTTCCATTTATCATAATGAGTTCCATAAATCATAATGAGGAAATGGTAGAAAGACAAATTTGAAAGGCTGAAATAGAAAAATACCAAAGATTCATTATGAGAGTTTGGACAACACGGTCTGCCAGTGTGTTCGTACTATTCCAAGCATCTGCTTGGACCATTCCAAAATCCATTATTAACACATTCAAACAAGTTTCCTCTGCAAAGTTATTCTGAAAGTATGAAAAAATATTAATTATATTCTAAAAAATAACACCACCAGTCATTCAACCATACTGCTTTATACATGTGGAACTCACCCAGTCGTGCACTATTGAGTGTGTTCATTTTGTCAAAAGTTTCTCGTTCCCTATGTTGGCATTCTCAAAATTATGCTACTCAGATTAAAATTCAACAGTTGAAACACCTGACAATGAGTAGCAATTATACCAGTGGTTATGTATGAGAGAAGACGTACATATGTCCACCATTGTGCTCTTACTACTCCAAACATCTGCTTGGACCATATTAAAGCAATTTTCTTCTTCAATATCCACCTGAAAGGCAGGAAAAAGTGAATTACAATGAAAAAATAACACTATATGAGACATTTCTTCAAAATATTGCTATACAAATGGAACATACTCATTCCTCCATTATCAGGTTCATCCGTCTCTAGTGAACACCTTGTCCTTCCCTGTCATACTGGTGGGGTTCTTAAAATAATGACACTCAAACGCATATGTAACAGGAAGAACATCTGAGTGACAATACATTCATTGGCTAATTATGAGAGTCGACACATCAATATCACCCTTAAAGACTCCAACCTCTATACACATCAAAGCAATTTTCTTCTTCAATATCAACCTGAAAGGCAGAAAAAGTTAATTACAATGCAAAAAATAACACCATATCGGACATTCATACAAAATATTGTTACACAAACGGAACTTACTCATTCCTCCATTATCAGGTTCATCCGTCTCTAGTGTACACATTCTCCTTCCCCATACTGGTGGTGATCATCTTACTCTGGTACTGGCTGATTATAATTTCTCTAACTACTCTTCTTGGACACTCTTTGTCATGCTTCCACTTGAATGACCTCTACAGATTCCACCTCCTAATGAGCAAATCTTTACTTTTTTGGTTTCATTTTCTGTGGAGCACTCAATCCCCATTCACTGTGAAAAGGTGTCCTCCGAGGGGGGCCACCCACCACCAGTATTTACTTACAAAATACAGGGAAGAATTATATACAAATGTAAAAACAATAGGCAGTCATATTTACACCATAAAGTGCTAACCCTTCTTTTGGAAGAATTGCAACCCTTGAGCATAGTTTTCGTATCATTTACAACGTTGGCATAATTGTTAATAAAAATATTGGCAATCCACATCACTAAAATTCTAAATATTTGACTGGCTGATGTCCCACAAGGGCAATTGTCTATTACTAAAAGTCATAAGGCCTTTTTGAACAATGCCCTTTCAGCCAATTCTACCAGTACCTATATCTTTCTGTGTTGCACATGTGAGAGAGAGAACTTCATATTTCTTTGGAATGAGGCACTGCATAATAACATGCATGTGTCGAGCTAAGGCCGTTTTCGAACTTGGCAAATCAAGCAATCTTCTCTTGAAACCTAGTACGCATTGGGCGGATATCACGTCAAATTCGTGTTCAAATTCAAAAGTGGCCGCCGACGTCATGTCTAGATACCTAGGCCGTTTTCAAACTTGGCAAACTCATAGTTGACTTTATATCAAGATATCTTGATTCCTAGGCAAGCAAAGTTAAATCCTTACTTGACACTTTCGTTGCCCTTTTACGATGGAAGAGACATCATGCGGCCTTCATCTCGTAAAACATACGAAAAGCGCCATCCGTGTCCATAATTATTGTGGGTGATTGAAGTGGATTTTTCTTTAAAATGTTCCCCAACCTTATACGACAAATTAAAAGAGAGTATTATTTTTTAAATTTTATTGCTTATGAATAAAATAATTCTCATATACCATAATATGGTGATTAACTATTATGCTTCGATTACTTGGGGCTGCTAAAGTGGACGACATATCGCTCACTGTATTTCACCACAATCAACGTCTTTATGCACAAAAAGGCATTATAATATTTTTTGCCTGTATGAAAAAACACGTCACAATAAATTAATGTTTTACACTCCGAACAAACTACCCATGAAGGATCTCAGGTCTGAGGTACCCATGATCTTCGACTGTTGACTGATAAATACGCGCGTTGTAACTAACACAATTAAGCTGAAAACAAATTATATTTACTCTAATGGTTTATTGTCCCCCTTCTTTGATGAATGCAGTGAAAACCTCTCCAATGCTCAACGTTATTAACAATTATGATGTTCGTTAGCTAAAACTAATTCTGCCAAAGAAATTATGGCTACCTGAGAGTACTTTCCATCGGACCATTATTCTTTATACGGGATCATTTTTTTACCTTCCAGAGCAAGGAAGATAGAATTTGTAGGTTCAATGAAGTAAACAAGGACGGAGCATCTACAATGTACGGAAATATTCCCTTCCTTGTCATCGTATGTGAAACTCGTGACCACGTCCCTCTCAGCAAAGTGCTTGATGCACGCCACTGAATTATTGGATGTGCTCCAGTTCTTCCTGGGGATATTTTTCATCCACTGTTCCTTACGTCGTTCATCTTTCGGGAATTAGAACACACTGCCGTATTCATTGCCCCTCTTCGAACAATAGTTGCTCTTACAACCAGGCACACAACAACGCCGGGGCATCTTTAAAAGTAAAACGCTTTCTCGTTAGAATACCTGAACAAAGATATCCACGTCAAATGAAAGCACAAAACCAAAACAGCTAATGCTCATTCACTTTATACCAACTTCAACGTAAAATCCACCGCCAACATTGCGGTTACCTCAATCACACATGAATCAAGTTTATCGAAGAATGAGAACATTATGGACAGAAATTGGCCACACACACACAACTAATGAAATAAACTTCGTATTCCAACTGACACCAAGAAAAATATGACATAATCAATCCACTTACCTTTATGAACGTTATAATATCAAAATAATGCAATTATAACGCTAAAGACGCGTAGAAAAAGTTTCATTCTCACCAGAGACTAGCGTTTCACGCCCAAGACAACGACAACGAAACTCTACAATAGGACCCCTTCACAGAGTTGCCACATTTCCATGTCGTGGCCTGTATGAAGGAGGCCATGATATTCCCTGTTACACACTGGGCGGATTTTACCGACGCAACATTTTTGTCATTGCCGTCGATCCAGTAGTGGTGCGAAGAAACCAATGGGGGCTTACGAACTATGCAGAAGAAAATACAATCGGTAGATTTGCTGCCAACCTAGTGCGAACCACTACTATAGGTATGGCGAAACTTGATGGCCGTTACCTTGTGAGTATAAATATTTTTACAAATATCTGTCCTAAACGTCAGAAAGAGCAGCTCACTTTCGTTAAATTTACGTTGTTCCATCGCTGAAATAGCAGTAGAAGATTCCGTTAACGACAAATTACAAAACTCAAAGGAGACATCTATCCTTATTGTAGGCGATTGCAGAAAAATATTTGCTTTAAGTTGCAATGCATAGTCCTCATAGAAGGCACTGTAGACGCCCGCGGGAGCGTTTTTGGCCGACGTATACAGCCCCCTTAAGCGGGAATACAGGAGACGTCCTCTGATCCAATTCAAGTAATTCATCTTCCAAAAACGTATAAACTTGTCTCCATTTCTTTTGTATGCCAGTTTGTCTTTTAAACGGATCGTATTCTTGTTCCATAAAGAAGGCCTACTCTCAGACGATTCAATCGACTTAAACACCATACTTAATACTGCTAATCTTCAGGAATCGAGCAAGGTAACAACTAGAAGGGGTTTCGGCCCTGCAAGTTAATAGAGCAACGAGATCTCGAGGACTGGATGAAATAGCAAAACTATTTATTTTCCGACACCGTGGAAAACATGAGGGCAAGTGTGCATTTAAGAAACATTGAAACCAGTGCCGACCTCTGCTCTGGCCTCAGCTCCGGCGGTGTGTGTAGCAACGGCCTTATGCAGTAACACAAAATGTATAAACAAATGAAAGAAATTCAGCTTTATCACTCACTCTACGGAATGAAACTTGAGAAAATGCATGCGGTGCTAGAAGAGCTCTCATCTCGAACGTTTCAACTCGTGTTAACTCTCCGGGTAGAAAATGTTACTTTGTACTGGCCCGGTGGTATGGGCATATCTGGCATCCATTACGTACCCTGGCCATGCCGGCTGGAGTTATGTGGCGATTTTGCCACTCATTATGTAAGTTCGCTTATTCCTTTGTGTGGTAAAAATTTCGACGCGACTATATGCCGCGTCGGCAAAATCCACCCGGTGTGTGTGTGACCAGCATTTAGGTGTCTTGCTGCCGTTAGCTATAGAGTTTTTTCAAGTGCCTTAAAGGATAAATTATTGCCCTTAAAACTTAAGTTTTTTAGGTTTGTCGCTAGTCACATTGAACCATTCCTCACTATCTACCAAAGCGATTTACCGTTAGCCCCATTTCTTTTTACTGATTTATCTTTATTGATGTCAAATTTTGCTGTTATGTTTGTGAAGAAGTCTTGAAGACTTGTTCCCCTATAAAAGTTGATGTAAAGGATGTGAAAAATCTTATTGAGCAAAGAAATTTCAGCTAAGTTCTGCAGTTAAGGCTGAGATGAAAAAACATTCCTTGAAAGAGATTGAACTTGTGAAATTTTAGATTGACTGCATAACTTTTTAAAAATAAATGTGTTTTGAATTACAATCTAAGTCACCACTTAAACATGAGTTATGCAAAGTAATTACATTCTGTGATCCGTCCTTACCACATAGTCGTAAGAATATAGCATGGAAACGCCTAGAAAAGGCTTTGGAGGTATTTCAGTGTAGCAACTGGCTAAGTGGGAACACATGTGATAAGATATTAAAAGATTTTCAATCTGTTGCCGGGAAGGAGGCTTTACGAGTGGTCTTCAAACACTATGAGAAATCCACGCAGCGCCTTGATCATTTTTGGAAGAATTTATTCATCGACAATCTCACTTCTAATGATAAAGCAAATTTTATTTAAAAAGTACTCATATTGAGCCATGGCAATGCTTTCGCTGAGCGGGGTTTTTCAGTAAATAAACAAATGACTGTGGAATACCTATTAAATATATCACTAATTGGTCAGAATTGTCTATGATGCCATTAAATGTGAAAGGTGGATTTTCTAAAGTTTGTCATAGGCAGTAAGATGATATTCAAGTGCAGAGAAGCCGGAAGTTGTTATGAA
Organism: Ceriagrion tenellum; assembly: GCA_963169105.1. Lineage (NCBI taxonomy): Eukaryota > Metazoa > Arthropoda > Insecta > Odonata > Coenagrionidae > Ceriagrion > Ceriagrion tenellum. The sequence goes on from OY720640.1 coordinate 139,044,094, forward strand.
AAATGCTTAGAAATTCAAATAGAAGCTAAGGTTTACGAACTGAGAGCCAAAAAAAAAAACCGGAAGAGAATGATTGAGAAAATACAGGAGTTGCAGAAGAAAAAAGTTAAGCTTAAATCAGACTTGCAGAAAGAAGCTGAAGCAATTGATGAAGAAATTCTAGAACTAAAAACACTTGTCACTTAGTAACTTTTGTTGCTTTTATGGAAAACTGTAATTTTATGTTTAAAATATTTCATTATTTTGATTTATTCATGTATTTCTTTATTTTCATCCCCCCAATTGTTATTTTATCCATAGCACTTTATTGGATTTGACTTTGAAGAATGTGAAAGAAACATGCTCCCGAATTATGTTTTTAATTTTTTATTAAATAAAACTATGAACTATCCATTTTGAAATTGGTGTTTATACCTGAAGTTATATGCTTGTAAAATTCTTCAAATATTTGCAAGTATGTACATTCAATGTTATGACATTCAGATGATGCTCCATAACCGTTAAAATGCATTATATATCATAATTTTACTTAATTTTATTTTGGGGTTTATTTGCAGGTATGTAAATTCAATGTTATGACATTCAGATGATGCTCCATAACCGTTAAAATACATGTTATATCATAATTTTACTGAATTTTATTTTGGGGTTAATCTTTAACGGCTATTAATCATATTTTTATCACGTGTAAATACGTTAATATTCCGTAAAATACATATTACCAAACAGTCTGGAAAATTGTGAAAGTGATCGGAAAAAGTCAGGGAATTTCAGCTTTGAAACTTGAGTGGTGGCCGCCCTGATTATGTTCCTCACAAACCTATCGTGTCTCAAGGTGTGTCCAACTCATCTCGTTCTTCTTTTCTGTATGCTGTTCCATATGGTCCTTTCCTCTTCTATTCTTCTGTACACTTCGTCATTTCATATTTTTTCCGTCCATTTCATCTTCAGCATCCTCCTCCAGCACCAGGTTTCAAAGGCTTCTAGTCTATTCTGATCAGCTTTCCAACGGTTCTTGCTTCCGATCCGTAGAGTGCTACGCTCCACGCGAAAGTTTTCACGTAGTGTTGCTTGGTTTCACAGCAGTTGTCTTTTTCCCATGTACGCCTTCTTAGCTTGGGCTATTCTCCGCATGATGTCCGTTGTACTTCTTCCGTCCCACGTGACGGTGCTTCCGAGATAGGTGAAGGAATCCACTTTCTCTAATTTCTCTCCTCTCTGGCTGACTTCTGCATTTAGTTTCTCTCTTCCAAACTAGTATTTCAGTCTTCTTCTTATTTAACTTTAGGTTATATTCTTGGAGAACTTGGTCCATGACGTTTAGTGATCTTGGAAGATCCTCGCGATTTCCAGCTATGACTGCGATATCATGTGCGAAGCGGAGCATGTTTATTTCTTCTCCGTTTATCTTTATTCCGCTCAGTCCAGCTTCTTGAGCTTCTCGTATGGCTCCTCCAAGTACATGTTGAATAGTGGTGGAGAGAGGTGGCATCCTTGTCGTACTTCTTTGTTAATTTTAGCTTATATCTGCCTTCCGTCTCTCATTCGTATTGTGACGACCTGTTTCCTGTACAGTTGATAGATAATTTTTCTGTCGTCGTAATCCGTCCCGAGTTTTTCCAGCAGACTGAACATCTTGTTCCACTCAACGTTGTCGAAGGCTTTCTCTAGGTCCACGAATGCGACATAGTGGGTTGTTCGCATGTATTGTTTTCTCCACGATTACTCTCAGGCTGAGTATGGCCTCCCTTGTACCTCTGGTCTTCCTAAATCCAAACTGGTTTTCCAAGAGGTTGTCTTCAAATTTCCTTTCCATTCTTCGGCCTATTATTCGTGTGAGTATTTTTGATGCATGTGACACTAAACTCAAGGTTCGGTGCTCCTCACATCTCTCAGTCCTTGCCTTTTTCGGTATCGCAATCATTACGCTCCTTTGAAAGTCCTCTGGAAGTGTTCCGCTTTGGTAGCTATTTCTGATTATCTCGTACAGGTAGGTTATCCAACACAAGTAGTATTAGGCCAAAATTTGTTGTATCAAATCCCTCATCTCTGCGTGAAAACTAATAGTGTGTTTCTGCTTAGAAACAAATGAAACAATATGGACGCTTAAAATTGGCGCTTTGCTGGGTTAATATTTTGATTTGTGGTTTTTTCGAGTGTGAGAAGAAAGGTTATCGTTACTTGATTAAGAGCCTGGTGTATTTTTTTTAATTCGCAGCTCATGTAATAATTAATATTCAGAACTGGAACTGGGAGGCTATGGGAAAAAAGAAAATATAAATGTGTATTATTATACTGCTAATGTTATAATCATAGTGGGCGTTACTTTATTTGTGGTAGCTTGACGAATTCTACCATCCCCGCCCGGAGAATCGCAGTTTACAGGAACATACCATCTCTAAGCTTGGCAACCATTTTTAAGTTTTAGTTACCCATTTTTACCCGAATATAGCTCAAGCGGTGATATTCATCGGGGATATTAGCAGCTAAAACAGAAGAACGCAAACTCGCATGTCCCGGGTCGTGAAAAATCCACCCATACGGGACTCGAACCTACTACCCGTGTATTAGCAGGTGCGGAATAAACCCCGCCGCTTCCGGGGCCGACTAGTATCTGATATTATTTTTTTATAAAATCTGTTGATATATATTTATGCAATATTAAATGCATACGTTACTGTCCTAACTATTTGCGAATGTTGTTGTAAGTTAAAAGCACTTTAACGATTACATGGATGCCACCCATAAATCAACAAAATTGGGAAAATACAACCTTCGCTTCCTAAATTATTATAAATAAACATTACTTTCTGACAGTTGTAAACATAACATAGGTATTATTTCTACATAATTAACTTATAATTTCTGTAAAAAATGGTCCAGGAAACGAAACAAAAAAGAGCATGTTGATGTGAAAGATCGGGTAGATCTGATTTTTTTATGTGTTGTTTGGGTTTGTGCTGCCATTGTAAATCCAATTTCTCGACCTCGACGCGCCACCGAGCCTTTTTGTTGGAGAAAAACAGAAAAATTTTCTAACTTTTTTTTTTTCAGTTTTCGACCTATATTTTCTTAAAAAAACATTCCACAGAAAAACGTGTACATTTTCTTTTAAAATGTCGTAAAATTACTACGATTTTAGCCCAATTGAAGCTCTCTTAGGTGAATAATTACGGAGAAATGTTGTTTCCCAGAAACAATTTTTTTGGGACATAAACAATTTTTGGATGATATCTGCCAGATATTTCGAAAACAGCAATTCCTATGAGCAAGTATATCGAGAGTGATTTATAAGTAAATTAAAGCACCTTTAATTTGAAATGATATGGACGTAATCTCTCGTATTTTCTGAGCTATTTCGAAATGTTTTCAAAAAATCAAAAATCTTAACCTATATAGCAGACATGTATAGATGCTCGTTTTTTCCAAATTATGCCTTTTTTAGATATCCCAGTGCTTTACTCTTTGATCCGGATGTTAAACTATGGAAATTAACCACTCACAATAGCTTTAAAGACCCTTAAATTAAATACAATTTGGGACTGACAATGAGCGATGTCTATGCCCCAAACAAATTGCTCCCACAAATCTTTTAACCTTATATCAATTAGAAGAAGAAAGTATGAAAATAATTAGAAGCGTCTATAAAACCGTACCTATCACAATAAAATCAAATAATTACTCAGAACTATTTTCACAACAGCGAGGTGAAAAATATTCACCACTTTTTTCGCCTCTATCTACCAAGGTGGACTTCAACATCGCGCCCTTCAATATTCCTAAGCTAAGATTCTTCCTCGCGGAGAGTGACACGTAATACATTCAAGAGTTTTAAAAATGTCAAGCACAAAGTCAAATTTTTACCTTTACCTCTCAATCTATAGTATACTCACTGGGGTTTTTACTGAAAATGTTTTCTCTTCGCAACAATTAACATTATGCATTTCGGTGTTCCGGCATTAAAATTAAGATTTTTGCACTTTTTGAAAACATTTCAAAGTAGCTTAGAAAATGTGAGATATTACGTCCATATCATTTCAAATGAAAGGTATTATAATTTCTTGAAAATTATTCCCGACATATGCAAGGTCGTAGTGAGAACCCATTTTTATGGTTCAGTAGATGCATAGTTTGTGCTAAGACTGTTATGTGATCAGTGTTTCCTTATATCATACTTCTTTATTGGTCTAAAATATCAGTTTGCAGTATCAAGTTTACCCATTCATCATTTAAAACTAACTACGCTTACATCAGTCACTTTCCCGTGAATTCCCAGTCAAATTGTGTCAAACAATTTAGTCTTCTTTCCTCAGCAAATCCTTTAGGAGATGACTTTACCAATGCCAAAGCGATTTGGGATGATGACGGACAGACTGTTGGATGGATTATATTACATTCTATTATTCTATTGCTATCTCTGTACTTTTGGAACTGAATGATATTTTCCTGTCAAACCAATATAACCAAAAGAATGTCGGAGGAATAGATTGACGAAATTACTTTATCCGAAATTTATCTTTATTCATCTTCATTTCCCAGTATGACGTTCCCATCTCGATTGTTATTCTTAGACTTATGCTTGTTTCAATAACTTTACGTCATATTAGTAATGGGCAATTTTGGTTTCAGTGGGATTATTTGAAGAAGACCATGGTCTCTGTGCCCAAATCCTAACAATAGTTGGTAAAATAATAATAAAACTTAAAATAATGAATGGAGACTGGATGGCTTAAATCCGTTAGCTGTTTATTTAATAATATTTTAATTTTCCCGTATATTGGTTTAGGTACGAAATGAAGTTTGTCTGGAGGTACAAAAATACTAAAGCATAACGATATTATTGCAGTATTGACATCGAATCCCTCTAAGCGAAATAGTGAATCAAAGTTCTTTTAAATACGTGTATGAGCCTGCTTTCTTGATAGTACTTAATGCTGTAAAGAACTGCCAAGTAGCCTCTCATGGTTCTATAATTCTGCATAAGTATTTGCAACAGAGAAGTTAGTGAGCGAGGTCGAGCAACGTTGCCAAATGGCGGGCGTCAAATGCGGCGCGATACGAAACGTGGTACATTGGGAAGGGTCTACATGCCGAGAACAGCGCCAGGCCTCCCGGGATTTTGCCGAACTAAAAATGTATGAGTTTGGCATGTATGAATTCCAAAATGGCGTCCTTACAACTTCGCGGATTTGGTTTCATCATGAGGTTATTAATCTATTTCAGTGATTTATACGTATATTTGTCTTTCAGGCGGAGATATGGAGCGTGTTCATCGCCATCTTGAGGAAGAGCGTGCGGAACCTGCAGGCGTGCACGGACGTCGGCCTCATCGAACACGTCCTGCAGCGACTCACGCAAGCAGAGACGGTCGTGGCGGGTGAGTCGCCTAATTTCGCCCGTCCCTTCTCTCTCTCTCTCTCTCTGCGCATGCGCGAGCGTTTCCCTCTCCCACATCCACCTTCCTCCCGCCGAACGTCATAATCCCGCGACGTAGTAAGAGCTGTAATAAGCGCCTCCGACTATTGGCCGCCGCCGCTTGACAGGTGACGTCACACCTTACGTGATCGCGATCCCGGCCATTGAGGTAGATCGAGAGTGTATGACGTCATAAAGTGTGACCATCTTCCACTTATCCGCGTTCCCGTTAAGTTACGATTCTGGCATGTGTGCACGTCCTGTACGCTTTTACCGGCCTGAGCCAATAAAAAAGAAACCTGCTGGTCAAGCTGCTATATTGTACTGGTAAATAACATAGCAATCTGTCTAAAAGCACAGAATTCAAAACTCATTCGAAAAAAGCTATGCTGCTCGATATCTGTGTAAACTATTCTCAAGTATTTCCCTTTCAGATAATTTATTGCCCTGCTTTTTGGTGCAGCTATTAAGGCATTAGAATTTTAAACCTTTCGTCAACGATGGAAATAAATATCCGAATCACGTATTTTTCCCCTTCCGTGTACCCTCCTCATAGACACATTACGCAGCCGTACATATCCATGCGGCCATGCCCTTTCAGGGTGGTAAGGTTAAATCGTCTTAACTCTCAGTGATAGGCCTATACAACCGTCTACGATTTAGTGAAATTCTACATGATTCTTTATCCTTGCATACTCCTTTGCTTCTGCCACATTCATGAATGTCCTCATCCAGGCTCTGTTGTTATTATTATTTTTTTCAAACGTCTTGAGGGCTAGGAGGCGGGCCTAAAAATTTGTGGGGGCGGGCGCCTTTTGCGCGAGTCCGGAACTGTTCGAAGGCCTCCGTGTCCGGGGGTGGGGAACTTGGGGGTTCTAGCTCGACGTTGCCGAGATAAATATCCCTCAGCCGGGGAAATCGCGTGGCCTACAATGAGAAAGGCCCGGTGATGATGAGGTTCGGCAACACAGCAGGCAGAATCAAGAAGTTCACGCTACGGAGATCTGAGAGCAACTGAATTTTTGAGGCTCCACGTCACGCCTACTGTACCCTGACTGGCAATGGGAAAGTCTCGTGACGAGTGACTTTCTCATCGCCCACCTCCAGAAATTTGAGTCCTGCCTCCTAGCCCATAAGACATTTCAAAAAGATAATAGAACTCCTCTTCTTTAGGGTCTCTCCCACCACTTTCACCTGACACGTATTTCTCGACCTACCCCTTCCTCTCCCTTCTCTCGCGGCCTCCCGCGGCCTGCCTTCTTCAAGCTAGCACCCATCGAAAGAATAACCTTTCGTCTTGGAGACGCGTGCAATAAATACCTTAATCGACCCCGACGCTACTCCACGGCCGGTGCGGCAATTTAAGTAGGTCGGGCGATATACACTGTAGCAAAAGGAGTCTTCGATATTATTTTCACTCAAGGTTTCGTCTCCAAAAACAACCCCTAAATAAAGCCCAAATGTTACGAGAAACATAATAGCCGTTAAAACTGTAAAAATTCAAAATAATACCTTGAAAATAATTTGCACCATTTATTAAGTCGTCAGTGTGATTAGGTTTCGACAAGGCTCGAACCATCGTGTGATCGAGTGGAGCTCGTAAACGTTATACGTATAAAACTTCCAACTACGCTATCTAACTGCATGTCTGACGAATAACTATCATGAGGGACATATATAAATTCGCGGTGTCTTATGTATTGGCCCTCAAAACATTCAGTTGCGGCCAAACAGCGCTCTGTGCCGCAAGATTGGCAGCCATGAGTGCCGGCTCTTGGCTGTAGCGGAACAGCTTCAAAGTCGATTCTTTCTGTCGGAGCTGAGCTGTGATACAGACGTGTTTTCAGGTAATCATAGCTTCAGTCGCGGCTTTTTTCTCTAAAAGTAGAAGATCAATGAAGACAGCAGAGGACTAAGGGAAGGGGAAGGCCACTGAACAAGCCAAGCGCGACCCGACGTCCGTTCAAATCACCCGCTTCCTCAGTCATTCCTCGGTTGCGTGCCTCGAGCACGATTTTCGGACGGCTTTTACACTTGTCCTGAAAATCTGGCCGCCACAGGTCTAATGTATAGTTTAAATAAGTTCCTCAGCCCATGTTGCTTGCAGGAGCAAGTTTTTTTGTGTCAGTTCTTCTCTTTAATGCCACAAAAATTAAAATTTTCAAGGCAGTTGGGAGATCTCTCCATGATATTCCATGATAAAATGCTCAAATTCAACATTTGATGTCTCTGTAACCTCATGGTGAAATGTTTTCATATTTGGCCGCTTGATCTAGTAGACATCTATGTCGTTTAATGTAAACAAAATGGTCTGTTCATCGCTTTGCGAATCTCGGCCGAACTACCTTAAAGAAACCAAAGAGAGACGCCTGAACTTGGCGCCTTCAGTCAAATGATAAATATATGTACTAGGAAAACCCATCGCATCCCGCACAATTATCTGCCGGTGTAGCGAAATATGAAGGTGGCGGAAGGCCTTCGGTCTACAATAACTATTTCTCTTCACTTTCACTCTTTCTTCTCCGAATGCCACCCCTTTGCTCCCTCCGTTTCCGCTCATTCCCTTTCGTCTTACGCCACCTCTCTTCAGAACATCTTGAACTATCTGTCATATACACCCATTAGAAAAACACGCGGTTCCGGTGATATTTCATTCATCTTACGTCTGACGCTTTCCGTAGCCCTATCTCCATGTGTTCAGCAGACTGCCCCTAGCTGTAATTTTTCCAGAGAATTGGACAAACTCCAAGGTAACCCCTATTTAGAGATCCCGTCCAAAGGATGTAATCAAAAACTATCTCTCCGTTCCCATTTCACCTGTCTTTTCTATTATCTTCGGTTATATTCTTCAGGATCGCATTCTCCACTATACTCTGTGGCACATCTCACCCCTTCAGCATGGTTACCTTCCTGGTGGCACCTTCTGTGCAATCTTTTCCATTTTACAACGTAACATTTTTTTCTGCTGTCGATAACGGGTCGCAACTCAACGTCTGACGCATAGAAATTTCTTAATCTTATGATTTCGTCAGCCACACCTTTCTTCCGCACTAACTTCAGCCCCGATCTATGGCACCCTCTTATCTGTAATTTATAACTTTCTGAATACTCGCAATCAAAGAGTTTTACTCAATAGAATAACAACGTTCTTGCCAGTCAACTCTGGTGTCCCCCAAGGCAACGTCCTCGGCCCTCTTCTCTTTGCACTCCATAAAGACGATCTTCCCTCAGAAGATCTTCCCAGATCTACTGAAGATGTTCACCCTTGGGTTGTAACATGCTGTCATATGCAGCTGGCTGATTGATTTCCTTACTTTACAGTCCTTAAATGCCAAGGGCAGCGAGTGTGCCTAATGGAAACTGCGTGAGTCCAGAGAAGCCTCTGGCAATATCCTCATAAATACGCTAAACATTAGCCTCTACCAACAACTTGCCAAGCTCCGTTAATTATTATGATATATACCGTCTATGAGTTTCCACAATGACTTAGTGGTCTCCCTTGATAAAAAGTTTGCGTTTTATAATCATATTACAGCTATTTCAAAAAATGCTATGTCGCTAGTGAGAATTCTTTATCGACGGAGTGAATTTTAATTTTTTATTTTGATGAAATTTTCATTGAAGTGTGTCTCCTGGTACTCTTAAATCACTCAACCGCCACCGCAGTTCTTTTTAGCCGAAGTCCATCATCGCGTGCCCTCCCTTGGTCCTGCATTGAGATTAAGGATTCCGACTTGGAAAAAAGGAAAGGAAGGAAAAAGTGTAAAGTTTTTTAGAAAGAAGTAACGTCGTACGCGTCGAGGCTATATCCCGCTTTATGTTTCCCCAGCGATCGAAATAATTGTGTTCGAAGCTACAAGCGAAAACATTTGACTTTTATGCTGAGTATGAATCCTTATTCTGGTCTGCGCCAACAGATATGCTTCAGTGTGGCAAATATCTCTTCTCTTGTTGTCGGTCCATCGGGATTGGTTCGCGACAGCCTTAACCTCTCTCTACCCTCTGCTATCTTTTAAATTTCACAAAACGGTCCTCATCCCATGTCCTCCTTCTCTTTCATCCATACTCCAATCTAGGTCTTCATGTAAACCTTTTGCCGTTTTCATCCTTCTGAAGTTATCTCCCCCAACCACTCGTTCCGCAGTACATGACCTATCCATCCGTCGCGTCTTCTTCTAACTCTTCTGTACAGGCTCCGCTCTTCCTTCTCTTTCCCCTATACCTCTGGATTCGTCTCTTGTCCAGCTTATTTTGCATATACTTGTGTAAGTCTAATCTCTAAAGCCTCTTTTCGTTTCCTCTCCGTTTGTCCCACAGTCCATGTCTCGCTGCCATACAGCGACACACTTCACACAAGGTCTTAACTATCTCTTCCTCGGCGACGAAAGACCAAGTGCGAAGCGACGAGTTTTCTTTCATTGTTTAAGGAAACCTTTGCTCTACGTGTTCTACTCCGTAATTCTTTTGCACCCCTTCCATCTCCTTCCAAGTTTATTTGCTTCCTAAGCAGTCAAACTTTCGACAAACAATTTAGTAATCCTCCGTCCTGCATGATCCTCTCATCCTGATCTCCTCCTCTGGTAGCCCCTGAGACTTTTGTCTTACTACGATTTTACCGGAGATTGTATTGGCTACATGAAATATATTGCGTTTCTCCAAGGATTAGTGTGAAATATTCTTGACCTTCCACCAGAGCCATGATATCATCAGCGAACCGAAGCATTGGGATCCTTCGTCCTTGCACTACTATTCCATTTTGTATCCATTCGAGAAGTTCGCCCATTGCCCTCTGTACAATGAAAATTTTTGGTGATAACGAGTATCCTTTTCTAATTCCCTTCTCAATCCTCACTTTTCTCATATTTCCCACATTTTCTCGGAGCCTCCGGGAGCTCCGTCACATACATATCGTAATCCTGTTCGACAGAATTGGGTCTCGGCGTGTACTATGCGTCTCCAGCGAGATCTATCATTCCCCAATTCGTGTCAAATTGTTTCTTCCCATGAATATCCTTTCATCTATATATCATTCTTCGCTTCATCCAACCAACGTTTTCCTGGTCTTCCTCTCAATATTTTACCTTCTCTTCAAATGTGAGTTTTGTATAAATTCCGTATCACTTCTTGCCATGTACTCCACACCAATTTACTCAAGTACTTCAAAGAGCCCATTCGTTGGTACATTAGCCAAGGCTTTCTCGACATCAACAAAGGCCATGTATGTTGCCTTAGGGATTGGAATCGTTCCGAACAAGTCGACTCTCGATTTCGACTTTGGACATGCCGACTTAGAAAGTCGACTGCATCGCAAATGGAAACCGAAACCATGTTATCTTTATAGTGTTTAACTGAAGTTGATCATGTAGCGATAGTATTGTGATTAAAATAGTGAAAGCTACCGTAAACAGCACAAATGCTATTGGTAAAACAATTTTATTAAAAAAACAACAATAGACTCGACGCGATGCATATTGCTCAAACTAAGTTATGTTTAAGGTAAAATAACGAAAACAATTGTGATGACGAACAAGGATTTTGGAAGTCTAACAAAAGATCATTGGTGCTGTTAAAAAATTGCCTACTCTTCCCACAGCCAAAGGGGGATAGAGTTTTGGAGTAGCTGCATTTTAAAATAAGATAAAATAAAATATAATATATAAATATCGTAAAATAAGATAGGGATCCCCTCTGGCGATCCCTATCTTTTTTTAATATTTCCCTCTTTGAAAAAGAGTCTTTCACATTGCACCGACGTTGCCAAAATTGAAAGGTGGCCACGTTTTGGGGATTAGGGAACCCAGATTTGATTCTCTTCCACTACTGGAGCTGTTTCGTTTTGCGAGCGTCCTCACCGCGTGTGCTCGCACTTCAGCACGGGTGTCTCGGACTCCTCTTTACTTCGAGGTGAAGAGGAGGATGACGAAGTCCACCGGGATCTATAAAGGTTTAGGATCGGAGCAAACGACGAAGGAAATTGAGAAATATTCAGGAAATTGGAGAATAATTGCGGACATGAAGGATCTGTTTTTTTGGAAATGCTTTGAAGACATTTTTTGTTTAATTTAAGCTCTTAGTGTTTATTCAAAAATCATAATTATTAATACATCATAATTACACATACTAATATTAATAGTTAAACGTACAAAAACTTAATGCTTACAGAATCATAAATTATAACATTCCTAAACATATATTTTAACATGCATGTATACATTTATTATGTTCTGTGAGAAAATGATGGAAAGCAGAGTACTCTCGGGAGAATAAAGTGCATGAGCAAGCCAGAGGATGAAGGACTGGCAAGAGAGAAAAAAAGAGAGCTTCAGAAAGTAGTGATAGTCGTGTTTTTCTCAGCCCGTAGGTGGCTGAAACGTTTAATAATTATGAGAGAAATTAGAGGCGCACGTGGATCCGGATCATTTCCTTTCTCAAAGACTGCTTGAAAGGGACCCGCTCTGCTCATACGAGTTCTCTTGTTGCCGGTGTCCTAAGTTTCAAGCACAATCTTGTGCTCGGTCCTCAAGGGAGTGATGTGAGCTGTAGTTCTCCCGTTCTTCTTCATTCTCAATTACACATCATCTACTTCCTTTTTCCTCACTTAAGTTTTCTAAAATATTCTCGCAGAGCACTTTTGCACTCTTATCTATTTCAGATGCCACACGATAGGATAGGAAACCTCATACCGACGTCGCAACACAAAAACAAGCCTATATATACCACCGGCATACTATCTCGCGCTGAGAATGACTAGTCAAAAGCGAACATGAGCCTCATAGATAAATATTTCTCGGGTTTGACAGCCTTACCCGGTGCCAAACCCGAGAAATATTTATCTATAGTATTCGCCGGGAAAGCCTACGATCTTTTATGAGCCTCATAGCTGTTGAGATTGAAAAAAAGCTGGCGATATGCCTTCATCCAACTCGTTATATTCGTCTTCCCCTCTTCTCTGAACCCCTGGCTCCATCTATGATGAAATGAATATATCCAGGCGATTCTTATGATCAGTACACTATCTACTATCTTTCATTTGCGGTATACACCCGGCCAGCCGCTGCACCGAGTGGGTGCCTATTTGTAAAATTGAAGGCCAACATTGCTGGGCGAAGCTAAGAGCAAATGTTTTCTTAATTGAAGGGGAGATTAGGGTTTGTATATCTTGAAATAGTGTGATTGAGACCGGTGAGGAATGCTGAGGTTTTTATAACTCGACTTTTTGCTACCGTGCACCGTAACACGACAAGGAGATTAAAAAAGGGGGCATGAGAGGTGTTTCGATTTTTTCTTCGTCTTCTAATAAAGGAACAAATTCTATGAACTACTAAGCTGAAAGTATTAACCAGCCTTCTTTAAAAATGCTCCACCCTATAATTGGGATAATCGTAAGACTCTCTGAGAAATAGTCCTTCAAGAAGTTTGAAAATAGTGCCACTTTCCTTCCTCATAGCATGTATATGCTTATATATAGTAATAAATTGTGTTTTAAGGTGCTCAAGTGTGTTATCCTACGGATGCACTTAATGAAAAACGGTTAATAAATTATTCGGAAAATCGAATTGTGCAAAAGTCGAAATTCGATGGCTAAATTCGACTTTGAAAATTAGAAGTCGACCTTAAAATAGCCGACTTTCTGAGTAAAAAGTCTACGTTCGACTAAAGTAGACTTCGAATTCACAATCCCTGTGTTGTCTTATCCTCAGTGAATCTTTTCTCCGAAATTAGCTTAAACTCGGAATAGTTTTGCGAGCACCTCATTCCCTTCTGAATCGTAATTGGTCACCGGATAGTGCTCCTTCGCTCGCACCTTTAATTCTCCGTAGTAAGGTGGAGGTTTAAATTTTAGTAGCCAAGCTGAGTCACGAAATAAGAGCGCTTAGACGACTATGGGAGCGTTTACGGCCGTGTTATGCTGCCCCATTAAATTCCCACGCGCCATCATGAACGGATCCTTCCGCTCAGATCTCCTCTTCCCTGCTTCTCATTCCACGTATCATCGCGCACCATTCGTAACGCGAGTCCGCCCCTGCGTACCCGAATTCCGTCTCTCGAGCGATCTCTCTTCTCCCGCCCACCCTTGTTATTCAATTCCCCCAGGTAACAGTCCTTCTCTTCACGCAACATGTTTTCCGCCCTAATACACTTTATGTAACATTCTTTATTTCCCTGCCTCACACACCGCCTAATGGGTTATTTTTAATACTATTTTTTACTGCTACCTTTTACTCTGATTTTAAATTTATTTTGTTTATTGAGCCCTATGTGAATACCTAAGTTGCTGTTTTTGGTAGTTTAATGAATAAATTACTGAATGGTTGGAAGAATTCAAAACCGGCATAAAATAAAAAATAAAATTTTAACGAATTGTTTTACCACTGATTTGTTTGTCTTTCGCACCTTAATAAGAGCATTGAAATCGATGCAGGGATTTATTTTTTAACTTTTTCAATGCACTTGCACTCAAGATATGAAGTTGAAACGTTCATTGTCGGATGAATATAAGAATACAATTATTAATTTTTGCGTTTGATTTTCCTCTTTGCTTCGCCTTAGCCTGAAATTTGTGTTTGTTAGGCTCCAAATTATTCCATTTTTTCACTAATATTTCAAAAATGCAAATTTTTATTATTTCCTTGGCTCTCGCAGCATGGACTTTTAAGGAGAACTTATACCTGAGGCCTAAATTATTTCGGCTGTGTGGGAATAATGAAATTTGTTGTGCGATGGTAGCAGCGCCATTTTTCGCCTCATCCTCTTCTTTCGTGGCTCATGAATGATTTATGATATCCCAAATGGTATATTCGTTTTGCACGTCACATTTTTGGCAAACTTTCATTATACTACGGTTATTTAAATTATTTCCTCTTCTTGTAGAATTTTAACGGGCACCGTCTCCGATTAGGTCGAGGAATCACGTCGAATTTCTAGGTTACTGATACTTGATATTTTCATATGAGTAGTCGTGATATATGTTTGATTACCCAATTCATTCTAAAGATGCATGTGGCAACCTCATTAACGATTTTTTATCACATGCATATTGAGACGTTAAAAACAAGAAATCATTGAGAGAAAGCCGAGAATGTGTGCTCAAAAAAGACAAATTATGTAGTGGAAGAAATCATCCGAATTAATTACCTTAACGACCGTTAAAACTCATCGCCGCAACGCCGAACAGTGGGTTGAAATCGAAAATAGCTGGCCAAAATTCAAAAAGTGGATTTTTTCAGTCTGGAAGTTTAAATTTGGCATAGTGACTCCCCTACTAATGGTGCATATGATGTATGATTCTTTTTGCATAACTCTTCCGCATTAACATTGTATATGAGTTTGAAGTTGAACAAAATTTGCAAAAAAATCCAGAAATGAGATTTCGCTGAAAATCTCCAAAATGAAGAGTCAACAGAACCTATTGTAGGAGCTTATTGAAATAAAAAGTTATATTATTTTAAATAACAAACTTTATTCTTTGGAATGTTGAAATTTTTAATGATATAGAGGGATACTTGCCCTTTTAATAGGATAAAATGGCGGACCCTATTTTTTACCGATTTTCTGGCTTTAGGTAGAAAAATAGTTCAGAGAGACACGGAGTAACCGTAAGTAACTGACATCACGGTATTCACTGAAGCTTCTAAAATGCGAATCCGTTAAGAAAGTCTGCGGTAGTCCGCGGCGCCGAAAATAAACTCGGTTTTTCGATCGCGCGGCGGGGTCCAGCCTTGCGCGCCAGCTACTAGGAATACAGCGACGCGGCGAGTATCATCACACGCTGTTCAGCCATGAACTTAACTATGGCGACTTTCTAACTGTATATGGTGTAAAGGATCGCCAATGGTGTTATAATAGTAGTTTGAATAGACAATCCATTCTCTTTTACAGGGTCCGATAGCCCTGGTTGTCTCTCTTCGAATACATTCAAGGAGCTAAAGCCAGGCACTTCACGCTAACATTTAAGGCTGTGAACAATTAGTTCAACTTCTGTGGACAACATGCAGAGCCCATTGAACATGCACGCTTTTTCCCATCGGCTAGAAGCTGGTGTCGCACAACCATTCTTCCCCCCCCCCCTCCGCCACCTCATCCACGCCCAACCCCTCCGTACCACCCAGTGAGTGTCGCTGCCGTGAAGTTGCCTTCCATCTGGTCGGTTCGCCCGAATTCATGGTTCTCGCTTGTGGACTCGCAGTTTGTCATCTCCAACATCACGAGAGAAGTTTCATCATTATGTCGCTTCGCATCTAGATGCAGCCATCGCGGCGGAAGATGAGGATTTCATAAAGATTATTTAGGACGCCAATCCGTATACCCATACGGAAATAATCTTTAGCGTCCGAAATAATCTTAGTTAGTCCGAAATAATCTTTAGCACGAGAAGTTGATCGAAAGATTCTCCGCTTCCATAAAAACGACTAATTCGTCAACTTGTTTGCAAAGAAGAACTTGGTGATCGCAAACTGTAACAGGATGGCGATCGTCTGGGAAAACCTGGAATTGTCAGGGAATTTTGAATTTCTGGAAAAGTTAGGGAATTCTCGTAACAGTCAGGGAGAAACTGGAATAGGAATCCTCGTTATTTTTCTACCATTGCGTTTATCGGCCAGTCTTTCCCGCCCTTCATTTCACCGACTAAAACTAACGTCCGTCGTTGATGTGCATGGAATAAGAACCATCCATTCGTGGAGTACTCATTTGTGAATCTTAGATATTTAGTTGTGAATCAGACGTACAATGTATCCCTTTTGTATGTCCTTATTGCGATATTTGCCTATTTGTGTTAAAAATCCTGATCACAATGTATTACGCTCATCACAAGGAATCCGAGGCTATGTTGTTCGGAAAATGTTACCGCGCGTTTTTATTTTCACTTCCGAAACTCAGGTCGAGAAGTAGCTGGAGAACACTAGCTTATAGTAAATGCATGCTTGTAGGTCTAAAAATACGAGACGATGATTAGAAAATTTAGAAAATTTAAAGCTGCTGTAGAGAATTTAATTCAGCAGAAAAATAAATATTTCAATAATATGTGACCTTTTGGCGGTCGGTCTGGGAAATTGGTAAATCCATCAGGGTAAAGTCAGGGAAAGGGCAGGGAATTTGAAAATTGGATATCGGTAGCCACCCTGTATAATTTCTTTGTTACTTGCTGGCTCGCTCGTAGGCACATCGATTCTTGAAGACAACCTCCTGCTTCATCTTTATCTCCGCCGTCTAACGCTGAACGTATATACTATTCTCTCAGCGCAGTCGAAACTCTCTCTGGAGAAATTGGAGCTTACCGACAAAATTGTGGAGGTAACTCCCATTGTCCCCCCTGCGGTTCCCGCGGTCTCTGGAATTACGACTCCGTTTGGCCTTTTTGAGCCCCCGTTCATGTCATTTCATCACGTCTCTATGCCGAACAGAATTTCCTACGATTTATTGACGGAGTTAATCGTAGCCTTAACTTTTGCAACGCCTACATCGACGATTTTTTGGTTTTCTGTGAGATAAGAGCTCGAAGGACATCTTTGCTTTCTATTCAAACCGATGTCAGACTATAGAATGGTGCGAAACTCATCATAATGTATTTTTGAAGAATCAGAAATAAAATTTCCCGCTGGATATGCCTCAGGAATCCGACCTGCCGATTGAGACCGCGTTACAGCACTCCCAAGAAGTCGGATTGCTCAGCACGGCGCAAGGTTGACGTTGATTTCTTGGAATGTTGAATTTTCATCGTAGATTTATCTCTCCTGCTTCCGAACTTTGTGCTCCATTGCACGGTGCCATCAGTAACCTCTTTCTCAAAGTTTCTCAACCAGTACCCTGAACTCTAAAACTCTATGAACCTTGTCTAAACTGCGAGAACGGTCTGGCTATTGCGACACTCCTCTCCCACCCCCATATCGGCGCACCTCTTGGGCTGTTCACCAATACTACCAACCAACTTCTGTCGGCACCTGCCTCCAACAGTTCGAAGAGGATTCTTGGCTACTACTTACTTTCTTTTCCAAGAAGTAGTCTCCTCGGTAAAACGCTTGCCCCGCTTACAATCGAGAACTTCTCGCCATCTACGAGGCTATTCAGCATTACGGTCACTTTTTGGAGGGCAATCCCTTCATCATTTTTACTGATCATTAACCTTTGCTTTATGCATTCAGTTAACGTTGTGATGAGCTTCCACCCGTTCAAATCAATTAACTTTTGTGCATTTCCGAATTTTCGACCGACGTACAACACATTAGTAGCGATCGGCTCTCAAAACATCGTTGTCGACACGTTATCTCGTGTCAAAGAAATCTCCAATTCCTTGGATTATCAAACTTTGGCCGACTAATGGTGACGAACGTCATGCATTTTTTGAAGAATATTCTTCTCTACGTCTTGAACGAGTATTTGTTCCGGGAACCAAGACTTCAGTGTACTGCCATCACTCTACAAGGAAGCCGAGATCATTCGTCGCACCCAAAATCTGTCGGCTCCTGTTTGATCAACTGCACAACTTAAGTTATCCTGTTGTTAAAGCTGCGACCAAACTTATCAGTGATCGATATGTTTGGCCTTCAGTAAGGGAATATTTTCGATTGTGGGCTCAAACATGCTTACCCTGTCAACGCTCAAAAGCTCAAACGCTCAACTTTTCACGTCCTGTCACCCGTTGGAAATATCAAGACTACTACACATCTATATGCATATGCTGATGTAGTCGGGCTAATCTTACCTTTAGAATATTTTGGATACAGTCTATTGCCGTCGTCGTAGGCCTGAAGTCTTTCCACTGTGCTGGCGAAAATTATTGGCGAGCGAAGCGTCAGCGGACAGCGCGGCCAGCGAACATACGCGAATCAACAAATGGAGCTTCTAGCGGAGAGTCTATGAACCATCAACTAAGCGGAAACGAATCGTCGAGGAAATAAAATAAAACAAAAATTAGACCAAGAAGCGTACTCGAAGCGTGTGTGTGGAAGCGTAGACGGAACTTCCTCGAAGCGGACAGAAAGCGCTCACGAAACGTGCAGGAAGCGTTCTCGAAACGTACTTCGAGTAAGAAGCCATTGAAAGACGCAAACTTTTTTTTTATTATCAGCAGTTAAGTACATCAAAATTCACGTTGATGAAAATGGGCATGAATACACTGTTGCAATATGCTTTTTTCTTAAATGGAAGTTAAAGGATTGAATAATATGAAATCATTATTTGGAATTATCTGCTACTTAGCATGCATTAAGATGAAAGATGGAATACTTACATTAAACTCATGTAACCACAGGCCCGCGTCTTTTTCTAGATTTCAATCTTAAGCTCGGTGTACGTCCTTCCTCTATACATACAATCCATTTTCCGTTTCTTCCCGATCCTTCCTACCTTTCCCTTTCTTCTACTCAGTCTCCTCCTTTCTTAGTAGTGTAAATTTCTTTAAAAAATGCAATTTTTGTTCGTCAACGGGTCGCGTTCAAACGACCCAGAGGTATTCCAGGAGGGTCTAAACACTCTCCTTAGAAATTTTGTGCAGATGGTGGTGGTGAAAGAAAGGCGGCCACTTCTTCTCTCCGACCGTGTGATTTTTTATGAAAATCGAAGTTGTCCGATGTTTACCAAATCTGCATACAGTGAAGGCACTCTCCTACTTCGATGTTGTGCGGTTTTCGATGCGCAGTTTCCGGAAAAGCGGGAATTACCGAAGATTTTGCGACCTAGTCACTATTTTGTTAACAGATATCGAAAATGATCTCTTAAACTTTTGCAAAGTACAGAAAAGTACAACGTTGACCGATGGAAACATTTTTGTTCCATGAAAATCCTTCCGAAACTCCACCATTTGCTTAAATTTTACGATTTTCATGGAAGACGACGGGTGCTTCCGATTCTAGAACCTTGTACCAACATAAACATACATACATGCACATTTGAGTATATGCTTGTAAAAATAATTTAATATTGGTAGGTATGATGACAATGTACAGTTCGATATATCGCTCATATTTTTTCGATAATCGAAGTTTAATCGCTAAAAATCAAAGAAATATTGCACTTGAATCACATGATGTTATATTAGAATGAAATACGGGAGAAATATTCTTAAATACGAGAGGCTGAAAAAAATTAGGTCAAAGTACGTGAAAACCCGGGAAATACGGGAGACCTGGCAACCCTATCCCCGTCGCCCCTGCCACTATGCCCCCCTTCGCCCCTGCCACTATGCCCCCCGTTGCCCCCGCCACTTTGCCCCCCTTACATGTGCCTGTGTTTTTGTGTGTGTGTGTGTGAGTGTGTGATACACATCTGTGCTTTTGTGTGAAGGCAAAATTTATGAAACTTACATCCATCACATTCGTTGCCAAGTTTGGGAACGAACGTTGTGTCTGACTGAGAGCATATATTTGAATTTCTGCCAATTCACGGCATTTTTGCATTAATTTAAAAAAAATATTACGTGACTTTGATTGTTGAATTAGTCCAATTCGCTGTCGAATTTTACCTTTACTTACCTTTTACAGATGGGATTAAAAACAATTGCAAGTATCTAGGTAAGTGTATTCTTGTAATCACATCTAATTTGCTATTTACGAAAAAATGTGCTGTGTTGTACTAAATTTAAAAATATTTTCATAAACGTTAAGCCATTTCGCTTTCCATTGTGGCTTAATGAATTAATTAAGTGCATCAAGCTTTGAGGTATTTCACGTTTTTTTAAGGACTATACGCTCACACGTGCGAATATTTTTGTGTGCATATGAAATTACTGTCTATCATTTCCTCTGTAATGTATGTATGTGTTTTGACCTTTGCAAAAGTGCATGCTAGTCAGTAGTTAATGCCATTCCAACAACCCTCAGTTATTTGCCATGAACGGCCGTTGCCTCGACCTGCATTTGTTGAGAAGTAGCTTTGAAATGTATGCTTTGCTGCATCGATTCCTTTCTGTAAAATTTCGTTTGTCACTTCGATTGATTTTTTCAGATCTGCTCATTGAAATGCTTGGTGTACTCGCAAGCTACAGTATCACTGTCAAAGAACTGAAGCTTTTATTTGGCACGATGAAAGCCGTCAACGGAAAGTGGGTAAGTCTCTCGCACCCCTGTGGTGTGCATTGCTTTGTTTTTGGTGGGTAGGCATGGGCAACGAAATGGGATTCACGCACGCTTCGTCTCCTCTCACAGCCGAGGCACTCTCCGAAGCTCCTGAACGTCCTCCGCCAGATGCCGCACCGCAACGGACCCGACGTGTTCTTCAGTTTCCCCGGAAGGAAAGGCTCCGTAAGTATGACCACCACCGTTCACCACAGTTCGCCTCCCCTTCCTCTCAACCCGATGCATTTCCCAGCGCATTCACACGTCGAGGACGAATTGCCTTCACACCTTTCGATGGTCCCGTCTAGGGATTGGAAATCTAAATCCAGATTCGATTTTCGATTAATCGACTTTCGATTTCGGTTTTTAAAATCGATTGTCAAAAAATTCGATTTTTTTTGTCCAAAATAATCGAAAAATCGAAATCGAAATTTTTCAATGGTGAAGTGCTTGTCTGCTGAAATACGGATGTGCTGTTCTAACAAAATGCGAAATATGGGTTAATGGAAGCACTAGGGATAAGAACTGAATACGGTTAAATTTATTAATACAATATATTATTTTAAAGATATTAATAAAGTATGCAGGAAAGTCATAATCCATACCAGATACTTATATACATATAGGTAATATAACAAGCAAATTATACATAATTTAGTAGCCCATGCGCAGAAGACGATGTTCGGACTGGGCGAATCTATTTTGAAGAAGACGAGTGCTCTGAAGCCATTTATAAAGAAAACGTTTACAAAAAAGGCACAATGTCACCGCGTATTATCATTTCTAATCTTCGTCTCGCGGTCTACAATGTATTACATCCGAGCGTGAGTCCCCGCCTAGACTAGAATTATTGTAATAAAAATCCGCAGCCCCACAGTTGGCAACTCCAACCTGCCGGTGTCCGAAGCACTTTGCCTCCACACCGAGGTTCCCCCACCAGCGATGCAGAGTGAAATAGCGCGGAGCGGAGTAAAGCGAGGCGGCAAAATTCAAATGCTGTAGCAAGCTAAAAATCGAAAATCGATTGGCTAGAATCGATTTTGAACGATTTTTCAAAACAAAAAGTCGACTACGATTAAATCGAAAATCGGAGTGTGATTATCGATTTTCGATTAAAATCGAAATCGATTTTCCAATCCCTAGTCCCGTCACCTCACGTCACAGAACTCGCCACTGCTAGTAAACTCATAGAGGTTGATAGAGCGTGAAACGTTAAGTCATTGAGTGCACATTTTAATAACTTTTCAAGCAAGTCTTCAAAAATTCTTGGACCACTCTACACGTTAGTAGACTTATTTATACGTCGGAAATAGCCATACAGGTTGTAATATAAATGATGGCAGAATTATGCAGTAGACCCTCGCCTTACGATATTAATCCGTTCCGGAGGACCGATCGTAAAGCGAATCCCATCGTATGTTGAATCGGCATTATTTCCGGACGAGGAATCGGTTTAAAGAGCATCAGTGCCAATCCATACAGTGTACGCGTCAGAGCCAATGCGTACGAAATATCCTGGATTAAAATTATTTAAAATATTATTAAACGAATATTTAAAACACCAGCGATATTTAGAACAAAATCGGAGAAATTTGAAATTTTAAAAATCGCGCGCAAAAACAGCTCAGATCGTAAGTCGAATCCATCGTAAGTCGAACCCATCGTAAAGCGGGGGTCCACTGTATTTCAAAATTTTCGTTTCAATGAAAGCAGTGTTCTGTTTTGGGTTAACGGAGCGGATTTCGAGATTTAAGCGATAATGATATGCAAATACGCGTTTTTTTATTCGGCATGATACTTTGATATTTATTAGGAACAATCATAGTAGTATGAAATGTAAATGTTTGTGTTTAGGAGAAAATCTGTATCATATATCATCGATTTATTTCGTGATCGTGAGTCATTAAGTGCACAATTTAATAACTTTTCAAGGTTTCAAAAGAGATTCTTAATGTGTTTTTACGATGGAAACAATCATATTTGTAGTTTTATAAGTTATGTTATAATTATATTTTACGATATCATCTTGGTGATGGCGATGTTATGACTTGGATTTATGGCGCGGCATTCAAAATTTGGGTGAAAATCATTCGCAAACACGTGTTTTTTACTCGGCGTGATAGCTTGATGTACGTTAGCCACCATTATAATTATGTGAAACGTATTATTTCGCGTGTATGTAAAAACATGTGTATATAGAATCGAATTAGTAATATATGTTTATTTATTAATATATATTTATATACGTATAATTTATATATATAAAGCTACAGAACTGACTGACTGACTCATCAAAATTCCTGAGCATTTCTAAACGAGCTAGATGGGTGAAATTTTCAGGGTAGAGTTGGAATCATGTGTCGAGTTGGGAAAACTTCGAAAAAGTTAAAAAAGTCGATTAGGCTTCGATTTATTGCAATCGATAGCTTTACATGGGATTATATGAGAAAAACGAAAAATTTTTGTGTAGACCTTTTTTCTTTCGTTCATTAAAATATGAAATAATTGAGCTACAAGACGGATTTTTCACAGATACGTGGCTGAATGTTTGAAAAATCTTATTCTTGCAATCGATTCTTTCCTACCTACCGTCAAACTGATATTTTTAAACTTTTATTTGGGATTTTAGAAATTTTTTCACTTTCGTTGCTATGGATTTATTCCATTGTCGCCGGGCCGAGTGTCGATTCGAGGTTTGGAACTCAGCGAGGCGGGGCAGTTTCAGGCGAGGGTTATATTTATGTGACGATTTGGGGTAAAATCGGAAAAGTTAAAAAAGTCGATTCGGCTTCGAGACATTGCAATCGATAACTTTACATATATGAGTTAGGTATCCTAAGTGAATGTTATTTAGTATTCTTTTGCCATTACCATTTTTTTGCACTGCTAAGTACTGAGTATACTTTATTGCAACTTTTCCTGGCCTCTACCGTAGCTTTGATGACCAATTTCAACCAACCAAGCTTCATGATATTGTAGTTTTCCTTTAAAAAACATGCAGTCCATGTAGTAGATTGGAAGAGAAAAATTGAATATGAAAATTAGTATATTAAACATCTCGATTCCGATCGAATTTATATAGTAACATTCTTCATGTGAGCTCTAATTAAGTGTGCTGTACTGAAATGCAATATCTAACGTAGAAGAGCATCTTTTATGCCGTCAAATGAATTTATGATGAACTTCCAGTGGTTCCACGTTCGTTTCGGTATACTGATGATAGTATTTTGGAAAGTCGTTAATAACCGGATGACATACAATATAAGTTTGTACTAGAACTGTCTGGTATCTATACCTCTTGGTGCGCTTATTTCATTTTCAAGAATTATGCTTTTCTTTTCTTGTGTGTAGCACTCAGACTAAAGAGCTTTCATTGTTATTTTTCCTTATGTAAAAAGTTTCATCATATAACGCTTCCCCCCTGCTTGCAAATTTCAAGCACCCATTTACTCGTTTCTAAATATATGTCAAGTGCCATTAGGATAGTGTTAAAATAGTATTAACTTTCCAAGAAAATGAATCCATAAATGGTAATTTTTTTAGCCTTTATCTACTTATGTTACTAATAAGTAGTCGAATGCAAAGTTCCAAAATCTGTTCATAAATGGAAATCGCTCCTGCCATCTTAAAGCTTGCAAAATTTCTCTGAGAAGTAGGACTTCCATAGTACGCCTTTACAGGCTACAATGCTAGATGCGTATTGATGAAACCAGGTTTGATGTCAAATCAAGGCAAATGATTTTTCCCCTGTGCAAATTTACCACCTTACCTACCAGTTTGAATCCATGTCGAGACTATGTCCTCCTAATTAAATATCTCCCGGTACCATTTTAATGGATCTTTTAAACGAGAATCAATTACAGTTGAATGTTGGCTGGAGTTCTTGTTGAACATAACTGAAATCATGCTAATGCAACTATGGAAAGTGATCTACCAGTCTTGCTAGGTTCTGGATGGAAGTAGGAATACCTGACAACAAAACATTGGAGGTATTTTTACATATTTTCTATTGAATAAAGGCATTCTTTAAGTTCCCTGGTTATGACTGATTTTTAGGAGGCAATCTGCTGCCTTATCTTGATAAATTGCTTTGGTGCACAATAGAAGAATCTTCTTATTTAATTCTTAGGCTGAGGAGCACTGAATGTATTTCATAGCTGAAGCCCATTATATTGCACATTTTTTTCCTGTATCACTTCCTCATCTAGCATTGTATATGAGTTAAACTACATAAACAAATATTTTTTCCAATGTTAAAATTTCTACTTTTTGTGTGAAGAAAAAAATGGGTAATTTTCGAATAGACACTCATTATCAATCTTATACTACTTACTTTTGAACTGCTATTTTTACTCATATTTTTTGAACATTGAAACACAAAATTAAAATTAATAATTGCGTAATATAGGTGTGATTAATTAAGCATTGAAATGTTGATTTTTCCTCTTTTTTGTGGCATTTCGCTCAAAACTGATCCATGTCCAAATTACATCACTTTATCCCATGGCAAACCACCTAAGTAGGGGGTAACAAGTAAATCTAAATTGCTAACGATAACAGTTCTTCATGGTGGTAGTGTCAGAGCAGATAATGATTGTTTAACGACTGTTTTGGAGTTAATATTTTGCTGAAGACAACCTTTCTAACTTATCAAAAAACCAGACTTTCTTTAGACATGGAGAAATAATTACAATGTGCACAGACATTCTTTAGTGTAAAAAAGTTCCATTCGAGTGACATTCTGCCCAGTATTTCTATAAGTATTACAATTTGAAAAAGTATTAATAGGTTCTGTGAACTCATTTTGTCATTCTGGTTCTTTTTGTTCCAGTGAAACTGAGGAACATCAGAACTGGTTATCTCATTCAAAAAAGCTGCAGCAAAATGAATGTTCATTAATTAACTTATAGATGAATTATATTTGGATATTTAATTGTGATTCGCTGCAAGTTTTGAATTGTTGATGGTGTATGATCTAATTGATGCTTTATAATTTCAGGCTGTTGTTCTACCTCCTTTGGCAAAGTGGCCCTACGAAAATGGGTTCACTTTCACCACCTGGTTTAGGCTGGATCCAATCAATTCAGTGAACATAGAACGGGAGAAACCATATCTCTACTGGTATAATACTCTCTTTTTATTATCCTTGATCAAATTTTGCCATCGGATTTTATATTTATCTAGTGACATGTCTTACCTCATTTTAGTTTCAAGACAAGTAAAGGTGTGGGTTATTCGGCTCATTTTGTTGGTAATTGCCTGGTATTAACATCAATGAAGATTAAAGGTAAAGGTTTCCAGCATTGTGTGAAATATGAATTCCAGCCTCGAAAGGTGAGCAGATGCGTATATCGGGTGACTTGATGTGCATTACTGAAGTATTGAATATCATAATTGGAATCAATTGTAATAGTTATTAGGTACTTGTCAGTAATCTATTTTCTAATCTGTTATAGTGGTATATGATAGCCATAGTATACATCTACAACAGGTGGACAAAAAGTGAGATAAAATGTTTTGTCAATGGCCAGTTAGCTTCAAGTACAGAAATGGCATGGTTTGTTTCAACCAATGAGGTGAGTGATATTTTGTTTATAATTAGACTTATAGATATATGAGTAGTCTCTGAGTATGGAATGCTTTATTTAAATGATTTAAATGACGGGAATTCTGAACCTGTTCTATGGCTTTTTCAGCCTTTCGACAAATGTTATATTGGTGCTACCCCAGAAGTTGATGAGGAGAGAGTGTTTTGCGGTCAAATGTCTGCCATATACCTGTTTAGTGAAGCTCTAACAACACATCAAATTTGTGCAATGCATAGGTTAGGACCTGGGTACAAAGTAAGTATGTACATATGCTGTACTCTGTATTGTGGAGATCTGTCCCTCATCATTCATACCATTGCACAATGGGCTACTATCACCATTTTACAATGTTGTTTATGCCTGATATTCTTTACGAATAGTCTTCTCAACTGGTGGAGCATTCATTCACTTATCTATGTTAGAAATAATTACCATCTCTTAAACAGCTTTGGCAGTTGCATAGTAACTAGCGATTGTCATGAACTGGTAGAATAATTTTTATTGTAACTAAAAATATGCTGTGAGAAATGATATGCATATGCTGTATTGTTTGATTCAATATTGAATCACAAGCTGATATAACAGTTTGATCTATCCTTTTTAAATCAGCAAATCTTTCAAAAACTTTTACCCTCTTCATCTAAGATTTCAGTGAAAATTGAAATGTGGGTGGTTCCTTATTCTAGTGCCAAATCCATTGACTAGATTTATCTAGGGAGAATAAGGGTGGTGGGTTGCCCTTGATCGGAATATGCAAACACACAATTGTGGTTCATGCCAATTGTTGACTAGGAAATTTACTAACATTATTATTATTATTATTAAGATAAACGCTTGTAAATACACAATTTTTTGCCGTAACATTTATGCATAACTAGTGTTAGAATGAAAAAGTGAGAATGGATTTTGACTGCCTGTTACCAAGAAAGTATTCTGAGAAATTTTGGAAAAAAAATTTTTTAAATGGAGCTAAACAACCATATGATGCAGGTTTTCAAAAGTCTATGGAGTGTGGTACAACAACATGCCCTTAGGTTGTTACTGCAATTTGGAAAAAATAATTGACTGGTGTCATGCAGGGGTTGGTAAGTGCCACAGGAAGGTGGTATGAATTAAAGCCATGAGTGATGCTCTCAGCATTGAAGATGGTTTAAGGAGCTAACCACATAATTGGGTGGAGGCCCTTGACTGTGCAGCTGAAAAGAGGCCATGTTCAGGTGGTTCCACTTTGTGGTTCAGTGTGTCTTCTTTGAATCAAGATGATCATGGTGATAGTTTTAAAATTTCATCTGAACCATTTGTGTATCCTCGTGCTAAAGTGTGTACAGTTAATGAACCAATTAATAGGTGACTGCCAGAGGTAGATTTAACGACTTGTGCCATGAGAACTTATGCTGGGCCATGACCCATGTTCTCCTCCAAACCCAAAATTTTCACTTTTTCAAATGACACCGAGTTTGTTTTCATGTATGCAATTTTAATTCAGAACAAGTTTAAAGTGGACAGTAAAACATAATGGCATAGATTTGTATTTTTTTATTGTTTCACTGCCTGCTTCATACTATGCATGTACTACACTGCATAGAGCTATACTGGTTCTATAAATCGGTTTCCAATTCTTGTTTTAAGTTCTCCGCTAACCTCGATATATCTACTACAGCTTACATTGCAAACTTTTGATTGGTTTGATTAAAACTTAAGATGACAATATAAATTTTAAATTTTCTACTCATTTCTATATGGCATCAAATTAAAAAATTATCCATCTACATAACAGAACCAAGTCCCCCAGCTGTTGCTGCAGCAGCTCCTATAAATTTTCATTGGAGCTGAACTTTGGAATCTGGATATTTAATTTCAATTAGAAGCTCTAAATGCTTTCCGAGCAAATTGTTAAAAACGTTATATGATGACGGGTGGTCGTAATGGTGAACCTGGAGTAGATGATAGTTATGATTATTTTGAAGGTAATTTTTTGCTAAAGATATTATCCCTAATTTTTATTTCTTACCAGATTATCTGGAGGCACTAAGACTTTTTTTTAACTGTATAGGATTCCTAAGAAATTCCTGTATGGGAGTCCTAAAAAATTTCATATGCATGACCATCAGCTAAAATGTTACCATGTTGGAGCTTAAAAAATATAATTTGAACGGAGGAACCAGTTTATTAACTTGCGGTTATTTTTATTCATGTGAGAAGTAGTGAAATCAAGGAAATTAAGAATCTATGATCTGGTTCTTAGTTTCTATTCAATGATTGGAGACAGTTAAAGCTTAGGCTTGGTTTTTGAAATAATAAAGTGGTTTTTGTCCTTTCATCACCTCATTTGGAGTGCAAAATTTTAGTTTAAGATCAGCGACATCATAGAAGGTCCCAGTAACATATTTTTGGTGCTGGTATGTTTGGCAGTCTCCCCTTTGTCCTCTTAGCACATATTCTGCAAAAGACAATCCTCTTTTCTGGAAATTTTTGATATCCCTGACTAATGTGATGATTAGCTGTGTGTGTAAGTTATTTGGGCATACTTAGTGGGTGGTTTTCTTTCTGAGAGCAAATGATTGATCATTTCTTTGTTCTTTTAATCCTTGCTGCAGAGTCAATTTCGATTTGATAACGAGTGCAACTTAAATCTTCCCGACAACCACAAAAGGGTGAGTGAACAACAACCACAACCTGAGCAATGCATGACGGAGCAAAAGTTGCCGCTGCCTGTAAGCTTTATTTTGCTTATTTTTTCTTTGGTTTTACACTACATCACATTTTTGTATCAATCGATTTAATTTTTTTGCTAATTTCTCTCTCTTTTCCTATACAAGAGGTATGTGCACATACCAGATTTAGTAAGTGGAAGAATTTTCCCATTTTTTTGTGTGTACCTCATTTTTCTCTCTTAGATACAGTGTATTTCATTGACGTTTCATTATAGTGCTCTAACTTGCTCTACTTAAAGCATAAGTGTGTACTTTTTTTGCATAGTAAGTATTAAATGTACTTTAGTGTAGTTAGTAAGTGTTTTTGTAATGTAGTACATGGCATGTGATATTTTTCCTTCCTGCTCAAATTTTATTTAGTATTATTAATGATTTTTATTTTTTCATATAATTGTTTTATTTTGAATCAACAGTAATGTTTGCCACTCTTGGTAGACTACTATTGGTAGTGTTGTCTGTACAAATTATTTACTACTGTCCATTCACAATAGATAACCCAACCTGAGTACTTATAACTAATGTATTCAATATATGTATTCAATGGTGGCTATTATTCAAAAGACATGTGTCTTCACATTACCCTGTATTAGGTGGCTCTTTGTCAGCAGTTTGAGGGAAACTTGCATCCAGCCATCAAGCCAACTACCTACATCAATTTAAATTTTGGCGATTAAAACATGTTCATTAGATTATTCAATGAATCATAGATCAAGTACAAGAAATACACCATGCTGCTTGTATTGTACCCAATTTCTAGTTTCTTCTGACTCTTCCTCAATTCTTGGAAGCAATAATGCAGCTTTAATTTTCTGTGAGTGAACGAGAACCACAACTTGACCTTGTCTGGTGCTCTCTGCTCAGGGTTTTCATTGTAGTCATAATAGCCCCTCAATACTTTCAATATATGTGATTGTAAAAATACTCAAGTATATTTATTACTCACATGTTTTTTTAGGCAGATCATTTAAGCAAACATTACTTTTAAAAATTGTATCATTTACTCGTAATAATTAATGAAAAAGTAATATCCTCAATTATTTTTATTATGCACTTTAATTATGTCAAATGCTGTTGCTGCATATTTCTTTGATCATCATTTAGAGAACTTAACAGCGCTAATGATTATTAGTTCTCTGTGACTCTTAATAGAATATTTGGGGTGTCTACCCCTTCTCTCTTTTAAAATATTTGACAGCAAAGTAAATCCACTAAGGAAACATCAAAATGTTTCTTCACAAGTGATGGAACTCTCTGATTAGTTATGTTTTATTATAGACCATTTCACAGCAAGTGTATGATGTAGTTGATGGAACAAGTGTCGATGTGTGACAGTAGTCGTAGTTATTTGGTGTGCCTCCTGAATCAGTAGTGCATGGTTAATGACAAGTGCTTTGCTTGTATATAAGTTGTATATGAGACCTAAACTATGCTCATATTGAGTGCCTTCTCCTTTAACAGATTTTTTATTTCAATTTCAGGTGTTGTATGATGGGAAACTGTCAAGCACCATTGTTTTCATGTACAATCCCGTGGCCACTGATGGGCAGCTTTGCCTGCAGTCTGCTCCCAAAGGAAATGTGTCTTATTTTGTCCACACACCTCATGCTCTAATGTTACAGGTAAATTAACTTTGTTCTCGGTGCTCCCTTAAATATTTTACCGGAAATCTTTGCTGGAGCATTTTAAGGCCTGTGACTTCTGATTTAGAGCTCTGATATATCTCAGAGTTTCTTATTTTTACAGTTGAAGGTAGAGGTATACCATACTTCACGCGAGAGATAGGTCGCAAAAACGGCCATGTTTAAAAAAAATTGTGCTGTTTGAACATTGCAAAGCTGTTAGAATTCATGTAAATAGTGAGGGATACTTAAGTGAAATAACAGGGATGAACCATGCACAGCATTGCTGATCATTGTAATATGTAGTGGTTTTAAAGGCAACACTTTTAAACTGTTAGTAAAAAAGTGGCTTACGCCCCAAGTTCATATCAAGAGGTCTGCACTTCTATTATTAGTAAAAAACTGGAAAATTGTCTTGCTATACGTCGATGTAGCAGCATTTGAAGTCTCTTAATAGGAGCACTTAATTTACTGTAGTCACATTAACCTGAATGATGATAGAAACTTATAAACATTAGAGGACCATAGAAGTAAAACTAGGATAGCTGAAGACTGGTAAATATTTTTATGACATCGGCAAAACAGATATTATATATGTGGATAACTATAGACTTGGGATGGGTTGAGTAGGAGGTTAAGGTGATTGATGTTTAGATATGGATTCACTTTTGTTTTTTGAGCATATAATGTCAGATGAGGTCTATGACTGGCTCCTATCTAAATGTAGGTTATTATGTATAATGGAAATTTTAAAAAAACTTCAAAATGTTCATACTTATGAACCAATATTGTGATCAGATTAATTTTAGTGGTGTAATATGCATTTTTCTCATTTCAGGATGTGAAAGCAGTGATGACTCATTCAATTCATAGCACTCTGAACTCAATAGGGGGTATTCAAGTACTGTTCCCACTCTTCTCGCAGCTAGATTTGCCCTATGAGGCCGCAGCCGGCGCCACAGACTCCAAACGAGATCCCTCTCTCTGGTAAGATGCAGACTTTTTATTGTACTAGCTTTATTTGCATTAGTATTGTCAAAATAATTATAATAATTTATTATCTATCAAGTGGCCATGGTTCATTAGTTTCATGGTGTAAGACATGTCAGAACAAAACAATAGAATCATCCAAATTCATATATTTTCTAAACTGGGTTTGCAAATCGTGAGGTCAGGCAGAGTTTATACATGTCATTCATAGATCTCTCATTTCTCTCCTCAGATACATAGGTAATCATCCGTAGAAAAGCTATGTTATTCTTCATATAGGTCCCTCTTTTTTTTATTGTCCATAATATCTGCTGTTTTCTTTTATTTCAGTGGGCAGTTTATACAAGGGTCGCACACCCATTTCCCTAGGGTCATCTTTTTTAGTTTTGTCCTAATATTTGCATACTGTGTATCTTGCTTGCCATGAGTGTGATATGAATTGAGATCACTACAGGGAAAGAATGGCAGATATGAGATCTAATGATCCACACCAAGATCTTTATGTATGTACATAGGCAAAAGGGATTGGTTGAAGTCTGAGTTCTTGAAATAAGGATGTACATGGTTGCATCAATTGTTTATGTGCCTTTTGCATCAATTATTTGAATGGCCTTATGTAGAAGGCAGGAAATGTTGTTGAGTGATGGTAGGAATCTCAAAAGATAATATGTACTTTAGGGTGCAGCAGTTCCCAAACTTTTTCTGTCACAGAGTCCTTTTCGTAGCAAAAGTTTCTTGAAGCACCTAAAGAATATTTAGTGTTTAGTTTTGTCTATGCTCTGTCAAGCAAATAAGACACTTATCATAAACGGAAGTATGTATATTAAGATTTATATATTAATAAGAAAAAAATAGCAAAAAAATGCTAGATGGAAGCAGCAGTTTAATTTTTGATTCATTTCATCTTCATAACTGCCGCAGACAGAGGCCCTAAGAGTCACTTGTGCAGCCCTTAGGGCTCTGCAGCACACATTTTTAGAAATGTTGCTATAGAGGATGTAATAATAGAATCCCTTATAGTACAGACTAAAAAGTATTATTTTCCTATGTTTTATTGTGGCTGTGTATTTTTTCTCTTTCTATCATGGCCTCATGAATGACCTTCTATATATAAATAATTAATTAATGATATGATCTCCATTTCCTTTGATTGCAGTTCCAAGCTCTTATGTTTCATCTGTGAACTGGTTGAAAGTTCACAAACAGTCCAGCAACATATGATACAGAACAGAGGTTTCCTAGTCATTAGCCACGTTCTACAGAGGGCATCACGGGAGCATCTTACGACGGAAGTGCTGACATCATTCCTAGGCCTCACCAAATACCTCGTTACCTGCCTCAGCAGCAACAGCGATTTGCTCCTCAAGCAGGTGAATATTAGGAAGAGCTCTCAACTCTCCTTTCATTAGTTCACCCACAACTCCCAATCTTCTTACTGCTCTTACTAATCTTACTGCTAAAATTGTACCTGACAATTTGGACAAATTTCCCTTAGTCATCAGAGTATGTATGGGCAGTAATGGAGAATGCTAAAAGTGCCATCTAAAGACATTATCATCCTTGACTGGGAATCAAACGACTGACATTTAGCTGCTTGATCAATGTGCAAACCACTATGGTTCTCATGACAATTTTGAAGGATTTAAGAGAGTTTATGTGTTGTGTCTCTGTGGTCTATTAAGCGTAACAATGCTAGGGAGAATAGCAATGCCAGGGATAGTGGTGCAGCTATACCATAACTATTTTTGCATGATGTAACAAAACATTGCAATTTTTGTCTATATCATCTTCACAATTTGGCTGAATTAACATTTTCGTACATGCTGCATGTAATGTTTGGCTTGCAGGGGGTGTATAGGATTCAGTTTCACTGGTGATGACATTTGTTAAACCAACTTTTCCCCTGTTCTGTTATCGTTGATGGACCCCCAAGTGGACAAAATGTCGTTCCCTTGAATCCTTCAAAATTGCCATTAGAATTAGGAAGCAGGGAGAGAGTAGTGGTCCAGGCACTGGCCTGTTAGATTAGCCATATTGCATTGGTTCAATTCCCTATCTAGGAAAGTTCTTCTTCTCGGTAATTTTTGTGTACTTCATCCCTGTAATGTGGCAGGGTGATCATCGTCATCATATATAATGAATAAGTTAGAAATTTATGAGATAGTAATGGATATTACCGTCATCTCCCATTTTGTTAAGCTTACCTTTATTATGATTTGTTCCTATATAATGAATAAGTAGAGTGGTAGGAACAGCATGCATTTTTTTTAGTAAATATATGAATGTGCACCTTTTGAGAAAAAAGGGAATGTGTTGAGCAGAGCTGCTAATATTTATATAGAAGGTAGTTAATTTGGCTACATTTCTTTCAAAGTAATGTGTAATTTTATAATTTTTCTCTGGGTGAAAATGAGGCGTCTTAAGACTCCATACCTGAAGCTATCAGACAAATTGTCAATGAAAGGCTACACAGCCTCAGTTTTTAAGTAATTCTTTGTATGTACTATAATACATCACAATTTATTGCTTAGTGCTTGTGGAACTGGCAGTACCCCCATGCAAATTTTAATGCAATTGATGTGTGTTGCATTTGTATTGCATCTCCTCCCTTTCAAGAGTGTGGTAAGAGGGGACTGCCAGTTTCTCCACGGTTTCCTTCGAACCCTCTCCCATGTGAGTGTGACGCCCCCACCTTCGATCATGTATATAATAGAGAGCTAGCACAATATCCGTGTGTTAAATTGCTCAAGTCTTGGAGCAAGAATGGGCAGATTGTTGTGATATCAAATATGTTCTGATTCACTACATTTGCACAGTAGACCCCATTTTCCTCTCTAGTAATATTCCAAGTAAATCACCCATAGAGTTTAGGAATTGTATTGGTGAAGCTTCATTTTTGAAAAAGCCACTTCACTGATGTTTTTTTTGCTAATATAAATGGAAATTTTGTTGCTAATTTTTTTGCTAATTTTTTGCTAATTTAAATGGAAAGGAAGGCTCTTTTGTTTTGATTTCCACTTCCATAAATTAGGTAATGTAGCATGCTCTTTTAGATGAGGAAGTTCTTCAGACACCTGCACTCTATCACATAAATATTCTGAGGAAACATATATTTCATACCCGGTCCATTTTGGTAGCCAGCTTCAAGCATCAAAAGGAAGGAAGTGTGTGGGATTGACTATTGACTTCGAAAAAGTTGGCCCTTCAGGATGTTTTCTTAATTTGATTACATAGGCTGAACACTCACATAGCTAAGGTTTCTGTTTAAATCTTTGAACAGATTGCTTATGTTGCATGTAATAGCAATAGTTGATGCAATTCAGGCAGTGGAAAGAGTTGACCTGAATTTTCAAAGCAAAGTCCACAAGTGAGACTCAGAACGTTTCTGTCTACCATATTTACCCCCGGTGCTCACATGGCTATATAATGCTGTTTTTGAACTCTGTTTGAAGTTAAATGGAAACATCACTCTAACAACTGAAGATAGAAGCTCTTGAAGTGCAGCTTTTGTGCCACAGTAATTGTGGGTGCACACCTCAGAATCCATATGAATGCAAATTGAAATTGATGCTTGAAGTGATTATGGGCGAATCATGACATTTGTCAGAAAGATGGCAACTATAGCTATATGGCTATTCAAACTCAATCTGACTGAATTTTTGTGTTTGAAGTTTTTCACCCGGGTGTTTTTGTGGAAACGGAATTCTCCTCTGTGGGCATCTCTAGTCTATACATGATCAAAGTGTCCCCACGCATCTTGCTTGGTGGCGCTGCCACATGGGAGTGTGTCGCACTGCACCCCGACTGGCACACAGTTGTTCTGCTTCTCGTTCCTCACGTGGCAGCTGCTAGACCACGTTCTCTTCAACCCGGCGCTGTGGATCTACACCCCTGTACCAGTGCAGGCCCGGCTCTACTCGTACCTTGCTGCCGAGTTCCTCTCTGACACCCAGATCTACTCGAACGTGCGTCGCATCTCAACGGTGCTTCAAACGATGCACACGCTCAAATACTACTATTGGGTGGTCAATCCACGGCACAAGAGTGGTATCACACCAAAAGGAATTGGTGAGAGACCCTTATTTTCCTCTTTCATGATTGGCTGAAATGCAAAACAGTTGATGTCTGATTCAAACATAATAATTTATTTCTATCATTTGGGCAACTTTGTACCATTAAAATTGCTGTGAAAAAGCAACTGCATGATGAATATAAAAATATAAATCTAAACATTGCCTCTCATCTTCATTAACATTCAATTTTCTGGAATAAACTTTCCTCTCAAAGGAGTAATTTTTTAAATTTGTTCAAATGAAGACTGAATTTAATCTCTTAATTTGTTATCTTTTTTGTATGTTTCCCTCCAGATGGACCCAGACCACCTCAGAAGGACATATTATCCATAAGAGCCTACATTCTTCTCTTCTTGAAGCAGTTGATCATGATCGGCAATGGAGTCAAAGATGATGAATTGCAAAGCATTCTCAACTACCTGACCACTATGCATGAAGTAGGTATCTCTTTGTATTGAGTAAACTTGGGGTCACTAAGCGCCAAAAATTGATTACTCATTTTAAGTGACATGTGATACATTTTAAAAACTGAATTAGGCTAAAAGTTGGGGACCAATATAACCAGTTCAGGATTAGTCAAATTTTATGTTTAACAGGGCATGTGAGAGTATACCCACAAAATAATAATTGCCATTGAGCGGTAATGTACCCAAGGGGGTGGGAATTCCATGGAGTTCAGAGTCGTACAACCCTCAACGTTTTTAAATTTATATTAATGAATTGCACTAAAGGAAAACTTTTGAGTTATTTAAAAATTGTACCAGTATTTGTTTTAACAAAAAATTTGGATTTCTTTTATGATTAATCCTGAAGAACTTTTTCAATGACTGTTTGTAATTACATGCAACATGCTTCATCATGTAATTATCGTGTAATTATATACATAACACCCTACCACATGCCCATGTGGTGGCTTGCAGGGTATTATATAGATAATGATAATATGCATCCTGATTTTACGAAGAAAATTTCACTAAAAGACTTCAATAAAAAATAAAAACTTTAGGAGCTCTAAATTTTTGGATAAATAAATACCTATACTTATTAATTTAGCGACTACTTAAGTAAAAAAATATGATGTAAAAAGCCGTATCTAATGCTGTTAAAACATGTGGAATTTGAGTCTGGTTTACTCTATAAAACTTGCAAAAAGTATAAGAAAAGTCTAAAACTAATGCACAAATTTTAATTGGAATCACTGCCATCTTAGAAACCTTTGAAACATCTTAGAAACTCTTTGTTTTTGCTGCTGTCTTCAAAATAAAACTCAACATGGCTTTCACAATCTTTATAAATCAGTTTGCCCTCTGTGCCATCAAAAGCATTGCTTATACCACCTTTCTTTTAAGATTTGACTACAACATTTTGTTTCTCTGTCTGTCGTGATGTTTTAATCCTTTGACACACCTGTGAAATTCTTGGCATTTTCATTTGTCCAGAGTGTGTAAGTTCATGTTGAGTTAACCATCACACAGTTGCAGCTAATACTTAAGGTTGAAGGTCTCCTCTATCATTAGTCATGTGGGATAAATTTTATTTTTAAGCTTTAGCAAAATCCATGTTTTGGGGTAAATAACTTCCTCGCTGTTGTCACTACTCAAATTTTTACTGTGTTATGTGCTGCAGCATGTCAACCTCTACTTCATTCAGCATATGTGTGATCGTGTATCATGTGAATTCTTAGATTTTCTCTTCTCTCATTCTACTGCCCTGTCATCCACTCCAGCTGTTCACTCTGAGTATCTTAAGTAGGGATGAGTTGATTCAATTGTTTTCGATTCCCATTCTGATTCTTTCAAATCGATTCCTGATTCTCGATTCCGATTCCTAATCACAGGTGGGATATTGATATATACCAGTAACGTATGACTATTGTTTAAAGTCAACTATTGGCTGAAATAAAACAACGAAGAAAATTGCTCAAAAAGTATATTTATTAGCAAATATAGGCTTATTGAGGCAGATAAAAAGTACAAGTTGATGGCCTACACCGAAAATTACTGAGACAAATATGATGTGATAAATGAAATTTGATTTGAATATTTATCTATCTGGAATTGATGGAATCGGAATCGACTTATGGCGATCGATTCTCAATACCGATTCTAATCCTGAGAATTGGTAGAATCGAGAATCAACGTTTGGATTCGACTCGTCGTCAATCTTAAGGTATTCTGTGTAGACAGCTGGAGTGCACAGCTTGAGTGAATGGTGGGGCTGTTGAGCATTAGAGGAAATCCAATAAATACATATAAAGTTGGTCTAAATATCACATCATATGCCGCTATGTTTATAGTTTCAGCATTATTCAAGTGTGACATCCAATCATTTTAATGCATGGACTTCTGTATTAATTAATTTTTTGGGATTGTTCATCTTGTTGTTACATATATGACTTTTGTGAGTGCGGAAGATTTGTATATTTAACCAATTTTAACTTATGACTTTATAATTAGAATCAAATAACATTCACATCATTCATTTTTTAGCATTTTATTGGGATTTAAAAATAATTAATTGATTTTGCCTGATGGGATGCATACCATCTTAATGTGCGAAGGCTTAAATTTTCACTGCTTGTCACCCTGTGTGTTTCTATGGACCAATCATGCAAACTTATGGAGCAGGACACATGCGTACTTATATCTATTGACAATATCTAAAATGTTAGTGAATGACTGGTTTCTTCCTGTTTGGGTTTTTCCTGGGGGGACTACACCAATGATGATTCATGGAGAGAATAACTTTTCTTTATGCATAATAATTCTATAGGATGAAAATCTTCATGATGTGCTGCAAATGCTGATATCATTGATGTCAGAACATCCCTCATCGATGGTCCCAGCTTTTGATGTGAAGCAGGGAGTGAGGACAATCTTTAAACTCCTTGCTGCAGAAAGCCAGCTCATAAGACTGCAAGCTCTTAAGCTGCTGGGATTCTTCTTGAGCCGCAGTACCCACAAGTGAGTTACTCTTCATGCATGTAATTTTGACTTTTACTTAAGTAAAGAAATAAATGTTATACATTAACAGTATTTTTACGTAATGGGAGACTTTCTTTTGAAAATTCAATTATCAAACCTTCATATACTTAGACCTCACAAATATGCCCTATTTGTACTTTTGTCAAGCTTATGTGCAATTCTATTTCTGTATGTTTTGGGCATTAATGAATTTCATATATGTTGTAATTTCCATTATTTTCCTCTAAAATTTAAGAGAAACTCATGGTTCCATGCTAGTAACCTGAAATAATTATAATTTTAATGAACTTATATAACATAAATGATTTAAGATGCAATGCAAAAATCCTTTGCCGCGCACACCGTTAATGGGACCGCATTATCAAAGAGGCCATCGAGATACGATTGCACCCGCATAATTTGAATAGAGACACCGGATTCCAACTGAGTAATACCTGGTGGCCAGTGATCAAATGTATTAAAAAGACGAGAAAATGATTCAACGGCCAGTGGAACACGTCAGCCAATCATAGGGATCGCAACCTTCATTGTTGGGGCATCAACATCTTGTTTAATTTTAGTGTTATAGTGGTCATGGCGGAAATAATACGTGCCATTAAAATGGAAAACAAGTCGTTTTCCGAAATGTCGGCGGATTATGAAAACATTAACCGGTGCGAAGCCCGAGAAAGATATTTATATAACATACTTAACACAATTATCATGCATATTCAAATGCTCTTATTTTCTTGTCAGTATTATTAATTAAAAAAAAAATGATCTTTTACTAGTTGAGTTAACGGTATGTAACGGTAACGGGGATGTCCAAGAGGTGGAAATGAATGCAATATTGGTACATGAATTTTTGGTTGTAAACTGTTACTTGCAAAACTTGTTAGAAACAACATGGAATTTCCCTCTGCAGTTTTCAAAAGAGAAAAAAAATTAATAGTGATATAAGAGTAAATAAGTATGCAGTTTTTGGTTTTTTAACTAGCTGTGGTTAATAGGAATTTCAGCTGTTGGAATAGGTTATTTAAGTTTATTAAAAACAAATTGGTGAAAAAGCAAGTGAAGCCAATTGTATATCTGGAGGCTCTCAGAAGAAATTGTGGCTGGATTTGGAATGGGCAAAGGCTATGTTGAAGGCATACATCTGGCACGTAAATTACAGCTATATCTTGAACAGTACATGAGGTATTCCAAATTTTTCGCCTTTAGTTGGATAGACAAGGTTTACTTCAAAAATAAAGATCCAATAGAGGAGATAGAAATAACTTCTCGCTTAGACTCTCTATACTTAATGTACTGCTAGTCATTTTGATTTGTGAACTGGAAACAAATTATGACTATTAACTATCTCTTTAATACATAGACATCATAGTTTTAATTAGAGAATGCAGATAATGTTAATTCACCTTCAAGTTTTGCTGAGTTTTGACTCTAATCTCAAAATAGAGACAATGTGGCTTAGTGTGGTCAACTTATTTTATTTTTTCAAAAACAATGATGTCAAAAAAATTATTAAAAGCACTTTCATTCATAAACTTTTCCTCTGATCTAATCAAAGAAAAGAAGGAAAATACTTTCCAGAGATGTAAACCATGTATTTGTTGTATTATAGTTTGTTCTTTGTGGTACATCTTTCTGGTTCTCACTGTGTATTTATTGTGATTAATCTTTCAACTTGCCTAACATAGCAGTTAAGCACCACAGTATATGGTGCAATATCTGAGGTATTTGAATTGCTTCCCTTGGTTTAATTATTCAGGATATTGCATCATGAATAATTACCAGTGTTTGAGGTATATGAAGAGAGTATTTGCACGTATCTTGTTTTTAATGATCTAATACGTTACTTTTCATGCAGAAGAAAATACGATGTCATGAGCCCTCACAATCTGTACACCCTTTTGGCTGAACGGCTTCTCCTGAATGAAGAAACACTCTCCTTACCAACTTACAATGTTCTTTATGAGGTAAGATCCTCAATTCTGCATTTCTAATGTGTTTTATTTCCTTAAACAGATAAATATGATGTAGTGTGGATGAGATTGAATGATTTAACTTGAATGTCAAAATATGGGTAAAAGTGAAGGAAAGAATTCACGGTGAGGTGGTGCTAAATTTTTCAATCTTCCTTGTTAGCATCAGAATAATTTTGTGTTGAGTGTAGCCTACATACATTGCCACAAGTTGAAATGAATTACATAGGTACTCCTAAAGTTTTCAAGCTTATACGAAGCACTTCCTAAATGTTTCACCTTGTATAACCTGTTTTTCCCAGGGTAGATATGTCTGACAAGATCACAGATTAGGATTTTTGATCTCTACCAAATACTTACCTCTTTTTTTGACAAATGCTTTTTGGAAGGTTGTCGATGTTCCCCAAAAATAATGCCCTCCCTCTAATGAGGCTGGAAATTACGTAAACCAAGGACCAGCCATGTTTGCCAGATTTCTGCAGAATATTTCTAATTTAACCATTGTGGAACATAGTCAATTAAAATATATGCAGATTTGTGCATTTTTGGAGTGATTCGCTGATTGTCAACACTAATATTAAGTTCTTACATGGTCGCTAGGTAGATGATTGAGACAGATTTTGTAGAAAAGGCTCTCATAAGGCACGGTTTAATTGTTGTTCACTAATCCTCTAGGCTTCTCCATTATCCTCCATTAATTTATGATTTTTTTTCTATTGTGATATTTATGTTCCTTTATGTGTAGATTATTATTCTCAAATTGTCCAATGTCATTTCAGATCATGACAGAACACATAAGCCAGCAAATATTGTACACACGTCATCCAGAGCCGGAGTCTCACTTCAGATTGGAAAATCCAAGTAAGACTTTAATGAGTCATTTACTTATATAATTACTGGTGTCTTGTTTTGCCAGAAAGAGAATGTTCATTCAAGTCTCTGAAAAACTCACATTTAAGATATGGCAATGTTTTTTCCAGTGATTTTGAAAGTTGTGGCAACTTTGGTGCGTCAGTCTAAACAGACAGAGCAGTTGTTGGATGTTAAAAAACTGTTCCTCTCAGATATGACACTGCTGTGCAACAATAATCGGGAGAACCGCAGGACTGTCCTTCAAATGTCAGTGTGGCAGGTGAGTGCAAAAGCCATTGCAGTTATATGTCATAGTTTAGAAATAAAAACTCATAAGTGTTGAAATTTATGTAGAAGTGTAAGAGATGATTTTAATTAGCATCTAAAATCCATTTCTGTCCTTCATGATATTTAATTGTTGCCTTTTGAAGAAGAACTTTGTATTTATTGTATATTTTAATAATTTATGCCTTCATTGCAAGATTATCTATGTCTTTATCGTTTATGATGTGTTATGCCTTTTTATATTCTTGCGTGGTAGAATTGGTGATGCCATCTTAAATGTGCATTTTGTGACGTCAATTTATTTAATTGCTGGTGATATAGTTTTTTTATTTTTTGTTGAACATCACCAAATTTTATTGAATGTGGGATGAAGTGGTCTGTAGATTAAAATTTGCTGTGATTTAGGGACAAGTTATTCTTCCATTCATTATCCAGCCAAAATGACTTGAAAGAGGATGTTACCCAATTAAATTCTTGACCAGAAGTTGATTGATTGATTTAACAAATTACATCAGTCCCAAGTTGCGTGTTTCACCTACTGTAAAGTTTATTTTATTCCAAAAGAAGGTGTACTCTCACGGGGTGACATCCCGACTCCGAAGAAACATAAAAAATTAAAAAGACCTTACGTGGATGTACGATAAAAAAAATAATAAATTAAAAAACAGGGAACAGGAAAATCCAAGGGGGTAGAATGGAGAAAGGGGCAAAAGAAAATAATTGAAAGAAAAGGGAAGACTTACTCCTGCCGCACCACACCAACAAAAACCGCGTTCTTCTCCTCTCACTGATTGGTGTCGGCTCGCCCACTGCCGATGGGAGTTGCTGCACTTCGGTGAATTCCGACGGACTTCTTGGGTGAATTTTCACGGACTCCAATCTCCCGGCGAAGCACAGACACACACACACATACAAAGAAAAACTAGCGCCCTCTTGCACTCAACAAAAGAGTCAAAAACAAACGAAACACAAAATGCGAGGCAGGAGTTTAAAAGGGAGGGAGGTTTAAGGGTAAATAAACAAAAAATTGATATTAGGTCTGTCCCAGCCCAAACAGAAGGTTTATGAGTGTCAGCAGGCCAATACCTCAATTTTCTGTGATTGGCTTCAGTTCCTTTTTCATGTTCCCTTTTAAACATGTAGTATGACTTTATTTTGTCCATTTTCCTCTGTATGCTGCAATTAATTCATTTTAGTGTGATCATGCATGTATGACTTGAATAAACTTCATGTTGACCTATTGATAATTTAGAGAATACATATGCTGATTTTGTAAACAAATGATCAATACAGTGCAATTGACTCCTGCTCTATGAAGAGTCCACATTGCAGCAAGTTTGGTTTATGAGTCTTCCAGTGATGGCAATTAGTCATTACAATTGGAAACCTTTGTTGCAATTGCACATTTTATTAAATTTTACTAATGGGTTATGAATATGTATGAAGTTCTATCTGATGATTGCAGCAAACATTTAAATAGATGTTGACTTATTAAATTGGTATTATGCTGCTGTATGCATTGGTTGGTATGGGATCCCGAGAACCTTTAGGGAGCAGCGAGAGGCA
The DNA here is from genome assembly GCA_963169105.1 of Ceriagrion tenellum. NCBI lineage: Eukaryota > Metazoa > Arthropoda > Insecta > Odonata > Coenagrionidae > Ceriagrion > Ceriagrion tenellum. The sequence goes on from OY720640.1 coordinate 139,087,194, forward strand.
ATATGAAGACCACAGATAATAACTGAAATGATTATTTCTATATTCTTTGTATTAACTTCCCAGTAGTCTCCACTCAAATGAAGACTGATGCTGCTCTCAAGGTTTTATCCCTTGAAGAGTTCCTGCACCCATTTTTTTATCACTGACTCATGTTAAAGCTACTTAATTGACTTGATTATCTCATGGTTTAACTTTTCGATGAATAAGTGTAATGACTTTACCCTTTCAGGAATGGCTAATAGCTATGGCTTACATCCATCCCAAGAATACAGAGGAGCAAAAGATATCAGACATGGTCTACTCCTTATTCCGAATGCTGCTTCACCACGCCATTAAGCATGAGTATGGAGGTTGGAGAGTTTGGGTCGACACATTGGCCATTGTCCACTCAAAGGTATATAAAGGGCTTTTTTCTTCTGTGTTGCCTTTTGGTTGTTTCACTGTCTTTTACTATACTAAATCCTTTGTCAGTAAGATGGATAGATTTTTCCAAATTGTAGCGAGTGTGGTGAGATTCACTCCCTTATCATTAGATTTTTGAGTTTTGTGGTTTTTTGCCTTTACAAGTGTTGTCTCTTAGTGTAATTCAAAATTCCTAGCCTAAGGTATCATTTCTCTTCATCATATTCATTTTCTCTTTTTGAAAGGAAATCAAAGTACTGGAAGCCTCTTCATTAGGTGCTATAAATGTCTCTATGAGGTCTCTTAACATTGTTCCTATGAAAGAATCCATGGCGAATACAGGTTTACTCCTCTCAACAAAAATTCGTATGGCATGATTTCTGGTGCTACACAACATGCCAGTTGTGAATTTATTCACATAGCATGACCAAATTTCCCTGCTATAACCTAATTTCTCAGGCTTAGATGAGCCCTAAATACCTATCCTGAAAGTTACTGTGAGAACTGTTAAAATACAGTTACTTTTTCATAACTACAGTTCATTGGCCCTTAAATCCCTTGCTAAATGAAAAAAAATCCCAGTTGTAGCCTTGGAAACAACTGTTATAAACTCCAAAAACTACTTTTATAATGTTCAGCAATTATGTGTATGGTTCATTGTTGTTTTTTCTCATACCATATTGAAACTTTACAATTGTAAATTTTTCAATTGGATTTTGGCAATTTTTACAATTGTATTTCCCTTTTTACAATTGTAAAGTTTCAACAGGGCATTTATTCCTTACTATGTACATACATGCATTCAATTCACTTAAACTTGTTTGCATAACACTATTTTGTTCAACACGATGCACCTCTAGTGTTAAGCAGGGTACACTACGTGAGGGTTTTTAGGCTCTTCCCACTTACTCATGAATGAGTAATATTTGACTGGAATTACATTTTTTGGTATCATCCTCGTGTCTTTAAAAATATTGGCCCTGGTCTTGGGTGAATACTTAAACTTGTGCGACTTTTTTAGTTAGCAATATACGATACACTCTCTTGGCTTTGAAACACAGTAAAATAATAATTTTTTCATGATGAAGTTGAAATTACAATCCACCATGAAATAATGAGACTTTCCTGTTTAGAACTTTGATGTCATGAAATCAGATTTCTTCATATGTGTACATACTTGATGCTCACTTATTAATTGTGTTAAATAAGAAGATGGGCCTTTCCTCAACCATGGGCCTTATTGTTGGCATGGTGGATGGGCATGACGTCTCTAATGACTTGTGGAGTTTTATTAGTGTGAGCAATGATACTTGCTCATGGCAATACTGGCATGTCAGATATGCTGAAGAGTTTGAGCTGGATAAAGATTACCTCTGTAGCCCGGTGCTTAAAATAGCCATTTGACCCTTGTTGGGTAGTCTCTTCTGATGTGACATTTCATGCAAAACACCATGGGTGACAGTTTTAGAAAACCCCCTCTGCTGGTTTTCTCGTGAGGTATTGGAATAATATGGAACTGTTTCTCGGTGATAGTGAGACTCAATTTAGGACACTGCTAGGGTTGGTGTACACCTGCAATTATGTATGTCAACTTGAGAATTCTTCGATCTCAGTAATGGTTTGCTGCATCTCTCATCTCTACTCTCCTTCCAGCTTATGCATTTCATTCTTCTTCCCTTTTACCTTTCTTTGTTGGCCTCCCTTCTACCATTGCCTCATCATTCCATACTTTGTCTTCTATTGTTAATCTTTGCATTCAGTTCTCCTTCCATTATTGTTCTCTGAAGGCTGTACTGTTGCAATATATATGTTCCATAAGTTTACTTTGTATAGCTTTGCTTAAATAGGTGTAGGGTACAATTCTGAAATCCTTGCAAATGTTTCATTTTTTGCATTTAAACATAACATAATTTATAGCTACTGTAGCTGAAATCTTTTCATTGCATGTTTCAAGTGAGGGTATGAACTGTGTTAGATTTTAAAATATTTTAATGTTATAGGTGACACATTTTTAGCAAAGAGTGAAGATGACATGTACAATACAGTGGAATGTAGTGATAAGTAGGAATGTAAATGTCGGGACAGTGGGGTACTCTGGAAGCCGTCCAGAAAGTGAGTGACTTCCTGTTTGTAGTGGAAACCAAAGCTCATGGCCCAACTGCAGTCGACCCTTTCATCTCCCATGTCCAAAAAATGGTTGACTGCTGAGTTTGGGTCTGTTCCTGGGAAAGGATTCCCAACCTAATGGTGCTGCATTGTCTCCTTCACAATTTGAGCTCTGTCCTCTTGGTTGAGCTCTGTGCCAACTTTTGTCCTTATTTTCACATGAGCTTATCCTCATATTTTTTACTAACTATTCTAGATAGAGGAGGAGAAATTTATAAATTCTTCAACTTTGGACGTCTAAAATCCCTCTATCCATATCACCAGTCAATATGATTTGTCCATAATATGAAGATTGGTGGCTAGAAGTTAAAGCTGTGATATGGTTATGATACTCTGTCTAAAGCCCATTTCATATGATAATTGATCTGGAGCAATACACTGTGTACTTACCCATACTAAATACTGAGGATGGAATCCAAGTATAATGGGTGCCATTTATAAGGTTTTGCATGATTAAAATATCAAAAACTGATTTCTTTTTGTGGATTTATGTTTGATGCCTTTAAATAGTGAAAATCAGCACAAAAAACAACAATAATGGGTGAGATTTTGGAAATTATTTATTGTTTAGGGCTTATCACATGTCAGCCTAGATTGTCATGACCAGTGAACTTGATGGCACATAAAAATCAATGCCTCCCTCAATAGAAAAATTACCATTGCAAGACTTCAATGAAACATAGCTGATTTATCTAGCTACTTGATATAAAAAATGAGCTCAATGGATAGGGTACATGTTTTGAGAGAAATGCATTGGAAGTTATCAAAATAAAATTTATGCCCCAAAATTACAAAATATTTAATTAATGATGTCATCATTCAATGTGACATTGTTTTTCTTATGAATGAGGATGCTCTGACAAAAGAATTATTGGTCCCGAGAGATCAAAGGCAAATCAAACTCAAATTCACAAGAAACTCAATTTTTTGTTTGTTTTTAACTAGGTAATGTATGCATTGGTGTCAATTTTTAACTGAATGGCTTCAGCTATTTCTCCATGGGTTATAAACTTTTGATCTAGGCAATCAATAAATGGGAAACTACCGTATTGGGAATGGTCAACTATGTACCTCGAGTAAAATATGTCTGAAAAATTTTGATAAACTCGGTGAGTTCAGGTGTGACTTACGAAACTTGTTCGAGGAAATTAATCATGATGCAAAGAACACTTTGTTTTTTTCCACAATATATTTTCCACAGTACAACTAGTTTCAATGCAAAGGTGTCATCCTCAGGTAACGAATAACCTTAATTAACCTATAAGGAATAAATAACAAGGGGATCGGTTTGGTGTGGTGGCTAGAGTACTGGCTAACCATACGGATGGCCAGGGTTCAAATCCCTGCAGAGGCGGATGTTTTTCAGAGAAAACCCGATCCCTACTTGTGTGTCTTGTGGAGGGCACTTCTAGTACAGTACTCCGTCTGTCGGATGACAAACTGGAGCAAGTGGTGTATTAAATTACTTGAGTTGTACGCTTGCAGGAAATGGACACGGTAAGAAAAGCTGAAGGAGAAAAATGTCACTATAGAAGAGAGCGCTGAGTAATAGAAGGGAGCTGATGAGGGACATATTGGGTGAAGATGTTGAGAAGAGGATGGTGAAGAGCTTAATACAGAGTGTGGCGTTGTATGGGGGAAGAAACGAAAACTGTGAGAAAGGAGGACGAGGACGAGAACGCTTGCGTTTGAGATGTGTGGAGGACGGGAGAATGGGAGGTGTTCGTAGGACGGAAAGAGGGGCAATCTTGGAAGTGCTGGTTATGTTGGGTGAGGAAAGGAACCTTCTGGGTAAGATGAGAGAGGAAGAGCCAAGGAAGATGGTTGGATGGGGTAATGAGGGAAGAAGTATAACTTAAGGCTGTACTGGAGGGGAGATTGCTGGGCATAAGGAGAAGAAAGAAATTATAAAGTTTTATGGACGAAATAACGGAGGAAAGGAGGTATGACTTCATGGCATAAGTATAATCGGTAGACAGGCCAGGGTAAAATTAAAGTGTTTGGAGAATCGGGTTGGTGCGGTGGATAGAGTACTGGCTAACCATACGGACGGCCAGGGTTCAAATCCCTGCAAAGGCGGATGTTTTTCAAAGGAAACCTGATCCCTACTTGAGTGTCTTGTGGAGGGCACTTCAAGTACAGTACTCCGTCTGTCGGATGAGACGTTAAACCGTGGTTCCCTTGGTGCCTTTCGTTAAGAGCAGGCTAATGCCGACGCCGGGTTTCTGTGCACCCTTCCTCCATTACCTATCCCCTATGGCGCAAATGACCTTAGCCGTTGGTCACCTCCCCTAATATCCAATCCACGAATATCCTGAGAATGACGTCTATGTATCGAAATTAGTTTTACCATTGAAAATAAATTGTGGAAAATTACAGTCTTCTTTGCATCCGACAAATTTTTTTGAAACTGCAGAGGTCAAAGGAATTAGTGGTATTGTTTTGGGTATTTTGTCTCTGACTCACCCTAATACAGATGAGAAATGATAATATTGCAAAATTCTTATCTATCGTTTATTTTCTAAATGCCTCTTGTTGAACCTTGTTGTTTTTAGTGGTGGAATGGAAGGTGGGACTAATATGACATCTCGTCATAGAGGGTTCTTTTGCCATAGAATTGATGTTGACGAGGTTTTCCTCGTTGAGGGAGAGCATTGGGCATAGGATGTTGATGTATCACTATGTGATGCGTATATATAATTTGGTAAAGGTTAACTGAATGGACCATTGTATGCTTGGTGCTTTTTTTGTTTTATTTCAACTGTGCTGCAATGTAGACTTCCATTTGACTGGTGAAAGTGACTAATTACCAGGTTGGTTGTGTTTTTACTGAGGTGTCTCTCCCCCAACCAAAGTCCTTCTCTGGTAATGCCAGCACTGAGGGTAAGACAATGCCTTGGTAGGAGGAAAACAATTTTCAGGTGAAGCTGAGAGGTATGAGTGGCTGGAAATTGTGATTGATGGTACCATATGGTTTGGTGGTACAGTAAATTCATTGGCATTCAGATATTGAAATTACCCTCTCATATGTCAATATCAAATATCTCAGAAATACCATGTACACAATATTAGCTCACTAGACCAACAAGTGGCCATGGCCATTGCTATTTGGCCAGTCATAAATAGAATGACAGCCCTTTTTGTTGAATGCATTGTGTAAGAGGGTACATTTTTTGGTTTTTCTCAACCTTAAAGGTCACAGGAATGGTTGGAATTCAAAAGAAGAGTTGCATGTAGACTTGATGTTAGTAAGTAGACTAATCAGTGAACACAAGGTGAATTCTGAATCAAGGAATTCTTATTTTTGTCATCTACAAAAAAATCAATCTCAAACATGTAACGGTATTGTTTTCTCAGTTCAGTGACTTTGTATGAATAGATGGATAATATGGGTGTACATATATGTAGTATATGGACAGCTAATTGTAATTAATGACGCTAATGTTCTAAAATTGCTCAAACAAGGAGTCAATCATTAAAATTATGATGGGTCTTTTTTCCTGCAATATTGCCCAGATTGAAAAGCTGCTTTTATTCTCCATTTGCTCTTTCCTGCAGGGGGAATTCCTGCATTAGTTCAAGAGATTCCTCAGCCACCTCCTTTACTTTAGATGACCAATTTCTCCCTCTCATTAACATCATGGTTAAGAGTAGGAGAAAATCAATCTCAGGTCCAAGATACAGTTCAATTTCTTTTGTTTGGCACTCTTAGGACTTGGCAACTGGCTGATACCAGAAAATATGTATCAGTGCTCAGAATGTGTCTTCTATCATCTCAACTCGAAATCATAGAAAAGGATAAGGCTGAGGATGCTTTCAAACCAATGAATGATTTCCCTCTGCAGGAAACTATGAATCAGGTGTAAAAACAAGCAGCTTTTCAAGCTTTGTAACATAGCTGAAAAAAGGACCCATCATATTGTGTCAATGAACTGAGCAAACAGTGCTGTAATTGTTTTTTGTGCTGTAATTTTGGAAATGGCAAAAAAACGAATGTTATGTTCCTGAATGCATCACATTTTCATTGCTTAAGCAACTTACTAATACAAAATCTATTGCTAATTGTTCTGCCCATTCGCAATCCCTCTCAAGGAACCTTTGAGTTTGAGAAAAACCAAATACCCCGTTTTGCATTGCATACTTGAGAAAGGTCTGTCATGCCAAATATAAATTGCAAAGAGCATAGCCACTTGTTGGTGAGCTAATATTCCGCTATCAAGATAATGCTTTTCTCAAGGGGTGAGATGAATCTGAGTTGGGAGGCAACAGGAGAAAATTGAGGACTTTTGTATTTCACTACCCTTACCATGCAAATGTAAGTGGGTATTTATCTATTAATCTGTTCCTGCACAATCCCTGGCGGTGAAAATACTGGTTGATTAAGTGTTGTGTATGATACTGTTAGGGATAGTTAGAACACTCATTGACTAAGTGGCATTATTCTTTAAATAATGTCAGTTTTTGTGAATGTCGTTGACATAATGTAATTATAACAATTTATTTAAATGGTTTTTCAAGGTCTTGTGAAGTGACAGTCTGCATTGATGAAAGGCATCCTTTTAATCTCAGTATTTATTGCTATGTGTGCATATGGTGTTTAAAATTTTCTATTGTGATTAATTTTTTGTTTTGTCATAGATATTTAAGTAAGGCATATGTGGGTCCAGGAGAAGGTTTACAAAACACTTGCTATAGTTATTTTTAGTTAATGGGTTTAATCTCTGAAACTCACTGCGGAGGAGCCTAAAACTGATCCAAACCTATTCCCATACTTAACTTTCATGCTATCAAAGTCCATTAGGAGGTAGGCAAGACATCATTTATTTTTTACTTCCATGCCATTTTTCTCTTTCTACCTTTATCAAATGAGTAGGTTGAAATCATGTATACCCAACAGGCCTTGTTTTTCAGTGACCTTTAAAATGAAAAAAGTCTTTCAAGCTCATTATAAATGTGCATGCTAAAATACATGCATAGAAACAGCATAACTGAGGATCTTCTGTTAATGCCTGCAAATATATGTAATGTGTGTAAGTTGGCAGTTAATATTCAAACTTAAACATGAGGAATGTGAATTAGATTTGTAGATATGTACTCTAGTCACATGTTCATCTCTTGTAAACATCTGTGTGATTTGGTACTAGAGTGTACATAATAATTGTTGTAGGTTTACATTAGAGATGTAATCCTTTTGGATATTGCTGCCTGCAAAGGTAACGCCATGAGACAGTTTGCACAGCATGTGGGCAACTGAAATGTGGGAGGTGTGGATGACAGTCATGATTTTAGACTTTTTGGACTCGGCATTTACAATAAACTACATGAGTGGATTGTGGTGTGGAGTGTTTTGTTTTCATTTGTATGCAAGATGCAGTGAAAGCTTATTTGACAATGATCTGTAGGTTGGCCATGATTGACATTGTTCCCCTCCTTAAGTTTTGTATGCTCTTCGGGAATTTTGATGAAATTATTTGTAGTATTTATCATCATTCTTAGATTAAGATAATAAATATTATGACTGGTTATAAGTATTAGAACTATGAACTTTTTTTCCTTTGCTGATGCAGCTGCAGATATTCATGACATTTTGTATCCATATTCTGAATCCAAATATATTTTGAGCAGTTTTTCATTGTTTATTATGGCTCCATCCTGACTACATGAATTTTCTAACTTATTTCAGAGGCACTCAGAGAAGTGCTTTCAAATTATCACCGTGATTCTTCATCCATTTTTAGAAATTATAATGTATTATGTGAAATATTCCATATAGGTCTGAATGTAGCCCCTCAAAGCTTCAGCCCCCTCCTTCACCCTGCTGGTGGTAGGGTTAGAACCTTGGCTGCCAACCCAAGTATCTTGGGTTCGATTCCTGCTTGCATAGAATATTTACCCACCAGGATATGGCTGCGTGTGTATATCAATTATTAAAGTTGTAGTAATTGATGTAAGCTATTACTTATACAGAAGTCGTTGTTGTTATTATTAGTAGGAGGTGCTGGGGAGAAAAGCGAATGGGTGATGATGAGATATCATATGATGTACACTTGCAGTGTAAGGAGTTGCCATGAAATTAAGTGCTATCTCATGGGATTAATGATTTTTTTGTATGATCAGATGAGGAAAGTGGAGTTCAAATGCAGTAGAAGATGCTGCAATTTCCACAGCTCAGACTGATATGTTGCCTTCTATGAAGCTCTATGTTGAATGAAAGGGGTCTGGGTCAGCATTGTGTTCAACTTCCAATCAGAGGCTCTCAGGTTCAGTACCAAGTGAAGAAAAATATTTTCTTGAAATTATCTATCCAAAACCACCCAGCCTCATTGCGAGAGGCAGCAGTCTCAGCAGAAGCCTTTGATGGTATAGGTCAAGAAGATTGGTCTGATATTGATTGCCACAGCTTCAGGTATGAGTGAAGCTCAGGAAAGTGACCAACGTACTGCAATTTATGTGTCATTGGTAGACTTAGAGAAAACCTTCAATAATTTCGAGTAGAACAAGATGTTAGTGTTGCTGGAAAAACTCTGAATGTATTAAAATTATAGAAGAGTAATACAAGAAGTAAGTCATTTCATTGTGAATGAGAGATTGAAGACAACTAGAAGCTACAATTAACAAAGGGGTGAGATAAGCATGCAATCTCTCACCAGGACTGTTCTATATATACTTGGAGGAGGCAATATGAGGAGCAGGAGAAATTAGATTGAACAGAACTAAGATTAATGCTCCTCTTCGCAATTGATATCTCAGTCATAGGAAGAAATTGCTATGATCTTTGAATGTCATGGAGTACAATGGTCCAAATTCTCAAAGAATACAATATGAAAACTATGAAGAGGAACACAAAAATCCTACTTGGTGAAAGAGAGAATCTGAAGTTAGAAGTCACACTGAGAGGAGAGAAATTAGAACCAGTGGATTCCTTCATCTATCTTGGAAGTATTGTGATATGGGATGGAAGGAGTACAATGGACATTAAGCGAAGAATAGCCCAAGCTAAGAAAGAGTTCGTGGTGAAAAGGCAACTGCTGTGTTCAAAGAAGAGAAGGCTACACAATGGAAAACAGTATGTAAAAACATTTGTGTGGAGCATGGCACTCTATGGTTCAGAAGCATGAGTCATTGGAAATCATACCTGAAAAAACTAGGAGTTTTCAAAACCTGGTGCTGGAGGCGGATTTTGAAGATAAAATGGATGGACAAAGTAAGAAATGGCAAAGTTTATGTAAGAATAGAAGAAGAAAGGACCATATGGAACACTACAGAAAATAAGAACCAGATAGATTGGACACACCCTGAGGTACAATCGGCTTTGAAGAATATAATTGAAGGAAATATAGAGTTAAAAGTCTCTAGATGAAGACCCAGGAATAAATACATAGATCAAATGAAGAGGAAAGTATATGCACAAGCTGGTAGGGGGTAAAGGAACTGGTATTAGATAGGGAAGGATGGTGGGCTGCAGTCAACCGATCTCAGGATTGAATGACTAATGATGATGACTGCAATGTTGAAGCCTGGGGTGAAACACTGGATTAGTCTCCCTTGAATATGCAGTCTTAAATTGAAATACAATATGTTATGAAGGCATTCCTACCTATAAAATATTCCCAAGGTAAATTAGTCCTCCAATTGGATCTTCAGGTTGGGACTACTGGGATGGGTACATCAGTCTGAATTGAAATATGCAGGATAGGCACGTGAAATGTGAGATCTGTAGGAATGAGAAGGAAGCTAGAGATTGCAAAAATGGAAATGGATTGGCTGGGGCTAGACATCGTGGGAATGAGTGAGATCTCAAGTGCAGGGGAAGATGACCAATAAAGCCACAGATATTGAGTAATTTATTCAGGAGATGACCAGAAGATTGTAAGTGTTGGGATCATACTAAGGAAAGAATAGGCTCTGAGAGTGAAGTCCATCTCATAGTTCTCCAAGATGACATTGATAGTGAAGCTGGAAGAAGAGCTCATGGACACTGTGATAGTGCAGTTCTACATGCCAACATCCCGCTATAGGGAAGTAGAAATAGGAAAAGTGCTTGAGGAAATGGAAGAGTTCCTCAGAGCACTGAAGAGGAGAGAGAATCTCATCATAATGGATGACTGAAAGACTGGTTGAAAAAGGAAGCAGCTTAGGAAATTTATTTAAAAAATATAAATTTAATAAAATCAATTGTAAATTGTATCACTCTCTTTGAGAAAGGCTAAACTTTAAAATGAGGCATATCTTATTGATCTATGGCAATTGAATGCAGTGATATTAGTAAAACATGATTCTCAGCATGCATTTTTGGCTGAAATATAAAGCATTTAAGTAGACCTAAATCACCAAGCAAATTTTTCTCTCAGAAAAATTTCAATTTTTTTTAAATTTAAGGTCACATACTACCCATACACCAAGTTTGAGCAAAATCTGAGACCATAAGGGACCATCATTTGTTGAGTTTAGGTGGAATGACCCACTTGGAAAGTTGTGGTAGGCTTATATTCAGAGTGGGGATATATTGTCAAATATGGTACATGAACAGCCAGGAAGGAAAATATTGAGTCAGGAGGAGTGAAATGTAATAAGGAAAGTGATGGTTGTCCCTGACATTTTCTAATAGATCTGAAATGGCAGTGCAAAGACATAATTCAGCTGATGAGGGTGTTGGCAATTCTCATGTCTGTATTTGTGATTAGCATTCCAACTTAAGCGGTGAAGGATACAGTGTGTGGCTAATACATACACACCCAGTTGAATAACTTTTTGGTAGATTTAAACACTAATACATAGAAAAATCGGTTCTAAATTATCAATTCAATGTTTCATGAAAAAATAGTTTTCCCCAACATTATATCTTAGTTTTTTTACAGTTCAGAAATTTAAAAAGTACCATTTGAGTTGTAATATGTCATCTACAGCAATTATTCTTCAAATATGCTTTTGCTGAATTGATTTTGTAGGTGCTAACATATAATCATGCTTGTTGGTAGGATTACTTGTGTGCTTATTGTTATATTTAGGCTTTTTTGTGTGTCTTGGTAAGTGGTAGTATGAATATAATGTAACATTTCATTTTTTAGAGTATGTTTCCAGAAATTAATCTGCTGAAAAAATATTTATTCAGGTCTCCTATGAAGAGTTCAAACTTCAGTTTGCTCAGATGTATGAACACTATGAACGCCACCGATCTGATAACATCACAGACCCAGCTGTGCGCCAGCAACGCCCTATAAGCACCATCTCGGGATGGGACCAGCATGCCCACACCAGCTACCAGACACGACCCCAGCACCACCGGCCCGGTGCCATAGATTATGCCAATGATGAGGGTGAAGAGGAGGAAGAGGGGGGAGGTGGGGATGAGGACGTGGCCGTCGCATCCAAACCTGAGGTCTCCTTGTCCCCCTCTGGTGTCGATATCCAGACAAGAGTGGAACGCCACCAAGTGGAGGTGGTGAGTGCAGATGAAATGGTGAATGCCCAGCACCAGGTGAAGCAAGAAGGAGCTGTGGTTAGTGAAATGTGTAGTTGTGACTTACCAACAAAGGTTGACCAAAGTACAGCAGTGGATAGTTCTTTAAGTGAAGTGGAAAATCTTGCCCTTCAATCCAGTTCAGAGTCTGGACTGGGCCCTCTCCCCTCTCACAAACCCTTTAGTGCTGGTGTCGACAGCTCTTCCTCTGAAACAGTGCTCAAAATGATGAACAGTGGTGAAACAATGGTTTTGGACAGTTTTGCAGAGTCAAAAGTAGATGAAAGGACTTTAACGGCGGAAAAGTTTGTTGCAGATCAGGAATGTCTTCCATCCCTTTCAACGCCAACCAAGTCAGACAGATCTGTTGAGTGCCTTGATATTACACAGCTAGAAGTGCTGTCTGGACAAATTATGCCTGAGAAATTGAGTGTTTTAGAACCAGATACAGATAGTCTGGTAGGGTCGATTATGGAAGCATGCACAGTTTCTGATAGTGCCTCTATTAAAGTGAACTTATCTGTTACTGATAGCTGTGGGGAAAGCAGTTCAGCTGAACAGAAAGATTCTGAAAAAGTGCTAGAGCTGAGCTCAAGTTCTCCAACTCAGGAGGAAATACTAACCGTGGAAAAAGAAGGAACTTCTGACCTTGAAGCTTCTTCATCTGTAGCAAACTCAACAGAAGTGCTAGAAACAAATGATGAGGCTGTGGATGATGAAGCTAGTCCTGGAGATTCAAAAAGGATGGAAAAATTGGAAATGTCCTTAAAGGAGGAAGCCATTGTAGATAACTTGGCCAAAGATGAGCCAAATAACTTGAATTCTAGTTCTGTGAACTCTAATGACCTTTGCAAGAAACCAGAAGAAGCTGAGGTGCTGCCATTTCATGAATCGAGTCGAAAAGCATCAACTGATGAACTAGAATTGCTCACCCCTCCTCTTGAGAGGGAAGTCCTCGGCAGCGATTCGTCTGAAGGCTATGCCACACCGACCCACTACCCAAAAGCCTTGTCTCCTAGTGAAAAGGAAGAGGTTGATGACATAGTGACAGTGGAGGTTATTGCAGAAGTCGAACCAAAGAGCACAGAAAGGGAAATTGTGTTCATTGAAGAGGAGAGAGGCTCAGGAGACGGTGCCCAACAGATGAAGACTGATGATGTGACATGTGCAGAGGAAAGCCCTTCTCCATTGGGCAGTAGTGATGGCTCACCAAAGACCATTCAGAAGGATACATCTGAATGTTTAGCCCAAAAGGAAGAACCCTCATCGCCTGTTGCATTCAGCAATGGGGTGAGGGACAGTGAGAGTGAAGATGAGAAAAGCTCCGAATTAAAGGAGAGCATAACTGTGGAAAATAAGCAGGTGGCGGAAGTCAAGTCATCCAGGGATATTATTAATATAGCTGATGGTGAGTTCAAGGATGGGAAAAAGGAGAGTGTTCCTAGTGAATGTGAAGAACAAGACAAGAGGGAAGTTGAAGGTTTGGAGTCTCCTGCCGAGAAGTCTGTTGATCACTGTGGTGACAGCCCATTGGTTGGCACCCTTGGGTCAGAAAGTGAAAGAGGCATTGTTGATTCACATGTTTTTGAAAATGGTGGGATCTCCCCCAGTTACAGTGTACCTTCCCAGGATGTGTCTGTCTCCCCCATTTCCTTGTCTCCAGAAACTGAAACCCTGAATGGGAATATTAAAGTTCAGGAGGGAAAAGATGGTAATGATGGGTCAGAATTGAAGCAGCAGACGGTGGAAGTGGAGAAAAAGGAGGATATGCTGGGAGAGGAGTCCAGGAGGGAAGAGAATGGTGTGGAGGAGGGCACGGTCATTGAGCAGGAGGGTGCAGAGATCTTGCCAGAGGAAAGGGTCGAGATGTGTTGGAGTGTGGAGAAAGATGCGCAGGAGAAGAGGGCGCTGATGGAGAAGACGGATGTTGCTGAGGCAGGGAGCAAGGATACCATCGAGAGTGAGGGGAGTGGGTTGGCGGGTGATTTGAGACTTGGCGCTGAGGGTCAATTGTCCGAAGCGCCAACCATGGAGAAGCCACTGAAGGAGGATGAGCCCAGCAAGCTCATTGGCAAGCAGCAATTGCCTCAGTCTGTGGAAGCTGCTTCGGTTAGGAAGGCTTCTTCACCAATGAAAAGGCCACGCAGTGCATCTACATCAACCCAGGTTGATCCTGTTCATTTTGGTGAGTTTATTAGCTTCAATTTATTTGTAGGGGTGCGTGATTACCTTTGCTATGACCTTTCTGTAACATATTTTATTAAAACTATTGCATGAAAACAATTGCATTTTGGAGTAAAAATATAACAGTCTTTAATTTAAGCATGAAGATTCTCGCTGCTATGTATAAAAATTGGAATCTGATTAATTCTGATGATGCTCTCAGCTAGAGGAGCAACATGTTGTGTTGAAAAGGGGACAATATGCAGTGAATCCTGAAAACAATCATTGTAGTTTGCTTGCTAGTTCCCTGTCTTCATAGCTCATTTTATCCATCAAATTAATCTTTGAAGAAGAAACTACAAAAAATTTAATGAGTAATTATTTCTTCATATCTTCTAATTTTAATTTTATTTATTTTTAAGTGAACCTATTGTACCCATTTCATGATAATATGGCAGCTACATAGCTGAATTATCATTTTGCTAGGTACAATACAAATTTTGTACAACCAGGTCACTCCTCTGCCTCCTGCCGTCAAAACCCAGCATTTCCGACAATTTGGTTTTTCTTGGGGTGCACATAAATGTAGTGTGCAGTAACACTAATATAATGTGCATGTACATTTCCCCTTCTGGATGGCCGATTGCCAGATACAGTTGTGATTCCATCTATAAGTTGGTTATTAAGAATACACTTCACAGTTTCCAATACTTGGGAGTACTTTTTATGCATGGTATTGTTAGAAAAGTATTTCTCACTAAATACAGCTTAGCATGAAGGAGAGTCAAGGCACAGTATTTTGGAAATAGTTTGATATATTTTTCATGCTCACTAATCATTTAAGTCTTAAAATGTGTTCTAGAATCAAACAAAAGTGGCTTTCAGGCTTGTGCATTAAGCATTAGCTGCTTCCACTGATTAATTTTTAGCTAGAGGATCATCAACGTGTAACTGGCCAGTGCTATTGGTAATACTCATTAAACCACAAAGACTAAAACTATAAAGGCCATGCTTTTTACTGGGTCCTTTGGCTCTTGTATCCAATTACAGCAACCAGCTGAAAATAAATATCCACCTCAAATTCTCCCTCATTGCCAAATGTTAGCATTATGAAGAAAAATACTTATGAATAGTTTCTGCTTCATTTTTACTCTAAAGCTAAGAGTAGAGACTATGGTAGAGCTGATCTTATCTCATTCTGTAAGGGACTGTGTCTTTATTTTAAAACTCTTTTTGTAAATGTCTTCTTCATTTTTTCTCCTGAAGATTTGTGACTCTGGACTGACTTTATATGTTTGAACATTTTGTATGCATTGAAATATTTCTTGCCAGAGTCACCACATTTGTATGACTCCCTCCTATGTGTGCAAGTGCTTGTCAAAAGAGTTGATAAAATTCTACCTCTCAGATGATCACCATGTTTATGACTGGCTTACTTTTCAAGCTCATTTCCTTAAACAATACAGCATGTTGCCACTGATGGCACCAATTTGCCCAGTGTGTTAAGCAGGAACAACAAATGAGTGTCCTAATCACAGCAAATCAATGCGAAAAAAGTGGGAATTTCAAGTCTGTTGTTTGCCCCGGAGAATTATTTGGGGTAATTTGGTATTTAACAAACATTAAAAAGTATTCAAGTACTTTTTCAAGGTAAATGTAAATACCTGTCACTCCTTATCATTATCATCCCTAATTTGGAAGAGTATTTAATCATGTGGTTCTCTCTACTTAAGTTACTGTCTTAAGA
The DNA here is from genome assembly GCA_963169105.1 of Ceriagrion tenellum. Lineage (NCBI taxonomy): Eukaryota > Metazoa > Arthropoda > Insecta > Odonata > Coenagrionidae > Ceriagrion > Ceriagrion tenellum. The sequence continues at coordinate 139,103,132 of OY720640.1, forward strand.
AGTATTGTTTATCTTAATTTAGTAATTTTCACCTTTTAGGTCTACTATACATGGTGGTAACTATTTAGGCTTATGATTAATAAATTGTACCTCTGGATATTTCTTTGTCCAGAGTCCAAGAGACAGAAGTCTGCATCTTTTTCGAAGAATTCGTCGAGGCCTATGTTCAGCCCTGGTCCAACTCGTCCCCCTTTCAGGATCCCGGAATTCAAGTGGTCTTACATCCATCAACGTCTACTCTCCGACGTGCTCTTCTCATTAGAGACTGACATACAGGTGTGGAGAAGGTGAGTGCTTCAGACAATGTATCACATATGTAATTTAATCATCATTATTGGTTGGTTAATCCTAAGATTGGTCGACTTCAGTCCTCAGTCCATCCCTATCTAATGCTAGTCGCCTTACTTCCTTGTAATTTTATGAAACCTCATAATTAGGAATCCTGAAAGGTGATAAATAAAATCAAGGGAGAGTGGTGTAGAAATATTTGTCATAGTGGGTGAATGAACTCAAATTTCTGTTTATAGTGATAAAAAGTTGCTTTCTCTCAATAAAAACTAACAAATAACTAGATAAATGATGGAAGTTTTGAGATATGGCCAATTACAATTGCAACTGATCTGAAGTCTACATTTAGCTACATTTCTTAAATTTCTGGAGAAGCATTGGCTCTCAAGTCAATTTACTTCTGTGCAATGTACTCCTCAAGTCAATGTAAAGCTTCCATTGTTAAAATTTGAGCATGGTATGCACAATAATTTCACATAAGATACCACACATTCACTTTACTTGATGACTGCAGTTTTTGCCACTTTTTACATGATTTTCAAAAATGTTTATCACCCAAAACGTATATATGTGTATATTTTAATGTCATGATCATTTATTTTTTAGCCACTCGACCAAGTCAGTGCTGGATTTTGTCAACAGTGGAGAGAATGCAATATTTGTTGTGAATACGGTGCACTTGATATCTCAACTTGCAGACAACTTAATCATTGCCTGTGGAGGTCTCCTGCCACTTCTGGCATCGGCAACATCTCCTAATGTAAGGCACCACTCTTTCCTATCCCAACCCTCTATTCTAGTTAACATAAAACATTTTAGCTATCTTTTTCTGTTTGTACGTACTAAAATGATTATAATGATGTCTTGGCTCATACCAATTTGTCCAGCTATTCCCTACTGAAGTACTGGGAATACTGAATTTTTGGGGAATACTGAAGATTCAGCAGTCTGAGTTAATCTAATGATGGCTTTTATGTACTTTGAAGATGAATTGAATGTCCCCGGAAAGAGAAAAATAGTTTCTTTAACACTTGTGTACAGTCTTATTGAGATATAATTTTTGGTCATGCAATTGGGGGCTTGGTTATGTGTAAATCAAATTTTGGATGACTTAAATCTTAGCACAAACAACAATCTTTGTCAGGCCGTAGGATGTCACCACAGTCCAAAATACTGATCTCCAAATTCACCAGAGTCATACATGGATGGAACGAACAGTGCATGGGCAATGCGCAATCATATGTAAATGAGTTAATAATGAAGAAAAACTATCAATCATAGTCTGATAAAAGCAGTGTTTGAATTTGATATTCAGCATTTGAGATAGAATTAAAAAAGATTTTCGTTGTGATTAGGGTGCAATAAATTTTGGATTCAATCTATTCCGCTCTTGCCAATACGTTTTCCCATTGATAATGTTCTCACTTTATCTGACGAGCAGTCAGTGAGTCGTTGGTAGATTATGTACCTAGAGATCTGCAACTCTTAGTTAACATCAAGTTAATGAAAAGGCAATGTCGTCTTGCTGATGATGTCTGCCAGACATTATAAAACTGAGTCTTAATATGCAGTTGTATATGTATTCATGCATCCTCCTACATGTGCCATTGTTATAGTTATGACCAATTCTTTTTCTCTTTATATAGAATGAACTTGATGTGATTGAGCCGACGCAAGGCATGCCCATAGAGGTTGCCGTCTCCTTCCTACAGCGGCTTGTCAACATGGCTGATGTGCTAATTTTTGCCAGTTCCCTGAATTTTGGTGAATTAGAAGCTGAAAAGAATATGTCCAGTGGAGGAATCCTCAGGCAATGCCTCAGATTGGTGAGTTGGTATTGCCTACCTAAAATGTCTCATTGGGTTCATGTTAGTGCTGCGCAAATCAGGGATTTTTGTTTCGAATCAAACCGAATCGAATCTCCCACAAAACATTTCGAATTGAATCGAAGCAAATTTTTTTAAATTTTCGTGGCGAATCAAATCAGCCTTAAAAAATTCATTTGCGAATCGAATTTGAATCTAAATAATATGCTAAAGCTTATGCAGAGTAAGGTAAGGAAGACTTTTACAATATTTCAGGGCCTTACATTAGCTTACAAATCTATAGTGGCACAAAGAATAGCACAGAATGACATATGGTCATTTTAATCTTCATTTTGTGTGAGTAAAAACATCCTCTAAACGAGGGACTGTCTTAACTGTATAGGTGTTAGAAACAAATTCCTCTTTTCAACGCCCATACCAGTTGCATGTCCTGATTAGCCATAGATTAAGAAAGCTAGAGTCTCATACAAAATACAGAAGTTGCTTTATATACGTCTTCTAAACTGGGTGTTTTTTTTTTTTTGCAAAGAAAATTTTGCAAAGAAAATGATCACCAACTAAATATCATTGGCATAGAGAACAAAGTGGTGATAGTCACTTCATGATCGTTTGTGACATTTATCTTATGACATAAAGGCATTATTTCAAATGTTTTCATGAATAAAGACTAAATCATTTTAAAATGTCTCCAAAGACCTGAGAAGTCAGGGGAAAGGGAAAATATCTTTCATGATATAATTAAAAGGTTCAAAAATATGAAACTTAAAAATATGAAGTGCCGATCTTTTGGTCCCACCAACTTTGTGCTGACGAGTCGCTACTGTACTACACTCGCATTCACACTCGCAGCCAACAGCCCATATGATATTAGGATATATGTTTTCCTGGGATGAGCTAATTACATAATTAAGCATTGAAAGGGATTATGCTGGTAAATGAGCAGTTTTAGCATATGCAGAAATAGGGAACATCTACTACCCACTAGAGTTGGAAATGCTCTACTACCTTGTGACATTACTTTAAATTTGCATTGTGACTGTCCATTTTGGTGGCACTGATATTTTCTTCATGATTCTGTGGTGTTTATCAAGCCTGCAAAATGATTTTCTCATTTTAATATTGGTTTAATGCTGCATTGAGACTTTAACCTTTACTTTAAGACCATTGCTTCAGACATTTTAACTAGTGCGGCAAAACCCTATTTCTGTTAATTTTATGTGATGTGCCATAATGCTCAAACTATCTTTAGTGGAGAAAGAGTGTTCAATTCAATTAATGCCCTTCCCTCTGCAGGTTTGCACATGTGCTGTGAGGAACTGCTTGGAATGCAAGGAGCGAAGCCGTCCAATGCCTACCTTGTCACCTCCTGCCATCCCAAATAATAGCATTTCTAATAAAGCAGCACATCTTCAGTCTCTCATTAGAGGAGTTCAGGCATCTCCAAAGGTGAGAGACGAAAAACAGAGAATGGACTAGTACTCATTAAATTTGATTATTTGTCAGCTGTAAATGTAACTTTGGCTAGAAATAGGCATGCTTTCAATCAACGGGGAGTTTATTCCAATGGGAAAGTGAGCTGGAATCTGGAAGGTATTTTCTATGACAGCTGCATGACTTAACGGGTAGAAAATATACCACTGAAATTTGAGAAATTGAGAAATACCAATGAAAATGAAATAGTGAATCATACTTACAAATTGCTCATAGCAGCATACTTTGGTGTCATACTGACATCTCTCTGCCCATTAAGTGACACTTGTATTTCCTAGGTAGTTTTCCTTGTATTTCCTAATGTATCCTTTTTATGTTTTTAAACTTATAATAAAATCTGTACTATCGTTTTTCACATCTGCTATATGTACCATTAAACTGTGTGTATTACAGGTGTTGCAATATGACCTTTACGTGTAAATTTTATGCATTGTTATGATGTATACATGGCAGAAAATTATTTCTGACAAGCCTATTATAATGTTTAAAGATAGGCCATTCTGGAAATTACCATGGTGATTGTTTTAAATTACTGTGGTGTTTTTCATAATTAACAGCAACTCCTGAAGATTACCGTAATTTTGTGGATGATTTCCATACGTTTGTGATATTTATTATGCTCATATTTTCTAAAGATATTATTTTAAACCAGGTATATATTTATGTATTTTTCATTCGAGCTAAAGTATAAATAAAGCATGAAGAACTCATTTACAAAATATTTCTGGGGCAATCACTTAATCAAAATAAGCAAAAATGTCACATACCATTATAAAAGAAAGCCGAATTTTGTGTGTGCTGGTGTACTTGTTCTAACATTTCTTTTTATTTCTACTACATTAATGTGGCAGTAGTAATGGTTTAAACAATATTAACCCCGCTATTGTCATGGCCTTTCCTACCTAATCCTTCATTAGCTATGTATTAATTCTGAAAATTTTGAATTACTGTAATTAAAAAAATTCCATAATAAACCATTGTAAGTAATTCATGTTAAATGAAAATTATAGTAATTTACCCATCTCTAATCTTGTTGTGATTGTGAGTTGCATTTTTACCTCTGGGCATATTGAGCTTTCTATGTATTTCATATCCCTTTGCTGTTAATTATGTGGTGATTAAATTAGGTATCGACTTTTATTGCTGGTATGCGAAAAAATCCTGTTTTTATTGTGACTTACTCACTATTCCTGAATATTAGTCAGTGCAATGCCTTCTTTTAACTATTATTACAGAATATTGTTGAAAACCTGGCCAGCCAATCAAGCCCGGTGAAAGATCCTGAGAAGTTATTACAAGATATGGATGTAAATAGACTTAGAGCTGTGATCTACAGAGATGTTGTAAGTTCATATTTTAACCATGTTAACTAATGATGTGCCAAGTCCCTCATTTGAGATATCTCAGTCGTGTCATTCATTCTCATGGTGAGTCAATCAGGAATTGCAGCTCATTAATTAAGGTTGTTGCTGCTCATGAGCTGTTTAAGCTGCCAATATGCATCGAGTGGTTCATGACCAGTGACGACTTCAATATTATGTTTTCAATAATATATATGCCCCACTTAAAAGCTCCTTAACTTGAGAATAGCCAAAATAATACTTATGGCCCCCTTATCAATCTGTTCATAATTTCTCGTGCTACCCTTCAAGGTCCTTGAGGCAGAAGTAAAGATTTATGTAATCCTTTTCCAATGAGCATCTATGAGAAAAATATGTTCTCGTAACTCAAGATAGTAGCAAAATAAGTGAAAATCGTTGCTATTTATCTCCTTTTACTGTTCAATAATCTTGTTTATTTATTTCTATAATTATGACTACATTTATTTGTAACATATTGGAAACTTACTCTCATTAGTTATTTTTAATGGGCTATATATATCTTTGTGTTTTTAAATTTCTTCTTTGAATATTTGGAGGAACAAACTCATGTTATCATGCCACTCCATTTCATAGTAAGTGCAGTGAAATAGCTGTGTTGTTGCTATTAGTCCTTGGAAACTGTCTTTCTCTTTATAAGTGTGTGCCTACTGCCCCATCCTTGCATAACTTTGTTTGCTTTGTTTCCATGACACTCATAAATTGCTTCACACATGCTCTCCTGCTATTCAGACTCTTAAATATTCCCTCTCTGTTGAGTCTCTTCCTCCATATTCACCCAAGGCTGTCTTGGTCTACCCCTCTGTCTCACACCCTCCTCTATCAGAAATCCATTACCTTATTTCACTTCATTTAGTTACATCAGAAAATCATATTGTTTTGTTTTCAGGAGGAGACCAAACAGGCTCAGTTTCTTTCCTTAGCTATTGTGTACTTCATCTCAGTGTTAATGGTTTCCAAGTACAGAGACATTCTTGAGCCACCTCTGTCGCCAACATCTCCGAGTCCTGCTGCTCCTCTGAGGAGTAACGGAACTTCCCACCATGGTGAGTTACTCCTGGAAATGTTTATCACTTTGCGTGAATGTAAGATTATGGATTCACCTTGGGCTTGTTTTAATGATGCAGTATGTGTGGGGCTGCCAACTCACTTTCCCTGAAAATGAGGAAAAATGGGTTAAGAAAATGTGGGCATTTGAGGACACCTATCCTTAAGTTACTGTTTATTTTCTTAATATCCAAGGTATTTTAATGAATGATGTGCAAGTTTCCTAACAGTGCTAGATTTTGGTTTGTATAGGTGCCTTGACTGCAGAGGTTGCAATGTCTAACTGAAGACCTCAATCCCAAGAGAAAAATAGCTCCATGTTGAAGGATGAATAACTGTTTCACCCCTTTTGGGTTGCCAGGATGGCATGTTATGATCCTTCTGCTCAGGAAAATTTTTCCTCAGCTTTCCCATTAACCCTATAATAAGGAGGTTTCAGATTTTAAGAGCCAAAGTTCCGGAGATGCATGAACTCCATCCTGAGCTGTGTTAATTATTTAGTGAAAAATGAGGGCATGTTAAGGCATACGAGAGAGGATGATTGGCAGCCCTAATAAGTGTCCCCCATTCATGGAAATAGAATTTGTGCTCCTTATTGTCCGAATTTCTGACTGGTGAATTATTTCTGATGTGATTCTGTACTATGTGGGAGCACTACCTTAGGCACTTGTAGCATTTTTAAGAAATTTATCCTGAGCACATCTTTATTGATTTCCTATTAGTTTTGCTGCTCTGTCACTCCTCCCAAAGGCCCTCATACCCTCATAGGAAGAATTTTCATGGTATTTATACCTAAGAGATGGAACAGATTTATGGAAGATTTGGGCGTGCTCTGCTGTTACCTCCTACATAGGTGTTCCAGTTAACTCTCAGCATGGACACCTGATGAACTCTCACCAATGGAGGACATTCACTGATTTTTGGCCTGAACCTTGAGACAGAATATGCATGTTAATGCTAATGAGTCAGTCCTTCATCTCATCTTTTCTAAATTGCCTCCAAACTGAATTACTTATTTGCTGTAAATACTCGAAGCTCTTGTTGTACTTCTAGTACATATTCATCCAATTCACATATGACTTCAGATATATGTCATATGTTCAATAATTTATGGAAGAGTGAGTGAGTTTTGTGGCTCAGTGCATACCTTTTATCACTGCAATTTTGAATGGATTACTTAAACTTCATTGCTCACAGAGATGGTCTGCTGTCCTTGTGCATTTTTTGAGTTTGCCAGTAAGAAAATCATTCCATGTGCTGGAATGGAACAGCTATAACCTGCTTAACACATGGCCTTAAGGTCTAAGAACTGTTATTAAAAAATGCAATGTTAAAAACTCAGGTGTGGAATCGTGGAATTATAACTAGGGGTTGAGTTCGGGTGTGGAACCAGGGTTATCCAATGGGGGAGGAGTTTGAGACCAATATCTGAGTGTGGTACTGGGGTTACCTCCTAAGAAACTGAATCAAAAAGTAATATTCAAGGTTTATGTTAACAAATAATGAATTTTCTTGGGCTCGGAGTAAGAATTTTATGGAGGTAACTGAAGGGCCACTGAATGAAACTGGAATTCAGTCAGAATATTGTTCTGGTTCATATCCCTGGGTTTCGACATCTCGTATACTTGGGCTGGGCTTTGGGAAAGTTGGGCTGATTTGAGCCCTTATGTCTGGCTTTCACCCCATTGTATGCAAGCGGGCCTATTGCTGTCGGACATAGCCTCTATCAAGTCAGACTCTTCTTCGCTATGGAGCCTGGATTGCAGGTCTATGATATTTGCTATCCACTAATCAATGCTGTCTTAGGGTGAAATATTGTGATGGTGGTTGCTCATGAAAAAAAGGTCATGACTCAGTGAATGGTGGGAGAATAAGATTATGAAGTACTTGAGTTTGAGGTGGAGGAGATCGGCATCATTGAAATATGATGGTGGGCATAGGGTAAAATATAGATTTATCAGTGATGTGGAATGACTAGTCTATGGGTTAGTGACATTGGACAGACTTACATGCTTGTACTCATTTGTAGATCTCTCCCACAGTATGGTCTGATGTCATTTTGTTGTTTTCTACCTAATCTCGAAAAGTAAGGCTGAAATATTGGTCTTGCTTCGTACATAAGATAATGACACCGGCCAACCCCTACCCCAAGGCTTGAGGAGTTCATTGTCTATTCACCTTGCCCCTAATTCGTAGGTCTGTGGGTGGGTTATGGACCCATTCCAACCCAACCAGGGAAAGTAAATACCGATTTTACATGATATGATGTTTGAAAGAAATGTTTGTGACATTTTGATGAAGTCTTCATGTTTATTTTATAAGAGTCCAAGAAATTCATCTGAACTTTCAGCAAAGTTATGCATTAAGCCTGTCACAGAGTGGAAGCATTTTTATCATAAGAATTTCAATCGCCAAATGCTTAAGCTTTTATTAACATTCCCCTAGCAGTTGAGTAGAAAATCGATCTATGTCACTAGTGCGATTTTGGACAGTCATATTTGAATGCACTCGGTTGGTTGGGACATTATTAGCGAAATCCTTAGAAGTAACATTGTTTAGACAGCCTGTGTATCCAAGTTGGTAGAAGCCATGCTGTCTTGCTATGATGATAAAGTCACACAGGCCAAGATTGTTTGCTATTATGTTATTTGCTATTGCACATATCTCTTTGCCACCCAAGCTGTGTAATTCTTGTAGTAATCAGAAAAGATTAATGAGAATTATTTTACCCCTTGTGGTTCATCAGATTTGGCAACACAAGGAAGTAGAAGACGTTAAATAAGTCACAATCTATGGGGCTGACTCCCGTTCCCTCAGAGCTTCAGAGGTGCTATCTGTGCTGTGCACATATATGAATGCTCACATATTTCATCTCCTTATTTTAGCAGGATGAGCATCTTCTAAAAAACATTATATATTGACGATTGTACCTGTCAGGATATTAAGATAGATAATAATATTAGCAAAAACTATGTAATTTGAATATATTATATTTTGGTTTTAGATTTCATTGTGTGTCTGAGATGACTTAAGCCTGAGAAAGGACTTACCTTCATGCTTCTAATATACCCAGGGCAGGTTTTTCGGAAAGAAAATGGTTTTACGTGTCATCAAATATGTTTAACTTTTTTTAGTTGTTAACCCTTAGCTCCCAGGGGTAATTTTATAAGCTGTGAGCACTCCCAATCTTCTGATATCCTCTGTGTGCTCTTTTGTGAATTGTTCACAAATTTTTCTGAATAGATTTCACATGTGATGGAGGAATTACCTTGGAAGGGAGAGCTGAAGAGCAGCATCAAACTATCATTAAAGGAGGTAGTGTGCCACCTCTCATATTAAATGTCCCCACTTAACTTCCCCTGTTTGCCACAAAGAAAAATGTGTTTGGATGTATTTTCCATAATTTGATAAATGTGCAATTTATGAAGTGTGTGTCTATGAATGAAGAAACATTTATGTAAGCCTTTTTTATTTATATAATTCCTTAATTTAAGTCTGTGTTACTAATGAAAGATATTTTGCAGCCTCCTAAGCACAAAATTCCTGTGGTGCTTTCTCTTTACCATAGTTTTGTTTTTAATTACTGTATACATTACATTATTCAAATCCCCAAAATACTCCAATTTTTATTCTCTTCATTGCACCATTTATACTGTTATCCATTTAACTTCATATAGTGTCTGAACTAGCTTTTACTAGTCATATAGTGTTGTGTGGCATCCTTCACGTCGCTTGTTCAATTATTGGGGAGAGCATGGGTGCTTGAAGAATGCAGTGTGTGTTTATGTATCAATAATTTATAAAGGGAAGCATGAAAGGGTTGCATTTACTGACTGATGCCAACTGAAAACAGCTGCCTAGATATAAATAGATTATTCATAAAGTGCTTAGTTGTAGTCCTTCTTTGGCAAAATGTTGCCATTTTTCTTCAAGTAAATTTTGATGATAGACATATAGTTATCTTAAGAGTAATTTTGTTGCACAATCACAAGCACAGAGATTTTAAGTTTAACTGGTTTCAAGCAGACTTATTTTTTTACTCACAAAATCACAGAAATTTATCAGAAGAAAGCACAGTGCTGTTTGTTGCCTTTGCCGTTTACCTTACTTTTTACTTATTTAATCAAACCCAATAACAGTGCATAAAAGTTGAAAGATTGTTTGAACTAGAGGAATTACCCTTCCCCATTTCTGTCAGTACTAGTGAAATTTTAAGTTGGGTTATCATGAACTTTTTTGGTCCTTTTTTGTTAATATTTTAATGAATCATTTGAATACAAGTACATATTCCCTACTTAACAAAAGAGATTGTTACAAAAAAACTGATATGCTAAAAGTATTCATATTCAACATAACATATGAAAAACCATGAAATTGGTTTGTTATATGTGCAAGAATAATGGACTGGATCATGTCAATCATTGCTTAACAGTTTAATTATGGTTTACGCTCAGCAATTGACGACATGTTTACCATAAGAAAAAGTTTGAAATTTTACACCAGTATGATGCAAAAAGTGAACCAGACCTCAATGGTAAAAAAATTGAAATTTTCCTTTGTACTTATTGAAACAAATCATCTGAATCTTTAAACTATAAGCACTCAATTTACAATTTTGGAATAAATATGTGAAAGATGGTTCATGAAGATTAACTTCAGATCGCTGCTGAAGTGAATAAGGATAACAAAGACACACTACAAAGCGTGTTTCAACTAGCTTGAAGAAGAGGGAAGTATACAAAATATCCTATCAATAACCAACTGAGAAATTGAAGGCACAACTACAATCAATTATGTACAATCTTGGAAGTGACTTTAGAATTTTCTGAAGGAATGATTAACATTCATTTGCGTGAAATGATACAGATGAAATGATCCAAACCCCTTTGCCAAAGTTATTTATGCATTAATCTGAGAGAATTTAACATTTTGGTGAAAGGCTTCAACGTAGAGCTTCTTCACTGTGCAGCTATTTTCCTTGTATATCTGTCTGCTGTAGCTCTCTGCACTCATATTCCAATGATTTGAAAAATGTTATCGCTTCCTCACAGTGAGATGACAGTCATTCTCAGCGTGCAATTTGATAGAGTTACAGCCTATTTCTTTCTGTTGGAAAATATGTCAGGCAACTTTATATGGTAATATTTCGTATTTTTAATGGCAAAGGATTAGTGCACAGCACTTCTGCTAGGGAATTAAACTGTGGTTTGCATTCTGCACAATTCTTCATCCAACTGATATTATACAAATTATAACCTAAGGATGTGATACATAGGCTCTGAAACTCAGGTCAGTACAGTAATGAAATTTTAGGAGTTGTAGCTATCCAACAGAAGAACGTTTGAAGGATTTGCAATGATTGGTTCCAATGCTGTGATTGTGATGATCTCTCAGCTAGAGGTAGAATTTGAACTACAGTTTGAATTGCTTCATAAAAATAACTTCAGGCCATTTCTGCATTAAATGCCGGTTCTACTGCATTTGAAGCTAGAATGAACAGCACCCTACCATATCTAACCATAAGTAAATCATAAGCTGCAACATCTGTGTTAAAATGGGAAATTTGGTGTGCTACACTAATATATTCAAAATTGGCTGATGTGATTTAGAGAATATTGTCAAATTAGTTCCTGTTAAGCCAGGGATACCTGTGTAAAATTGAGGATTTTTATTATTGGTTGGTATCCTAATATATTTAACGAATATGGGTGCTCATCAGAGTTAGTGTTTCAAGTTTTTGGGAGCATCTAGTTAATTCTCTTTTCCTTGGTGGATATATGGTCCTGAGTCTTTTATGCAACACCTCTCTTAAGGAACCCATTTGTTGCTGGTTTACACTTTTATTTGAAACGTAGAAATACTTAATGATGGAAATATCTTTCTACAAAACGGCATACCTCTTACTTCTACTTACCTGCTGAAAATTTAAGGAGTACAATTCAAAAATTGTTTCCTCATGTTGATTCGGAGATATGAATTATCATGGTGACTACATGTCAGGAAAGTCAGTGAAATTTCAGGTAAAATGGGTTGGCTGTCAGGGAAATGTCAGGAATTTCCATATCTCGTCAGAGGAACTTGTTGTGATCATGCCTCCACTGGTGACCTGACTACTGTTCCGTGTACATCTTTCTTCTCGGCCTCTGTCAGAGGTGTGCCAAGGTGCTCAGTTCTTTTTTCATCCCTTTCTCTTGCCGGCCACATAAGGATGCTTGTAACACTTGTCTTCCTAAATACTTTGAACTATGATCTCTTCTCCCCTTTCCCATTGGATCACTGGAGTGGAAAACGTAAGTGGTGAGATTTTTTGGAAGTCAAGGCTGGATAGAAGGGTGGTAGGGCACAAAATAGAGCAAGTTGAACAATTCAAATATCTGGGTAGTATTGTGGAGGAGAATGGGTTTACTGGTTGGGACTTAAGATGTACCATTGCCCTGTCTAAAGATGCATTTCCAAAGAGGAGGGAATTAACGAGAGTTCTGAGAAGAGATTTAAAGGGAAGGCTGGTGGAAACTCTAATATGGAGCATGTCACTGCATGGATTTGAGACTTGCCCAGTGCAAAGGGAGGATGTATGTAGACTTGAGGCATTTAGGATGTAGGTGTGGAAAAGAATAGAGATAGTAAGGGTGAGAAGGATGAATGAGGAGGCATTGAATGTGGTTGGAAGGAGGTTGGAAGTTGGAAGCTGGTGGTGGAGGTTTGGAGAAGGCACGGGAGATTGATGGAGGAAGTAGTGAGATGATAAGGAATTTTGAATAATAGAGGTAATAGAGGGGAGAACTCTGAGGAAGAGTGGAAGTGGTGTACTGTGGGTGGAATTTGAAGAGAGAGATGATATGAAGAATTTAAGAGAAATCTAATGGTGGATTACCTATGGGAGAGATAATAGAAAAATAGGCCAATAATTTGTGTGTTAGGATAAGTGCTGTCCTTCCAATCTGCTGGTAATAATCAATAATTAAGTCAATTGGCAAGTAATCAATAAGAAAACCTTTCAATCTGCTGGTAGAATGCTCAAATGAAAACAATCCTCAACTTCAGGAAGGCAAGAGATTGTTAAGGGAGACCCTGAAGAAACCTTAGAAGAGCCTTAGAAGATGCTGGTTAGGAAAGGTTGGCTGAAGAAATTAAAAGAGTTGAAAGTAAAAACAAAAAACTTTGGGTCATCGCTTTGAAGGAAAAGGAGGTAGATTCAATCAACCTGCAATTTGAGATGTTATATGACTTCCCTTCTTAAATTTATGAAGTTCCCTCTGGAGCTGATTTGTTTCTTTGTCCCTGGTACTGAATTTACCATCAGAAGTTCTTTCCTTTTCACTGGTATAAGAATTTATGCCATTTTAAGTAATTTTATTATGATCATGACATTTATTCCTATCAAATTATTGATTATTCATAGATATTTTTTTGAGAGCAGTGCAGGGCACTCCTTGTTCTTCTCCATTCATAGGCAAGGCAACCAACCTGTACATTCATTTGATGTTCTCCTCTTTCCCTTTGTTTCCTGATTAGTTGCAATATTTGATGCTTCAGCTGTTGGAATAGCTCAAGCATTCATGGGTGAGGTGAAGTTTGCATTATCCTTGGCTGTAGATCTTCAAGTTATTCTTCTTGGAAATGAGATATTTTGCCTTATTTTTGCTTTGACTTTCACTTTGCATTGTTGTGGGCCATTGGGAAAAGAGAGCTCATTACTTACCACTAGCGTTTTATTTTTATCCCTCGACTTAATCAAGTGATCTGAAATCTCTTTTGTTTTATGCTACGTCAAATTCTCTTTGACTGCTTTCCCCAGTTTCTCACTAAAGGTTTTCCCTCTTATGGAAATTATTCGAGAGAGATAAAGAGAGACCTGTGGTCAGAATCCCCCAGCATGGAGATAACATTTCCCAATTGGACAGTAATAGACATACGAGCAGGAAGTGTTGCCTCTAGCTCTCCTACTTTTTCTTCATTTTAGGTCGTAAAGCTTAACATACATGCCCTAGTTATTGTGGGAGACATGACAAAAGGTTATTATCTCAAACTGAGGAAGATATGGCATCTAATATTTAAATAAGGATGACTTACTCTTATAACAATATATCATGTAAGTTTTTGAAGTTCAAGTAATTGGCACAGTAAAAGCTTTTGTAAGTATTCTTATGGCCTTATCATTGTCATGTCAAGTGGACACAGGCTTAATTCACATATTTTTAGCAGTGAGAAATCACTTCTATTTAGCAGTGAGATATAATACTTGGCTTATTGCTCTTCACTCTGCTCCTTTTTTATTATAATTAGTCAAAAAATATAATTGGGGACTGAAGATACAGAAAACTGGCCCTACTTTGAAAAATTTTCTATCCTGGAGCATGTTGTCCTAATTTGTATATTTGTCTCATAGTGACATTCAATTCCTATTTCTAAGATGCTCTCCTATTCCAAAGACACTCAAATATTCTCATTGCTCGTAGCTTGCTACAAAAATGATTCATGTGGTAGGTAATCTAATGGTCTGTACATACTAATCTAAGCTGATGTGGCAAGCCATGATTTTGTTTCAAAATGCTAGGATTTCTAATACCTATGTGGACCAAAATACATCTTTCCTACAAAATAGTCATCTTTAATGATATCTACCAGAAATACTGGTGTACAGTCTGACTTTTGGGAACAAATTATCGGTCAAAAAATTGGGGCATTGGACTATGCACATGTCAAACTTTTGGTGGTTGATATCTTAGCATGAAAAATGTGACTTTTCTTTCCCTGGCCATAGGGCAACCAGTCAGTGCTATCCCAAATCTGCTGTAATCAAGTTTGGAATGAAGTAAGAACTCAGTCTTCTATGTTCCTTAAGTGAATGCACCATGAGATTAATTCATCATCATCAGTTGATGATTATAAATTTTATAAAATGATTCATGAGCCATAATAGCCAATTTTTTTGCATTTGGAAAGTAGGATCAAAGTGGCTGACAGCCTGTGGCAATCTTTGATAAAATAAATGGGCAATTAGATATCCTGGTAGGCTTCTGCAGTCATACACCTTGCTTCTGTTGTGTTGATTGCTAGTTGGATGGCGGTGAACATATTTTATTGTGAGTTAGCTCAATCAGTTGCATTAATGTTGTAGCTGATGGTTGGTTAGGTCAGCTAGCAATGGAAGAGACTTGTGATAAGTTTCACTATTGTTTATTGTTCCGATGTCGATACAGGACTGGCTCGTAGGTCCAAGGGCTTTAGCATTTATACTAAGAACGACCATTCTAGAATATGCTATAAGATTTCAGGAAAATGCCCGAACCATGTTCTAGAACAGTTGAAAAAGTGTGAGAAAAAAGCAGTAATAAATAGTAAACTCTGGGACCAGGAATTGAATCTGGACCACTTGCTTGACAGGCGAGTGAGCTAGCCATGAGGCACTGCACCGTTCAGCCAGGCAGGAAGTGAGAGCACTACTTGTTTCACTGGCGTGCGGGTGGGTTGGAAGTGCACCGGTAGACGGGGTTGCCACAATGTAATGCCCACATAATTTTATCAGTATTAGAAAATCGGAGTTACAATCAAATTACTATCAAAGCCCTTTGGTTGAGAGTTGTCAGAAAGTTCTGAGCACTAGTTGGGAATCAAGACTAAAATGCTCTAATATTTTAAGACAACTAACTAGGTACACTATCATTATTATTTTACAACTCTATGAATGACCAATGAATGGCCTATAAGATTGATAGAATTGCTGGTATAAGCTTAATTTTTGTCTACCTCAGCTTGTACGTGCAATATTTTAGTTAAAATGGGGTACCTAAACATTTTTACCTCTATTGTATTCATATTGCAAAAGTAACAATTTTTATTATTCATTGTTTGTTGCAGTTATGCTTGACTGTGCTAAAAACTCAGATCATTCTATAAGTGAATGTTGGTTATAAGATTCAAGATGGAAAATATCTATTCTCATTTTCCTGTCGTAAGGATCCTAACCATTTTGTGTTCCTTAGTATTGAATAGTCTGAGGCCATACTATACACTAGTCTTGTGAAATCACAATATTTTGGCTGAAAAATCTGGGGTGTGACTACTCTCAAGGTCAGCTTCTATACTAGTATTTATGGTTTTTCTCACTCCATCTTGGTTGTCACTTAAACTTATGATGTCATAAGCCATGCAGTACCCACCATTTCGTCTCATGATTTTCCCTGAGTGGATTTTCTCCTTGCTCTAAAGATATTGCCATTCAGAACATTCACCTCCTTGCAAGATAGGAGATGTAGTCAATGAAAATCTCTGATAGTGGATTTTGGAAAATATTACGATATACAGGAGAATCTATCTAGACATTTCCTTGGAAAGACTAGGTAAATTATTAGTTAAAATTGACTCAAATACTTATGACTAAAGGAAATTGCTGCCGTGATTTAAAAAATTCTTCCCTCTCAAACTCATCAGCACAACTTGAGAAAGGTGAAAGCTGATGCCATATGGCATGTCTTGTGGTCCTTGAACAACTTTTTGGGAGCCTATCATGCACAAAGGTTGTAAATGTTGGTGTTCTGTTACGACCTTGTGCATAGGAGACCTAGAAATATACTTAAAATCATCGGACAATTCATTGATAGTAAACTTTCATCTTTATTGAACCAATTGGTCAACTCACTGAACAAGGTCTTCATAAGCAACTGACTTGCATCCTTCATCAAGAACATCAGTGTGGCCACCTTTAAGTGTTCATTCCTCTAACAACACCTTCACTCATAAAGTTTGCTCTGTAAACTCGGTGTATTCTGCCATAAATTTCTGCTGCTCTATCCCCTTTTGTCTGTGGAAAACAAATGATGCTGCACACCTTGCTCTTGCTGTGGGAATCAGCCATGGCGGCCATGATAATTAGCAATTTACGACTGTTTTGTTGGACGAGAGAGTGAGGGGCATGCCGATGGTGGTTAACTCAGCTGGTCACTTAGCAGCGCAGTCAGAAGTTGAAAAATATAACCCTCTTATCTGCAAATATTTCCATAATTTTTTAGCTGGAAAGGTCATAGCCGATTGTGTTTTTTAGTTTTTCTCTGCATTAGGTTCAATCACAGGCTGAACATTTGTTTTTGAACTTGCATTCAAAACCTGTGTACTTGCCCTGGATTACATGCCCTTCTGAATCAAGGCTTGATGTCTCATTGATAATATACTTGGCCAATGTTGAAATTCACCTTAATTTGAGTGAATAAGGTGAATAATTGTAGTAAGACTGTTCTTAACCCTTCAGCTGTGGGGAACGTACTTGTATGTGTGCACGGGCAACTGTGGGAAAAACGTACTTGTACGTTCAACCCTCTCTTCTTACCTGCTCCCCCAAGCCCCTTCTCATCTTTCTTCCTTGAGGGGGACAATTGGCAATCCTCATTTCCCACCCAAACGAATCCCTCGGAGGGACTCCCTCTCTCTCTCTCTCGTTGGCGGTCCCAGCCCATTGCCATGAGCTACTAACCTTTCTTCCTATTATCCTCTAAGTGCGCTCTGGTAGTCTTACCAGAGCGCAATGCGGGTAAAAATCAATGGATTTCCTTGGTGTTTGGTATCAAATCAAACAGAAAATTACGAACAAACTTCATATGATACTTATTTTGTAGATTTTTGCCGATTAAAAAATTTGGCCCAATTAACTGATGTTCCCTTAATCCGTCCCTTATTGGGAGGGGCCCTTTCCGCGGAACCTCGGGAATAGGGTCGGAAGGGGATTGCAAGGGTCTTCTACTTGCTCTGCCCCTCGCAGTGGAAAAGAGGGTCTGGCCTCCTTCGAATATTTCCTGCTCACAGTGGAAGGCTTGCGATCTAGCTGCCACAGCTGAAGGGTTAATATATATATATATATACATTTTTATTTTTTTACTCCACTCTGCTACTTTACCCTCAGAGTGAACCATTAACTATTAACTGCCATTTGACTTGATTAAAGCTTATTTATTGAATCCCAACAGCTCACAAATACAAACTGTAAATAAATATCATCTTCACTTAAACATTTTGCTCAATGTATCACCTCTTTGAGCCTTCATAATTTTCAAATTCTTTCATCTTCACTGATTGCTTGTTCTCTTCTTGCCTCCTCTCATTTTAATTCGTATAATTCGCATTCATCCTCTGTGCTACAATTTTTAAATCTTCAAAGTGTTCCCTGCACGAGTTAATGGTTTTTTTTGTTCTTCTTTCACAATCTCTTAATTTTTGTCCCCCCATGGTATTGTTACATTTTGTCCCTGATGATAGCTTTCTAGGAGGTGACTACATATAGTGCTTCAAATTTTCATTACCTTATAACATATGAGGAAAATGCAATTTTATGAACTCTCCTTTAATAAGGATAAGCCTGGAGCTTAGCAGTGAAAGTGTGCATTATGAAGAATATGAGATATTGATTGTAATCCCCTAGTAACATTTTACTAGTTGCTCAAGAGAGTGTTACATAATTGATATTAATGAGAAAATGGTGAATACGTCATTCACAGTAGAGTCATTTGTGAATATATTTTTACTGAATTTGAGAATTGAGAAAATCAGCTATTTTCATGTATGATGAGTCAATTTTTATGAGGTTTTTCTTTTTTACTGCGTGTTGTTTTCGGGTTTTCCCACCGCATTGGTTGACATTGGCTGACAATGGTTTTGGTAGCCATCCTGCTATCGTCTTCAGGTCGTAGGTGGTGAAAAGCTGTTTGTGGCCGCCTTATACACCGCTAGCCGTCATGGCGACCGACTTCGCCGTGCTGCGCTGTGATTGGTAGGTGCAGATAACTCTCTTCCATGAGTTGCCTAGTGGTTAGCCGGTGTCTCTGTTGAAGTTATCCGGGTACTTTGAAATCTCTATTGCTTCTTTGATTAGCCTAGGATAATATGGGCTCTCCTTTGAAAGTACCAACCACAAAGATGAAAGAAAGAACATCCCGACATCATACCATCTTGTGTTGAAGTCAAGCACCATCTCAACACCTACAAAGCCAGAATGATACTTTGCCAAACCATACTTTCAAAGGAGAGCTGATATTATCGTAGGCTAATTAAAGAAGCAATAGAGATTTCGAAGTACCCGGATAACTTCAACAGAGACACCGGCTATCCACTAGGCAACTCATGGAAGAGAGTTATCCGCGCCGACCAATCGCAGTGCAGCACGGCGAAGTCAGTTGCCATGACGGCTAGCTGTATATAAGGCGACCACAAACAGCTTTTCACCACCTTCGACCTGAAGACGATAGTAGGATGGCTACCGAAACCGTTGTAGGCCAATGTCAACGTACGCAGTGGGAAAACCCAAAAACAACGAGCAGTAATGGAAAACGCTGCAGAAACCTTCGCAAGAATGTTTTTCTTTTTAACTCAAAACACTCTGCATATATTCATTTTAAAATCTCAATTCACATATCTCTGTACTCTGGTGTGTCATTAAATGCAACACCCATGCTCATTTTCATGCTCAAAATTTTATAGAATCAGTGAAGTTCACAATGCTGCATTCTTAAGTTTCTTTTTGTGTACTTGCCTATGTTTCCATCATGGCACTAGTATTATATAAAGTGTATTAGGAATTTATATTTTCTATTTTAAAATGATAGAGATATTGACCTTGTGGACTCTTGATCTTTTCTCAGAGTTCTCAGTATTTGATCAGTTTTAAGGAAACTTATGAAGTTTTAACTCTTAGGTCAAACCATGCCAAAAATCATTTTTGTTCTGCTATGGGTGATTGATTCATCATGTAATGTACAGTACTTATTTTGCGTGAGTGTAGAAAATGTAACTCCTCTCATTAGCCATTTTGTAAGAGATATGCTGGTATAAATTTTGGTCAGTTTTAATATGCACTTACCATGGTTTCAGTGTAATGCCTTGATAACGGTATTGCTCTGTGCTCAGGGCATGGTTGGTGTGTGTTAAAATAGTATTGTACTCAACCGTTTCTCTTGCAATATGGGCATAATTATTTCCACCAGGTTATACCTGAACACACTCTCACTCCTATACCCCCTGAGTAGTTTTAAATCTGTGATTCATTTGAGTTTAATCAATGTGCCTCAGCTTTTTCTTAGTGTTGTTTCAGTTGGTACTGTTCTTTGAAAAGTGTACTTTTTGTAAGTTCCGTAAGCAAAAATAATCCACGTTGTGTCTGATACCGCAGAGGGTTTGTGTGTTTGTGTGCGATTGCGTATGCTCCTATGATGCCATCAAATGCTCCGCTGTGTCTCTCAAATGTTGCGGATGTGATGATGTGACATTCCTCTCCTCTCTCTCGTGCCCCATCATTCCCCTGTCTCTCTCGCTCGGCGTGCGCATGCAGGAGGCGAAATGGGGTCCCGTCCCCAGCACCATCCGCCCCCACCCCTGCCGCAGCCCCCACCCCTCCCCCCAAACCGACCCCTCTTCCCTCAGTGGTCGCACCACGTGTGCCCGCAATTCCTGCCCACAGCCCACCCCAACTCAGTGCAGTCCGGCACGACTGGGGCTCACCAGCACCAGGTGGTGCCCTCCACCCAGCAGCAGGCGGCGCTTGGTGCCAACACGCACGTGCACCACCAGGGGTCCTCGTCATCTTCGTCATCGTCGTCGTCCGCCCCTCCTCAACCTAACCCGCACCACTTCCACCACCACCATCATCACCACCACCATCACCATCACCATGGTGCGGGGCAGCACCATGGTGCACCTCCACCCTCCCACCACCACCACTCGCAGCAGCCGTTTGCCACCACGAGGAGGGGCTCCAATCCCCCCTCCTCTTCCAATCCCCCACCCTCCACCTCTCCCTTCTTCCAAAATCACAAACTAGTCGGCCCCGCCCACATGAGGTCGTCTAGGTATAGAACCGCGGCCCACAGCCAAGGTAATTGAGAACAATTGAGCAGAGCCTGCCTCCGAGGACATATAGCTTCCTCCTCCTTTCTTCCATTTGGTTTCCCTCCTCGAATGTCCATTCTCCTAGGAGTAACTTGTGGTCTCGCGCATCCCTTGTGTTGTTGTTAATTTGCCTTGCTAGTAGGCCCACCCTGTTAACTTGTTGTTGTCATTTCTATCATACTAGATCCCATTTTTGTTTTTCTGCCATGTTGTTATTCAGTGCAAACCTCTGCATAGTGAAATCTCCTTACCAAAAACCAACTCTTCTGAAAAAAGTCTCATTTTTGAGAATATTCTCTCTTTGACAGATCTTAAGAGAGAGTCCTGGCCAAGAACAGTTGAGTGATATTATCCCATACATTTCTGTTTCCTCCCCAAGCCCATTAATCTCTCTCTCTCTGCATCTTGTCTTCATCTCATTTCACTTTTTCTCTTTCTCTCTCCATGCAGTGGTCAGTCGATCACTCTTTCATCGAGTTTTTTCTCATGCGTGTGCCTTGAAGTGGAAGAGATTTGGTCTCAGTGGACTGATCAATCAATCAAAATTTAATGTCCCAGGACAAGTACATACATTCTATAGGACAGGTCTCTAAGTAAGAATAAGCAATTCTCTTGGCAAGAACAGCAATCACATGAAATCATATACATAGTTCTAGATGATATTGCATATGATGATGCACGGATGTGTGGAAATTCACCTGGCAATGGTTTTTTTCTAAATCCCTACTATTTGGTCTCTCCATTATTTTTTAAGGGATCAGGAAACTATCTCTAGGGATCAGGAATCATTTCATTATTGTAAATTCTATCATGTACCTAATTTTGAAGACTATGGGATGATGTCATAAAAATGTTTTTGACTGGAATCTGTCATCAGGTTCGTCAGCTAGAGGTTTGTGTTGGAAAGAGTTGTTGCCGGTAGAAGTGAGTGCTATGGTGTTAGCATTTTCATTACTTTTCAACCCCTGAGAATACATCACTGTCCCTGATTGAGATCAAGATATTTCTTTTTGGTCCTGAGTGCTTGCACTTATAGCAACTACCTGTTGAGAAGTCACCTGCTTTTTATCTAAGGATTTTCATTCTTTGTTGCTAGTTGACTGTGTTTATGCTTGCATGGTGAGATGCTTATTTTGGACCGTGCCAGCTTGACTTTGACTTACTTCATCCCTGTTAAGTATGTAACTACCCCTTGATCAAATCAAGGGATGGTGGATGAATGAACATCCGTTTTCATTAACATTTTGCTTTCAGCATGCGGAACCTGTCATTAATTTGCCTCTGCCCTTTAGTTTTTTAGCATTTCTTTTGCAGCACTTCCTCCCTCTACCCTTCTCCTTTTCCCTCCACAAAGTTCTTATTTTGCATCTGTATTTATAACTTTACTATATGTCTTGTATTAAGTTACTGGAATGTCTTTCTTATATTTTGCTACTGAATTTTTTAATACATGTATTGTTCAAGAGACACATTTGGCTGTAAAAATTGTGTGTATAAATGTTGATGTTTCATTCAGTGTGGTCATTAGTGATGGTAAAATTAGAAATAAAATCTCTTTTGTTTTAACGGGCTGTGAAAGCCAGATGTTTAATTGATATTACCTGCCATATGCAATAGTCTGTTACTAATTAAAAATTTGATACTATCAGACTCATGCTATATCAATCAATTCTTAATTACTAGTCATGCTGAAGTAGGAGATAGAATTTTTGTAAGATTTTACAATCCTTATCCATCCCTGTTCATCAGTATCTGTTGTGCTTTTTGTCTCTCGACTGTGCATGAGACTCTTTGTTACTGTTGTTCAGTACTTATTGCTATCAGGAACTAGAGAGTAATGATGTGACTTGATTAGTTGAGCTGTTTGAGAGAACAGGAAGCATATTGCATGTCCCATTTCAGCTCAGACCAGGGGGCTCCAACGTCAGATATCCCATGAAGATGCTGACGATGGCGAGTATGAAGTGATTGTGGTTGATGAGAACAATTCATCCGTCCTAGCCGATAATGATGCTCACTCCAGTGGGCCAACGTCAATTAAGGTGATCAACTATGTACTCAAAATGTCTTCACTCAGTTATTTCTAAATGGTGACTGTCTTTCACTTTTTGGGTCCTCCTCCTATTAAAATCCCAATATTTTGCTCATAACCCACGGGGTATTGTACGAGAAAAGTTCATATTTTAATGAAAGACCAGTTTACTTGCTTTGTGCTATATTTTGGCCACTCTTTTGTACCCAAGATGAGAAGGTCATGTCAAGTAAAGTCACAAAATAGCCTGAAGAGAATAATATTCATGAATCATGTGTGAAATCGCCTGATTTAGTAAATAATTTATATACTCCACTAATCTTTTACCACATTTGACAGCATATTAGAAGCACCCCATTTCAGTGAAATATTCTTAGGCTCAGAGTTGTTACAGTCTGCACAAAAATACAGCTCTTTAAAAATTGCAGTTTTAATGATTTTGGGACTATAAAGATCTATTTTTTTTCAATTATTTCAATTGGAAGGCATTTTTGTAGTACTGCTGATATTACAATTTATTGGCTAAGTTTTTTAGTTGGGCATTATAATCCACTTCAAAATAATGTGCCATTGATGTAATGATTGTTGTGTTAGTTTTCCCCAAATATACCTACAGATTTTTGTTTTCCATGTTTACAAATTTTCAAAATAGTCCCATTGATGGCAAGATTGTGGCTATAAGTGGAAGTAGTTTTGTGAAAACAGTTAATGGGCTCTTGATCTCAGTATCATGCACTGAGGCTGTAATCTTTGTTTTTGCCCGTCAGGGTAGTTCAACTCACAAAATAGCAAGCAAAATGCCACATATCAACCTTATAACTGTTGTAATAATATCATCAGTGATGATAATAACATGATTGTTAGAGAAAATAATAATATTTGGGAGTAGAGTGTGAAAGTACAGACCATTTGTGGTAAAATTCATTGTGGATTTTTCATTCATTGGGGATGGCTTTGGTGTGTGTAAGGACTCTCTCCTTTGAATTTATTATAGAACTTCGGAGCCATTGGAAGTGTTGGAGAAAAAAGTGCTTTCTATATGCCATCAAAGGTGGAGTTTGAAAATGAAGATACTGCTTGCTTTGAAAATATTCACTATTAATATTTATTAAGTATATAAAGTGATGTGTATATAAGTATATACTCTGGTTGCAAAAAATATGAAAAAATCGCTTGTGTTCAGAATTAGTGGCCTTTAAGCTTAGAACTTACAAATTTTGGTGATGGTAGTTTTTATTGCCATGCTTAGACTTTCATGAGCATAGATTGTTTGTTAGCCATTTTCTTTAGCGGCAAATTCAAGTCTGTAATAGTGTTACAATTAAATTATAATAGCCGTGTATGTATTCAAAATTTCTCATATTGTATTTTTAAAGTAACAATGCCCTATCCTTTATGCATTTGCATGCTTGCAGTGATCCCTTTTCTTCTAAATCTTTATGGTTTTGACATAACTTGGAACATTTACAAGAAATTAGAGTGAGGCATTTGATTTAGATTGCTAAATTGCTGGATGCTAAAAAAGCTGGTTTTTCACTTTTTCCTTGCTGTAAGGGGGCATTGTATGCTATGGTGGAGAAGTATTTATGTATGTTATTAATCTGTTATTTAACTACTTCTAATTACTCACTAATACTGAAAAGCTTTGTTACTAATAAGACAATCTCATGTGACTCATGATTGCAAATTAACAGCAATGTGAATGCTAGATGCTGTAATTTCTAATCCTTTTTCTATCCAAACCTCTGTGAATATTTAGCTAGCTTTCAAAAGATTGGCAGCTTCCTTAATGCCTATATGATTAACACTTACTAATATGTCAATACTGTTATTGCTAACTGCATATGTTATCATGAATGCTTTTCACTCTTTAACCCGGCCTTTAACCTAATTCTTGGTAATGTAGGGTAGCACAAGAGCCAGAGCCTCTCAACCTTCCCTAACTGCTCACAATTATGATGTAGATCCACAAGATGGCTTGAGGTTTGGGAGGCATGCTCCCATCAGAACTGATCATCACCCTCACAACAACAAGGTAAAGGCAGTCATACACTCAACCCATGCCTTTAATGCTTCATTTGGATCGTGTGTGGTGGAATAAATTGCTTCTCATGGAACTGAGTAGTGAGATAGTATTCTTTTACTAACCTTAGAGTGAAATATTTGTCTCAGGTTTGTTAAGTTAGCCACTTTTTAAAAATAATTATGGTACTAACACTAAACCAACTGATAGCCTAACTGGCAAAAGCTAATACTTTTAATGATTCTACATGACATGTTTACTGTTTATTAGTAATGGGAAAACCCCTCGGTTCTATGATACATGTTTACTTTTAACAGTCATACCTTTTTAATCTTCATAATAGTAGAATATTAACTAAAGATTACACATAATTTTTTTGCCCCCTAATCTGTGCATATCGATTAAATCTTTCTTCAGGTCACGTGAAAATCTGGTAAGTTGGAGAAATTTAAAAGATTATCTTGTGCCAAAGAAGTTGAATTTGAAATGGCAATGATAATAATATTATTTCATCCAGTGATCAAGTACACAATACGGGATAAGTCAAATGTTGTTCAAAGCATTTATATCCTATACTATGCACTATACCTTGCTGTCACAGATTTAGTCATTAATGATGAAATATGGCTTTTCAAGAAGAAATTGCTTTGTCTTGATTTAAAAAGTGAATCAATGTGAATATATTTTAGTTAACATGGTTGTCCATTCAAAAGTTAGAGTCAAATTGCATTAGAATGGAGCAAAGTACTTTTGGTAAAGACAAAAGGAATGTACAAATTGTCACTACCTCCGGTGAATATGTCATGTTCACCATTATTTTTCAACAATTGGTTAACACTTAAGTGTACAGCAGTATATGTTACATAAATATACAAAGCAGAGGAAAACTACCCAATCCATGATAAATATGATTGCTGGGTACAAGAAAATGCCTATTGCAATCTTTCTGCCTGTTCTTTTTGTATTTGAAAATGTTGGTGCATTTAAGGGGAACTGTTGAATATGTTAAGATTGTTGGTTGCTTATTTGAAATCAATCTTACCAATCTATTTTGTGATTTGAAAATTAAGGGTGAATGTGTGGGGTAATGGTTGGATATATTTAATATAGATAATTTAACCATTTCGCTGCGGTCAAACTGCAGAGAAGTTCCAGCCCCTGTGTGGCGAAAAAGTGAACGGTAACCTACGTCAGCACATAAAGTATGTGTCTCGTTGCATCTGCAACTCAATAGTGACTCACGCCTCTGGGAAGTGATTAGTACAATGAACAATCAATGAACTGGGCGAATGGCATTCACAGAATAATAGAAAGTTTGGCAGCGCGGGTAGAAACGGCCACTTGCCAACGGAACATAGGAGCTACGTTCACAGCAGTCAACCGGGCGAACGGTTCACAACAGCAGAAGGGTTAATGATGGATTCAAGTAGCTCACATCCAATGAGTATAGAGAGTCTTGAGTTCTTTGTACTCCTTGCACATGTCACTTCACAAAGGTGGCAAAATGATGACAACTGAATTAACATAGAAACAAAAGATGTACAAAAAAGGTACACTTTTCAAATTGTGCTACCAGATGTCTTACAGACTAAGTTTAAAATGTTGAACATTCTTAGATCCAATATTATCACCAACACTCTTGTAATCTAATCGCATAATAGCAATTTAGCACTGCATACAGCAGCATATTCATCATCAGATTCAATCATTAAAGATGGTGCAGTGCAACAACAACTGGAACACATCTAGTCCCAGAACAGAAAAATTGTGCCTCATACTGTGTGGTCCTTTTGTCATTACATCTGCCATCAGTTCACTTGTTGGTTAATGTTATAAATTCACCATATACGTTAGACAACGTCCCTCACAAAATGATGCATTGCATCAATATGTTTAGCTCAGTTTTGAAAAACCAGATTAGGCGCTATCATTTTGCTATTCTGATTGTCATTGTAGACCTTTATGACCCCACAGTTGCCTATTAGTTCACTGAACTCTTTCAACTTCTGCAACCTCTTGGGCTGCAGAAGCTCCATCAACTGCTTCCCCCCTAGCATCTAATATGAGCATGTACTCAGCCTCAGTGCTGGAGAGAGTCACAGCCTGCTGCTTCTTACACTCCAATGAAACAGCATATTTGAACCCATGCCTGATGTAAGGTGTGCAATCAATCACCAGGTCTGCCCAGTCTGTATTGACATACCAGAGGTTTCACTATTGGTTGATTTGTAAACCAATCCAAGTCAGCTTTCTCTTTTAAGTACCTCATTACTGCCTTGGCATATTCCCAGTGTTCTTTACAACAACAAACATTCAATCAACTTTTGGTATTGACAGCAAACATTATATATGGCTTTGAGCTCATAGACAAGTACAGCAATTAACAATTGAGGTTCTGCCAAGTAGTATTAATGTCAGATACATCCAAACCAGAATCTAACTCACTAACAAACCAGATTGGCCTCAATAGGGGTAGAGATAGTCTTAGCATTTTCCAAACCAAACCTTTCCAGCAGTTCTGTTACATGTTGCCTCTGATCAATCTTTATTTCCCTGATGGCCCTCATACCGTAGTAATGACTTAATTTCCCTAGGTCTCCCGTTTCAAATTTGGCCTACAGCTTTTCTTTAAGATGTATCACTGATAACAATACTCATACCTCTTTATTTGGTGTATACCTAAGACTCATAATTAGATCTTTCAATCAGTGAGTGGTGAACTTCTTCTTTTCAATTTCTGTGGGACTTCATGAGCCCTTACTCAGCCTTTTTAAGGCAAAAAACCATGTTTTCATTCCCTTTAGTAGTTAAATCCTCTGGACGGTGCATGTTAACCTCTTGGTTTAGTTCCTCTTTCAGGAAAGGAGTCACTGCATCCAAGTGGTACACTTCCAGATGTATTTCAACTGTCATGTCAAGTGACCTTCTGATGCTGTAGTATGCTTAACAACTGGTGACAATGTGATAAATAGATAGGTTATTCACCATAAAAAACAAAGATTACATTTGCATAGGTTTCGTCAAGTTCATACAAAATTAAAAAAATAGATTACAACATAAATTAAAAGATTAAAAATACAAAAAAAAGTTTACAACAACAACAACATAACATTTACATGTGTCAGTGAAGTGAACACCTTGCAGTTCAGAGTACCCTTTGGCAACTAATCTTGCATTCTATCTGGGAACATTACCATCAGCATCCCTTTTGATATTGAAAGCCCATTTGGATTTCATGACATTCTTATCATTGGGTTCATTCACAAGAATCCTAGCATCAAGAAACGATCTCATTTCTTCTTCCATTGCAAATTTCCATTTCCTATTGTGCTTACCTGTCAGAGCTTCACTCACTGTCCCTGGTTTATGAATTTCACCAGCAGAATATGGTAGCACAAACCAAGGGTAGTTTTTTTCTATGATTCTCCATCTGTAAATGCCTGGGTACTACATATACGTGCAATTTTCTCAACATCGGTATCTAGGATAGTGATTTAGACCTCTGGGATGGATACATTTGGTAGCCGGCTCCTCTTTGGCAACACATTCAGGTTGCCAGAAACCAACTCATCTGTTTTGAATTGTAATGGTTCTCCAAACAAATTAGGATTATGCTTAGAGATGGATAAAATAACGTAATTTTCATTTGAGGTAAACTACTATGGTAAATTTCAGTAATTTTTAACTTTCAGCAATTAATAGCCAATGGAGGATTAAATATTAAGCCAGTAGCAATAGTAAGGGATTCATGACATTAAAACCATTACTATTGCTACATTTACGTGTTAGAATTATGGGATATCTAATAGCAAATATGGCATTCCACACACAATTCAGCTTTCTTTTGTTATGGTATGAGGAATTTTCGTTCAAACTGTGCAAATGATAGCCCCACAAATATTCCAGTACTAAAAATGGTAAAAGTATTTCACCAATGAGTTGTACGTGCCTTTATTTTTAATTAAGCCTGAATGAAAGATGTATGGACTTAGCTTAAAAGAATATGTCTGAAATATATCAGAATGAAAAATCTCTTAAACGTTGGTGAATTTTATGGAAAATAATGGTAATTTTTCTGAGGTTGCAGTATATTACAATAAATACCCTGGAAATTTGTGAAGATTACCATGGTAATGTTCAGCATGGCCCATTTCTAATCATGCACATTTATTGAATCAACAGTGACCCTTTTTTTTTACTGTAACACCAGTCCTTATAAAAGTTGGGCAGTCGACACCAATAATGTATCCTCAAAAAGCCCTACATCTCTAGCACTGCATATCTTTTTTAGGTTTGTGACAACAGGTAGCTTATACCACTTGCCTTCTTTTCAGTACCCGACAATTGTGTATTTTTGCTTTAAAATCAAGGTTTTTACACTTATCATGCAATATGTTAGTGAAAGGATCACAGCCAAAATTTCATAAGTCTGAAAGATCGACCTTTTCCTGATTAATCCTCAGGTGTCATATCCGTAATCACCTGGTGAGGTCATCTGTTCTTTGGATAAATATCTGTGTTTGCAGCATTTGCCCTTATTTTTTGTCCCCCTTGGCCTCCAGTATTTACTTACTCCATCACAATTCTGTAGACTCTTTCAGCCACACCATTTTGTTGTGGATTGTGAGCTCAATGCAGTTGACTCTCATGATACATATTTTGAAAGGCAGAATTAACGTATTCCAACCCATCATCAGAATGAATACTCTTTATTTTCAAACTATTATCATTTTCAACCTGCCCCTTAAATTCCTTAAAGGTTGGCATAGCTTGACCATAGGAGTGCAAGATAAAAGCAGATGTCTTACGGCTGTAATCTTCAATTTATTTGAGTTAGTAGTTAGTTTCACTCGTTCCACGTTATTGAATTGATATACTCGTTTTTTCCTACCATTTCTTTCACTGGGCGATCATTCATTCCATTTACTTCTCCAAAACATTTCACTAACTGAATTAAATATCTGTTGATTGGTGAATTTTATTCTCTGATGAGCAAGGGATCCTATTTTTGTATACCTATGTATGGTACATATTTGCCAAACAGTGAGCGAGTGATTTAATTAATGGTCAAATATAATACAGTTATTTTGATGAATATAATGTTTTATCGGTCAGTCAAATTTCCCTAACATAAAATTAACTTCTCAGACTCCAATCGAGGTAGCTGACAAACGGTTCAACAGCAGACAAACATGACTACAACTCTTAGGAATTGGATTCCTCCATCCCAAGCTATAGCTAACCTAGTTTTCTGCAGGGATAATATGTCCTTTCTCGAAGTTCCAAGGCCAATAAACCCTCACGCTTATTCAGTCCTCTGTCAAAGTAAACAAGTCTAAGTCATTGACTCACATAATTCTTGAATGCATGATGCTACTGATACTATCAATGCTGCCAACCTCTTCTCTCCTCCTCCCTGCTTGCAGTGGTGTGCTTACAAATTGATTCTTTATTGAAATACATTTAGTTTCTGTTTCCTCCTGTTTTTAGTGTGATAAGACAAATAATATTCTTCAAAGATTTCAAGGTTTCTCTCAGGGTATCGCCTCGTATAGCTCGTGAATATGTTTTAGGGTACGAATAATCCTGACTTCTTGCAATTTTCTATAAAATTTAATGAAAATTTGCACTTCTTTCTGCAATTTTTTTGTTCCAAATTTCGTTTTTATGGCCATCTAGTTTTTCACTGATCACAGAAAATTGTTCTTGCTAATTACTGTGCGATTTGAAGAGAAACTCAATTTGAATCAATTATTTCTTCTCCTTCACTGTTCCAGTCATTCATGTGCACAGAATGTGTGTTTTCAGTTCTGGTGGAGGAGTTGATAGCATTGTCATCAAGAATCTGATATCCTTAGCCTCTGAGTCTCCCTTAGTGCCATCTCAATTATCTTTGACTTCTCAGAAATAACTAACACAATTTGTCTTTCCAGAGGAATTAGACATTCGAGTCAATTGTTTTCCATGAGGAAACCTAATGAATGGAAAACATCCATGGAAGCAGTAAACTAGCTTGCCTGGGTCACAAAAACATTGAGAATTTGTTCAGGGGATTTACCATAATGCAGTACCGTAAACGCGGGCTACTTGAGCCCTGGAGGTTAACTTGAGCCCAAAACAGAAAAATGGTGTTTGGTTCTCTGAGTACTCTCAACATCAGTATAATGACGTAGTTCAGTGCTTCACTGGTGGGTGGCAGCACTGAACGTCGTTATATGATGTTGAGAGTATGCAGAGAACCAAACACCATTTTTCTGTTTTGGGCTCAAGTAGCCCGCGTTTACGGTACTGTCATGTGCATTATTTTATAGCCTTTGGTCAGAAAACCTTTTGTGAGGGCAAATGTTGTAGTTTTATAATAGCAAACGAAAGCAGTATTTGGTATTTGGTGTGGAGGTAGGGAGGGAGGGAATGGGAATGGAACAGAAGGGAAGGGAATTGTTGCTGGGCTCAACATGAGATAATTGATGCTCTACTGTAAATATTTTGATAGTTTTGAGGAAATATGTTAAACTTTTTTAGGTAAGGATTCAAATGATTTGAATCTGGAAAAAAGCACAATGATTTGATTTTTTGAATCTCGAATCTTTTCCAGTATTCATGGGATTCGTAGATTTGAATGTCCCGCCTCTATTGTAAATACTCATGGAATGTTGTTCCTTAACATACAAAACAGAACTGTCAATATAGATTCATGATAGGGATAATAAGTTAAGTTTTGTAAATGAAGATCTACAGTGGCAATGTTTTCCCTCAATGATCAATACCCTCACAACCCATTTCTGTAAAAATATATGTAATATATTAGGCTTGAAAGAAAGCATTTGTTTGATGCTCCTTTGGGGTAGTTCTGCTTTTTTCCTTTTGGAAGCTGTACAAGCAACCGAGCCGTTGTCCATGCTAGTGCTTTTCTTTCCAGCGAGACAAAAAATTGAGTAAACTTATGCAATTTTTTAACATTAATTTCAGAGTGCTGAGTCCATTGAAGAAGTTAGTGGATTGAATATGAATGTGAATGAAAGTAGTGTAGACTCTCAACCAAGTAATGATATCCTTCAAGAAGAATGCAAAAATGCCAACAGTGATGAAAGCTGGACTGATGTAAATTTGAACGAAGAGGGTGAAACCATTTCAACTAAAGAAGAGCACAGGAACATTCACAACTTATCACACTCCAGAGGTAATGGAAAACGCCAATACCTAAAACCCCAAAACCCCATACCTTCAAGTGATAGTCAAGAAATTTCTAGTTTTTTTGTCAGATGAAAACATATACGGTTGACCCACAGTCGAGTCACTTTTTGACTAAGGGTCAACTATGGTGATTTTTTTGATTCATTACTCCAGTGTATGACTGGCATAATGTAGTTCATGCCTCTTTTATGCCTTGGCCTGGGAGAGCATTTGCTGATGTTAAATTTATCAATTTCCACTTCTTTACAAAATGTATGAATAATATTCTGAAAATGATACCCACGCTGAAATATGCCTCAAACTAAGATAGTGCAGAAAATGGCTAACTCACCTGACGAGGAATTGGGAGATCTTAGTTCAAATTCTTGTTGATTAGAGTGATTTTTCATGGTGAACAGCCCCACAAGCCTCCCAATATGTATATAGACAGTCCTTGTACACAACATGTTCCTGATGACATGCATGAAAGTTGAACAATTGAGTCCCATAGTAATTAGGGGTAATGTTCCTATAGAGCTAAATAAAATATTATAAAACCTTATCTTTTGCATGAAAAATTTATTTTCAGTGCAAAATGTTTATTAGTTTATTGATATGACTGATATTTCTAAGAGTACATTTACAATTACATTTACAATTAAATTTTAAATTTACATAAAGAAGATTTAATAAAAGTTAAAAATAAGAGTCATTATGCACTGGGTGTAATCTTGATGTAAAATACACATGTACTTGTAACTTTTAGCCAGACAAAGTTAAATTCCACTGACAATGTTTGCTTCATTTGAAAAACCAAAACAATAAGTATTACAGTTTTTAATTAATTTAAACTTATGTCATTTAGATTTTTGACATTTGACATGAGAGAAAAAATTTTGCTAATTTGGAATTGGAAGATTTGTGAGAAGGATATGATTGAATGTGAAATGCATTTGGGTTTGATGAGAGTTGATTGAATGCTGACCTCATGGCGTACCTTTTTCTCATCCACCGCAGGGGGTCGAGAGAGTGGAGGTGAGGAGGGAGGTGAGGAGGGAGGCAAGCAGGGTGGTGGCCAGCAGCAGGGTGACATCTCAGTGGTGCGTGTCGTGGACCAGCAGCACGCCATGCACCATGCCCACCCCCATGCCTCTTCCCATCAGGCACCCTCGCCCACCTCCTCGACATCATCGGGTGAGGGCCTGCACCACCACCACCAGCACCAGCCACAACACGGTCACCATGGCCACAGCCATCACCACCATGGGCACCACGCCCACCACTCACAGGCGGCACGTCCCGATGACTTGCCCATTAAGGGGGGGCTGCCAGAAGGTTTATCCCTGCCCACGCCCTCGCGGGAGGCCAGCCTCACACAGAAACTCGAGACGGCCCTCGGCTCAGTGTGTCCCCTTCTGCGCGAGATCATGGTCGACTTTGCTCCCTTCCTCTCCAAGACTTTGGTTGGCTCCCATGGCCAGGAGCTGTTGATGGAAGGCAAAGGTGAGAATGAGTGGCCTTCATAACTTAGTAGGTTGGAGATCTTCCTTAATATCACATGATTAAGTAAATTGAAAACTATACTCTAATCACATTGTTCAATTCCAACTGACAAATTTTGGTTCTGGTAACTTTTGTGTAGAACAAAATAAAAGCATGGGGAGCCTTTAAATGTCATGTTGGTGTGATGGTAGATAGAGAAATGGCTCCCTATCCATGAGTGCTATAAGTTGTCAGGATTGAATCCTGCCCAGGTGGAGATTTTTTTTCAATATCCGCTTGTTTATCAGATAACACACACAATGATCCAGTAGACATTAAACCATGGTCCCCTTGGCATTCTCAGTTTAGAGCCAATATTAGGTTTTTCTCAGCCCTTCTTCCATCCCCCATACAATTGTACCCTTAAAACCCTCCTACCCATCCTCAATGGCACTCATTAACTCAGGGTCTTGATATTGATGAAACATTATTATCTGTGGTGAGACCAGGAAGTTAAAGGTTATTTCTATCCCTGGTGGTGGAGATGGAACTCCATGTAAACCACATTGTTCATTCAGCTTTTTTGTTGAAATTTAGTGGAGGACATTTAAATGGAGCTGGTGAAAGGGTACATCAGTACTTTGTCTGAAGATGAAAGCTGTTACACTGGCTAAACTATTGTCATCACAGAAACTATGTGGTATTCCCAGAAAAGTGAAGCCTCTACATCCAAGATGGCTTGAAATTATTACAGTATTGTAATAATTATAATAATAATAATAATAAGAGATCTTGGCTCGATCGCAGCATATTTTGCGGAACCTGAAGGTGCAAGTCAGAAGGTACGACAGGCGATTAAGACAATTGCCTGAAGAATGAAGGTAAGAAGGAATGTTAAGGAATTCTTCCGGAAACTGCGGAAAAAGAGGAACAAGTGAAGCAACGAGTAGCAGCTCTTGGCAGTCGTATAAGGAGATACACCGAGTCTATGAAGCGGCGAGAACAAAATGCCCTTTTTTCTGCCAACCAGAAGAAATTTTATTGCGAGCTAGAGCGGGGTGGACAGGTAGAGCAGGGAGAACCACCCGCGCCAAGCGCCATAACGGACTTTTGGTCTGAGATATGGTCTCAGCCAAAGGAGTATAATAGTGAGGCATACTGGCTCCAAGAGGAAGAGAATGTCTGCAATGAAATTGTGCCTATGCCAGCTCCCAACATCACGCTAGATGACGTGCAGAGTGCAGTTAGAAGGACACAAAACTGGAAAATGCCTGGTGCTGATGGCATCCAAAATTTCTGGTGGAAATATTTCCCTGCTACACATCGATCCTTGCAGGATCCTACGATCATCCCATCTTCCCTAACTCAGGGAATAACCTACATGCTGGCAAAGTCAGGTGATACGAAGACCCCGAAAAACTATCGTCCAATAACCTGTCTTCCCACCATCTTCAAGCTGCTAACCTCTATTGTTGCAAATCTCATCGTCGCCCACCTTGACATCAATCGACTACTTGCATTTGAACAGAACGGATGTTGAAAACAATCACAAGGGTGCAAAGAACTCCTTTTTATAGACAGCGTAATTACCAACCAGGCACTAAAGAGGAAGTGCAACCTTTCAGTGGGATGGGTTGATTACAAGAAGGCATTTGACTCGGTTCCTCCCTCCTGGCTTCTCAGAGTCCAGAAGCTCTATAGGGTTCACCCTACAATTTATGATCTCCTATCTACATGTATGGCCTTATGGCATACTACACTAATGGTCAATGGAATACGAGTTGGTGCCCTTCCCATACTGAGAGATATTTTCCAAGGAGACAGTCTTAGCCCCCTTTGGTTTTGTCTGGCACTTAACCTATTAAGCAGGATAATCAGAACATCGGGTATGTGCTATGAAGTGGGTAAAACACCAAAAATCCTTGTTACACATCAATTCTACATGGACGACCTGAAACTGTACGCTAAAAGTGAAGATCAGTTGCAAAGCTTGTTCGAGTCGGTGAAATGCTTCAGCGATGACATCTGCATGGAGTTTGGCTTGGACAGCTGTGCATGTGAGGAGGGGAGTCGTACAGGATCCCCAACTTGTTGTCTTGATGTATGACATGAATATTCAGTGTCTGGGAGAGGGAGGAATGTATAAATACCTTGGCCTTCAACAGCTGCTCATGACGCATAATGACAATATCAGAAGTCTGGTGCAGCTACTCTGCACCTTTTTCCTGAGTCAGTAAGGAGCTCTGCTCCGAACGATATGTGCTGAGGACGCTATGTATTCTCCGTTCAATCCATCCACAGAAGACTTTGTGGCGAATGACACCAACCAAGAGGCAAGAATGCTGGAATGGAAGTAAAAAGCTTTGCATGGCCGATTCGCAGCTGCACTGTCATCTGCGGATGTTGACAAGAAGGTGAGTGCACTCTGGCTTACTATAAGTGGTTTGTTTGGTGAGACAGAAGGTTTCATTATTGCCATCCAGGATGAAGTGATTTCCACACTCAACTACGTATGCCATATCATGGGGGATAAAACAGTCGAAGACGTTTGTCGACTGTGCCAGTCACCAGGTGAAAGGATCCAACATGTCTCAGGGGCATGTGGTGCGCTTTCGCAACGTGATTACTTAGCACGTCACAATGATGTTGCCAAAATAGTGTACCTTGCTGTTGCCATGAGGGATGGTTTAGTCCGAGAAGAGGTGCCATACTATAAATACTAGCCCGATCCTGTATTGAAAAATGACCACTACAAGTTATTGTGGGATATGGAGATGATAACGGATAGAGCTGTGGAAGCTAATAACCAGACATTGTTTGGTTTGATAAAAGTGCCCAAAATATAATGATCATAGAAATCACTACTCCCCGGGACAAGAATATAAGCCATGCAGTAGCTGAAAAAAGAAGAAAGTACCAGCCCCTTGCTGTGGAAATGACGAGCATGTACAAAGCCAAATCAGTGGAAGTAATATCTATTGTGATATCCACCAACGGCCTAGACTCTAAAGAAGTAATCAATGCAATGGACAAGCTAGGCCTGCGTAGAAAACACTTAATATACATACAGGAAGCAGCACTTCTTGGTACCACTCCGATAGTAAGAAGATTCCTGGCAGTCTGGAAGGCAATTAACATCAAGCCAAATATCAAGGGATATTGATCTGTTTGTGCAGCCACATCGGAGCCAATGGACTACCACCCAGTTCAACATAATGGCACCCTGCGGTGGCAAGAGAGAAAAAAAAAGTAATAATAACACAACCAATTGGTGAAGATTATCCACCAGCACCTGGAAATTACGTATGGCCTTTTAAAAAACACCCCACCATATTACAAATATCAACCACCTGCAGTCATAAACTAATACACATATTTTATACGGGG
The DNA here is from genome assembly GCA_963169105.1 of Ceriagrion tenellum. Taxonomy (NCBI): domain Eukaryota; kingdom Metazoa; phylum Arthropoda; class Insecta; order Odonata; family Coenagrionidae; genus Ceriagrion; species Ceriagrion tenellum. The sequence continues at coordinate 139,140,131 of OY720640.1, forward strand.
ACCGACCGATACTCACTGACAAAACCATCGATTACAATAGACCCGATATCTTATTGGTCCACAAATCAGAACAAAAAGCAAATATAGTTGATGTAGCAGTGCCACAACTGAGTCACAACGTTGAGGCCACGGAGAGAGAGAAAATCCAAAAATATCAAAATTTGTCCGGTGAAATAAAAAAATATTTGGAAATTGAAAGAGGTCAGTATACACCCATTAATAATCTCTGCGGAGGAAGTGTTATCAAAAATGTTTGAAAAAGAAATAGAAAAGCTGGGAATCCAAAAACATCTAAATAGCCTCGGGCAAAAAGCTGTTTTACTACAGACTTGCCAGATTGTGAGGAGGTTCCTGGGCTGGGAATGATCGGACACTGTAGGATAGGGTGAATTCTCTTCCTTAACATCCGAGCCTAATCCTAATCTACCTTTAGGATAGGTGAAAGCTTCCAGCTGGTGAAAACCAGCTGAGAAAGTGTGATAAGTCGAAAATAATAATAATAATGATTGATTTGTCCAAAGATCACATTTTTACATGATGTAAGACGCGTCAAGGTATAAGGGCATGTGTAAGTTGTTATGATACAATCATGGTTCTTTCTATGATTATTAAGGCCAAAGAAAAACATAGGCTGTGATGCATAATACCTTAATGGGTTAGTAAAAATCTGGAACAGATTGATGGCAGAGTTCCTACTAAAATTGTATTAACTATACATGTAATTATTTTTTGATCATTTGAGAATAGCATAAGCATATGAGTAGTTAACATAACCTTCAATTATTCATATTTATGTGAGCTTACTTTTGAAACAAATGTAAATCATGCAAGCAGTCAATGAGACTAATCATAATTGATTTTAATTATTTATGCTTGCCTGCATCCAATTTAGTCTCTTACTGAACTGATCTGATCAGTATCTAGTTTTTAGTTTTTTTTATTTTGAAGTTCAAATGGAAAAATGTAATAGATTTGGATGATTTTTTAAACTTCATAATGCATTATTTTCAGTGCTATAACATTCTTAACTATCCATTTTGCAAAATTGCACATGTGATGTAAATATCCTAAGTTCCTCAACCAATCTCTGAGCATTGCTCCTTTTTCAGCAATATTTCATTTTTAAAACCATATGTAATCATGCAAATTTAGACTTTGCATGGCAAGTAATTACTTTCATTAAGAATAAATGTAATTAATTTTATTTCTGAGTACTAACTTGTATTATTTTCAATTTTCAGGACTGATTACTTTTAAGAATAGCAACTCCGTGGTTGAGTTAGTTATGTTGCTTTGCTCTCAGGAGTGGCAGAATTCGCTGCAAAAGCATGCTGGGCTTGCTTTCATTGAACTCATCAATGAGGGAAGGTGGGTACCAACTGTGATAATCAAAATGCTGAGAATGTTTCAGTTTCAATTCAGCTGAATGTGGCACTAATTGATTTCTTACTCAACGCAGGCTTCTGTCTCATGCAATGAAGGATCACATAGTTCGAGTTGCCAACGAAGCTGAATTCATATTAAATAGGATGAGAGCTGATGATGTTCTCAAGCATGCAGATTTTGAAGTAAGCCTACTTCTATAGCTCCAAATTCTTTCGTGTATTCTCACATGCTGTTTATTATACTGGTGACTAAATCAAATTTTTGTGATGAAAATTTTGGAGAAAACTCAGCATTTACACTATTTATGCTGGAATAATAATCGTAAGGATTTGGTCATAATATCAGAATTCATGCAAGCCATAGCAAATCCATGGATCCACCATTTGAGAAATCTTCCTGGTTGTACTGTATTAAGATAACTACCATATGTACTCAAAATATGATATTTCTACCTTTTTTTAACCAATAAAAACCAAACTTTTACTAATTGCTGAGTGGCTTAAGGTCACTTTTTCGGGATCTATCAGCTTTCTGTATCTCTCATCTTTTACATAGGATCAGCATTTAGCATGCCTCACTTTCTCTTATAATCAGGGCCCAGTGGTATGCGCAGTATATCACTTATCTAGGCTTTTAGGTGACTTGGTGTCTTACTGGCTGGAGAAGACAAACGCTAGTGATTATAGTTAAAGGCATTACATCCAATGAAATTAATGCTTGCATTTCAGAGTCATGTTTGTGGAAGTGTATAATAAAATCCAAAACCATTACTAAAATGAGAGAAGAGCACTTTAATTATGTCAATGTGGGTGATTTTGCTGTCCAACTTCTAGGGATCAGCAATGTGCCCCTGAAATGGGGTGCCAAATTCCATTTTCTTTTGTTTCTGAAGTACAAGATTTGTTCAATTAATTTTCTCCTTTCTGTGTTTAGCTGACTCTCTCTGCTAATTTCTGTTAATACTTGTGTACAAGCCATCCTCATGTGTTGTCTGATCCCTGATTTTTCATTTTAAAAAATTGAATTTTCATATGACGTGTGCATTGTCCTACCTTAGGTTTTTTCTTTACTCGGGAACCCTTCAGAAGTTAGGGTTGGTATGTTCCATCTCTATGTCCTGAAGCTCGCAATCAATGGACAGAATGATCTTAGTTTTCTATATAGTAAAATATTATTGCTTTTAAATGGTTGTAAAATGATAATGCTGGCATACCTAGTTTCCATAAAATACAACACTCTCAAGTTTTAATTCCCAGCTAATGGATACTTCTTGCCAACCAACCCTCATCTAAAAGGCTATGGTAATGTACTCGAAATCCAGAATTTCTAATATGTATTGATAAAATTACTTGGCATTATATTAACACGACTACTCAACTAATTTATTTCCAAAGAAATTCATTGCCAATCAGATAGCAATCAACACAACAAAAACATGAAGATTATCACCACATAAGCTTCCTGGGACATCCAGTATCCTTTTGTTTTGTTATGAACATCAGTCCTAAAGATCGTCACAATGACTAAAGATCAGATGTCACAACTTTGATTCCAAATACAAAAACAGGTAAACTCCAGGGAAGTCAGTTGCGTTGAGCCACTATTGTTGGAAAGTGGTTTGGATAAAGGGTTTTTTGAGGATATTTTTGTGAAGGAAATGCTAGGGATATCCTCAGCGAAGAAGATATGGGTGGGGGTTGGAGAGCAATTTTTTAAGAGAGTCAGGTTTATAACAAATTCGGTGGCCTTGGGTAGATAGGGTGTAGGAGAGATATTATTTAGTTTGGGTGCAGTGGAAACCATTGAAGCAAAGGTATTGCTGTCTGTTGTTGGCTTGATATGGACAGAGGTGCTGAATTCGTGATAGAGAGGGGAAATTTCATCATCTAGAAAAGTGATATTAGAGGCAGATATGTTGGAAGTGAAAGGGATGGCTTCCATTTAGCTTAGGTTTCAACTAGCTCATACACACTGCACAATTTTTACTGTACTGGAATCACTGTGGAGAATATGTCTAGCTGTCATATTTAATGCTGCATTGTTAAAATTTTCTGAATCCTTTTGGCAGTCGCAGTGTGCTCAAACATTGTTGGATCGAAGGGAAGAGGAGAGGATGTGTGACCATCTGATCACAGCTGCTAGGAGGAGAGACAATGTCATTGCCAGCCGCCTCCTTGAAAAGGTTGTCAACATAATGTCTAACAAGCATGGGGCTTGGGGATACATGGATCCAGGCCAAGCTAAGTAAGTGTCTCATCTCTTATTAAAATATATGTAATTGTGTTTGTACAATTTTGTATTTGAGCATTGAAATCAGAAGAAGTAAGTTGAAGCTCTTAAAGAATGATTGCTCTTACATTTTTACTGGTTTCTTATTTGCTTGAATTTGAAATAATGAATCTTAAATTTTATTTCTTGTTATTGAAGGATTTGGTGCTTTCTTGGTTTATGATCAGGGTGAAGCCTTCATGGATTTTTCATTGGATGACTAATTCTGCAGTTAATCTATTAGTGACAGAATGCCATTAAAAAATGTCTGTTCCATGTCACTCATCCGGTCAAAAATCGTAGAAAACTTCACATACAGTAGACCCCCGATTTACGATGGATTCGACTTATGATCTGAGCTGATTTTGCACGCGCTTTTTAAAATTTCAAATTTCTCGGATTTTGTTGTAAATATCGATAGTGTTTTAAATATTGGTTTAATAATATTTTAAATGATTTTAATCGAGGATATTTCGTATGCATTGGCTCTGATGCGTACACTGAATGGATTGGCACTGATGCTCTTTAAACCGATTCCTCGTCCGGAAATAATGCCGATTTAACATACGATGGAATTCGCTTTACGATCAGTCCTCCGGAACGGATTTATGTTGTAAAGCGAGGGTTTACTGTTGATTTATTTGCGAAAAGTCACTGTCATGACCCAAATTTTTTAAATTAGCTCTCCAAATATTACTTTTCAATAGGCTAGTTTCATATCTTTTTATTCTCTTAGTCAAAAGTTTATAACCCCTGCATTATGTATTTGAAGCCCTTTGGTTTTAAAATGACATTAACCATTTCCATTTTAAAATTGAAAAATGAAAATTTTCAATGGTGCAAAAATGCTATGGCAAACTATTGCATGCCAATTAAATCTAAATGCTATGTCATGGAGATTCGCGTTCCTGTTGCTAGTTAGTGCTGCAAATAGCACCAATGGCCTTGTGCTAATTGTAAGCTTGAGACACTGCACTCCATGAAGGTGTGTTAACAAATATCAGGGGAATGCTCTCTAAATAAAATACTTATTGTTATGATTTAATTATGGAGTATGAAAATCACAATTGTGTTTAAAAATGCATTAAAACGAAAGGCCTCGATTTTCTGATTCTTCTGACTCGACTTCAATTTTGAAGTGAAGTTGGGAAGGTTTCAATGCCTCTTGTGCTGTATTATGTAGACTGGAGATAAATATATCTAGTTCATTCAACCTCCCATGAAATTTTGCCTTGAACTAAGATGGCTTGGTGTGTTCCTGGCTGTGATATCAGCTGTTTGCTTTCATAAGTAAGAGTACATGATTTTAGGTGCAAAACATTTTGATTTCTGTGTTCATGGCCATTTTCACATTGTTGCAATTAACTATCCTTCATTTTAGGCGCAATGAATATTGGAAGCTTGATGTTTGGGAAGATGATGCTCGCCGAAGAAAGAGGTTTGTTCACAATCCACTTGGATCTAGTCACCCAGAGGCGACGCTGAAAGCTGCAATTGAGCATGGTGCTCCAGAGGATGCAATTTTGCAGGCAAGAACCATTATTTGCAATCTAACTGAATACTTACAATTCTGTTTGAAGCTAAATATTAGTTTGATTTGGATGCCTTGCTCAGTGGATATTTGACAGATCATATATGACAAAGTAAGTGTGGTCATATGTGAATGTCAAGAGTATGCACCCTGAAATCACGAGAAAATAATTGAATAAGACATATAATAGTCAACACTTAAAAATTACTGAGGCAAATGCCAATATTTTGTCGTAAGGATTGAAAAGCTCTCCTGCAAAAATGCTTTTATTTTCCTCAGGTAGTTTAAGTGACATGTCACCATTGAGATAATGCAATAAATTTTGCCTTGTGTAAAGAAAGAGATCTTATGTTCAAATGATAGCCTGCCATGGACCCAATATTTTTTGTGTTATCCAGGCTCGAGAGGAGTTTCACGCTCACTTGGCGGCGACAAGACTGCAACAGCAGCCCTTGCAGTCAAATGATCTCATGGATGATAGTGAGCTCATGTCAGATGACAGGGACTTGGATGCCGATCTTGTTGGTGAGTCAGCAATCTACTTACAACCTTTCCTATTCGTAGTTGGACCTGGAGTATGGGGTTTTATTTTATTCCTTATCAATTTATTCAGCAAAACCCCAGATTTGCACTTTTCGAGGGGCCCTAAGAAAAAAGTGTGAACTGTGGGAAAAAATGCATGGAGTGGGGAATAGGAGGATTTAGACTTGTACTAACTTGTTCTTATGCCGGTCGGGCATGTGGCTCAAGTACTACATCATGGTCAACTCTTTTCATTCAAAATCTCACCTCAGAATGTTATCACATCGACATCATTTTTGCAAAAGTATTGATATAACATCCATGAAAATTGTAACAAATGTAACAACAATCAGCAGTCGTCCTTCATTTTGATCCCTGATATCAAATGTGGGTAAAATTTAACCATTCCAATGAAAGAATTGTGGGAATATTATTCTTGAGAGTGCTACAAACATTCTCATCTCATGTTCTATTTCATGAAAGTCAATAGGAAGTTATGATGAATTGAGTAACATCTTTAACCAACTGTTTACAATTTAACCCTCTCCTTTAACACACACAGATACTTTCCCAGTAACTGCTACATCCTCTACAGTGTCGTTTTTTGTTCAACCATGCACTGACCATGAATTGAACAAGCAAGATCATTTCAAAACTTGCTAAAAAACATTGTACTGGTCTTGATGACTTGCCCGGTTCTGTAATTCTCAGTGTTTATGAACTTGTAAAGAAACCTTTGCTATATTTAATTAATGAATCGTTATCACAAGTTGTTTTCCCCTCTGCTCTGAAGCACTCTAAAATTGTACCTATTTATAAAAATAAAGGAAGTCCTAATGACATTAATAATTATCGACCCATTACATTGCAGAACACACTGGCTAAGGTGTTTGAAATGGTTTTCACTACTAGGCTTGTTTCCTTATTGGAAAAAAATTCACTGCTCATTCCAAACCAGCATGGTTTTAGGAAGGGTAGATCTACAACCACTGCAATTTATGAAGCCATAGACTTCATCCTCAGCTCACTTGACAACAAGTAGAAAACCTTAGGTATCTTTTTCGACTTCTCTAAGGCTTTTGATTTGGTTAATCAACATCGCCTCCTCAAAATAATTTACACCCTGGGTATTAGAGGTATACCTTTCAAATGGCTAGAATCTTACCTTCTTAATCAAACTAATTTTGTCTCTCTCTTTGCCAATGGTGCATACTACCACTCAAATGTAGCTCACAGTTCACTAGGGGTTCCTCAAGGTTCAATACTTGGTCCTATTTTGTTCTTAATCTATATAAATGATTTGGCTCATCATGTCACTGACACAACTAGTTCAAATTTACTTCTTTTTACATCATCTACTTACCCTGCATTGAATGAAAATGCCAATGCTATTTCAAATAAATTCTATACCTGGTGTAAAGAAAATCACCTCTGCCTTAACACCCAGAAGTCTCAGTTGGTAATATTTTCTCATTAAAAATTTGAAAATAACTTTATTGTTAAGTTCAACAATAATACTATTGAGCAGGTTAACTCAACAAAATTTCTTGGTGTGCACCTCAGTGACAACCTCTCTTGGGAACTTCATATTGACACACTCATGAAAAAACTCGGTGTGTTATCTTGTGAGAACTTTACGTAGTTCAGTTAGTTTAGATGTCTTATTAATTTTCTATTATGGTTCTTTTTCTCTCGCATGACATATAACATAATACTTTAGGGTTCATCCACGCATGCAGTGAAAATTTTCAAATTACAGAAAAGATTAGTCAGGATTATTTCTAAAAAGCCACATTGCTCCCCATCCAGACCCATCTTTGCAAACTTAAACATTCTTCCTTTCACTAGTGTATATATCTTGTACTCTGTGATATATGTTCAACAAAACCTGTCCAAATTCTCTACAAATGCTGATTTCCATTGCCATGAGACTCGAAGATCAAAAGATCTCCCTCAAGGTAGTGTTAGGACTAGTGCATCCAGCTCTGGCCCTAAAGAAACAGGCATCAAACTATTTAACAAACTGCCCAATAGGATAAAAAACATAAAATCATTGTGTGCATTTAAACTTAATGTTCAGAGTTTCCTCCAGGAGAAATTGTTTTACTCTGTAAATGAATATTTACATTACAAATCAACCTGACTTTTTGATATGTGAATCACAATACAGATTATCTGTATTGTGCTCCTTGTGCTTAACATGACATTCATGGCATTTGCTTCATGTTTTTGTTATTGTATTTTGATTGTACATACATCATCTTGACATGTCTTTTATCATGTGAAAATGTGATCTTTGGACAAATAAATTATTATCATTATTATTATATTTGATGAAGAAAATTTACTTAAATTTATTTTGTGGTATTGTGACGAAGTGCCTCTGCTGTCACATGAAGATTGTATGTTTTCACTCAACTGGCATCTATCCAAAGCTGATGCTAATTTTGGACTAATGAAAGCCTTGGTACTTGATAGCAATTTTAATAAAATGGGGGACAGAATTCAACAATTATTGAAGTCGGGAAATAAGGGACATCCTAATGTAGGTATTGTAGAATAGCTGTAATGGTGATAACCTGGAAGGAGATGTCATATGCCTTCATCCACTGTCTTGGAGGCTTTGCTCTTTTCCTGCTCTGATCCTACAGTCTGCCAAAATTGTCAATCCCACCTCCATCAATTCCACTTGCCCCTTATACATATCATTTTTCAGTCTGGTGCATTACCATTGACATTTTGGATAATGTCCACTCCCCATTACAGAGGTGTGTGGACTCTTTAGTAGAGTAATATATTGTCATAGTTCAATAATTCTAGCTTTCAAGTTCGATTTTGGCAATGCAAAAATTGTAGAATGATGAGGTACCATTGTTGTGCCCTTGCACAGGCCCTGTGAATATCAGTACCAAGGCAAGGCTCATAGCTCCAGGCATTGTTGCTCCTGGTATGGTGTCCATCACAACGACTGAGCTGTACTTCGAAGTGGACGAGGACGACCCAGAGTTCAAGAAGATTGACCCTGAGGTGAGTTGTTTATTTTTCCTGTATGTAGTCTTATGTTTCCTGAAAGTAAAATGTTCTGCTATCTATGCTAATGTATAAAAAATAAGTTATGTCTGTATGTATGCTACTCTTCTTCTCAAAAACTACTGAACCAATTGAGCGGAAATTTTGCATGGTTCTGGCATTTGTACTAGAAGTGCTGTAGGTTGTTAAAACTAAGGCCTCTGAGCCACTGGGGCCCCAGGGCCCTTAAAGCGGTTTCTTCTTTTTTACTACCATTATAAAAGAATTGGAATCAATGCGGAGGATTTATGAAATTCCCCCCACAGTCTAATTATAGGGTTAAAATTTTCACTCTTGGATGGGAGAAAGAACATGTATTTAATTTTTGAAATCAATTTTGTTATATACTTCATCTTTGCTGAAAAATTATGCTTTCAATGTCATATGCATATTTTTTCCTCAGATTTTGACTAAAGCATACTTCATTGGTGATTTGAAGATTGGCTATGTATGGAAGATTTTTCCCAGGTCTTATATGACTTACAGTTAATGAAATGATAAGTATTTGCAAATTTCAGAGAGTAAAGGTCTCTTGGGTATTCCACTGGGTTAGCAGCTCCTTATCTCCTGACGTTTCGAAGAATGACTTGTTCTTTACCCTCATGGGTCCTGAATGCCATCCTCTTGGTTTGGCCAGTATATAAACCCAGCAGGTTAGGGTCAAGTATCATCTGATTTGCTCTGGCGTATATTTTTCCTACCTTCCCTTACATATTTAATGGTGTTAGTGATAGGTCTCCAGGTACCACTCAAATAGAAACCAGCATCACAGTTGGAATTGGTTGGTTGTAAGCAGATCTCACTAGCTTTCTTGACCAAGCAGTCCCCATAACCATGCATATGGTGAAGCAGTTTTGTCCCCTCCCACTCTTACATAGGCATAGTCCTTCCTGATGCTGTGCTCACCTGACTTCTGCAGTTGAGCCAGTCGGAAATGGTTGTGGTGTTCCTTAAACCTGGTTCTGGGTTTTCCCTTAATCTAAAATCTAATTATTTTGCTTTAAAAAAGAAATAAAACAGAACATAAATTTTTTCACAATGAAATCTAATACACATATAATAAATTCTCATGCTTCACTTGGTGGAACAACATTTCGATACTTTGTAAATAAATTAACTTTGTAGTATTCCACAATGGTTTTTATTATTCCGACCTAGGTTTCGACTCAAGTTAAGTCACTATCAAGGACTTGATAATGACTTGAGTCGAAACCTAGGTCAGAATAATAAAAACCATTGTGGAATACTACAAAGTTAATTTATTTACAAACCATCGAACTATATTACTTTAACTGAGAAAAGAGGAAAGGAAGTTACATGAGCACAAGTTACTGATTCATTTCACGTATTCTCTTTCATTCATAGTTTTTTTCTATTGCAGTGTTTCAATACCTTTGAGTGTATTTTTTTGGCTGAATTGCTGGCTTTTACTATTTCTCTGGCTAATGTTGCACTTTTTATATGCTTTTCCACATTGCATTTGTGGCTTTTTGAAATACAATTGAAGAATTTTGCACAAAATGGTGGGACAAAGTTTCAAACTGTGACTCTTATGTCAATCTGATGGTCGTACTTTGAAAGTAATGACCTTCTCGTGTTGAGGAAACAGCTACCAAACTTTTATCTCAACTTTTGACCTCGTAAACATATATTTCTGTATCTTAGCACAGTTTTGTGTTACCCATTTCTTATCGAATCCATAGTTAGATTGTAATAACCCCTTTATCAATCCTTAGAAAGGACGAGGCTAAATTTTTCCATATATTTGCGGCGCTAAACTACGGCACGACGGAGCAAAAAAAAACTTTTGTAGTAAATTTTTGGCGTATTAAAAGTGATGTTTTATGTTGCGTTTCGTTTTATCTGTATGTTTTTCTGTGGCTCAAACGTTTATAGTTCAGAAAGAAATATTTTCGGTCTATCAGTTGCACATTTAGTAGTAAGTAGTAGCAGTTGCACATTTAGTAGTAAGGGGCAAGTATTACGTAAGACGTTTTTGGGGGTGGGAGGGATTGGGATCGTATTACATTGTCTTATGAAGAGGGGGTAAGGGGTCTGGAACCAATTTACTTAAGATTTTTGTCTGTCTTGAAATATTGTATCATTTCCAAATGAAATTTAGCAGTGACATGGAGCATCCGCTCGTTAATGGCGTATTTTCCATAATCTCACCGCTGCACCAATTCGCCTATTTTGTCACCTGACTGGCTAGTTGTATTACCTCCATGCTCAACCAAATCGAGCATTTAACGAAGAGTAGATTCAAATATCTAACGTCTTATGTAAGACTGAAAGGGAGGGGAGGGGGTCGGGAAAATCTTATGTAGTGGGAAGGGGTGGGGTAAAAAATGGCATACATCGTCTTGCGTAATACTTGAATGGCCCCTAACAGCAGGCATCTACAGCACGCACGTTGGTTTAAAAAATGCTACGGAAGATTATGAATGTGGTATTATGCGGCGCCACGATTGTTACGTGTAAATTGACATAACGAATCACTGTATAATCTCCGCTGATATACATGTTTTATGACTTGAAGAATGTTCACTCAAATATCAATTACACATCGAATACCATACATTTTGATCGCACTTTTGTCCATGGTCACCACTTTAGTTTGGGTGAAAATTTTCAATGCCAATAATTTTTTATCACTGCTGCTGGTTAATCCCTACTGATGCTATGATCATTAAAATCGTATAGTAAGTGTGAAATTTTTACTACAGATTGTATACTATTAAATTATATTAAAAGATATTGGCAAATTTTTAACTCATTCAGATTAATTTTATAGCACACTTTCCACGATAGGAACGTGTCATCAAGATACGGTGGACTAGATATGTCTCTATGCTTTCCATAGTGAAGGATGTGCGATGGTCGCTCAAAAAACTTCATACGCATATCACTCAGTACAACAAGCTGATATAAAGGCATACTTCAAGATAGCATATGAACTAAAGAAAATTTTCTACTAACTTCTGATTCTTTCTCATATTTTATACATGGAGGATTTGAATTGCTTCATTCATTTACTATAAGCGTTCATCTTTAAGTATTAGGTTAAAATTATTTCTAGAGAACACTTTCCGCGCGTGCTTTGCTTCTGGAATTTCCTTCTTCACACCCGTATTGTAGACTCCGTATCACTTTGACTGTGGTGTGTAGTTTCAAGATATTTTATTTTTCTCAAACAAAAATCCGGACCATGTTGAAACGTATGGTTGCTCCAGTGGAAGCGAGTCATTGCCCAAAAGTTCTTCAGCGTTTTCATCCATCTGATCTGATATGGAGTTTGAAGCTAGAAGGTATAAAATTGATGGCATATGAAAGACCATGCTCGTGCCTTCTATTAATGGTCCTTCTCATAGTTTAAAGACCAAATGTCGAGAAACTATTTTTAAATATTAATAACGATGAATTTTGAAGTCTGAATGAAAATTCCCTGAAATGTCTGTTTTTTCTAACTAAGTTCTCGGTATGTCAAAAAAGTCACCAAAAATAATAAAAAGTGCTCTTAAAACGAAATTGGTCAAGGTTTGCCGTTAAAACCACGAAAGCTACCGTTTGAAGTGAAAGTCGAAGGACTTTTCCGCGTTCTTATTACTAAGCGTGCATAATCACGAGCTACTAAAATGCGTTTTTCCGTTATCCTTTTGTTTGAGGATCATAACGCGTTGAAACGTTCCGCGCGTGAGCGCGGGACGTGGTATAATGCTGGCACAGCAGTGTCCTCCTTGCGCACCTTAGTCGTTCCCTCTCATTGTTTTACCTTGTGTGGTTTCTAATACTTGTCGCCGTTTTCACTTTGTTCAGAGTTCCCGCGCGGTCCGTTAGCACGACTCCAGCAAGCGAAGTAGGCGTAGTTCTATGAAGGGTCGAGTAGATGGCTCTGGCATTGTAACTGTAACACTCATTGTCCGATGTGAGATTCCGCGGCCGGCCGGCGGCGGCGTTCGACAGAATAGATGTGTTCGGAATGGAGTCCCCGTCTCTCGGTTAGGTTACCCATCGTTTTCATGGAACGCTAGGTCTTCGTCGACGGAAGACCGCCGAGAACGGTGACGATTAATTGAATGGTGTACTGTGTTATTAAGGAGGAAAGAGTGATTTTCCTGCCCGCGTGATATTGCTACCCGAGCTGAAAGCGAGAATGGCTAAAACGGTGATTCCCTGGCCCCACTTATTTCCCGTGTTACGCGTACGAATTTTTGCCTCGTCTGAATGGAAGTTCATAAAAATATTCTTCGTTTACAACTGTAATGTATCAATATTCACTCTGTCAAACCTTCTCGTTCGATGGAAGCAAATTGCGGCTGTGTTTGATAATGTTGTATTTAATATTCCTATAAACGTTAATTAATTGTTTTCTATAGTAAGATAATTTATGACTTAAAAGTATTAGCATGCCTATTATGTCGACAAACTGATTTTTCAGGTAACATATGATCTGAAATACCTCGAGCGTCGAAATCAAAATCTCGGAATTTTTCATTCTTCATCGCCATTTCCAGAATCTTGTGATGAACTCATGATTAAATCTTGTTCACTTAAACAGTAATTGTAATTTGACGTCTCAAATTATCTATTTCAAATTGGTTTGACTTTCAGTTTTGTAAATAAGTCGTTGCGAAGATAACCAAGCACGATATAACGTGAATACAACGGTGAGCAAAAGCGCCACTCTAAGCAAGGCAGAAAAACGAACTTTCAGTTCTGGTGTCGCAAATATATGTGATTGTTGTTGACTGATGTCTAACTATTTTGGTATAATGATTTGCAATATTACCTATTTGAATTAAATTACCTCAAGAGATTACAGGTAAATTTGTAGAAATGTAATTAGATTATAATTACTCGGTGATATCCATCTCATTATGCGACCAAGCGACATGTAATCAATGGAAATGAACCGAGTATAAAGCGATCTTCGACAAAATTTCTCATCTTGACCTGGCAGGCCTGTGAAAGGTGGAGCGAAAAAATGAATGGTTCTCGTTCAAGTGTTTCTGTTACGAATAAATATTTGAAGTTACGCTGAACTTTTTTTTCGCATTTGTATTCCCATTTCTTGTTCGTTGCTGGATTTTTTAAGGAAGGCATGCAATTTTTGTGTGGTCGTAACGAATATGCGTTGATCGCGCGTAATCGCAAGATCCGTTACGCAGCGCTCTCCAGTCAGGAGGTCTGTCTCACCCTTACGCCTCAAGTGCCTCCCACTGAATGATCCATTCGGTTTGTTCGTCGAAAAGCGATTTATGTTCTTCAAAATTGCTGTGGGCGCTTACGATTTGGTCATTGGTGTGACCACTAGGGAGAGCATTGGCTTAATGAGGTTTTATGAAGGTGATGATTGGAAATAATTCCCAGAGAATGAATTGTTTTTAATGCCGGGATTTTGATGTTATTCACTACGTTTTGTGAATGGTCCAAATTATTTCCGCGAGCCCAAAAATTCAAGAGGATTTGTGTTGGTATTATAACCATATCTTAAGTTAGATGCTCTATAACAAGAATCTTCAATAACACGACCAGAGAGCTTTTCATCTATTATAGAGAATTCATTCCTCTGTGAGTTGTATAATGAAATTATTGGAAGGAGGCATTTAATTACGGCGATAACAAGATTTGATAATTGTCATGGGCACCCTCCAATTACATTGTTTCTAAGTATGATATACATCCACTCAATAGTTTATTTGTTAATATTCATACAATCCAAAAGGGCTATCCAAAGGAAATCCAAAAAGGCTATCATGAAAACATACCTAAATAATTGAAGACTGAAATATGTATTTTTTTCTTTGCGCCACGTTGAGCGTATGAAACTGATGCATAATGTTGAGCCGAATAACTTAAGCGTGAGAGTACTTGTGCCGAAGAATGAGTTATGAAAACAAACCAGTGCTTTTCGGTGCGGGTTTTTCATTTTTTGCTTTTTAATATTAATTGCACTCAGGTTATTAGTATGAAATTTTCGTTGATCTATGGCTGAAAGATTGAGGTTCTTAATTTTTGCATACAATTTTCCCATAAGCACCTTTTTGTGGTAACATTTTCATAGCCGTCAATTTTTTCATCGTTTCAGCAAAAGAAATTTCAATTTGATCGGCAACCGTGTTACCTAAGCGACTAAAAATGAAATGTTGCATGTTTGTCTGTGTGCTCTTTCTGGGCTCCTACAGTCTTCGACTGATTTTTCTTGAGCCATTCCGTCCAACTCCCTACTCCCTTGCAACGTATGTGAAGGGGGTGGCGATCATCCCTCCCCACCCTCGCCCCTTGTTGTTTTCTCTTACTTCCTTGAGAATTGGATTGAGTTAGCTGTAGGGGTTCATCTTTCGCCTTTTTCAATGACTTGCTCTCGAAATATAGAGGTGGGATTTCATTTGTTTATTATTTATTTGTTTATTGCCTCAAGTTCGCTTAACAAAACAAAATTACAGGGCAAACATTATCATATATTACATACGATTTGACACGTACAAATGTGTATAAAGAGAAGTGTGTACAACATGAATTAATAATACAATGTTATTTAGCTGAGAACAAAATTGGCTTCTCTTTTGAAACAATTCAATGTCATGGCAGTTCTTATTAAAGGTTTGGCATAATCTGTATATTGTTGAGTTTTTACAATAGTTTGTTTCAACATTGTCTATATAAAATGCCCCCTTTGGCCTTACATTAACTGATGGTACTAAAAAATTAATTTTACTTACTGGGTTATCATTTTCCCCAAAATTGATTAGGTCGAACAAATACAATAAATCCTTTTTCGTTCTTCTTGTCTTAAAACTATTATAACCATACATTTCCAATAAAAAAATGTAATTTTCGAACATTGATAAATGTTATTATGAGAGTAGTACGCACTACGTATAATTCTTTTCTGTACCTTTTCTATATTTTTTTTCTATTTTTCCACCTCTGGCTGGATGGCTGGGAAAATGGAGTTCTTAATTCTAGTTCAGTTTTCATGAACGATGTGTTTTGCAATGAAAATTGAATTTTTTCACTCCAAAATCGCTCATTTTTTTCATTTCAACTCTATAAATTTTAATTTCCTTGGCAACCGCAGTATAGGTCTTAAATAGAAACGTATGCAAAAGGCATTTATTGGATTAGAAAAAAATATAAGAGTATGACATTGAAATTTCAGCTGTCGTACTGTTTACCCAAACCTCTCCGTGTGTGGTCAGTGGACGGATCATGTCGTGTGATATCACCAAACGAAAGTAAATCAGGGTGGCGATCGTCAGGGAAAACCTGGAGTTGTCAGGGAATTTTGAATTTCTGTAAAAGTCTGGGAAAATTCAGGGAGTTCTCGTTACAATCAGGGAGAAACTGGGATATGAATCCTCATTATTTTCCTACCATTACGTTTATCGGCCAGTCTTTCCCGCCCTTATTTCACCAACTGATACTTTATTCCGTAGCTGACGTGCATGGAATAAGCCCCATCAAGTTGTGAATCTTAGTTATTTAGTTGTAAATCGGACGTACATTGTATCTCATTTGTATATCCTTATTGCGATATTTGCCTAGTTGTTTAAAAATCATGATCACAATGTATTACGCTCATCACAAGGAATCCAAGGCTATGTTGTTCGGAAAATTTTACCGTTTTTTTTAAACTTCCGAAACTCAGGTCGAGAAGTAGCCGGAGCACACTAGCTTATTGTAAATAGATGCTTGCAGTTCTAAGAATACGAGACGATGATTAGAAACTTTAAAGCTGCTATAGAAGATTTGATTCAGCTGAAAAAATATTCCATTAATAGGTGACCTTTTGGCGATTGGTCAGGGAAATTGGTAAATCCATCGGGGAAAAATCAGGGCATTTAAAAATTGGATATCAGTAAATCGGTGAACTACCATTTTGCAAAAATATCATGTTTTTTTACGACCACATTATGTGAACTTGACTCGAGGTTTTTTGGGATTCTTCCCGCGTTGATTCATCCTTGTGGACACGATAGTTTCGCCGGCGTTCCAGACGGCATCTTCTGATCTGGACTGTCGGCGCAACTGTCATGTCTGCAAGGGTGAATCATCGCGGGAAGAACCCAAAGATCCTCGAGTCATTGTAATGTGTACAGCGGAAGCATTCGTCGCCACATACCAGCATAAATTGGCAGTTGAAGGCGATGATTTTAAAAACTTCAGCCCTCCTCGATTTCCCGCGGCAGCCATTTTTACAGCATGGCCCATGTTAGTCTTTGAGAATGTTGATGTTCATTTGAGCGATATTTATCCGTAGTCATAATGGAGACCATATTCAAATTTTATTTTTCTCAATCAGAAGCTGTAAGATGCGTGTAGTAAATATTTTTATGATGATAACGCACGACTATCGTTTCATTTGACCAAAAATGCCAATAAACTAACTATGCTGCTGTCCATCTTTAGTTTTACTCATTTTTCCATTCCACACGGGTAAGTAGCCTGTAATTAAGAATGTCCGAAAGTTGCGATTCTGTCTACAATTATTTCTGCTGTGAGTATTTGAGTAATTTGTACAAATGGCTTAGAGAACATACGAGATACCCGCTATTAAATTTCTTACGAGATATAGGAGTTAGAAATTCCACAAAAAGACTCCCTGGAGTCATACTCGTACCGTTTCCCGTGTAAAATGGCTGTCATTATTTGTTGGAAATTATCTCGGCAAATAGTGCGGTAAGTTGCAGATATTTTGGTGTTTCTGGAAAGTTGAGGTCTTTTCTTTGAAATGAGACGGAAGTCATTGAATTCTAAATGATATGATATCTCGATCAAAATTCTTAATATCTCACGTGTTAATTATGGCTCAGGAAATCTACTGCAATCACACTCTCTTTCGAAAAATAAAAAGAACTTCTTCTTCATCGTCTGTGTACTAGGTTCATCTGACGTGGTTCTTTATCAAGGACAGCTCCCTCACGTCTAGGTTGTTTCTCGGGAGCCTTTAAAGGCCGCTTCACGCGGTACATTTTACTGAACCAACGAATATACCGTAGAATGGGCGAGAAAATGATTGGAATTATAGCAGATTTTACTTCCCATTCAGACAATTATACAATGTGCTGGTTTACACGATAAACATTCTCTCATGAAATAGTTAATTCATTCGTTTGTACATTGAAATGTATCGCGCGGTCCCACAGAAGCGATAAAATAAGAGAGATACGAACAGTTAGCTACAAAACTTAGTTATTTCCACGCACAATAAGAGACCTTAATAAAAACTGTGCTCCCCTCAAACTCTCCTATAATACAATTTTGCATATTACCTCCCAAAATCTTATAGATAACACCGTTACACGGCTGGTGTCCTAACACCCCCTGCCGCACGCCCTTTCAGCGGCTTGTAGGGTAGCATGCAAATGTAGATACAGTAAGGTAGTTTGTGCGAGATTATTCCCAAGTCATCATAAAGATCATATTCGAATTTTTTAAATTTATTTCAGCAGCTGTGAGAAGCGTGAAATAAATACTGTAAAATTAATGGCGCATAAGTATAGCTCTATGTGTTTATCTAAAATTCTCAGTAATTAAAAAAAAATATCTTTACAAGTCTATAGCTTCACTCATTTGTTTCTCACCGTGCGCTGCAAATGCCTCGCATCAGTTGTTTTATTTTGCTATCCTGTAAAAATTACTAGGGCGGGTAATCGATGTATTTTTTGTCTAATTTCTTTCGATCCATCGACCCAATCGTCCAGATGGAGAGACTAGAGATCTTTGAGAAGTTCATTCGCCGGGAAAGCACCAGATCCTACTTAGTTGTTGTATTAAAAAAAATAGCCGATAAAGCATATAAACCACACGCTGTTAAATTTCCTACAAGGTCTAGGTTTTATTAATTCCTTATTTTTTAAAAATAAAGTACCTCTGCAGTACATACGCGTGCCATATTCCATTGAATATGGTTTCTCTTTCTTGGAAAATGTCTCGAAAAGAGGTGCGGTAATCAGTTGATATTTTGATATGTTGGAAAAGTCTTTCTTTTCTTTATCTTTATAAAATATCCTTCTTTTCAATGAGACCTATATTATAGGATTCTAATGTAAGTGAAATGACAATCAATCAATTTCCTAAAGGCTGATGCCTTGTCGATGCAACCATTCATTTGCCGTTCGCTTCAGTCCCACGTAGTTGCTGCTGCATCCTCTCTTCTTCTTCATCTCGTCCAAATATTTCTTCCTCGGCCGTCCTCTTCCTTTTATTTCATAGTATTTTCCCTTCAAGAATGTTTGTTGTAAATACGTTGTGTCTGAAGACATGTCCAATAAATTTTATTTTTCTCTTTTCGATCTCCGCCAATAATCTTCTCTCTTCCTGCACTTCCCTTTAAACTTCCAGATTTGTTTATCTTTCCGTCCAGCTTGTTCTTGCCATCTTCCGCCATATCCACATTTCAGCAGCCTCCTCAAGTCCGCTCCTTTCTAATTTGCCTACAGTCCAGGTTTCACTTCCATACAGCAGTGTACTCCATACAAATGTTTTTGCAAAGGATTTTCTAATATCCATATTCATATGTTTACAGGTTAAAATATTTTTCTTAGTCATAAATGCCTGTTTTACCACAGCAATCCGTCTCTTCACTTCCATTAAACATCTATTGTCCTGTGTGATTTGACTACCTAGATAATTAACTTGATCCATCTGATCAATTCAGGTGTCGTCAACTTTAATATTGGTGTAATGACATGTCGTTCTAATTCCCTCAACTGCTTAAGTGCCTTGGCCTTTAAAGATCGTCACCCCGCTCTGCTAATAATTCGGACATAATCAGCACAGCATATTATTTTTACTTATTTCCCTCCCATCTCGTATCCTTTACTCTGACTCCTCCTAATCTCCCCGTCCATTGCATTGTTAAATAGCAGCAGGCTAAGTGCATCACCTTCCCTTAAACCTCATTCACGGGTATTATATTCCTTAGTTTCCCATTGATTTTAGTTCGTATTTCATTAGTTGAGTCGGTATTTTTTCATTGTTTTTTTATTACAGTCATCGATATGTCTCCAATTGTTTAGCTGTTGTATTATACGTTTTAACTGTGCACCTGTGGATGCTTTTGGCGGGTATATGAAGCTTAAATATGGTGTTTTATTATATTCTTTAGACTTTTCAATAACCTGTCTCGGTATGAATTCAGCATCCACGCATGATCTGAACCCCTGCTGCTCCTCTGATTGGGATTTCCCCTCTCTTAGCTCTTGGGGGTGGGGGAGGAAGGGAGGAGTAGGAGGGGGTGAAAAGTGTTGAGACAAGGAGTATTGAACTACAGGAGTGGGATCGGAATGCTGGTGGCTTGAGGGATCATCAGCGAGGAACAGATGCTTAAAAAAATCCTCAGCGCGGCGCCACCATGCGCTTGTGCGTACCAGGAATTATTGCAGAGGAGATCTGGCTTCCATTTAAAACTTTGGTGCCTTGGATGCTTCCGTAGTGTGATGATTGTAATTCTTACCCTGATTTCGGTCTACTTGACCCGCAAAAGCGAAACGTTTGCGTTGAATAGTCATCAGAAAACCCTTGAAAGGAAATGTGTTTAGCTGTTAACGTTTTTAAGTACAGGAAATGGTAGTTATCAAAGGAGCCCATTCCCGAAACATATTTGCCACGCTCCCCGAACGACAGACTAATGGAGCTTCACTAAATTTGGAGCAAAATTTTGCACTAATGAAGTGACCGCATCGGGCAATTATTTCTCAAAATTTTCTCGGGCTTCCGTCCGGGTGTGTTGTTCCATGTTGGCCGACGTTTCGACGCTCGACTCGATCATCGTCCTCAGGGCAGAGGTGAAACGTCGGCCAAGGACCAACTCACCCGGACGGAAGCCCGAGAAAATTTTGAGAAACTCATACGCCGGGAAATCATCAAATTTTACTTCGCACAATAATTCAATTGCGAAAACAAGTGTGTGAGGATGTGATAGCTGTTTATGAAACCTACAAATTACCCAAACAGGGATAGAACTGAAATCAATAAAAGACGGAAAAAACGCCGATGGTATTACCAGTATTACCCGAAACGAAAAAAATTAGAAAAACTCATAGCGGTTGTTGGCACTCGCTAAACCAAAGGTGAATCAAACTTCCCATGGAAAATCCCTGACAAAGAATGACACCGATCCATTGAAGTCAACGAGCTACCATCAATGTGCTGCCTACTGTCTCGAAAAAGGATAGCAT
Organism: Ceriagrion tenellum; assembly: GCA_963169105.1. Taxonomy (NCBI): domain Eukaryota; kingdom Metazoa; phylum Arthropoda; class Insecta; order Odonata; family Coenagrionidae; genus Ceriagrion; species Ceriagrion tenellum. The sequence goes on from OY720640.1 coordinate 139,161,092, forward strand.
AGCCAGGAATTATTTGTTACTAGGGCCGGAAATTACTCTCTATATTTCTTGGATGGAGGACTGTACCTACTCTTCTCGTGCATGCTCTCAGCCGAAGAAAGGGTCGGAAGGCGGCGAAGTGGAAGAAGCGGAAATTGAGAAAGACAGAAACTAAAAGGCGTCAGTTAATTGTTGAAAAATTGCATAAAATTGAGACCAAAACTGCGCTTTACTTCGTCAGAAACCATATTTCTAGCCTCAAAATTTCTGTGAGAGGAAGCTTCTCTGGTTTTCATAAGTTTTTCAGATATTAGTCCTGGTCTATTCTCTAGAAAAGCGTTTGAAGAAAACCTGAGAACCTTGTTTTTTATTTATATAGTCCGTCAAATGACACCCCGGTCTAAAATAACTGTATGAAAGTTTAAATATGTATATTAAAAGGGACTGTGTGAAAAATCATTAAATTTTCACTGAATGATTATTTTATAAATAATAACTTGTCATATAAACTTGATGACTGAGACCAATGTAGTTTGAGGTAGTTTGAGCGAAATATCATTGTACTTAAAATACAATGAATTTGGTCTCATTTTAGATAAAAACATCTCACCTATCCAATGACACCAAAAATTCTACCCCTTACCACATTACTTTCCGAGATATGAGCCAAAAAATACCAGCCCTTTTACATGGGAACTGGTACGTGTATGCATTCCAGAGAGACATTATTTACAAAATGATGTATTTCTAACACTTAGATGTCGTAAAAAAACTAACAGTGTGTAGTTTGTATGTTTTCTCAGCTATATTTGAAAATTAATCATATTGTCACCACAGTAGGTTCTTGGGTATCACAAAAAACCTTACGTTATGAAGGAGTTTCAAATGAACCTCGCGAAGAATAAAGAGAGTCAACTTATTTAGATATTTTCATTTGATTACGTACAATTTCTGTCATATAAAACTATATTATTGCACCATTAATAATGCAATATTTAATTCGTGTGTCCCACAGCTGGTGAAATTAAAACGTATAGTTCGGATATGGTCTCTATTATGATTAGGGAACTATCTCGCTCGCATTACCTTAAGAGCTGTGGAGTCTACGTGTATTTACCGTAGCCCATTGTATGTTGTCCACGTGACTAACACTTCTTAACTATTTCTTTCCCAGTTTCTATGCTAGGATGTACGAGGTCATATGAGCGCATTGAGAGATCCGATCAAGCGAGGGCGGGACGTGTATTCAAGTATTCATTCGGATTGGCAGGGGAGGGTTTGCTTAGGGGCGGTGATTTGGGTTCGACAGGTGGGCGTGGGGTGGGCTGGGAGAGGCCCGAGGGGTCTTCGTCGATGGCCGATAATCAATTAGGGAAGAGTGGAAGGAAGGTCTGGGTTTGGGGGCGCAGGGCAAACTGAGCCCCCCATCTCCCCCGGTGGGTGTCGTAGTCGATCGCGGCGAGCGATAAGGGCGACCCCTCTCGTGTGTGTACTGTTTTAATGAAGGGGAATGAGGGCGTGGCGCCCCTTTCGGCGGCCGGGAGCGGAACCATTAATTTCGCTCTGTGGGGAGGAATGATTGAGTTGGAATCGAGATATGATCGACGGAAGAATTTCGCGTGGGAAATGATTGAGGCTGCTGTGCGGGCTGCGGGCTCAACCTTCTTCCGGCCCTCTGCCCCTCGACCGTGCGTCCCTCCATTGCACTGCCTCCGGAAGAACTGCATCCGATCTCACTCCGATCCGGCCCCGGAAAGAAGTGGACTCACTCATTTCTACCTTCTTCAACGGAACAATCTTTTGATATCCACTGTGTACCGAGTGCTATCTAGGGCATTTTGAAGAGCTGTTAGGTTTACTTAGAACGCATTGTGAGTTGGATGGAATGGCATTCCAATGGTCAGTAAACACGCGAGAGGCAAGGTGCACATTATGAAAGTTTAGCGGAAGTGGTAAACATTCTACTCGTAACACTCTCAGAGGATATGTTACGCTATTCACATAAGGATATCAATCTCTGAACAGGTGGGGTACGAACTCACGACCTCTGGTTGGCCTACTAGTAAAGCTACGAATCGAATGGTCGGCTTCAGGAATCATTGCTCACTTGAAATGCCCCGAGAGATCGCAGTCGTATCTTCTAACGATCTAATTTTGACGCACAACATGTAATCCATAGCATTTATATTGACGATGATTTAATTGGGAGCTTAAAACTCTAGCACTTTCTCACGCAGCTTTTGTGGCCGCTGTCATAGTATTGGTATTGGTGTATTGGGTGAGAATTTAAATGTTTGTTTGTAGTGTAGAGCATTTGGAGAATCGATAATGGCCTTATTAAATGCTAGGGAGTCCCAATTTAGATAATTAGTAGAGTCCAATCTTCGTTATCACGGGGAAGTTTTTGCACTGCCGAGGATTGATTTATATTGCGCCACTGTCTTGCCAGACTTTCGATAGTCTTGTGGCGGTGGTGTCGAGCGCCTATAGTCTCGTCTCGTTATCGAGACGAGAAGAAGACTCGCCGCAACACTGCTGCTAAACTATATTGAAAAAACTATGGAGAAATAGAACTTTTAGGTAAATGCTAAGAAAACTGAAATCACAGTTTTGGAAGAAAGCAAATAAGACTATCACGTTCAAACTGGGACAACAAATTCCTTTGCAATAGGCAGAATTTTACTACCAGGGAAGCAGGATCACAAGTGATGGAAGAAGAGGAAGATATTGCGAGTAGTATTTCCCGAGCAAATATAGCATTTTACCGATGGAGGTTTCTACCTAGAGCTAAAAACACAAGTCTGGAAGTATGTAAGCACTTCGATAAAACATATATTCGGTGCATGCTCTTTTATGGCTGTGAAGCCCGTGTAGGGCAAAAGAGAATGGATGCGGTGGCGATGAGTTGCGGTCGAAGAATGAGAAAATTAAGGTGAAATGGACGGAGAGAGTCAACAATGAAGAAGTAAAGCATGAGAGTTGCCGAGTAATAAGTGCAATGAGGAATCTGCGAAGATGAAGGGACTAACCTATTGGATTCATTTTGCGGCACAAGAGTCTGTTGAAAACTATACTGAAAGGAGAACTGATTGGGATGAATATCAGATGAAGACCAAGAATATATGCATTGGACAAATGATAAAGGATGTTAAGGAGAAAGATGAAGGGAGAATGAAGCGACTGGCTACTTGTAGTGCGGAAGGCTGCAGCAAACCAATCTTCGGATTGATGACAGCTGATGAAGAAAAAAGCTCACCTATTATCTTTGTCTCCAAGATTCGGTCTGTATACTCCTAATATGATTTTACTCTTCTTCCCGATTCTCTCTTCAGTGTGACACCCTCTCCTGCTTTCCGTTGGTTGTCTCCGTCGCTCCCGAAGTCAACTGCCCCGGCACGCTTTGTTTCGCTGGATCCCAGGATGTCAGCTCTCTTCATGTCCATCTCTATCTTCGATTCTTCCACCTCTCCTCGTTCTCCCACTCTACACTCACTCCGAAAGACCTCTGGGTCCACGTTCTCACGCTTGATCACTTTGACTCATGATTGCCTCCCAATGGTCCCCACTCGGATAGGATCCGATTGGTGGGTCCCGGAATATTTTCCGTTTAGGATTTCCATCACTTCACAGTTTCGGTTTCTCGTCTGCGTCTTCTAGGGATGCCTATGTGGTGGTTTCTATCGCGGTTTTTCTACGGTTTTTCCGTGGATTTTACTCTGGTATGCGTGATATGCGCTATCACTTTGTGCAACTCCTACCTTTCTCCCATGGTGCGGAATACTTGCGCGAAAGTTTCCTTGCGTTCTTTTGTTCCGGAAAGTTTGGAGATTATTTTTCTAAAGGCTGAATTGTATTTTCGTCCCCTACTCTTGAATCTGCGACCCTCGGATTGGGAGTCAAACTCGGTACGCCTAGATAATGATGGAGTCTTCCTCGAAGTGGTGCTAACGAAGCTGCTGGAATTCCGGGTGGTCTTTCGCGTCGTGTCATGTCTGATGAAGCTGCAAAGTGGCATCCACGATGTTTGGTCCTTTAATCTATCCAGTAGTGTATACTAGAGGGAGTAAATATTCAAGGGCATTGAGATGAAGTGTACAGGAGTGCCGAGGGGTTTCGAAAAACGTTCATCTATGCCTCTCGGCCATCGCGGAACACACCCTCGCACAACATCGACTCCGGAAATGCTTAACTTATTGCCAAGGAAAAGAAGCACCATCCTAAATTCATCCGAGATTCCGCTTTAATAGTTCCAATGTTATATGCCTCATTACCTCTGTCGGAACTTGAACACGAAGGTTAATCGAACATTGATAAAGAGAGTGGTTACGTATGGCTCAGAAACATGGGCCATGACCGGAGCAGAAGATTTAAGTACTAAGAAGATGGGAAAGGAAAGAACTGCGAAAGAAGAGTTTTGGCGGAGTAAAGAAAGGCGGACGGTGGAAAATATCAAAGAACAGAGAGCTGGTGGAACTCTTCCATCATCCACATATAATTGTGAAGACTGGGCTAACATTACTCGGGGAGGACCAAGCCCTACAAGGCATGTAGCGCCGCTATCACTCTACTTTTACTGCGGTCCACTAATGAAGTGTTCGGACTAGGGTACCCGGCAATCAGATTCCCTTCCTTCTAAATATCTGTCTGAAGCCCTTCTAAATATCTTCCTGAAATAAACATCTTCCTGAAGCCCTTTTAAATATCTTCCACAAAGCCATTCTAAATATCTGTCTGAAGAGATAACATACCGGCAAATATACGAAAGAATTTATGGCTATTTTTTAACTTTGTTCCCTATTGGGGATAATAGTACTTCAGAAATTTTCTTGCATTTATCTGGAATCTATCTGTGATATCTGTGATCTAAAATACATTCAAATGTTGTCCAAGAATATTTCCCCGTATTCATTCATAGGATTACGGATCTTGGACTTACCGACCCCCTATGTATCCTGTTTTACCCGTTTACGAAGAATCTCAATTAAATCCTTGGATGCGAAGTATTTAAATTTGATGTGTATGGAATAAATATGCAGAAACAAATAAGAAAAAAGCAGGACCTCTCACTATCGTTTATCATAGTTCTATCTTTTTGGACAATTTTGTATGGATATGTATCTGTTAATTTCAAATTGTCCAATATGGATACTTAGTAGGTTCTATACCTGTGGAACCTTGCAAACCAAATTGTTCGTATTTTTTGTCTGACACTTTATAGTTTAGTTTATTACTATACTCGATACTTCAGGTAAAATTGAGATCGAGATTATCAGGTTTTATATTTTCCTCGATGAAAGATCTGCAAGAGAACTATGTCAGTCTAACCCTACTTTTTATTTTGTGAGGGAATGTAAGGAATTGAGCGGTATCAGTAGAAGTCAGTCGAAAAATACGTTGACTACGGAGTTTCACAATGTTGCTCTAAGTAGAATCTTATTTACCATTTGGTCTATTATCTCTTTATCAACTAGGACAGTGGTTTGTTTCTCCGACCGAATGTCGAACTCCGCCGCTATTGATGGCGAAATTACATACTACTTAATTTGCCCAGAAGAAATATTACAACTTGTCGGTCATACGTATGTATACAAGGCTTGCCACCAAAACGGAGACATTTAATACGCATGAATGATGGATTTTTTCCGTCAACGAAGGGTTCAACCATTAAAGGCATCAGGGACAAAAACACGTTAACCAGGAAACAGCTTAAAATCCATAGTAATATATTGGCACACACAAGTATAGCAATAGTTATTGGCCCGTATAGTCATTTACGGAGTAAAATTAATTACCCATAGGAATTGATGTGTTTTATATATAGATTCACGTATTGCTGTTATTTTATCTAACTTGACAATTTTTAAAATTATTTAATTCCCATTCTCTGGGGACCCATCCTAGTTGAGGTCGTTCTAGCAACACATCAGAGTAGGTACGATACACGTTGACCTGCGAAGTGGACTGCGAAGTGGTGTAGGCGTCAACTTCTGTACGCTATCGCCTGTTAACTCCTTGGCGATACACCCCTCGCCCTAAACGTCACGATCAATGACAAGACGCGAGATCCGATTGATAATGCGCCTGCCGAAGGGCCCCACTCTCCTTTCCCCGGGGAGGAAGACCTCACTAAGGGGCCCTCCGAGACCCCTTGAGAAGCTGTGGGGAGCCAAGCCCGCAAGGGAGATAGCTTGTACCTATATGTGTGGAAAGTACCTCAATGCTATATAATGGAAATTGATGCCGTACAGGAGAGTGCATTGGAAATTCTTAATCATGGTAATGATAGATTGGATGCATATCAACTGTATATTTATAGTTTAATACGGTCAACCAAATACCTACTTAATGTAATACCGGTATGCAAATATTCTAATGATGAGAACTCCAAAAAATTATTGAACACTTATATAATACTAGAGAAAGGAATTTTAGTATGCCAAAAGGTAGCCACAAATATGGCGAAAAGGAAATGAGGTAAGTACTCCCAAAACTGTTAAGTAAACATAGAAAAGGCCGATACATCGCTTAAAGGTAAAATATTTTGCTATAAAAATATTGTTAAAAGAGTGCTCCACTGGGATATGCTATGGCGAACGTAAATCTAATGTTTCCCATAACCACTGACTGGTGCGTGTTCATTTTTATAGTGAGCCTGAGCTGTAAGATCTGAAATTTTCAATGAAATTATTTGTGAGATCAAGTATGGAAATCGTGTCCCGTCGGCAGGCATAGCGCGACGGAACTGTTATGTACGAATTCTTTGAATAATGATGAGAAAAAAATTTTAAAAAAGTCCTCCTCGTACGCATTGCGTAATGTGTGCGTGCGTGAGTGTGTGCCACGATAACGCGCAGGTGGGAGGCATTCGGGCCATTGGGGGGACTGGGGGGGGGGAGCAGTGTGCGCCGCACGGGGTCGCCTCCTCCCCCCCCCATACGAGTGGGGAAGAAGGCAGAGGCAGGCAGCCGCGGAGGGGCTGACGTCGGGGTCGGGCCGTTGAGGAGCGCGCCAGACTGGAGTCTGGGCCCAGCGGGGTCCTCGGTTAATTGGCTCTAAGGCCCGAGAGAGAGAGAGGCAGGACGGCCTCCACCACGCACACCAATCATGTCGGTGCTTGCCTTGTCGACCCGACGCCGCGGGGCATCCGCCGACGACGTTTGTTTTAGACTGGTCGTGGGAGGGGGTGGCACCTAGCGGTGAATATCCCGACCACGAAGAGAAGTCTTTCGGCACATGATACGGTGCATTAGTCCCCGTCCCGCGACGGTCGTCTTGACATGATAGTTAAAAAAATCGGAGGGTATATCGTCGTCTCCACCAGGCGAGGCGAGGTGCGCTGCTAGGAGAATCGGCAACAGCGCGGAGACGCGCCCGCACACTTTCCGCGGTTGCCACGTGGAAGAGCGCAATCGCATGATTTAACTTCCATCAAATTCCTTTACGAGTTAATAAATTAACCGAGACGACTGTTCATTATTTGCGACAAAATTATTATTTTTTTGCGACGAAAAGCTTGGAGACAGGACTCAATGGTCTCGAATTTCCCTTAGGAACGATAGTTTTTATATGTAGAGGAACTTCGGGTATTATGGAATACCGTTTACTTTTGTAGTTGTATATCCAAATTTAACCCATTCTTAGCTCTCTTTCACATTTTATCATAAGCTTCAAGTATTAAGCATTTGTGTTTATCTCAGTAAAATTTAAAACATTTGCCACTGAGAAACAGTTTAAATAAAAGGTTGCACTTGGAGGGTAATATGGGATGGTCGGGAAATATGGAATAGGGTGGTAAAAATGTAGATAATCATGTAAGTTCGAAAAAAAAAATTATCGCATACAAAACGCATTTATAGGATTGCTTTCAACTTGAAATCTCAAAAGAATTACTTTTTAGTAATAGACTAATACATTTATCTATTTGCAGAAGTCACAAATATAATCCTCCTTCTCAGCACCTGCACAGTCAAGGTGGGCCCACATTTTACAAACAACACATCTAACCCAAACTTCTCCTCTTCTACCGTCTGAAAACTTTCCTTCATAGAACAAACATTCTGCATCATCATCTGTTGGTACAGAAGATGGTTGTACAAAGTCCAATTGTGATGAAACCTCGGAGTGAAAAGGTTCGTTACTGCCACTGGAAGCGTCCTTAGAAACAAACTCTAATTTCTGGCAAAGTTATTTTTTCCGTGGCTTGAAGCTCTCTTGTTTTTGCCTTTTATCTGAGTTACCAGGACCACTTTTGTTGCTTTTCTTCTTTCGTTTTTTATAAATGTGCTGTTGCTCACCGTTTATGTGTCGGGCAATATGGAATACCTGGTATTCCAAAATTCCCGACACACCATCTTGGATTTCAAAACATCACAACAGAACCAATTGTAGCCATAGCCAAAAACCGAGCAATACATAACAATCTACAACTCTTTAACTTAATAAATTTCTTAGTTTTGAATACTTGTGTACATTTTCAATAATGATTGCATTTTTTTGAAAACTTACCAGCAACAATGTTGTAAAACTACGAAAACAATTTTTCTGCGCCGTAACTCACACGGTGCCTCGAGACGAACTGGACTCGCTACAGAGCATTATGAGAACATGTTGAAGTAGTTCATGCATCTCCCGCTTGTTTGCGCCAATTGACGGATGAGAAATCACGGTGTTCCATATTGCACGACTATTCCATAATACCCGAAGTTCCCCTACGAATTTAATTTAAAAAAACATGCATTAGTACTGGGCATATTGTACTTATATGTACTGGAAAAGTTTTCTTACCTTTTAATGAATACGATAAGTGTTCAATGAATGCGGGTCGAAAACTTTAAATATAGGACCTACTCCCTCGCTCCGTGTCAAACCATTCATATGCTTCCTTTGGAATGGTCGCCACGCGCTATGGCATTAGGGTGGAAGGGTGGCTACACAGTTATCATATTTACTCTGACAGATGTGGGGGAATCTAAAACTATTGTGATCATTGGGTTCTGATTTTAAGTTCACTCGCTATATTTACCAGACATAATTTTTAACGCTTAACATAATAGAATGTGTGTGCAATAACTCGAATGAAAACTTAATTATGCCGATTTAATGTCTAAGATCGAGTTATCTTCTGTCGAAATCTATCTCTGGACGTTTCTAAATTGCTTTGGTATCGGAGTAATGGTCGCACTTGCTCGGGCATGTCGCGTTATTACCTTGTGTTTGAGTAGTTTTTCTGCCCAAAATTCTAACTCACGAGATGAAGTGTGTTCTTAATATGTTGCTAGGATATATGGTTTCCGAATTAAATGACTCCTATCTCTTTTCGTTTCAATGAGTGGAATTTAATTCATTTCATTAATTTTTCACCCATATCATATGGACGATTATTTGAAGACTTTAAATAATAATAGCTTGTGAATGGATATGGGTCATTACTGCTCCCATGGACCATATTCATTCGCACACATAATTTTATGGTAAGAACTTTTTAATATGGAGCTGCTGAGTGTAAAATTACACATGGATGTCTTCAGCTTCCTCTCTTAAAATTTTTACGATAATTTTACGTAAAATAATGGCTTATTATTTATTACGAGACCTCCCTCATGAATCCCTCAGCACATACGTTAAAGGTCGGACAAATTTAAGCCCATTTTCTAGTACTGGACAAAATATGGGCTCTTCATTGTAACTGCTGATTATAAAGTACAGTCAGTACATTCTGCTTTGGTATACTTACTTTTTACACATATTCTTCTATAAACCTTGTTTATTAAAAGAAACTAAGGACACGAAGATTACGAGTTTTCGTATATTTGTTTTCAAGACGGAAATACACTCGCTTGCGGCGTTTGCTGTAAGTTTGTAGTTCCCGCGGTTCTCGTTTGTCAGTTTGTTTGCATGGGACAAAGGGATGTGTCGGAGATTCCCAATGGTTCATTTCGTTTACGAAGGACTACTAACCCGCCAATCACGGAGTAGGATCCTACTCCGTGCCGCCAATAGTTACTTTTTGATCCCTCTAGGTCTATAGCGTCATAAGCCTCATTACCGAGACCTATACAACCGCTTTTTTATCGTAGGCTACCAAAGAGGCCCGTCATTTGTGTGGTTCAAAGACGCCTATGACATCACTTAGGTGTATAATTTATGAGTATAAATTCATGAGTAAAGAATGTGGTTAGCTGTAATCAATCTATAACTGTTATCTAATTTTTGGTTACGGCCAAATGTCATTACCAAATGTTTAGCTAAGTGTATTTATTATTTATTTTAATGTCGATGAAAAGTAGCCCTTCGCAGCACGTAGCTTTGGATGGAATTATAATCCCCTTCATCTTGAGGGGAGTAGGCGAATTAAGCAGGGGCAACGTGTGACGCATCCACTATTTCATTCCATAAGCTGCCAGGCGACTCAACGATTCTCATAACAGATAGTGTTCTGCTCCATCTATTGAAACATGGCACATTCTTTTGCATGCAGTACCCTATCCGACGCCCTGAGAGCGCCCTGAAAACGCTTTTGTCATTCGATGACAATTATTCTATTCGAGAAACCAAGTTCCCCGTTTTGGTTTTTCCGCTTAAGTATTCTAGTATTTTTACTTCGCAATATCCAGTAAGGAGCCTTGTTGAGTGTTGATCTCCTTTTGATCAGCAAAAACCCTAGAGAGCAGCTCTTATCATTCACGAGATATCAAAAATAAATGTAGATATATACCCGAGTAATTTACAAGTTTATACGAAATATAACTGGAGTGTGTTGTTTGGAAAGTACATACTAAGGCGTCACTCCTTCTGCTATGCTTACTGTAATGTTTACGTTGCTTACGAGACGGTTTACTATGCAAGGAACCTGTGAATAACTGGAACATTGTAAGTATTGATAATGAAGTAAAACACTTCGTACTTTTCTACAAACTTTAATTCATACGACGAGTTTCACCGTATGATTTCATCTGTTCTGGCAGTGAATGCTTTTTTAATTCTGAAGGGGGTGGAGAATATGCCAACTTTTGGGGAGGGTTGAGAAAGGCAGGAGAGTGTAGAACAGGGGGCAGTACTTGCATACAAACGTAATTGCGCAAGCTGAAATATAACACACTTAAGTCTAATTGAAAAAAAAATAATTGCACGCATTAAAGAACACACCAGAAGTTGTGAAAATTTGAATGCCATTTCTTCTTTTACAAGCTTCTTCATAAGAGCTGTCATGTGAGCGATTTAACCCCAGAAATCTTACACATCCCTCCTAAATGTTTAAAAATTGATCCTTTGTAGAGTAAATAGAAATAATTAGACACCCCAACGACGTTTGCAACGAGCTCGTATTTCCGCATCCATCCCCACTCCTTTATGATAAAATTCCCTTGTTTATTAATCCTTCCCGGCTCTCGAGCCCTTGCTCTCTACCGAAGGGTATGAGAAATGGTGTACTCTTGTTGAGAAATGGTTGCAAAATTGACAGAAATGGATAGACATGGATAGAAATGGACGGAAATGATTAGAAATTGACAGAAATGGATAGAAATGGACAGATGTGGAGAGAAATGGACAGAAATGGATAGAAATGGTCGGAAATGGACAGAAACGGATGGAAGTGGTTAGAAATGGATGGAAATGGCTCAAATGGAAATGCGGTGTACACTTGTTTTTGAAGATGCGTACCCCTCGATCTCTTCAGCCCGCGACAGTCCCCTGCCTTACTCAACCCTCCCCAAAATGTGGTCTTTTCTCCAATCCCCCTCCACACGTAACTGTCACAAAAATACACAAAAATTGAACCGACAGTCTGTACTTGACGATGCCGAAAAACGGTGAAACGCGTCGCACGAATACAATTTTGAAGAAAAGTACACGGTATTTCACTGTGGATGTCTACACCTATAGACTTCTTCGAAGTGATGCCTGCTACATTGAATTGGAGCGTTATTGCCTATTTATAACGGAAGCTGATGACCATTATGGTCCTGCTATTAAAAACGATGATACGTTCTCTGGTTTCTCAACAGCGAGTGAGTGCGCAGACTAATGTCTAAGTAATAATGAAACTGGGGGAGGGGGAGGGATGGGTGGTGTCGCCGTCACGTGACCCTCGATGCTAAATCAAGGAAGGACGGGGGCGCCCTCGATCAAAAGAAAATGCCTTCGTGGAGTTGAGATGAGCGCGTGCGTGAGGCCGCCAAGCCTCCCCCCCGCCCCTTTCTCGACCCCCCCCCACTCTCCCATTACACCCCCTCCTTCCCCCTACCCCGGGTACCTTTGAGAGCCAAACTATGAAATTCCAGCCTTTCCAGCCCGTTCGTTTTATTTTCAATTTATGCCAGCTCCATCTTGCCGACGTATATTAAGATTTGATTTGTGCTTTCCGTTTCGGAAATTGTACTCGTGGTGGGCGCGGAATCAGTCTCGTTTGCTGAAGGAATGGCTCCACTAATTTACGATTATTGCCGTATCACGAATGTAAATAATTTTCGTGTCTCCCGCGGCTGAATCAAAAAGCTCTCTCCCCCTCCTCCGCCCCTCCCTCTACCCAATCCGTCACGTGACCACGATGATCACCTACCCCTCCCTCCTGAGCGCCACCTTCCCCCCCCCCTCTCTCTCACTATCCGATCGGGCGCTTTACATTCCCTGATAACAGTACGATGCTCACTCCGCAGCGCGGTTGCTTTACATTGGTTTTAGACCGTCCTGCCAGGGTGGCGATCGTTTGGGAAAACTTGGAATTGTCAGGGAATTTTGAATTTATGGAAAATTCAGGGAATACTAGTAATTGTCAGGGAGAAACTGGGATATGAATCCTCATTATTTTTCTACTATTACGTTTATCGGCCAAACTTTCCCGCCCTTTATTTCACCAACTGAAACTAAAGTCCGTCGCTGACGTGCATGGAATAAGCCCCATCAATTCGTGAAATATCCAGTCGTGAATCTTATTTGTTGTGAATCTTAGATATTTAGTTGTGAATCAGACGAACAATGTATCCCTTTTGTATATCCTCATTGCGATATTTGCCTAGTTGTGATGAAAATCATGATCACAATGTATTACGGTCATCTGAAGGAACCTGAGGCTATATTGTTCGGAAAATTTTACCTCGCTTTTTCTTTTAACTTTCGAAACTCAGGTCGAGATGGAGCTGGAGCACACTAGGTAGCTTATAGTAAATAGTAGCAGTTCTAAAAATACGAGGCGATTATGAGAACATTTAAAGCTGCCGTAGAAAATTAAATTCAGCAGAAAAAAATATTCCTATAATTATTACCTATTTTAATAGGTGACCTTTTAGCGATCGGTGAGGGAAATTGGTAAATTCATCATGGAAAACTCAGGGAAAGGTCAGGGAATTTGAAAATTGGATATCAGTAGCCACCCTGCCTGCGCACTTCACCACAAATATCGGGAGCTTTATAAATGTAATAAGAGTCGGTTTTACGTGGTGGATTTCCATTTTCTATGACAAAAATATAAACTTTTACAATTCACGGCGTTAAAAAATTAAGTGCACTTGCTGGATTTCAATGCCTTAGCGTCGTAAGGTAAGTTTGGGCGGAATATCATTCCACCTAGGGATCCATGAATTTGGTTTCAAATTAAAGAAACATATCTTACCCTCCCAAAGACACAAAAATATCATCCCCTAACCGAACTACTTGACGAAGAATACCAGCCATATTACGTGGGGAATTTTACGAGTATGCAACCAGAGAGGCAGTGTATGATTTTGTTTTTTTTTTCCAGCGTATGATACTAATAAAGTCTTATCGGGTTTTCCAACAGGTTAGGCAGCTATTGGCCGACGTTTCGATGGCTGCCTCCGCCACCGTCCTCAGGGCATGAGGACGATGGCGAAACGTCGGCCAACAACAACCTAACCTGGTGGAAAACTCGAGAAGACTTTATCAGAGAGACATTAAGCAAAACTTGAGTAATATCTAACACATAGAGCTTGTTAATAAATTAGCAGTGTATATTTTGAATGAATGGGTTAAACTTCAGGTGATGATGACGTTAATCGTCGAAACCATGGTCGCAAGTCATTAAATTCATTGTGGAAAAACGAAGTTTAATCCATTCATTCAAAATGATAAGCAAAATCTGTAAAGTATCGCCGGAAACCACCAACTATAGCAGTGTGTAGTTTGTGTGTTTTCTCAACTACTTTTGAAAATAAATCATATTGTCACCGTAGTATTTTTTTCAGGATCGCAAAACGCCATCCATTATAAAGTACCTTTAAACGTACCGCGTGAAGAAATGTGTCAACTTAAAGACTTATGTAGATATTTTTATTTGATTACTTAAAATTTCGGTCACATGAAAGTATATTGTTGGACCATTAATTATGCAATCTTTAATTCAGGCTTCCCACAGCTGCTGAATTTAAAACGTATTATTCGAATATGATTTCCATTGTGACTGAGGAACCATCTCGCTCAAACTACCTTCCGCGATTGTGTTTTTAATTTTTTACTTCTGATGACCCTAAATTCTCGATAGTTGTGTGTGTTCATTTTTAGAATGCTACGGAAAGAATTTTTCCTGCGAAATTCGCCCGCAACTAATGTGTCTTCAGAAATCTCTCTACTGACAAAGTATAAATTATTTCGATTGTTTGTAAATAAATTCACTTTGTAATATTCCACTATGGTTTTTATTATTCCGACCTAGGTTTCGACTTAAGTTAAGTCATTATCAAGGTAATGACTTACCTTGATAATGACTTGAGTCGGAATAATAAAAACCATTGTGGAATATTACAAAGTGAATTTATTTACAAACCATCGCAATGTTGTTCCACCAAGTGAAGCCTGAGAATTTATTATATATAAAAATATTTGTTTTCCTACGCACATCGTTCCAATCTTCGTCCTTCGTTTACTACCCTAATGTACTGTTCCGACCTGTATGCTTTTAACTTTTCACTCCCTGAATGGAAAACTGTCATCGTTTCGTTTAGAAAAAGGTTTTGTTTCGGAATAGTTTACTGCGAATGGTTTCCCTTAGTCGATGTTGCATCTTGGTGATTGCACATTCCTCTCGTGATATCGTGGGAAATGCACGGTGGGAATCTTAGGGCCTTGAATGGTCTATTTTCTATTATACTGAGGTCATCGGTGGGTAAATCCCCCCTCCTTGCGGCGTGGGCCATAAATGACCAGCGGCTTATGCGGCCGCGCCCATCCACGATGCGCATTTTAGTGCGAATTTCCACAGAGAAAAAATCATCCGCCTTGACCGGGATGGGGATCCCGGTCAAGGCGGATGATTTTTTCTCTGTGGAAATTCGCACATTTGTGCATTGCGGGTGACTCCGTAAAAGTGGAACTCCGTGGCTAGTCCCGGATAGCTTAAAATTTGTCGCATTCTAGTACTTACATTCAAACTGAACTCAGCTGGCTTTAAATCATACCGTGTAAAAGGTGTCATCGCATCCGATTACAGTATCGAATTTAATCATCAGCACTGAAAAGAGAAATAAGTACGATATTTATCTTCCATAGTGGTAGGTAGCATGTGGAGCATATCAAGGAATGAGTGCTTGTCTAAGGAAGCGAAAATTGCCGCGTACAAAAGTGTACTTCTCCCCACTTTGTTGTTTGGTAGTGAAACATGGGCATGTCAGGAAAGACATAAGAGTAGACTAAACGCTGTGGGTGTGAGTTATCTGAGGAGTATTTGTGGCAAAGGTAGGATGGATAGGGTCAGGAATGAGTGGGTCATGAATGAATGTGGGTTGAATGCTCCAGTAATGGACGTGTATGAAAGGAGTGTGCTTTGTTGGTTTGGCCATGTTAAGAGAATGGATGAGAGTCGAATAACGAAACAGATGTATGAGAGTAGAATGAATGGTGCGAGAGGTAGAGGTAGGCCGAGAAAGTTGTGGTTGAATGTGGTCGAGGAAATTCTTAGCAGGAGGAAGATTGTTAGGAGTCTTAAAAACAGGAGGGCGTGTGTGAAGCAGTGTATGGGGGTAAATGAGGTGAAAGAGGTTTGCAAGGATAGGTCAGTGTATGGAGGAAATTATTGAAGCAGAGTTAGGCTTTGTGACTGTGCCTACCCCGGAAGGGAACGGCGTGATTGGTATGTGAGTATGCATTTATTTTCAATGCAATTCTTGAATCCAACGACAAATCATAGTCGAGTTGTGATTCAGGCTTCCCCGGGGCTTGGATGACGAATGAATCCTCCGCTTTTCGGGTTTTCCGCCGCGTTGGTTTATACACTTGGGGACGATGTTTCGCCGGCTATCCTGCGGGCTTCCTCAGGTCACTTGGATCAGAAATATCGTACCCAAGGTGTACCAACACGCGAAAAACCCGAAAATCTGAAGATTCTAACCGTCAAATTATTGTGAAGATGGCGAGTCTAGCGTTTTGAGAGAATATCGGTGGTGGAGCTGTAGTCCACCTAAATAATCGTCGTGGAATCTGTGTGAACAACAATCGAGAAAATATAATCTTGAGACATCTTAGATTGGTTTTCTGAAGTTTGTTCTGAATGATTTGTAATTACATCAGCAACCTTGCTGTGTAAATTTGGCCCAATTTATTTACATCGCGTAGTCTAACGTATGTTCGACCAGCGCCGGATGTTTTTACATCGTGCTTCTTAAGCTGCTGACTGGAAAGAATAAAATTCGAATATGAGCTCTGTTATAACCAGGGAAAAATCTCGCTCGAAATACCTAAGGGTTGCTTTGGTGAGATATCGTTTCATTAAGAAATCAATTAACATTGTATCATTTTTGTGATTAATATTTCACCCCTCTAAAGGTACCCAAATATGAGCCCCTTACCGCTCTAATTTTCGTGATCTTTTCCGAAAAATACCAGCTATTTTACATGGGAAGTGGTTTATGTATGTGCTCCATAGAGACACATTTTTAAAAATAAGGTACCTCTAACTCCTATTTCTCGCCAAAAAATTATCAGCTTGCAGTTTATATGCTTTATCAATTATTTTTAAAAATATGTCATATAGTCACCGCTGTAATTTTTTCAAATCTTCTAAATACCATGGGTTATGAAGGAGTTTTGTACGTACCGCTTGAAAAAATGAGCCAAGTTTAAGGCTTATGAAGGTATTTTTATTTAATTGCTGAGAATTCCAGTAATATAAAATTACGTTATTGCATCAGTAATGTCATAATATTTATTTCATTCTTCTGAAAGCTACTGAAATTAAAACGTAAATTTGGACTGAGTCTCCATTGACTAGTGAAATACAAACCTCGAACCTCAAGTCTCGAATTTGGTTTCGAGTTTTCGGCGCTGATTTCAGCACCGACAATAATGTGGTGACATGAGCATCGTGTAAAAGCAACTTTACTTATTGTCAGATCTGCTTGAGAAATCCAGAACTGATATCATCGCATCGTGTAAAAGCGTCTTTACTTATTGTCAGATCTGCTTGAGAAATTCAGAACTGATATATTTCAGAGCGACATAGAGAATATTATCATGACTCCTCACTACATCTCTAGGTCTGACGGATGCGATAAAATAAGAGAGATACACTGCCGAACAGACAGGTACAAAAACTCCTTCTCTCCGCGAACAATCAGAGATCACAATAAAAATTGAGCTCCTCTAAATACACTCCTATAATTCATGTCGCCATTTCATCTTCAAAAACTTACACCTTTACACGGCTGGTGACCTAACACCCCCTGCCACACGCCCATGCGGCAGCTCGCAGGGTGTTATGTAGATGTAGATCTGTTTTCCACATTGGGGGGTGGAGGGCCGGGGATGAGTGAATCACCTCTTTGCCTCTGCGCAGTACCATAGAGTAAAGATAGTATATTTACTCTATGGCAGTACACATCTTAGAAGTGCTGTGCAATTTGTACCTTGTATGTGCTCAAGTGGTTGAGTGTTGTATGCATGTGTTTCAGGTAGGATATGCTAATTGATGGAGCTGAAACGGATGCTGTCGAGATGAATTACTAGCGGAAGAGTGTATTACTTAAATAACAGAGTGCATATTTCCCTTATGTGTGTTCGGCATTATGTACACATGTATTTATATCGTTTTGTAATAGTAGCTGTTCGAATTGTGTATCAGTGTATTTTTGCAAAATTGGCGAGGTCATTTCCACAGTATGTTGGTCAAAGTTCGATAAATATAAATATTATTATTCTTTCTCGACAATGAATGAGGTGTGCGTGTTGAATTTCTCACGATCTCCTGTTTTCTCTGTTTCAGGTGAGTTTGAGTACTGTGAGCGTCGGCTTGTGGGGTCGCGAGAGTCAATCGCCAGTCATCAAAAGTGAGTGCCCTATTGACTTTCCTGCCGGGGTGAATTCGTCTCACTCGCTGCAGTTGAACGAAGCATTGAGGAGTTTTTATCATTTGGATATCTATTCTGGCGTGTGGGGCATTACCGACCATGTCTTAGCTAGAATAAATCGTATTTAGATTATGTTTCTCAAGTATCTACGTAATTCCTTGTCTAAATGACAACAAAATTATACTAAAATGTCCTTGATCTCTACGATTTCGACTATATATTCAGGTTGGGGTCCGTTTTACTACTTTTTTGACCATACCCAATTGATTTCAAAATATGCATCAGTTACCGAGTTACGGGAGTATGAAGAATTGAGATTTTCGATAAATTGTTTTTGATTTGTTGTTGATATCTCCGGACCTAAAATACTTATGTCAAAGGAAACATTCTCATTTGAAAGAAAATGAAACATTGAATAATACCTTGACGTCGTCAATTCATGATTTTGCATTTTAGTGCTTAATTTTTTTTGAACACTTCGAATGCGTTTTTCTCTGAACACATATTGCATCGATTTTGCTCATTTTTTAATATCTTGTAGCTACGTATCTTGGATATGCTTCATTGAAACATTACTGTGCTATTATTTCTTGTCAGGGAGAAATTATGTTTTATGTGCCCTCATGTTCGCTTTTTACGTCGAAGTTACGCGGCATCCTATGTTGAGGGACGGTATTCTTAATATCGGCTTGCGATCTAACACTACTAATGTATTAAGAGCAGATTTAGAGCTAAAAAGCAAAAATTTGCTTCTCAATGGTATCCGACTCAAAGTATACCACCTCTCGTGAAAAACTCAATCGCGAAATATTGTCATTAGCCAGCTACGACGCGTCGCGACGTTGGAGGGATATCCAGGCGAGTATTCTAGTTTGATCATCTGTAGAGCTGCGCTCACCCTCTCTTAGGTAAGACTGTGGACCACGGAGGTGGTGGTGTCACTGTAAAGAAAAATATCTTCAACCTTCCAAAGATACCAAAATATCTGCCACCTTCTGCACGGCTTTTCGGGATATTTGCCAAAAAATGCCAGCCGTTTTCCGTGGCAAATGGTTCGCGTATGCACTCCAGAGAAATTTTTATTAAAAAATTTAGAATTTTAAACTTCTTAGCCTTGTTATACATTTAACAGTGTGCATTTTTTAAATGTTTAATGTTTTAATATTTTGCTTTAAATCACGCACCGCAGTATATTTTTTAGAATTCAGAAGAAACTGATGAGGACAAGTGCTGTCCCAAAATCTCCCAATCAGCTGGTAGAAAACTCGAATGCATTAATGAACAAAAAACTTTCTCTTTGAATGAATTTTAACCGTGCAGCGTGAAGAAAATGAGTCAAGCGAAACACTGATTTGGATGTACAATGGCGGAAGAAATTAACGCAAAATTTTTCGCGCGCCAGAATGCGGCATTCTTGGGAACTTCTAGGAGCAGCATACACTTCGAAAGACTGGCAACACTGAGAAAGACATCGTCTACCGCAAATATTTGAAATCCGCAATGACACTCACATTTTCCGGAGCCTAGAATTTACTCATCAATCGTCTCTTTTTCGAGCTTTCTTCTCATATTCTTCGTGCATTCAGTCGCGGTGTATCGCTGTGTATATTTAAGCATGTTTCTTACGTCGAATAATATCATTGTTACTGAAAGACTAACAATTCCCACTCAATTCAATTCAATATCCCACCCAACTCGGAATATATGCTGAAATCTTCATCTGCTACCACCAAGGGATATTCATTATGGTCGAATTTTCGAGGATATTTCTGAATGACACGTCCTGTGTCTATTTCACCGAAATAATATAAATAGAAATTCTTTCGCATCAAATGTTGATACAAAAAAGGTTTAATTAAAATAGATATAATTTTCACGATTTTCAATTTGTAGATTGATGAAGTTTCGATCTCAAAACGGATATTTATTAATGAATCGTTCATGACCCAATATATATCCGTCATTAGTTTGTTAGAATGGGAATAGTCTATGAAAATATACGTAAATATATGATTTCATGAATAAAAAATTAAGGTGCTCACATCGAAACCGAATAATGTAGATATATTTTTCATTTTATCACAGGAAGCTTGCTGACGAGCCGTTCACTGTGAAGCTTTATCTAGTAAATGCAGAACATACGAATAAACGTTCAGAAAAATTTAACCCAAATTAGGTGTAGTTATGGATAAGCAACTCTTTTAAGTCTGATTGCATAATATGTTCTTATATGTATTAGCTATAAATTTGTCGCGCATATAAAATTAACAAAAATGCCTTTTAAAAGACTTCAGTTTACAGTAAAATGTCATGAATGAAATAAATTAATAGGTAACGGTCAATTTTGCGGCTGTCAGACGTATTTGGCCAGCATAAGAGTGGTCCGTGTTCGATGTTTAATGAACGCAGCTGACTTTTTATTTGAATTGTCACATTTGGTGATATGCATTAATGTAATACGCAGTTGCAATGACTGGCTAATGGCATGAAATTTTATAAATACAAAAGAGAAAATTCGTCATGTAAAAATTATTTTAATTGACCATAAATTGAATTCAAAACTCATAAATGTCTCAACCAGGGGTGGGATTACGGTTCTTTCCTTCTCGTGGTTGTATCGTCATCCATAAGGTAACCCACGTTGGTAGGGCAATGATCCCGCAGTCTTGGGAGCGCATTACACTGCTATGAAGCACCTGATCTTTCTTGATGACGATCACGTTTTCGAAATCATGAGCGCAATTGAACAATAGCGTTATAGAGAACCATGATCGTGATTCAGGTTTGTTACCCAGTTACAACTACCGAGCTTTTTTATTTCAAGGCGAATCTCAGATGGAGTTTCGTATCCTTTCTGTGTATTTATTTGCGCCCGTATGAGTTACTGTGACTGAGGTACTTATACAATGCGTGGTGATTTTGTCTGAGAACATTTGATGGAACGATTAGGAAAGAAAAAACTATACCACTTTCACTGATATACAAACAAAAAGCAGTAGTTCTCGGATGTCACCTCATCAGCCCAGACCATTCCAATCGAAGTTCCCATCCGAAATCCATTAGTTCCCGTCCTGCATGGGTTTTGAGGCCAGCTGACAGTCTTTGTTAAAGCAACGAGTAATCTTGTGAGAATCTTGAGAATCCCATAAGGTTTCCCCGTGTCGAAACAACGCTTCGCCAATACTAATCTAGTCCAACGCGGAATATATGAAGGGCGCATGATATAATTTGGGATGTAGTGTGCCTTTAATAAGAGATTATTTTCCCCTTCTGTTGCGGGCGATACTTTTTCTGCCAAAGATCACGTTTCGGACGCCCGTCATTTAACCCACAGGATAGAAGTGGTATTTGACTTCTTTCAGCCCCACAGAAGTATTCGATGGGTTCCTCCGAACTTTTCGAAGCGCGATGAGCCTTTTCTTTCTGGCGCAGCTAAAACCTCTGCGTCATTCACAACAACAATCTACCCCAACCACCACCACACGGAACTTCGCAAAGGTTTACCGATGACTAATTCATTGAGACGAGCGTCGATAGACGGACAAGTAGAGCAGACAGCGCAAGCAGAGATATTTTTTAAAGTTTTAGCAGCCTATCCCTAAATTCTTGGAGGAAAAAAGATGCTATTAGCCTTTGAGTATGCCTCATCTTACTTCCAGGAGGAGGAATCGGGTAGTGGATTTGTTAAAGGCAAATATGTCTGTCGAAAAATTACCCGAATAGATGTTGCGCCTTAGACTTTTACCCACTAAACTTCTATGTGGTGTGTAAATGTAAAAATTCCCATTTCTCACTGCTATTAAACAGAAGTAGTCAAATTGTCTGCTATGAGAACTATGATTATTCAAATGTCAATCAATATTCATTTTTTGTCCTTAATTAGGAATATTTGCGAGTTAACAAACGTCTAAATTCTTGATAGTTCAATACAAACCATTTCACACAGATGGAGCGGGCTGCACGAAGCTCAGATCTCATATCCACAGGACGTATTTGGGCATTCATTATCAGGAAAATGCGAGAAACAAACGTTTTTTACTCCCTCAAACGAAACGACCACAAATTTAGATGCAGTATGGAAAATAGTGGTGGAAGAATGGAAAATGGACCCAGTAAGATGATGCCAAAATGTGGGCAACTCCATGTCTCAGAGACTTGGTCAGGAAATCGAGAATGGAGGGGGATGGATAGATTATTGGGCTAATAAACATCCTCATCCTTTATATAATTACCAGCTCAATTCTCGAAGATAAATAACTGTGGTCATGTGCACACATGCCTCAGGTTGAGAGACTTACGAATACATCATAACCTTTTCCACTTGTTCTATATAAAGCTGTATAGTGCCCTTTCCAAAACTGATTAGCACTAAGAGATGAAATTTATGACCCTGTTGAAAGTCTTTTAATATTTTCATGTAGGGCTCACACAACTTTGAACTCCGTAGAAGTAATAATAGTACGACATTACACAGCGGATTTATGATGAGTATACAAATGGTCATACGGAAGATATCTAATTACAGCTTAGTCGCTACATGGAAAAGGTGATTTTTAGTATTTCATCACTTTCACAGGGGAGATACGCGATGCATCATTGTCGGAGTATATACTTACGGGTGAGTGTAAGAATGCTCCTCATAAAATTTAACTCCGTAATTTTAGCGAATACTTTTTCACTGCGAATATGTTTAAAGGTATTTAAATGATTCAGTAATTTGCCTTATCCTCCAAGTATTATCCTCCATCCTCTAAGTTGAACTATTAAACAACACGGCTTATGTATTGCCCACTGCAAGCCTAGAAAATAATTCTGGGAAAACTTCAAAGACCGTTTTAAAGATATTTTCAAGAAAATTCCACACTCATTTGATCTCTCACTCAGATGAGTAATTTACAAATTCGGTAGATGGAACCAAACTCTATTTCCTAATAAAAATAATTGTCATCTTTAGTATATCATTTCAAAGTAATTTAAAAGTGAAAGTAGCCTCAGGTAAGTTCACTAAATCGAGTCATTGACACAATCAGAGATCTGGTCTATTCCCTCGTTCGTGAATAGTCTCTCATTGATTGATAAGTTGGCGAGTGAGTAGATATAAACGTCAGACGACAGGCAGGATGTATAAATCAAGTTGGGTCGAGAATCGGAGAATGGAAAGTAAACATTTCATTTGACTATTTAGGAGACCGCTCTGATTCTTTTACAATGCCCGAATATTTGTAAAACTCACACACACTCACGGCTGAGGTCAATATCCATTTGCTGGGCCTTATGCGAATCCCTGCGAAGTTTTGGCAACAATAAAATCTCATCGCATAGAATAGTTATAAGGGTATTAGAAGTGACCACGCCAAGATTTGAACTCGTGGCCACAGACGAACGCTCTCCTTCTAGGCTACCAAATCAATCAAGATAATTCCGTGTTCAGTGGCTCTTACTATACATCGAAAAAGGGGAATGCCAACGTTTTCTTTAAAAACTGGGCCGAATAAGATGTCCTGGACTTTTGAAAGTTATTTTCAGATAGTAAATAATATTACGTTAGGAGGAATTAAGAAAGTTAGGTGTTTGAGACGATCTGAATGCACGAGGGCGGAATTTTACGTAGGGTATTAAGATATCGGAAAAGAGAAAATTTTCTCCTCACGTAAACCATTCTATTCTATCAGATTTCCGATATTTTAACTTAAAATTCACAAGATAATACGCCAAAATGTTAATTGTAATGTATGATATTTTTCGGAAGTAGTTTGAGGCCTATTAAAACAACGGTCATCGACAGCTATTTCCTACACGCGGAAATTTTTTAAATTGTATATGTATTTGATCTGGAGAATATGTGCATTGTGTTTCCAAAGTAAGAATTCTTTCATCGCAACTTTTCTTTAATTTAAACCGACAAAAATGTTTTTCAAGGGTCCAAAGGTATAAAATCAATTTGGAAAGTATCTCTACTTAATTGACTAGGACTTCAAAACCTCGACTGGCATCGGGGAGAGGCAAACTCATCACGTTTACAACTCCGCGACAGTCTCGCGAGCGTGAACCTTATTTGTATTCCTATTTATGTGACGCGTCAAATTGATATCCCTTCATACAGAGTTTGAATATTCCCGGTTCCCATTGGCTGTATCATGTTGTCAAGTTGATGAAGGAAAAGCGATCTCAATTAGTTCCCGCGTACGCCGCATTCAGACGTCAATGAGTTTTGCGTTAATTTTTTCCGCCACTGTACATATTTATTTAATTACTGAAAATTTTATTGGCATGAAACTATATTTTCGCATCATTGATACTACAATATTTAATTCTTTCCGCTTACTACAGCAGCTGAAATAAGATGAATTACGAATGTGATCTCGATTACGGCTAAGGAAATATGTCGCCCAAACATCCTTAATCGAACATAGGAGGCTCGATTGCAGTAGGTAATGTGTTAGTTGGTGCAAATATTTCAACTGATCATTCCATTTTTTCCGACTGATTTACGATGTATCGCTCGAAATGAGAAACTTCTTTTTCGACTGTGGTGAATGTTAGGTACCCACATTCTGTTCATTGGTGGCAGCTATATTTCAAGATTCTGTTGCTCTCGTCTCTCTCACAGGTAATTTTAGAAATGCTCTGATAATCTGCTACTTGTTCTCTGATTAATCGCTCCTCTCAGGTAAAAAACTCCGGATTGCATTCAATTAGAGGTAGTCAATTCGTTTCGATTATCGGGGGTGAAGTGACAACCACTTATGCGCGCCCGTTTACTCCGCTGATTTCTATTTAGAGCACTATGCTCCATCTTTTGCTAAGGAGGGAAAGCTCGACTAGCTGTGCTTGACTGAGAAGGCGTAGTGTTGATTTTAATGGCTGAAGATAGAGCATAAGCATGGGTAATCGACGTTAGGAACGAACTAAAGATGCATTTTTTATTCGCGAGAAAAAAATACATAGCTTAAACACCTCATCAGTACTCAACTGGGATGATGATGGGTTGAACGCATTGCTCTCTCCAGTTCACTCTTCTCTCTGCTGACTCATGTATTTACTCCCAATAATTTTTTCTACTTCTCTCTTAAGCTTTTTTAAATACTTTCCATCCTTATTCTTCCTCACTAATTCTCCCCTTACATTTATTTCTACCTCCACGATGGTTTTCCTGAGAGGCTTCCTTGACGGAGAGTGTGTCCGATGAGCAACTGCTCCCTCCATTCTCTTCTCAAGAGTTTTACTCTCGCATCTGTTCTCTCCGACACTTCCTTGGATCCTTCTGCTTACATTATACGACCGTTTGATCTTCGTCATTCTTCGTTAGTGCTGTGCATGGTTGCCACAGATCCGTAAATCCGGGGAAAGTCAGAGAATCTAGAAAAAAAATCAATGTGGAATTTTTTTTTACACCTTGCCCGCTTCGTTTTTTTACCCCATGCTTTACAGTACGGTTTATGAAAATTTTTGTAAAATTATCGCTCTAAAGTTTTACTGTGTATATTTAGAGATAGCGTGGGCAAATTTTAATGAAACAAACACCGATGCGTAGGCTGTGATGCTTTCCGTAGCATGGTTGTAACATTTTCCTCATTTTTACCGAAATTCCGTTCATCGCGCAAGAATCAAAAAATTGCCTAATGTTTTTAAGTCTCTTGCAGAAATGCCAAAATTTGCCGGATTCCTGATTTACTACTTAATTACTTTGTTCAATCGCTGTCAGGTTTTAATGCACCGTTATCTCTACCTTTGTTTGTGTTTTCTGAAGTTTTTGAGTTTCGATTAATTCCTCCGAGAAAGTAGGCAACCTTAGGGGCACAGTGAATATCTACTAATGTTGTTTTACAAATATTATTAATTTTCAAAAAGGTCTGGGAAAATTTTTCCACACACCTGGAAAAGGAGAAATGTAAGGGAATAAAAAAAAACATTCTGTAGCAACCATGGCTTCGTCTCGATCGTTAAAAATGTGTCCCCTTTCTCTATGCTGTGATGGAGCGCGCTCTGAGTGTATGTTTTCAGGGCAATCTTCCTGCCTTGCGCTGCTGAGTGAGATTTCTGCCTCACACCATGGCTTTCGTATTATTTTCAGTAATCTTTTGGCTGGATTTCGCAATATTTTTCGTCCCGTTCAGCTGTCTCTTTAGGACCTGCCCTTCCCGTGATAGAATTACGCGAGAAAAAGTTCGGGTGCCATTACTTCTTCCTTTATAATGGAAAATTAGCATATTCTCTTCTTGTCACTATGCCTTTCATACTTGTCGTGTGGTATTGTTAGCCCTCCGTATTTTTCTTGGTCTCCCTGGTCTTCTTTTTCCTCTCGGGGACTTATCTGGTGCTAACTTCACTATCCTTTCGTAATCCATGCGATTGATTTGATAATTTCAACCTGATTTCTTTTGGATGTTCACTCGTTAAATTTTTCTACCTTGCATGTTGTTCTTTTTTCCGTTACCTGTTCAGTAATGTTTTGCTTCCAATAATGCAACTTGCGTTGTTTACCATCTTTAGCTTTTTCATCTCTTCAGTTTCCATTAGCCCCCTTGTTCCTGCTGTGGTGTCTTGTCGAGTGTCCGCCTTAAGGGTCATTATTGGTCTTATTGCAGTTTTATATATATATATTATGGATTTTGTTTCTACTCCTGTCTGTTCTCCCATGTAGTGTCAATCAAGGATCCCGCTACCCTCAAGGCTTTTGTTGTTTGTTGTCTTACTTGTGATTCCACATCACCATATCCAGAGATCTTCTATCGCAAGGTATTAAAATTTCAGTTTGCTGTATAATTTTACTGTCTACAAGTAGCTCGTATCTAAACAGGTGTTGTAACTGTCGTCGTGTTCTTTTCTTGGAGGATGATATGAATGCTATTTGACATCACTATTCCCCCGAAGATGACGGGATTTCAACCTCTTTTAAGATGACGGAATAAACTAACGACATGCGTTATTGAATGCTGATGGCAGATTGCTTGCGTTACTAGTTTGTCGAAAGTGATGGGTGGGGAGGGGCGGGCGGATAATAACCGCCACGGAAACGAGAGGAAGACTAAGAAATCGGTAATTGGAGTCACTCTAATGCTAAGTAAACATCAGGTGGCTTGATTTGTGAGTGCCTCTCGAGCAACCTGCAATTTATCGCCAGCCGGTATTGTAATGCAGGCACTCGATGAATAATAATACGCTTTCAATGCTAATTAAAACGAACCCATATCTTTAAAGTGCCTCGTTTCCAAATCAATTTCAGCTTATTTACCCTCATAAATATTCATCCGGAAAATTAAATCTTTAAGATTTGTATCGCCACGGCTGACTGCAATATTTTAGCATATTAACCGCCGCCCGGCATGTTATTCGATCCCCTCTGGGCTATCTCTCTGAGCGTAGGCGTAGGAATTTTCTACTCTTAGGGAGTAGTTTGTTGATCAAATTGGATTTTTGAAGCGGAGGAAGATTTATAGGCGTCGTCGACTCCCAGTGATTCCGGGGTCGAAAGATTCGCCGCCCGAGGAGATACGTATGAGAGCTGAAGATCATTCCATCGTGCATTCTGTTCCTCGGATCAGATCGTGCGTTTCGTTATCCTCGAGTCGGTGCGTGGTTTGTGCTGCTTCAGCCAAGGAATATGAAACCACCGTGTCCGGTGAAATATGGTCGGTTCTTCTTCAGTTTATTCGTGAAATAGAAAACGTTGGTTTGGGACCCAATGGCTCGTCAGGACCCCACTCATACTTTTGAGGTCTAAGACCATATCACGGCTTTAAAGTTTCGATGCGTACATGCGTGATTTCTGAGCTGTGCGCTAAATTCAAGATAAGCTACTCTCTCCAGATGACACATACAAAGCGTATGTGGCACAGCATTAAAGAAACTAGGTTTTGTTAAGCATATAATAGAAATAGGTCCTCGGATGTAAAAGTCAAAGAGAGATGTTACTTCGCTCTGGTTAGGCCACACCTCGAATACGCCACGAACATTTGGTTATAAAGATTTAACCAAAAAAATTATTGAAATACAAAGCAAAGCAGTGCGCTTCGTTAAATACTGCTACGAGCGTACATATAGTCTCACAAATTTTAGAGGGATTAAGGTGGGAGCCTCTTTAGTCTTGGAGGCTACACGCTAGGCTTAGGTTGCTTGAGAAATTCTGAACTGATATTTTTCAGAGCGACACAGAGAATATAATCATGACTCCTCACTACATCTATAGGTCTGACAGATGCGATAAAATGAGAGAGATACACTGCCAAACAGATAGGTACCAAAACTCGTTCTTTCCGCGAACAATGAACGATCACAATAAAAACTGAGCTCCACTAAGTACACTCCTATAATACATGTCTCATTGCATCTCCCAAAAACTTACATCTTTACACGGCTGGTGACCTAACACCCCCTGCCGCACGCCTCTGCGGCGGCTCGCAGGGTATTATGTAGATGTTTGTGCTACATTCGTAGAAGGATTCATTTAGGGATTGGGGCCTTTTCAGTATAGATTTTGTTCTCTTAATTGGTGTCATGTACTTGCATGCAACTTCTCTTGCAACTTTGCAACTTCTCTCGACCGCAGGGTCATCAATACATATATTCATACACATGCTTGTAGCACGATGAGAGAAACCTCAAGGGTACCCACGTCAGTGGGTGAGTTATGTTCTACATACCCTACACTATACCCTAATAAAGTTTATGAGACTACGACTATTATAGCATTAGCAAAAACCTGCTAATACTTGTCAGCAGGAAAAATTTCACCAATATGCCTATGCTATTTTTATGCGACCTTTGCCGAAGAAACTTTTTATACTAATATGTTTTGCGACGAAACAAATGCTGTGGTGTACAACAATTATACTAAAATGTGCTAGTCCAAGCAATGTTCCCGTTCTACTTGACAGATCCGCGCATAAGAATTGGGGAGGGAATAAACCTACTTGCTTAGCAATACCTATCGATATCGATTGTCAATAGTCTCATTGGGAGCCGTTGTGGCCTCTTATCATTCGCGGAAAAAATGACTTGTGAAACCTGTCCGTTCTGATGTCTGTTTCTCCAAATTTTTTCCCGCGGTCTGATCTACCGAAGTATGTCGAGTCTCGTATTATACTGTTCGCATCATCAGAAAATTAATTTGTTTTGAACTTACGGGGAAAATTTTGTCTGAATTTTATAACCAACGATTCGAGATCGGTTCCCTTTCTAGTTGTTGAGAAGGGTTTGTAACGCTAACGAAATTATTTTAACGGCTTATTACTTAGCTTTTCGATCTTCGCAGCAAAAGTTCTGTTTTTAAGCCTACTTCATGAGGATCACAAATACTGGCAGCGTATTCCGAGTGGAGTCCAACAAAGATGGATGAGATAATTTCCCCAACCTCATCCTTGGACTTGCCGAGTACTCTTTCAACAAATCCCAGTTTAGGATCAGCTTGACCAGTTATTTCCCGAAGATAGCATATCAAGGAATGAGTGCTTGTCTAAGGAAGCGAAAATTACCTTACACAAAAGTGCACTTCTTCCCACTTTGCTATATGGTAGTGAAACATGGGTGTGTCAGGATAGACATAAGAGTAGACTAAACGCCGTGGGTATGAGTTATCTGAGGAGTATTTGTGGCAAAAGTAGGATGGATAGGGTCAGGAATGAGTGGGTCATGAATGAATGTGGGTTAGATGCTCCAGAAATGGACGTGTATGAAAGGGGTGTGCTTCGTTGGTTTGGCCATGTTGAGAGAATGGACGAGAGTCGAATAACGAAACAGATATATGAGAGTGAAATGAATGGTGTGAGAGGTAGAGGTAGGCCGAGAAAGGTGTGGTTGAATGTGGTTGAGGAAATTCTTCGGAGGAGGAATATTAGGAGTTTTAAAAACAGGAGGGCGTATGTATGTATGGGAGTAAATGAGGCAAAAGAGCTTTGTAAGGATAGGTCAGTATGGAGGAAATTATTGAAGCAGAGTTAGGTGTACAAATATGTATTGATGAGTGAAACATTTTGACTGTGCCTACCCCGAAAGGGAACGGCGTGATGGGTATGTATGTATGTATGTTTTCCCCACGAGAGAACATATGTTAGTCTAACTCCAAGGTATTTAAATGTTAATTCTGTGTCTAATTGGTTTGAGTGTGTGCCCTAGCTGTAATGCGGAGAGTTTTCTTTTTCCAGCAGTCCCTCACTACTCATTTTCTGTCTGCCACGACTCATGGGTTCCTACGAGGTCCTTTGTTGGCGCTTGCTTATCATTATGGCTACAGATTTCTCTATACAGTAATGCGTCGTCTGGAAATATTCTAAGCTTACGTTCTACTCTGTCAGCGATATCTTCAATTTACTAGATGAACAACTTTGAGATTGTGCCATCCGAATCAATCCTCCGAAAGGAATAGCTTAAGAATTCTTGAATTCAAGAAATTGACATGTCTGCCAGCCCGATAGATTTTAATTTTTAAATAAATCTGTATGAGACGCTTTATCAAACTGCTTTTTTATGTGTGGAAGTATAGTGAAATCTGGAACCTTATCATCAACCGAGAGTGAC
Organism: Ceriagrion tenellum; assembly: GCA_963169105.1. Taxonomy (NCBI): domain Eukaryota; kingdom Metazoa; phylum Arthropoda; class Insecta; order Odonata; family Coenagrionidae; genus Ceriagrion; species Ceriagrion tenellum. Next base: position 139,191,880 of record OY720640.1, read on the forward strand.
CTATCTTGAGCAAAAATTGTTTATATCTACTCTTTCGATGATACACAAAAGATATTGTACTGCCTGCCTTATCTTAGATATATATTAAGAACTCCTGCGTATTATGCTAGGTTTGATCAGATTAACAAGATTAGAGAGATAGATTGTCGTACCGATAGATTTAAAATGTCATTTTTCCCGCGTACCATAAGAGAGAACATTAGGCAGCGTAGCAAAGGGATAGGTAGGTGAAATATAGTTAGAGTAGTCTGTAGTGAATGATACATGTAATAACAACCAATAATCCCTTTCTTATTATGTAGATACTAACCACCTAGCTGCATGTGATCCTGTTTTCTAGCATGCCTTCCTTAAATATCCTACTTGCATGGCAATAGTGCATGTTTGGTGATCTTCACCCCCTGCCACACACCCTCGTGGTGGCTCGCAGGGTATTACGTAGATGTAGATCTTTTGTGTTTCATTGAAAATGCTGTTCCACAACACCTCGCCTGAGTTTGTGGAATTTATTCTACTCTTTCGAATTCGAACCGTGTTGTCATTAACAATTCCTTGATGTTTTGGTGTAAATAGCTGAACTTACAATTGTATGTCCTAGGACTTTGATTGAGATAGATACGACGGATACGTTCGTTAATTCCGTGTCTGTTCTATATCAGCTCATTTAAATATGGGCGTCACGTAAGCACTTTGCCCGTTCATGGGCACTATGTGTTCGGTGATGGCTATGCTACATATTTGCTGGAAATTGGGAGGTATTTTTGAAGCGATTTCTCTCTACACGCGAGAGAATGCTGGAATTTTTTAGGACCGACTTACCGATTTTAATGAATTTTCTATTCCGTGAATTCGTTTCGTTATAGGCCAACGTAGAAATCAGTGGGTTTGGGTGACTGTTTGGTGTGGAGCAACTACCATAAACTTCCAATTAGTACAACAGTGCCCTTCGTATTAAATTTTGCCGTCAATTTTATTAAAAAAGGTGGTTACTCCTCGGGGACAAAGCTAGGTTTATTCTTATGTCATTGGCTAATAACGGTCGATTACGTGTCGTGAACTTCTGTAAATACCTCAGGAAAGAACATGCGTTAACTTCCGTGGAACTTAATTAAGGTGACTTAGTGTTAATTTAGTTCTATTGTAACTTGGAATGCAAATGTTGAGATTCTAACGAAATGCGAAAAAAACTCATAGGTGGGAATAGAACCTGGAGGGCGGTAAAGCAATTCTAACAGACGACGTGCATTCTCTCATAATCTCGATTTCACACTCATTCCCATTCTCTTCCTTACTCTCCCCCGTTTGCCTGGCGTTCCCCCTTCCATCACTCTCTTCTTCGAGCCCCTATTCATTCGTCAATTTCACTGCCTACACCGAATCTCTCCCTCTCATTTACTTCCTCACTATGTCTATTCCTCGCTATCCTGTCCACTGTGCAACACTGTCTCCCATCTTCGCCCCGTCCAAATCTCCTAATCCTCCATCCTATACAGGTCCTCTTGAATGAGTTAGAATATCCTGATTGAGGCAGTCAGTGAATGTAGTATTATCATGATAAAGAGGAAGATAACTTAAGAAATTTTACAAAAATGGACAGCGTTAACCTCCTCAGTCCCGAGGCATATCTAGCATTATTTTTGGAAAATTCTTCATACTTACGTTTTGCGTTGTAAGCCATGTTTGCAGAGTTAATCATCATCATCAAGTAGCAACTCCAGTTTCCCGGGTGTTGTCTATCAGCCTCTTCTTCCAACTTCTCTTATCTGGGTATGTTTGTTGATGTTGAACTTCCTCTCAAGAGCTCCCTCTCAGTTGGATGTCTTGTTTCAGTTGGTCGATCCACTTCCTTCTTGGTCTGCCCACTCTTCTCTTCCCTGGTATTTCCTTTTCCAGGCCATACCTTATAGCTACTCTGCTCTGTTCCATCCTCATCACATGACCATACCATCCCAGTCTGGATCTCTTGACGTTTTCAATCAATGATATTTTGCATCCAACCTGTTTTCTAATGTCTTCATTTTTTTGCCTGTCAAGTCTTGTCTTTTTTACCATCGTCCTTAGGAGTTTCATTTCGTTGGCTTGTATTCTGCCGATGTCTCTACTTGATAGCGTACAAGTTTCAAGGCTACATGATATGATAGGTACGAAGTAAGACTTATACACGGTCATTTTTGCAGGTCTTGGTATTATTTTGTCCCACAGAGTTGCAGAGTTAATATCTCTGTGAATCAAGGTTCTTAATGATGCTGCCACTTATCAGCAAGCGAAAAACTAGTGGCGTTGCCAATATTTTGCGTTGCTGAGCGGCAAAAAATTCAAACGTCTGTGTATTGTACACAATACGCCAGGACCGAGGAGGATAAAACCATCTGCTATTGGCGAGAGACTCGAATAGATACTTGGAGGAAGTCCATTTCCTGACTGATGACTACCAATATTGAGCTCATACCATGGTATGTTACGACATCAGTGGAATCAGAAATTGGAATTAGTATAGTTCGTTGTGAAATGCTGTGGGAACATAAGTATGCTTAATTCTTTATTGCCAGTTAAATAAAAGGAGCTCCAGAACTAGAATGCATTTTTTAAAATCTGGATTTTACGCTCTAATATTGAATACAATGTACTGTTTCCTAATGAGTCCGTGAAAGCATGAGAAAAATATTGCGTGGGCCAACAAATGTGGCGCCCGCCGTTAGTGGAGTCGGGAGCGTACCCGTCAAGTCGGCCAATCCGGTTACTGTGCTGCCCTCAAGTCAGCTTCGTCGAGCCATTTCGCGCAGCGAATTGGGTTTTGGCGTAATGTCCGCTACATTGGCTTCCTTTGTTGAAAGTTTGGGGTCGAATCCCAGCATGGAAATCCTGGTCGTCCTTCTTATTATAATCTACAGCTAACCCGTAACCTGTCAGGAAGTTTAGTCTCTTTTCGAGAAATAACTGGTCAACCTAATCGTTAATTGGGATTTGTAAAAATGGTTCTTGGAAAGTGCCACACGTTGAAGTAAGGGAACTTAACTACTTCTCCCTCGTAGGACTACTTCTGGAATGCGCTATCATTGTTTGGTATCCTTATGAGTAAGGTTTAAAAAGCGAGCTAGAACATAAAACGCGCGCTGCGAAGGTCTGCAAGATACGTAAAAGATCCTCTCGATTATTTCATCGTCTCTGTCTAAATGCGATTCCCATCCCAGTTGATGCAGGAGGTTTGTAGCATTAATGTGGCATGTTTGAATATCGTTCGGAAGTCGGAATTTCCACTTAACCGCGCGAATATGACAATACTTGGATACTCATCAGTACCCTTTCTTCGCACCTATGCAGTACTTCGTGAGGGAAGCCAATAGATCTCCTTGGAAAGATACATTTACGTTGAAAGTACGATTTGCCGCTAATAGCCTTCTTGAAGGCAATGTTAGCCTCTCCTGAATGGCACAAAAATGTATACGTACATGATAGCATTAAATAATCTTACTGGTGTGCGCGTTTTTTGTACAAAACATGAGAATCATAAAGTGCGTCGATGCCTCTCCTATCACTTAGCACTATCTCAAACATATTCAACTCACAACATAGTATCTCAACATACATCTTTTGTGGGACATATTACGAATGTAAGGGAAAGGATGAATATTGATAAACTATTTAATTATATACCTGGTGAAAGTATTACCTATACATTGCTATGGACAAAGATTAGATGAGGCAACTGTTGTTATCATCTTCATATGAGCCAATACAATCAGAAGTGAATTACATCTGTGAAACAGAGGAACTTAATGAGATTGCCAATTTCCTTTAAAAGCTCTTGTTATTTGAGTTAAGCCCTCTGAGATATGCCAAGTATGTATATAATTATAGAAGCCAAACATCATCCTTCCATTGCACTTTATTGCGGTAAAAGTACATAATCGTTAATGTACATTTTGTCAGCTGCTGCAAAATAAATTCAAAACTTTCGTGGACTTTCCGTGCATTCCTTCTAATTTAGAAAGTTAACTCAAAAGACAAAAGCTATCTGGCATTGTAGATACACCAATATTTTTTAGACGGCAAAATACGCTTTCCTTTATCTCGCTGCTGAATTATTTTCTTAAATGCACATCTATTACTAAGTTTGTAAATTTATTGACCAAGAAAGCAAAACATCGTCAAGAAATGTCTGATTAAGTGATACATCATTAATTTTTAACAATTTCGAGGGTAAACGCGATTCATTCGGTTGTCAAACATGTTGTGCAGTCGATTTCTGCGGAAGGCTTACTACTTAAGAAAAAAATAATGCTAAATAAATTGTTCCCACATTTGTTTTGAAGAGCTAAGGGATTGAAGGGAATGGAATTCGACAGAGTGATGTAGTTGTGCTGCAGGTGATCTCAACGGACCCTGATGTAGTTGAACCTTTATTGAATCGTTTAACCCGTAGTTTTTTAATCTGCCAGCAATCCATGGTAGCTGTGTGAACGTCGACGATCTGCACACACATGTTTTTAGCGAGGTATGCTGCCGTCAGAAGCGGGGTGATGGGATTCGTTCGAAGACTTCGGGTTTAGTTCGGTGCCCATGGTTGCGCTGTGCTCATGGTGGTGGTGGGGGTGTAGTGTGTGTGTGGTGGGGCCAGGGCCCGTCGGTGGGGGTAGGAGGAGGCAGGGCCCATCCCCCGCCGTCATTTCGAATGGGTTCTTCCCGCTGATGGACGGGCCTGCGAAGCAATGAGAGCCCGCTGCCCATAAAGAATCCAATCGATCAAGCGGGCTCTTGCCGTTTACCTGCGCGCCCGACCGCCGCCTGCCCGTGGTCTCAAATGACCCGTGGCCTGCTCATCGGCTCCCGTATTCCCTCTGCCGCTGCTGCTGCTGCGGGCCAAAAATAGTCTTTTTAATTTTGACGCGCGCGGCCGATAGATGGACTCTTGATGGTAATCGGCGAGGGGAGGGGTGGCCGACCGGGCGGACGGAAGGGGCCGCCACTGGGACGATGGGCATACCTGCAAGAGATGTCTGTTGAGAGAGGGTGGATGGGAAATGGGGGGGGGGAGGTGGGTCGGGAGGTGGAGTGAGAGATGATGAAAAAACAACATGAATATGTTTAGATAAGGAAGGGAGATTGGTACCGCAATGCCTTCGCGGAACACACGTGTCTTGAGGAAACGCATGCTATCGGGTTGAAAATGAGACTAAACGTCTGTCCGAGGATATGGAATATTTCCCACGATTAATCCGCGAAGCACTTGAGATGCATGAAAGACCGAGCAATCTCAAGAGGGACAATGGGTGTCAACTTACAAATGAGTGGAATATGCTGATAATAAATTCAGTTGGGACGTTTAGCGGTCACCATTGTTGCAACCGCCAAATGTATACATGAATGCTAAGTCTAGCCATTTATGACATTAATTAATGCCTGACGAAACCGGCTGTCGGGTCGGCGAATGCTCGCGCTGTGTAAAAAAATATTCAGTGTTATCGAAAGCAAAAATGATAATAACATTGATATATTTCAAGAAAATAAGATTACCAATGAGAAAGCATCACCTGAAAACAGTCATGGGGAGCGATACACTGTATGGTTCAAAGATGTGGACCATTGGAAAGGTGGTGCAGATGAGAATATTGAAATTTTCCAAACTTGCTGCTGAAAGTTTATGATGATGATGAAATGGGCGGGTAGGGTCAGAGACGAGAAAGTGTGCTGACGAAAAAGAGATTGGGAAACCGTATGGAACACTTGCAGGTGAGCCAGGCCCTGATGGACAGGCCACACTCATGGACAGCGTATTTGTGGGAAAGGAAATAGAAAGGCAAGCCCCACGAGGAAGACAAACCAGGCCAGGTGAAATGCGATGTGAAAGAGAAGAGCTATGGAAGGGCTTAAAGGAGCGAGGGGTGAAATGGATGGAGGGCTGCGTGGACCTGCTGTGGACCATTCCTCAGTACGTAACAGTCTGAGCTGTTATACCGATTCGTTTCCTGTGTTAATGAATCTTTACAAGGCTGAAGGTGCGATGCGGTCAAAAATAGCAGGAAGCGTTACGCACTACTGGTACGGAGGCTTCCGCGGTTATTTAATGACCGTATTCTCCTCCGGTTTTTGGACCTGACGAAGCCAGCTGGAAGGCAGGCGAAACTGTTGTCCCCCAAAAATGGATCTACGCGGCAAAAACCCGGAGAGAATACGGTCGTTACGCACTACTATTGCCGTATACGTACTGTAACTCTAGGAGGTCAAATATGCAAAAAAAATCCCCAAAGTTTAATTATTAATTACATTTAGCGCGGTGATAGCAACGGCCACCTAGGTTGGTGGAAGATGAGCACATGGAACTTAAGTCTGGCAGCAGTGTTCCCCATAAGACATACTGCCAAATAAATGTGGAACGCTCTATAGCATGTGGCAAGGATTGAATGACGGGTGAGAGGGCTTTTATGTCTCCGTTCGCGCTGCTGCCTAATGCGACTGGCGGTCTGCTCCCCACGTCGTGCCGTGGGCACCGTCGACGTTACGTCACTCAGAATGTGTTCAAAGCCGCGGAGAGCCTTGCGTTCGGTGATAGATGGCAAGTGGGAACACACCCACGAAAGCATACTATTGCTTTCGCAAAAATCGAGTAAATAGAGGTTTTACCCAATTATTTTCAGCGTCAAAGACGTCTAATGATCTTATGAAGAGTACATACAGACATGTATCAGTGCGTTCTCTTGCGAAGTACGCTCGGACGAAAGAACTTGAGGTATTTCAAGCGAGATTTTTCCTAAGTAATAATAGAGACCATATTTGAGTTTTATCTATTTATTTCACGAGCTATAAGAAGAATGCAGTAAATATGGTAATATTCTAGACGCAAAAATGTATTTTTATGCACCTGAAATTCTTTGGAATAAAATACATTTTTAACTTGAGCCATTTTTTTCTTGCTTTACGGTGAAAATGCCTTAAGAACAGGTTTTTTTCCGATTCTACAAATGTTACTGCGATGAGTAGGTAATCTATTTTCAAAAATAGTTGAGAAAACGTAAAAACTACTCTCTTAAATTAATGACAAGATCTAAGCGTTAGAAATCCCTCCTTCTGTCCTCAAGTCTCTCTGGAGAGCATCGCGGACCCATTCCATTGAAAACCGCTTCTGTTATTGGGCAAATATCTCGACAAGTGGTGGCTGATATGTTGGCATCTTTGGAAGAGTGAGATATTTTCCTTTACAATGAGTCATTATTCATCGACTTCCATGTGAAATGATATCTCGCTCAAGCTACCTTCATTTTCGGTGCTAGGTCGCTACAATTGGCTCCTTTGCTTCTTGTGCGCTGACTCGTTATTTTGACATTGACATTCTTACTCCATCCACTTAAGTCCATCCCTTTCTCTCATATCTCATAGCTATTCCACGATCATAAATATGTTTCATTATTCAACCCTTATGTAATCGCTCAACATATGTACACTAACGAAGGGGATCGGGTTGGTGTGGTGGCTAGAGTACTCGCCTATCACACGGGCGGCCAGGGTTCAAATCCCTGCAGAGAAGGATGTTTTTCAGAGGGAACCCGATCCCTTCTTGAGTGTCTTGCGGAGGGCACTTCAAGTACAGTACTCCGTCTGTCGGATGAGACGTTAAACCATGGTCCCCTTGGCGCCTTTCGTTAAGAGCAGGCTAATGCCGGCGCCGGGTTTCCATCCACCCTTACCTGTCCCCTAAGGCGCAAATGACCTTAGCCGTCGGTCGCCTCCCCAAATATCCATTCCAGTCCTATACTAGCGAAGCGTGCCCATTTCATCCTTTTCACATTCGGGCATCACCCACTCATTCGTCCTTCGTACTTATACCGTAAACGCGAGTCAGTAATGTTAATGTCAAATTCAGCTCGCTAGCACATTGCGAGAGGAGTTGCGCAACAATTGTCACGCACCCTATCGCGACCCCCTTCCCTCCCCTCCCGCCTCGTCTGCCCCACGCCTCGCCAATTCGCTCCTATCTCTTGTGTGCTCGCGTGCTGCCTTCACTCACGGTTGTGCTCGAATCGCTATCGCATTTACAATTTCAGGAGATTGTATTTATACCAATCGTGTAATTACTATGGCAAGAGTTGACAACGCTGTTCGGCCATTGGAAGCCAGGATCTGAGATGGAAGGAGAAACGCCTCTCATAAGCTACTCACTCTTTGACGTCCACCCGCCACGAATTCTACGTCTACGTACTACAGTGTGAGCCGCTGTATTGGAAGGGGTTGCTAGGACGCCAGCCTTGAAACAGGCGTTAAAGAAAAGGCTAGATGATTCTTCTTCGTGACCTCCGTTTTTAATATGAAGTTATTTTTCTGGAGATTGTAGGTCATAAATTATGTATAAACGTTTACTCTTTCGACAACGTTTCGCATCTTTATTTATGCCTCATCAGGGCAATGTTTCGTTTGTGATTTAATCCTGGCACCCTTTTACCCCGACTGACTTTGAATAGGCTGGCTCATTGATGCGTTAGGGTTCCTGTTTTGGACGATTTAAGCCGTGTATGTCCATTACGGAACTTCTCAAACTTTTATTTTTTTAAAACTAAATACCTAAATTGTAAACTGTATTCATTTGATGTACAATACAACTATTAATTTTCATTGTAGCCCTGATGAAGCATAAATAAAGGTACGAAACGTTGGCGAAAGAGTAAAAGTTTATACATGAATTATGACCAACAATCTCCAGAGAAATAACTTCATATTAAAGAAGAGGCTGTATGAAGATGGAAAGGTAAAGTGTATTTTGAGATTGTTCAGGGTGTTGCTCAGTTTTTACGATGGTCACTCATTGTGTGTTAAAAAAATAATGTTTGGACATAACTGTTCGGCAATGTATCTGTCTTACTTTTATCAGTTCTAAATTTCTCAAACAAAATAAATCTATCGTGCAGACTGCGAATCTCCAGCGGCTCCCAACCTGATCCCTCTAAAAGCTTTGAAATACTATTTGTTCTCTCTTAGCAGTTTTTAACGAAGCTTCCTTCTGTTCTGGCTTTCCGTGGCCTTTTATTTATATTTTGGGTAAAATCTGTCTGTGCTGGGTCCCAAATACTTGCGACATATTCGAGGTGTGGCCTAACCTGAGCCAAATAGCACCTCTTTTTCAATTTCAAATCCGAAGACCTTGACGAACTACCAAGTTAGAAGCTCGAGAATAGGGTATAGAAGAAATGAATTTATGGTGTCGGAAAACATGACCGTACGGATTTGTCGTTTGTGATTTTATCCTGGCACCCTTTTACCCCGACTGACTTTGAATAGGTTGGCTCATTGGTGCGTAAAGCCCTGGTTACACGATACATTACGGAACTTCTCAATGGTTCAGTGACGAGTGACTTTTTCCACCTTTTGTCTTGATAATGGGTGTACATTTTTGGCGACCGCATGTGGTGCGATGTGACGCGGTACCTGTCATTTCGTGAACCCTTGGTTCGATTTCAAAAGCGCATCCGTCGTCGTAAGCCTCGTAAGTCGTGTACCAGAGGGCGGGGGTGCCGTGCCAACGGGGATGCTGGGTACGTGGCGATGGGACGGGCGCACGCGTAATAATAATCATTCGAGAGTGGACGAGCGGGATTGAGCGGGCCTCACTTTTTAGGTAATTATTTAATCACCCGGGAGATGGCGGGAGGCGGAGCGGCAGCCAGAGTCCATCCTCTCGGGCATTTGTCTCTCATCTCCACTCACCCGCCAGATGGCAGCAGCGGCAGCTTCATTTCCGCTAATGACCCATTCGACTACTCCCGTCGATGAGCGATGACCTTCCATCATCCCCTCCCCCCAGACCAATCCCCGCCCCCCTTTCCCTCCTTCCTTACCTCCCCCCCCTACACACACATCTCTCTCGAGTGAGTGCGTGTGTGTCATGGCGGCGGTGGCCCAACCGACGCACATCAATCGGGAAAAAAATAAGAAGAAACACCACAGTCCCCCTCTCTCATTTCCCCTCTCTCCCCCTCGCGCGTTCATTCATTCGGCCGTTGATGGATTCATTCATGGCATTCCCGCGTCCCTCGCACCTCTCCTCATCGTCCCTTCCTTTCCGTCCGACCGTTCCTCCCCCGCTGCCCGCACAAATCCCCCCACTATCGTCGCTCAGCGGTCTAGAAAGCCCGATTTTCCGGACAAAAGTCGATTTGCCGAACTTGTTCAAATGACGCCAAAATCATGTCTAATGGAAAGATAAAAGATCATTTCACAACTTACGACACTTTTTTCTCCTATAACACAGAATTTACATCGGAGACTAATGTAGGCACTGTCATAAGGGACTTGGTAACAGAGGAGATGTTGAAGAAGATGGAAGAAAGGAGGAAGTATAAAAATAAGAATGGCGAGTAAGAAAGAGAAATGTATCGAAGGTTGAATAATGAATTGAAGAGGTAAACTCAAAAGGCAAGAGAGAAGTGGCTTGCGGAAGCATGTGATGACATAAAAACCTCGAAAAGAAAGGAAAGTATGACCTGAAGTATAGGAAGGTAAGGGCAGTAACAACCGATAATAGGAAAGTGAAGAGTAAAATGAGAGAAATTGAGAGTAAAGACGGCAGAATTATGCATGAGAGGAAAGAAATAACAGAAAGATGGGCAGAATATTTGGAAGACCTGTATGGCTCAAAGGAGAAACCAGTGGATTTGGACTTGGAGGCAGAAAAATGGTGCCCCCGGAAGATAGAGGTTATTCAGTGTTGAAGAGAGAAGGAGAAAAAGCAATTGAAGAAATGAGAAAAGGGAAGGCAACAGGAATGGATGAGATCCCTATGGAATTTTTCAAGTGCTTGAATGAAGAGGGTGCGCAGGAAATTGTTAACATGTGTAACAAAATATATCACACTGGTGAATGGCCTCAAGATTTTGTAAGAACAGTGATGGTACCAATTCCTAAGAAGCCTGGTACACGGAAATGTACTGAACATAGAACGATAAGCCTAATTACCCATGCAGCCAAAATAATGTTGAGAGTTTTGAACAGGAGATTAATAAGAATAATGGAAGAAAATGTAGAGAAGGGGAGGAACAATTTGGTTTCCGGAAAGGGAAAGGAACAAGGGACGCCATTGGCCTGTTAAGAATAGCCGGAGAAAGGTATATAGAGAGAGGAAAAGGAATGGCACTTTGTTTTATTGATCTGGAAAATAATTTTGATCGGGCTGAATGGAATAAAATGTTCGAAGTTATAAAAGATAAGGGGTTGGTATGGAAGGAGAGAAAACTCATTAGAGAATTATATATGAGGCAAAAAGCTGCATTGAAAATAAATGAAGATATGACAGAATGGGTGGATCTTGGTAGAGGAGTAAGGCAGGGATGCTGTCTGTCGCCAACCTTGTTCAATATATATGTTGAGGAGGTTGATTCCTTTTTCCGGGTTTTCCGCCGCGTTGGTTCATGCTTGGGGACGATATTTCGCCGGCTGTCCTGCTGGCTTCCTCAGGTCCATGTAACCATGTTACATGGACCTGAGGAAGCCAGCAGGACAGCCGGCGAAATATCGTCCCCAAGCATGAACCAACGCGGCGGAAAACCCGGAAAAAGGAATCAACCTCCATCAAAGCCCCGCGGAAGCCTTCAACAGAACTTTATATGTTGAGGACATGATCCATAAATCTTTTGATGGGAGGGAGGAAGGAGTCAGCATTGGAGGTAGGAAGATAAGAAGTATAAGATTCGCAGATGGCATGGTAATATTAGCAGATGATATGCAATCACTTCAAAGGTTGATAAAGGTTTTGGAAGAAGGGATGAAGGAATATGGGATGAAGATAAGAAATTCCTTTCGAGAAGAAATCACCCTCGAATTCCAACCTCTTCCAAACCAACTTCCTTATCAAGCTAGTTGAATTCATTCTGAAACGCAACGCCTTCACTTTCAATGGGCGTTTCTTTCTTCAAGCCAAGGGAACGGCTATGGGCACAAGAATGGCCCCTTCTTATGCCAATCTCTTCATGGGAAAGCTCGAAAGTGATTTCCTCGCCACCCAGGAATTACAACCGGAGCTCTGGGTTGGATTCATTGATGATATTTTCATCATATGGACCCACGGCGAGGATACCCTAGCGAACTTCCTCAAATCTCTAAATCAGTTCTCATCCATTCGCTTCACATCGGCCACTTCTCCTTCTCAAATCACCTTTCTCGACGTCGACATTTCCATCACAAATAATAACACCTTTGAGACTTCGGTCCATATCAAGCCCTCCAACAAACAACTGTATTTGCATTACAACAGCTGCCATCCCAAACACACTAAGCACTCAATTCCTTATTCGCTGTCGATCCGTGGCCACCGGATTTGCAACTCCAAAGAAAAACTTCATGAATACCTTGATAAGCTTCACAATTCTTTATCCAATAGAAATTATCCCGAGCCACTTCTAAAAAAACGTATTTTACCCTCCTCCGCTAATTTCACCCCACGTAAAAAAGACACCCCCCTGGACGCCCTAAATCTTCACATCACATACTTTCCTGGCGTCCAAAAACTCAAGACCATCCTCAAAGACTTATTCCCAATTTTAGATACTAACAGATCGACAGCCAATCTCCTACCCAAATGCCCCACAGTATGCTTCAGACGTCCACCTAACTTAGCCAATCTTCTTCGCTCCAATTCTTCGCGAGAGGGTACATCGAATGACACTCCCCGTCCCACCACACAGAGATGCAACAAACCACGGTGCAAAACGTGCAACATGTTTCGCCCCCTATCCTCATTTCAGAGTCCCAACATAGAGACGCCGTTCGACATCAAAGCCTCCGGCTCTTGCGACTCCCACAACTTAGTTTATGTGTTACAATGTAAACTATGTCCCGGTTTTTATGTGGGCGAATGTATTACACCCCTTAATATTGGAATGAATAACCATCGGTGCACCTGTAAAGACCCATCTTCCACTTTCCCCGTCCCTACTCATGTGCGGAAACATGGCTTGTACTTTGACAAGTGCTTTGAGGTGGCAATATTGATCTCCCTTCCCCCGGACGCCCCGTTAATTGAAGTGCGCCAGAAGGAGCAGGCCATAATCTGGTTGCTAAAATCGTACGCCGCGCCCGGATTAAATAAAATACATTAATGGCACGCTTCCCGTTCTTTTCCATTTACCCCCTTCCCTTTCCCCCCCCACCCTCACTTCGACCCCTTCCGCTCTCTCCGGCCAAGACACGAGCTGGTAAAAAATTTCCCCTTTTCAAGAACCGTTCGTCAACCGCTGGGAAAAACCCCTTCCCCTTCCCCGCTCCCCTTCCCCCCTCCCCTAACCTACCGCCGCTCCTACACCTATCCTCACCAGCGCACACGACATTTGTTCCGTGATCAGTGATACGCCTTGAAGACGGACTAGTTCCGAAAGCTAGCTATGTAAGTGTGATCGTCTCTTTTTTTTGTGTGTCTATCTCCTCCATCCTATCCACATCGTGTGTTCATCGCCGCATGGCTGACTCCAATCCATCAACGTGTATATATATATATATATATATATATATATATATATATATATATATATATATATATATATATATATATATATATATATATATATATATATATATATATATATATAAGTTCTTGTGAAGATTCCACGAACGTGGCAAACAATATAAAGCTTCGTCACAGGGTGACACTAAACATAAAACATATAAAATGGAAACTCACGAGTTTAAAATTTTCGGTGGGTCGCCCGCACCTTCATCAGTGATAGAATGAGGATTGAGGAGGAAGAACCATATAGGAGGGGCGGTGAGGGGAAGGAGCAGGTAGGAAGGGTGGGGAAGGGCGGGGAGGGAAGGAGCCAAAGACCTATTCGGGAGAAAGAAACAATGTAGCGAAAAGGGGGGAAAAAATTAATGGGAACGGTTGAGGCCAGGTGGACAGAGGGCGTTAAAAAATCGGATGCAACATTGTTCTAAAGTCTTCAGACTAATTATAGTGGCTGTGGGCGGGAGGGAAGCCAGAATGGCTACATTGTAGCAGTCATCAAATCTTACATTGTGGGAGGCAGCATGTGTGGGGACAGAGAAAGAGAAGTTGGTTGAAGAGGGATTGCAAGAAGCACGGTGATTATTAATTCTAATATTGAGGGGGGTACTACAGAGCCCAATGTAAAAAGCTGTACATAATTTACAAATAAGGATATATACTATATTAGTTGTGGCACAGGAAGGGGAGGTAACAGAAGGAAGATAACGATTAACGAATTTTTTGGGTAATCGGTCTGTAATTAGAATTAAACAAGTTTTGCACCTTGGCCGGTTACAACGGGTGGCTGGAGCTTTGGAAATATTCAAAGATTTATGGAGGGGGTTAGTGGCTCTAAATATAGCAGACAGGTTCGGGGGACGTACCCCGTACCGTACCAACCTAAATCCACTTCTTGTCCTAAGTACAACAATATTTCTATTTGCACCACTTTCTTCCCAGGCGTACAGTCCCTAAAACATCTCCTCAAAGAATTATTCCCAATACTTTCTAGCAATCCTGCCACTACTAATTTATTCCCTAAATGTCCCTCTGTTGTATACAAACGTCCCCCGAACCTGTCTGCTATATTTAGAGCCACTAACCCCCTCCATAAATCTTTGAATATTTCCAAAGCTCCAGCCACCCGTTGTAACCGGCCAAGGTGCAAAACTTGTTTAATTCTAATTACAGACCGATTACCCAAAAAATTCGTTAATCGTTATCTTCCTTCTGTTACCTCCCCTTCCTGTGCCACAACTAATATAGTATATATCCTTATTTGTAAATTATGTACAGCTTTTTACATTGGGCTCTGTAGTACCCCCCTCAATATTAGAATTAATAATCACCGTGCTTCTTGCAATCCCTCTTCAACCAACTTCTCTTTCTCTGTCCCCACACATGCTGCCTCCCACAATGTAAGATTTGATGACTGCTACAATGTAGCCATTCTGGCTTCCCTCCCGCCCACAGCCACTATAATTAGTCTGAAGACTTTAGAACAATGTTGCATCCGATTTTTTAACGCCCTCTGTCCACCTGGCCTCAACCGTTCCCATTAATTTTTTCCCCCCTTTTCGCTACATTGTTTCTTTCTCCCGAATAGGTCTTTGGCTCCTTCCCTCCCCGCCCTTCCCCACCCTTCCTACCTGCTCCTTCCCCTCACCGCCCCTCCTATATGGTTCTTCCTCCTCAATCCTCATTCTATCACTGATGAAGGTGCGGGCGACCCACCGAAAATTTTAAACTCGTGAGTTTCCATTTTATATGTTTTATGTTTAGTGTCACCCTGTGACGAAGCTTTATATATATATATATATATATATATATATATATATATATATATATATATATATATATATATATATATATATATATATATATATATATATATATATATATATATATATATATATATATATATATATATATATATATATACACACACACACACACACATTATGACGAAGAAATCATACGACGTCAGGATTGATGGAGATTCCTCTTGCCTATTTAAGCAACGAACTCACAGAGAGGAACGCAGGACTATACGTTTACGCTCGAGTAGAATTTGTATAACATATTTTTGGCGAAAGAACCTTAGATACCAGGAAAAAATATGAGATGTTGATTTTGAGGGAGATGCGCCAAATTATCGGCAATAAAGGCAGACTCCGCTTTCAAGTACGGATACCCAAAAGAGACCAGAAATATGAAATATTACCGAGATACAACTAAAAATTACGAGAGAGCTAGTAACAATTATTCTTACCTTCTGAAAATTAGACGGAAATTTCGTAAACACGGCGGTAATCGCATTTGTACGAAGAGGTTGGTGACTACCAGTCGGAAACACCATCGAAAAAATATACTGAACAATGGATAGTAAAGTTTAAAATATTCCAGTCTTTCCGTCTTAATCTATTGTTTCTTCCAATCCTCCTTCATGAAAAGGCTTGGGTAAACAAGACATAGAGGGGCATACGTTCACAGCGTGAGATAGAGTTGTAGCTCGTGTGTGTCACAAAAATTGCTTCTACAAAAAATGAAATATTCATTGCTTACACCCATGTAAAATGTTATTTTCTTCGACTTGCTTAGACTTTCCCTATGTCCGCTCTTTGCAACCATACGCATCAATCCGGCTTGATTGGCAGTGGAATTCAAATGAGAAACATCTATTCACAAATACTGATAGACTTGCATGGGAGAGGAGCTTTACTCTAAAAACTGTATGGCTAAGGAGCTTTTTGCTCGTTACAATCAACTCAAAGTAATTGGAGCTGGCTAAAACCCATGTGTTTGGCTGGAACTATAAAAACAATCCCGTACTCCTGCGTTTCCATGGCAACCACTTGTGTTTTGGTCCGAGCACATTGTCCCCGCGCGCTAATCTGTATTTCAGTTTATTGAAGGAGAGTGGAACTAACCAGTAAGCAGATCGTTGCCCTTAGGACAAGTAGCGAAGCACATCGAGAGCCGTCGCTTCTCTCGCCGCTTCCATTGATACAAACCATCAGAGGGGGAGGGTGCAGAGAGGGGGGGTTTTGGCTCAGATATTTTGGGGGGTTTGAATTAGCAGTGGAGCATAGTATTGTTGGAGCGAAACGGCTACTGCCGCAACCGTTTCTGTAAGGCAACAGTTTCAAATAACTGCTGTTAATAACTGGTTAGCATCGTGATCGTGGTGCAGCCGCGTTGTAGTGCTCTATCTCACTATACTGTTATTCTATGCAGCTGCAACTAATGTCTGGAGCTTACTGTTCCGTCATCTATTCTCTCCGATTTGTGCTGCACGTGATCGAATTTGTTGGATTTCAGTCTGTTTCTGCTGGTTTATTTCGCTAACACTTAACTAACTCGCTAACAAAACTAACCTGTCAGCCCAATGCTGATGATAGCTTTATAACTATGAAGTATACTTCATGAATTCAAACGAATTGCTTCTCTGTTTAGGTGAACGGTTTCTTATTTCATATAATACAAAACTAGTAGCAATGTTCTAATTACGCCGATCGATTGTCCGTTGTTTGGTGTGCCTGTGGCTGTTGTCCGCACAGGATCTTTCACGGAACTGTTTCGTTTTGAATGTGTTTCGGTCGCGAGACGGTTGCAATGTAACTGTTTTTTTCTTTTAGTGCCACCGCTAGTTTGGACGTGAGAGGTGAGGGATCGCCGATCATTGAAATCTCCAACACGCCACGTGGTCCAGCGCGGAGCAGGCTCCTCCGTAAATTGAGCCTGCGTCGTTACTGCGATACATGACTCAGTACAAGTTCGAGAGGAAGCTCGCTAATAATTATAGCTTAACACAACCGTGCGCTGCTAAAACATGCTGTTTTCATGCTGTTCTAAAGCATGTTGATCTACGAGCATGATGGCTATCGTACTCACTTAACTACTCAATTTCATGATTGATGCGGTAATAGTTTAATACTCGCTGACAATAACATTTAGTTGTTAGAAATAAATTATGTGAGCTTCTGCAGCTCTTGTGAGTTCTTCAACTTATTTAAACCTGCGCTTCCAGTACATCATTGTAGTTTTGAGTAATTTTCTGGCCGTGTATTCGGCAGTAGGTGATCATGTCCTGTCCCTCCGCCTTTGCCACCATTTTCCCTCGAGATGCGCCGAAATGCGGGGTGAGTTATCATTCAATTTTTGCAGCGACCGTGTGTCTAGGTTGCAATTATTCGTCTTCGTCACTATCGAAAGGATTTTTCGAACCGATCATCTATGTGACACGGAAATTCCTCAGAAATAAAATCATTCCACTTAGCCGTGATTCGAACCCGGATCCCTGCATATCGCGCCCAGTGCTTTTGCAGGTTAAACTGTCGAGGCGCCATAGAGTAAGTATATATAGTATGGCAAAGCTATGCTAAAAACTGGACATAAATTTTTGAGAGCTTCGGGAAGTATTTCTCAGGTGCCTCCACCTTAGGGAAGGAAGAAATTTGGCTTTCGGAGAAGGCCACTTGGAGGCGCTAGTGGTACTCTGTGATTTTGCATCAACATACAGAGGTGGATTTACCATGGCTGTTGTGTGCTTTTTATTGAGTGTTAATTGTTTTGTAGTTGCTATGATGGGTCGCTAAACAGTTGAATCCGTGTTTGGTAATCGCGTGTCTTATCATATTGACGTGAATTCGATTCATTATAGACGATGCTCATTGAAGGCACATTAAACTGCATGTTTAATTTGGTCTCTATGACACAATAAGATTTGTTTTCGTTGCTATGGATCGATTAGTAAACATCCAGGCACCGAAATCATCACAAGAACATCATGCGAGTTATGCGACGCTAAATGAAGTGGCCGTGTGCCAAAGCTCATTGGTAATGGCTTGTCGAGCAATTTCGATTCGCCTGTTCCATGTATTGGCCTAAGTATTACTTAAAAACTCACATCCGAATCTCCTTAACTCTTTGCTACTCTATATGTACTTACTCTAGGGAGGCGCCCTCCTCCCCTTCGGATTGTAGAGGATTCCAAAAGAGCTTATTTTTCGGAAGGAATCCGAACGGCTATCTTAATATTCTCCCTAAGTAGAGTGCCATCGTACTGCCCATCGGTCGATTAAAGCGGTGTCTCTCTTGTCGCCTCGAACGCGACCGATTTTTATGTCATTGCTCGGCGGACATTTTCTTGTCGACCGTCGCCTTATGCAGTTCTAATTTCGCATTCTTAGCTGGGACTTCGAAAAGATTATAAGTGTTCGTAACTTGGTGCTGGAGGGGGTTATGTAAGGTCTTGTGGGCGGACATACTATGAAATGATGAAGTTTAAAGAGTAATAAATGAGGATTGGACCACATGGGACTCTATAGAGAAAAGATAAACCAGATCGATTGGGCATTCCCTGAGGCATAATGGGTGTGTGAATAATGTAATTGAAGGAAAAATGGAGAGAAAACTCCCAAGAGGAAGGCCAAGGGGTAAATAAATCGATCAAATATGGAAGAAAGTGGGAAGGGCAGGAAGAGGCTACATAGTAGGAAGAGCAGGCATGATGAAAGGGAGTTAGCATTAGCAAAGGGATGATGGGTGAAGGGCTGCACGGCCAGTGAAATGGCACGAGATGAATATTCTTCCAAAAACCTCGCCGAATCAAATGATTATTTAAAATATAATTGTAGTTTACGTCAGTGTTTAAGTTATTTCGACGCGGCCTGCCACGATTGGAACACCGGTTACCGATCAGTCATCAACAAGTATTGTTGGGCTCGGCTTTACTTTTGAGAAGTGATCATGGTATTTTCCCGAGTGACAGCCACTGCCTGCTCCTGGCCGTAGGTATGTGAAAATGACCTCAGCCGTAGAAGCATGTCAAACCTAAATTCTAATCCTACTAATTCTTTTTTGAAATATACAATTTAAGGCAAAATAGAGAAAAATCTCCCAAGAGGAAGGTCAAGGGATACATGCATAGGTCAAATAAAGAGGAAAGTACTTAAGGAAAACTACTTCGAAATAGGAACAGCAGATTTAGATAGGGAAGAATGGAGGGCTGCAGTCAACCAATCTTAGTTCAGGAGGGGATCGGGTGGCTAGAGTACTGGCTAACCATACGGGCGGCCAGGGTTCGAATCCCTGCAGGGGAGGATGTTTTTCAGAGGAAACCCGATCCCTACTTGACTGTCTTGTGGAGGGCACTTCAAGTACAATATTCCGTCTGTCGGATAAGACGTTAAACCGTGGTCCCCGTGGCGCCTTTCGTTAAGAGCAGGCTAATGCCGACGCCGGGTTTCTATCCACCCTTAATCCCTTACCTGTCCTCTATGGCGCAAATGACCTAAGCCGTCAGTCGCCTCCCCAATAAATCCAAATCCAATCTTAGTTCAGGAATTAACAAAGCTTTGTAAGTTTTACTTAGAGTATTTATTGTACGATCGGTTTCGTCGAATAGTCGACATCATGAGGTGCATTATACAGGGCTATCCGTTCATATATATTCAAGGTGGTGGGTTGGGGAAGGGGAAAAGTTTGGGAGCGTAAGGCGAGGAGGGTGGGGCGGGGGTTGGGATGAGTTCAGTGTGTGACGTGGGGGTGGGGAGGGAGAAAGGGACGAGTAAGGGGGGAGGGTTTGAGGTTAGTCATTGCTTCTTCCAGCCGATAATCTGCGGGTTGAGGGGAGGAAGGGTCAAGGGATTCTTGGGTGGGGTAGCGGTTATCCGAGGAGGTTTGATGGTGGGAAAGCACTGGGAAATTGTTAAACAGATCGTAAGTACAATGAGTTGTAAAAATTGACATCCAGGATGTTTTATTCCTAAGCATGGAAAACTTTTACAAAGTTAAGGTAGTCCGAGCGAGATGGCTCCCTAGTCATAATAGAGACCATATTCGAATAATTCGTTTTAGCTTCACCAGCTGTAGGACACATCAATTAAATATTGCATTATTAATGGTGCAATAATATAGTTTTATATGGCAGAAATTGTAAATAATTAAATGTAAATATCTAAATAAGTCTTTAACTTATTGCCTGATCGCCTTGGAGTTTGTCCCGCATGAAACGTTCTTATTCAGGATTTTTATTCTATTAAATCTTTGCAAAAACTGAGAGGGCGTTATATTCCATTGAGTTTTAGGCCCCGAGAAAACTCTGATTTCAATATTATTAGCAGCAACAGCATCTTTAGGAAAACTCCAATTGCTTTCCCACCCCTGTCATTATCGCGAATTAGTTATCAAAAGGTAGTATGTATGAAATCGATGTCACTGAAAGGCAGAAAAGTCGCTGAAGTATTTTAATGTTGTCGTATGTCGTGTCAATATGGACCAAAAACCGTACATATATCGACATTAGCGAGTACATCTGAACAAAGCTATAAAGAATCTCAAAGTCTTCTTCATCTTCTTGATGCCGTACACTATTCAGTGCGTTGGTTGCTCAAGCATCGCTCTCTTGCCTGTTGAAACAGGTCCCTAGCACAGAGTATACAGAGAGGACATTTTCCATTTACCCCATTTAAATTTTGTAATGCGGAATGCGCGCATCAGCCATGTTCCTACCGCGTTAATAACGGCGGGAATTAAAAATAGTCTATGTAGTATAGGTGTATCCCCGCATTACAGGTGGTATTCAGAGGTGTAATCGCCCCTATCACGTTATAAATTTCGGGCCTGAAGTGGATTGAAGGTAATTCTGCCGTGTATCTCAAAATTAAATCAAAAGCAATAGTTACGCGATGAATAGCACAGCCGTAGAAATCGTTTTCACTGCTTAACCTATTACTACAATTCGCAACGCAGGTGAGGTATCTTGCGTTAAGCACCTGTTAATCACATTGGGTAAACAATTAGCTTCAATCAAGAACAAAATAAAAATATTGTTGGAGGTACGTTGTGAGAATATAACAGCTGCATGATAGAGAGCACGGGCTTAGACAACGAGATAGTGAAGTAATGGGTGGTGGAGAGCCAGCTGGGTCCAGGAATGTATGGTTTAATAAATAGTAAACATTAAGTTGATAATGGTGAGAAAAGCCTCAAGTTTATAATTATTCAAAGCCTTGGCAGTAACAGAGAAATGAGTATGAGAATGAACCAAATGATCTGATTAGTAGAGAGTTGATAGACAGGCCATTTAAACAGCATTGTCCATTTAAACCTACTTTCTTTTTAAACAAATTCAGATAAAATGGTACAAGAGCCTACATGCTACTCGAGATAGACGCGAAAGTAAATCACCAAGAAAGAGAAAAACTCTGTGAAGCTCTCACCTTTCACCACATTGACGTGCTCGCTTCTTTCGAAGTAAACGCGCTTACAACATGGCTGGAAGCGGATTTCGTGATTACAGGTTGAAACGCCATATGTCCTCTTTGTATATTCTGTGTCCCCAGTACCTCTAACCGCTGTCCACTCTTTGATGTTTTGTGTCCATGAACTTTTTCTTCTCCCTCTTGAGCGCTTCCCTTCAACTCTCCCTTCCAAGATCAGACTGAGAATTTCGTACTTTTTCCCTCTCAGGATGTGCCCAAGATATGATATTTTCCTCTTCTCAATTAACTTCCTCAGCGAACGATCAAGTCCTGCTCTTCGCAGGACCCCATTGTTTGAAACTCTCTTGATCCATGAAATTTTGAGAGGCCGTCTAAAGAACCACATTACAGTTGCTTCCTGTCTTTTCATTGATGTTTTCTTAATCGTCCAAGTTTCCACTCCATACAGTGAGACGGGTATTACGTAGCACTGCACCACTTTTATTCTAAGAGCCAAGGGATTGTCTTTATGGATCAATATATTATTTAGCTGCCGGAATGTTTTTTTAGCTGTACCACATCGAATTTTGATTTCTCTGTCACAGTCAAGTGATGAATTAATCATTCAGCCAAGATACTTGAATTCATAAACTTTGTAAATTTCGTTCTGATCAATACTGAGTCTTTCATTATGCTTTGGTGCTCTGTATACACACATCCATTTTGTTATTGCGATGTTAATCCGGATACCAATTGTAAGCCCTGCACTGAAAAAAAAGTGCATACGCTCTACTGCTAAAACGGATTGGTGCTTTAGTTTTGCTGAATCAGCAGATTTTATAGCTGTGGAGGTATGTAAGATACTGTACAGTCAGTTGCATTAAGCTGGGTACCTGTAGATTTATAGCAGACGGTGTTTAGATGCACAGCGAAATGATTTGGTTGGTAAGCTCATCCGGTGAGCTGTACAGACTCGCTTCCAACTCGAGTCAGGTGACTCGGCTCCGTCGCTTCTTAGCGGACCTATGGTTGTCTCATTCCGCCATTGTTTCTTTCTAGTGCAGAGTGAACCACGAGGTCAACATCGGGAGGTTCACCTCGGGTGATAACTTGAAGCCATAACAGAGATTTCAGGCGAAAATACCAAAGATACCGGTGGAATTGCTTTTCTCAAGTCTGGCGGATGCGACGTGTAGTACTGTTGCTGGATCAAACTGAGCTTTTTAATTATTTGCTCTTAGTCTAACAGTGTGCAGTGGTACTCCGTAGTGCTTCATGAGTGTTTTATTCAACGAAAAAGGAAGAGCTAGTGAGATGATTAGTGTGGTTTTGAGCGTCGTAAAGTGGTTATCACCTCTTCTTCATCTCGTTTTATCAGTGCTATGCCTCACAGCATTATAAAGTGCATAAATAGTTGTGTGTGTATGGACTGTTTTTGAGGGTAACGATTGCATTTTTAAAAATCATTGGACGTTAGTGCTCTTTATTTGTGTTTTTAGATGATTTCTCTACGAGATAAGAGCCCATTTTAAATAATGTGTCTAGTAGGTAGCCTCGTAAACAATTTACAAGTGCATATTGGTTTTCGTGACTACTGCATCAAGTGACGTGCTTCAGAGTAATAAACTCGAGTATATTACTGTTTGTTGTCGTAGAAATATGTCTTACATTGATATAAAGACGTCCCATTGTTATCGTATTGAATTGTAATGATTTCGCTCAGGTAATGATTGTAATTGCGAATATGTTTACATCAAAGCGCTGATATGTTTACATTCTGCCGTAATTCTATTTCGTTTCGTTTTTGTTATGGTTGAAGAACGTTGTTATGGTTCACGCAGAAAAATGTTTTCTTTCAGTGCTTCAACAGTGTATCGCATCATATTTTATGTTTTATCTTGTAAGTGGATAAGTTAAATCAGTTTCGTTTTATTTTATGCTCAGAAAGGATTCATGAAGGGACAAATAGGTATCCAGATTAAATAGTGACAATGTTCGCTGTACCGTGTGCATGTTCGTTTTTCGTTTACAGAATGATGGTTAGTTTGTGAATGTGAGCATTTTTACATTTTCTGTGTAAATGGCAGATATTATCCATTAACTAGAGGCAAACATTTTCCATTTTGAGTGTTTTTATATTGACGGAACGGTGAAAACCTCAAGAAAGTACTGTGATTGTTTGAATATAACTGATACCATAATTTTGTGCGAGTGGATGGAGTACGTTAAACTTTGATGTGGTGAAGCTGCAGTGTGTCCAATTGATTTTATGAACGATCTGTGCAAGTTTGTGGTGTATTACTACGTGTGGCAAAAATAAAGTTTATAACAAGCACGTATCCCCGATTTTTCTATACATTCAGCTTCATTGTTTCTAGGGCAGTCGCTACCTACAATTATGTACTCCGATACGATAGTGGCGATAATAGCATACTAGGTTAGTAGCTCAGTGGAAAGGCTCTAAGAATACTATTTTTTCGTATGCGAGTAAGATCTCTTAGTAGCTGACTAAGTTAGTCACCTACTAGCACCTTTTTGCGGAAATCTATGGATACGGCCGTACGGGTCTATGTTTGACGGTAAGTATCAACTGCGAAATGTTTTTTTTATTATTTCCTACTAGAACTCTTCAACGGAACAAATTTTTAAGCAAAACGTATTAAATAAGTTAGTAGCATGCGTTAGGTAAAATATTTTTCATTCCAGTATTGAGATATTTTTCATTTCATGTGATTAAACTTGTTCAAAATTATCCAGTATGCAGCCAAGTGTAATGCTTTCAGATTTATTCGACATCGCATATACTACTTCCATTTTTGTGATGCACAGGAAAGTTATTTTTTCAGAAGAAGTATTTTATGTATAAATACATACATATTCGTAATATACCGTAGACCAGCTAGAAATTTAACAGATTATCGGCAATATAGAGCCAGTGGCTAATCTGCCTAGCTGGTGTTATATGCGAAGCAATCGGTTAGCTACTCCATATGGCTGGAGAGCTATACCGTATTGCCGTCTTCCTAGAAATATCTATTTAGACGGATTAGATGGCTCTGCTAGAAATTTCTCACTGTATAGCTACACGTCTAGCTGTCCCATATACTGCTAGATATTCTGGCTATACAGCTAGAATTATAGCTGTACAATCAGAGTTTTTTCTCAGTGTGCTCTGTGGATACTGTCTAGTATTTTCTGGAGGTCGTTCAAGCGTGAAGCTGAATCAGAGCAGTATCATCCGCATATCGGATATTCCATAGCCGCACACCATTAACCTTAAGATCAAAATTTTCTGTGTTATCAATGGTCTGGAACACCCTTTCAAGGTATGGATTGAACAGAAGTGGAGTGATTTTTCTCAAAGTGATCTCAAAAAGTGGAGGAGATTTTTTGCTCTCTCTATAGTTATCAGCAAAGCGTGGCATTCTGACGTTTTCTCCAGTCTGGCGTAAATAACGAGATAGTGGATAGAAATGTGTACAGGGTGGGTGATCGGGAGGGTGGGTAACATGACTGACATGGGTTGGGGGGAAAGGGTTGGTTCCCCTCGTGGGTTAGCTATATGTGCGCACGCGTGGTAGGGATACTCTGCACTCACATTAAACTCAGCCTCCCTCCCGCTGTGCGCTCTCGTTTCCTCCTCTCTCTCTCTCTCTCTCTCTCTCTCTCTCTCTCTTTCGGACCTCGAAACTCGTTAGCGGTGGCGCTCGTAAATTAGAGCCCCTCCCTCCCCTTCCAGCGGGCGTGCGATGCGAATATGTGTGAGCGAGAGTGGGGGGGGGATGTAAGTGACTCCGACTGTGGTGGTTGGCGAGGGTTGAGTAAATTGCCTGTCCCCTCCCCATTCCTTCCTCTGAAGAGGGGGCAATTTCCAGTGACCCGCCCCTTAACACGTAATTACGCGCGCGGGCCCCCCGCCCCCCACTTTTGTGCCCCCTCCTCTCGCGCCACCCCTTCCTCCCCCCCCAACCTCTGACGCTGAAGAGCGAAGGGAAAGCGGAAATGCTCCTCTCTGCTCCGAAGTGGACTCCTCGGAGGCGTTGTGCGCGGAGGTCTTCTTAAGGTAGTTTGAGCGAAATATCATTTTACTTATAAATCAATGAATTTGATCTCATTTCAAAGAAAAATATCTCACCCTTCTAATGACACCGAAAATTCAACCCCTTACCATATTACTTTCGGAGATATTTGCCTAAAAATACCAGCCATTTTACATGGGAAATGGTACTTGTATGCATTTCAGAGAGACATAATTTACAAAATGAGGTATTTCTACACTTAGATGCCGTAAAAAACTAACAGTGTGTAGTGTGTATGTTTTCTCAACTATATTAGAAAATAAATCATATTGTTGCCGCAGTAGGTTCTTGAGTATCACAAAAAACCTTCCGTTATGAAGGAGTTTCAAAGGCACCGCGCGAAAAAAATGAGTCAAGTTAAAGACTAATTTAGATGTTTTTATTTAATTGCATACAATTTCTGTCATATAAAACTATATTATTGCACCATTAATAAATCAATATGTAATTGATGTGTCCTGAAGCGAGATAATTCCCTCGTCAGCATACAGACCTTATTCGAATTTTATTATTTTTTTGTTTCGGCTGCTGCAAGAAGGATGAAGTAAACATTTTTTTATATCAATGTCTCAAAAATGTTTTTTTTTTCTATCGCCGGAATTCCCAGTAATTAACATGATCCATTCATGCGTGAGTCTGATTTGTCTAATTTTTTCACGCCGCACGGGGAAAACTCCTTTTCATTGGGAGGCTTGTTTAGCGATTCTCGCAATATTTCTGCGGTGAGCCATTGGTTTGTAAATAGAGAATAGTTGAGAAAACGTAAAAGGCACCCTCTGTTAATGTCATGGTGAGATCCAATTCTGGAGGATATTCCACATTTTTTTGTTATTCTCTATAGCCTTACCTTCAGCCCGCTCCATTTTCCATGCCAGATGTCTGGTTTTGGTGTCGTGTGTTGGTGAATATCTCGACATTTCGTGCGGAAAGTGGCTGATATTTTGGTATCTTTGAAGAATGAGTGAGTTATTTTTCTTTTAAATGAGTTCAAATATATTGAATCCTGGGTAAAATGATATCTCGCTCTAAATACCGTAAAGAATGTCTTCATTCATTCTACCGGAATGAGTGCTGGTCGAGTGCCACTGAAGCGTGCACTCAAAGCTACTTAAAATGCTTGAAGTGTTGGGAAATTGTGATCGCCGTGGTAACGTGTAGGATATTGTTGTTACATCTACATCTACATCTACGTCATACCCTGCAAGCCACTCAAAGGGTGTGTGGCAGGGGGTGCTTTCGCACCAGGCATGCATGAATGATATGGTAGAACACCGAAATTACATTAAAACCCGCGTACCACACATTCAAAGCGCCAATTAAAAATCTAATACCCAAGAAACATTGTCTTCAATCGTTCCAACATGCAAGGGATACAAAGACTACTACTACAGATTCAAATATCATGCATAAATAAGAACATCAATATTTACATCATGCATAAATAAGAGAGTAGAGAACATAATGAGAAAGATTTACTGCCTGCCTATTGTCAATACTCGAACTATTCATGACGACGATCACAGCTGTTATGGTCCCGAATGGTACGCGGAAAAAATGACATTTTATACCTATCGGTTCTACAATCTGTCTCTCTAATTTAATTGGCGCGATCTAATCTGCCGTAGTACGAAGGGGTTAATAGTATGTTTTTTACGTCGTCAGAGAAATAATTTTCCTGAAATTTATTTAGGAGGTTAAGCCTATAATTTAATCTACTCTGTGATAGCGATTCCCATCCTAATTCTTCTAACAGTCCAGACACACTAGCCAACTTATCGTAGCATCGTTTCACAAACCTAGCTCCTCTTCGCTGTACGCGATCTAACTCTGATATCAATCCCGTTTCGTATGGATCCCATACACTAACAGCATATTCTAGATGAGATGGATTGTTACGTATCCACTGAGGGAAATAATTGATGTTTCACCGATGACTGTATTTTTTATTGGAAAATCAAAGAAAATAGTGACCGTACCTCTGTACAGAATGGCATTCAAAAGGTATAAAACTGAGTAGTAACTAGCGAAACGACGATTAATATTGCAAAAAGTGAATATATCACCTTATTTAATATTAGCTCGAGTGCGGGAAGGAAGTATAATATCATGTGGGGATGGAGCAAGTGGAGTGGAGTTGTAGATAATCAGTAGGATATTTAAGTGAAAACTTACGGTGGGTTTAAACGTAGACTATATTCTCGGAAAGGCCTTAAAGACGCTCTCGTAGACCGTGCTTAATCTTAAAGGAAGTGGCAGGGCAACAAAAGACTTACAACAACTGGTCTAATGTTGAATATGCCACCACATTAAGAGGCCATAATGAGATTGGGCTAATAAATAAATCAGAAGAAGCACAAAGAAAGGCCACTGGGAACGTGTTGAGCCCACACAGAAGAAAGAATAGCGTTAAGGAAATGAGAAAAGCACTGGGATCATTTGAAATCATATGACAGGAGAAGGAAACTAAACAGACTCGACGCAGTATTTAGAAATGTCTCAGGAGACAAGAGATGGAAGGAATTAAATCAGGGACTGGCGTATCCGAATTATAATGCTAGGTTTGATCACCTGATTCAAAACCTAATGCAGAGCGCAAAAACCAATTCGGCCTTATACTAAATTCTAAATACATATTGGTGTAAAAGAGTGGAACCGACTGAATAACTGTTTGAGTCCTTGCCTGAATCTCACAGATGTTTTATAAGTAGATGTTTGAAACACATTAGGCAAAATTAATTCTTTAAAGTGTAATCATAATTGTCAATTCATTTATATTGCTTATATACCCTTTTATTTTTTGTCATTTCCACCCGTCTGATGCCCACTTGTAATGTAACCTCTAAATAAATAAATAATAAGGGACAGTGTGTGAGCGTGTAACTGCCGAACGGATTGGTGAAAACGGAAATTCCTTTTTCCTCGTCTCTTCGTTGACTCGACTCATCGTTGGCCACTGGGAAAAACTCGAAACGGGAGGCATTCCTTTTACTTACCTCCAGATCACTCTATGTCCTGTACAATTTACTCTTCAGTTCACCTGCCCCTATTCATGACTGATGATGCATTAACACACTCTGCCACTCGCCCCAGCGGCGGCTCGTAGGGCTTGATTTCAAGGTGAAATTAAGACCGTCTTGGCTCCTGTACCCAGTGGCATTGCCTATTGTTTTTTTCAACTGTTTGAAAAATATTCTAAAGAATGAAGTATTCCGTGAATACGATGTAAATGCGATGAGAGAGTCCGAGAAAGAAGCTATTTTACACTTGTCAGGCCTCATTTAGAATATGCCGCTAGTATATGGGATCCGTACGAGGAAGGTATGATAAAAGAATTAGAGCGCGTGCAAAGGAGATCTGCTAGGTTTGTTAAATGTCGTTATGATAATTGTATTAGTGTTACGAGTTTAATAGAAGAACTAGGATGGGAATTACTATCAGAACGCAGGTTAAAATTTAGGTTAAACCTTTTAAGTAAATTCGAAACAGAGTTGTTCACAGATGACGTTAGATATGTATTAAGAACCCCTGCGTATTATGCTAGGTTTGATCAGATTTACAAGATTAGAGAGATAGATTGTCGTACCGATAGATTTAAAATGTCATTTTTCCCGCGTACCATAAGAGAGAACAGTAGGCAGCGTAGCAAAGGGATAGGTGGGTGAAATATAGTTAGTCTGTAGTGCATGATGCATGTAATAACAACCAATAATCCCTTCCTTATTATGTAGATTTTAACCTGTACTATACCGTAGTAACTAATATTCTATTGTAATAACTACTGCAATTACTTGCAATAACTAATAATCTACTGTAGTAACTAATAAACTATGACCCTATTTTCTAGCATGTCTACATTATATATCCTACTTACATGACAATAGTGCATGTTTGGTGATCTTCACCCCCTGCCACACACCCTCGTGGTGGCTCGCAGGGTATTACGTAGATGTAGATGTAGATTCCAAATAAAATCGTTTATTGTCTTCCCTCGACTGGGTAAGTGGACTAGTACTTCTAGGCGGGGTATTTTGGAGTCGCCAATGATAATCGGGATATTTTCTCACGCATGCTTGGAAATATTCAAGTCGAGGCCTCTGCTATTCCCATTCGATGATGCATTCGATGAAATTGCGGTTGAAAAGGGGGTTGCGCCTGTTACACAGAGTTCCTTATCTCTCTGCCTTTTCTGGAAACCCCTACGGTAGCTAGTAGAAATTCTAAATCGGAGATCGGTGCCTCAACCCATACTCACAAATTAAACATCCTAGAGCTTGTTAGAATTAATTAGATGCTGAAAGAGGACAGAATAATTTTCTTAATTTATCGTGGAGAAACTAACTTAAGAACGCAAAAGAAACCTTTGGTATTATTCGAAAGTGCTGCGATCTGCAAAAATTCTCGCTTGGAGAATGAAGTAAGCCACCAATTTTATTCCGACGCGTATAAAATCGAGGTGCGCGTCTTACACTGGTACGCGTGGTACACGGGTCTATACGGTAATTTATTTGGTCATAAACGTTGAGAGATGGGATGTGGAAATATGAATTCTGACGTTACGCAGTCTTTCGCGATTCGAATTCATTTTTCAATTAAAAAATTCTCGTTTCTAGTCAAAGCTTAATTATAACGCCCTTTTGAACGCTACTTATTTGTTTCCTCCGCGATGAGAGACTTCTATTCTTGAGGGCACAAATCTTTTTTTTTTTTCAATTTTAATGAACGACTTAAAATTTGACCATCCTTAAATTAAATAAATAAATATTAATGAATTAAAATATATATATATATATATATATATATATATATATATATATATATATATATATATATATATATATATATATATATATAATTGTTAATTGGAGTGTTCATTCGCGAAAAATATTTTAAAAGGTGTGCAAGCTCTCAACCGGTTGCTTCTTCTTACGCGTAATTTTTATGGATGGTCGCCAGGTTCATGGTAATATAGTCAAAGCAAGATTTTTGCTAGAGGTAGGGGCTATGAGGAGTTGAGGAGAGAAATTGTGGAGGTTCATCTTTTGAAGGGAAAACGGTGCCATGTGCCAGAAATCGGAAGGTAAGGATAAAAGCTGTCCAAAAACCTACTAATCAGCTGGTAGAATACTCAAATGAAATTATGAAACGGTTCCACCATGTAGGCAAGCATCATTCCCAGGTCGGATACGCATATTCTTCCGTCCTGTCAGCTTATTCTGGTTGACATTGGTGTGATTTGGAGTTTTTTTGGACGATCGTGTAGTTAAGAGCGGTACTTAATTAATTTGTCATCCGTTGTGAGTCGTAGCCAGTTTGAGGGTTCGACGGAGGGGGGCTAGTGGGCGTATTTCGGGTGGGATACTTGAAGTGTGTGGGTTTTCGCTGCAGTTAAATCGGAGGTGGTCTATCGTTGGGGTGACCTAGGGTGCCTGTGGCTTTGGCGAAATATTTCGTAGGTGGGAGTGCAGTGAGGGTATTTTCAGGTTTTTGTTGTATGTTGCATTCATACGAATCGGGGGAAATTTTAATTTGGCGGAGGGTTTTGTTGGATCTTGGGCAGGTGACCGACAGCTAAGGTCATTTGCGCCGTAGGGGATAGGTAAGGGTGGATAGAAACCCGGCGTCGGCATTAGCGTGCTCTTAACGAAAGGCGCCAAGGGGACCACGGTTTAACGTCTCATCCGACAGATGGAGTACTGTACTTGAAGTGCCCTCCACAAGACACTCAAGTAGGGGTCGGATGTCCTCTGAAAAACATCCTCCTCTGCAGGGATTTGAACCTTGGCCATCCGAATGGTTAGCCAGTCCTCTAGTGGGTTTTGCTCTGTTCTATTTCTAGTCTCTTGATTGCCGATCATTAATTCGTAAAGGACTGTTGTTGTGGTTAATATGAGAGGGGTGTTTCTACGGAGGAGGGAGTTAAAGAATCCATGGAGGCTACGCGCGTTCTTCCTTATTACTTCGGTGTGGGCCTTCCAGTTTAGATGGGAGTCCAAGTGTACGGCAAGGAATTAGACGTTTGTAGATCTGGATACGTATCAGGTTTTTTCCGTAGTAGATTGATACCAAAACGTCACATCTTAATCGGTATTTTATGGCGAAAATGGAGGCTAAATTGCAAATCGGATCCTCTTCTCGTTAATCAAGAGATGTTCCCCGATCATAAGTCGTCCAGAGTGACAGTCCTGGACCAAGAGGACTCCACGACGCGTTTGCTTTCGTCATTATCGGTCCCTGTGCGAGTGATTTGATTGGAGCAGCGAGCGCTGCTGCCCACTCGGGAGGAATGGATATGGAGATGGATACAGGGAGTAGTGGTGCGAGAGAACGATCCTTCCTCGATTCTCTTCTCCGAAAGGGAAGGGATATTTGATCCAAAACGAGTTCCTTCTCCCTTCCCATCTCTCTCTTTTAAAAATCCGTGTTTGTTTCTCCCCCACCATCGACTCCCCGCCCCCCCCCCCGCCCCCTCCCCCATTGCCCTCCCACCGTCACTCGAATCTTCATTTTTATTTTATTATCTACAATTTTATTTATTTATTTTTTTCAATTACACGGCGCGCCGTCCCTCCCGCTCGCTCGCTGCGAGACAGCGTTCTCAGGGCCGGGTTTTCCTGGGCGCCCCAGGGGGGAAGGGAGGGGAGGGGAGTGGGGTGGGGTGGGCGGGCAGGCAGGGGGAGGGGTCTGGAGGAGGGGGGAGAGGGGAGGGTTGGTTGAGGACGGAGGCGGCGGATTCCGCCTCTCACGCATCACGTTTACGCACACATAATGCGATTTCAAGCGAAAGCTGCCTCTGTACTCTCTAATTTTAAGATTCAAACATCCATTCGTGGCCAAATCCCGGATTTTGCAGTTGTTTATACTGCAATATCTTGATAATAGACTATAATTACTTCCTCTCCGTCAAAATATGATTCAAGAACGATTTTTTAGATGAAGGTACGATTTTTGTAATGAAAAAAATTTCTACAATGCCAATAACTGTGGGGTGATTAAAAAAATTTAGCCCACAATTTTTTCAAATACAGTGTTTAGATTCTTATTCAGTTTAATTTATTTGAAACGCTAAAATATATAGCACTTCTTCCCTAGGTTTAATTTTTAAGGTATATGCAACGCGTTTCAGCTGTCAAGCTATCATCAGGTACGAAGATATCTTTGTACCTGATCATGGCTTGACAGATGAAACGCGTTGTACCTTAAAAATTAAACCTGTGGAAGAAGTGCTATATATTTGAGTGTTTCAGTATGATATCCTTCCACTACGTCTCGCCGGACACAGACACGTTTAATTTATTTAGTAAAATAGTATTTAGAAATGATAAGTATGCATAGTAGTACCATAAATTTTTTCTCTCTTGTGACTTTCTCGCGATCTTCGATTTCTTGATGTACAATAACTTTTGTCTGTATTTTTTGTGATGTTCATACAAAGTCGTCTTTGTCTGCAACTCCACTTCTTTTCTCCATCTCATCCTCTCGTCCAGTCCGGATCTTCTTCATCTTCTTCCCCTTTACTCTTCTTCCGTTGTTTTCGATCTACGACTCCAGCCGTCGTGGTTAATGAAAATTTGGCGACATATTCCGCCGCTTTCGCGTTTCCTAGATACATTCCTAATGCCTCTGGAATATCGGTTGGCCAGAGTATTATTATTTTCAACTAAGTTCTTCCTTTTTCCTTCTTGTAAACATCAAGTGATTTTCTTTATCTCTTTCCGGTCCTGGAAAAAACCTGAATTCATCGTCTGGTTGCTGTGCAATTTTATTCAAATGTAGCTTGAAATCTCCGATGGATCTCCGAATGGTGTAATGGACAAAGCAATCAAACGTCATAGTTCATTCTACTTCATCATTCGTAAGACGTGTATCGCTTTCTATCGCCGGGCGTTTTTCGTGTTGTGAGAACGTGATGGGTTATATCCACTACCTATCAATGGTTGTTTAGACAGAAATGTTGATTGTTGGGCGTGATTGGGCGAGAGACAACTAAAAGAACACTTGCGCCATTGCGGATAAGTGGGTAGGTTCTTGAGTGAAGGAATTCTATGAGGAATGCGAGGAATGATGGCGGAGAGAAACGCGGCGTCGGCAATAGATCGACGTTCTTGGTGAGGGGCGCTCGTTGCATAGCGAAAGGACCGCCGCTCAGTGGTTCCTAGTCCTGTTTTCCTGGAAAAAAGTTGTTTTCTTGAACATTTTTTAGGGCAGTCGTCTTAATACCTAGATACGCTGGATTTATAGTTTTCTTAGCACTTCTCATGAGATGTGTTGCCATAAACGAGGGGCTGCTCCTAAGAAACAGTTTTAACCACAATTTTGGGGACTTGGAATGCTAATTAGCTTAATTGTTTTATTTACCAGTTATTATTACTAAGCCTTCTATTATTTGGCTACCCTTGGCATGTAATTAGCGAGTAGTGGAAATGGGAATTCTTAACCTTGCCTGTTTTGAAAGACAACCATAACATTTAACTGCCTAATTAGAAGAAGCGCAGCTGAATTTCTTTTCATCAGCAAAAGGAGCAGTAAACTAACAATTTAGACTTAGTCAGAACATCCTGTTAATCCTTGGAATTTTTTTAGTTCAACTTCAAACCTTTTTTTAATCTATTGAGGAAATGATTAATATGGCGTATTTATGGTAATAATTGGTGTGGCAGAATTTCGCAAACCACTTTGTGGAACGGGTAGGAGTCCTACGGACTCAGTGACCCCCATTTCATAGCTGCTAGCCTATATTTAGTCAACGAGAAATCATCATTATGAGTCGCATAATATGTAAAAATGTGTCTATTTCTCTTTCCCTCACTCTAGTTGTGCGTCCATTGCTATTTACTGGTATTTAGAAATAAATATGTCAGCTCGTAGTGCTATAAAATTATGGCAACACAAAAGTTAGGTTGACTGGCTTTAAAATATTCAAGAAATCCCCTTTTGTCGATGAAAACGGGCCTAGGAACCATTGTGCCGTGCGCACGCTTCCACAGTACACATACATACGCCCCCCTGCATCCGACGGTCGAAGTGGTGCACTCAACGAAGTCCACGCCACACGGCGCACGAAGAGGGATTCGGCTTGTAAATTCTCTCCACAGTCGGGATTCAAGCGTGGGCCCCTTCTGAATCGGGTAGCTCCGACTGTGGCCACCCTCCGCATCACCACTGTCCCCACTCACATTTAGTCCGCTATTTCTACGGCAGACTTTGAATTTCTGCCGCAGGGATTGATTTTTTAAGTTCCGTTTAAATTTTGTAAGTGCTCGAAAGAGGGATTACAATATAGGAGTCAATACTTATCATTTATACATTTATTTGGAGTTGTGCGCTGCATGAGACCCAGTGGCATGAACAGAACGTCGATGGCCGCTGAATAAATACGGTAACACCTTAGTTTTCGTCGATAATACGTCCGAAAACTACCGGCGAAATCCAAAGCCGACGGCCAAGCGAGGCGATCACTTCCATTTGAATCGTTTAAGTCCAAATAATTCGTTTTACTCTCACCAAAATAGATACCAAAACACATTTTACAGAAAATAAATATGGTGTCGAATGCTAAAAACTTTTCTATAGACAGTAAATTATTCACAAACAAATTTTATAGAGAATTAATATAGTGTTAAATACGAAAAACATTGAGAAATCGATAAAAAATGAATAAGAACGACTAATATGAGGACGACGGCATTTAGTGCATGGAAATCGGTAAGGAGGTGAGAGAGAGTTGCAGATGATATTATTTGGCTGGCAAATCCCCCTCCATATAGGGGACTTAGGTATGGAGTCACTATCTAGGTTCACTGTCCTCGCCGACGATAACCGAGAAATAGTTTTCGCGGAAAAAATCGATGAAAACCGTGTCCAACGATACCGAATTCAACAAAATCTAGGTATAATTATATTGCCCGCCACGATGGAAGTATTTGCTTGTAAAACTGCCGCTACAGTCTCCTATACCACCTGTTTCGCGTTTCCGTATGGGCAGTTTCCCTATATACGACACAGCAAATTCCCCTCCCCCTTCCTGCGTCCCCACCCAATCCTTTGGTGCACGCTCCCCCTTACACGCAGCGGGAGTGTTTCCATAGCGAGGGCGTGGAGCGCACCGAAGAAGACTACGCGGGGTAAACTGACACAAACGGCCGACAATTATTATTTGTGTATCCGACTACTTTTTCCGCTATTCTCAACCCCTCATACCCGCCTTCCCACTAGGGGAAAAAGGGCACACAACGTGGGCCCTGGCCCGGGCGGTGAGTGGCAGTGGGGGCGGGCCCGGGGGCTGAAAAGTGGAGCGGCGGATGTTTGTTTGGGAGGCCGGGGGCGTTGAATGCTCCCTCCCCCGATCGTCATTACTCGCGCGCTCACCGGGGAAGAGGCTCGATCGCCGCCGCGGAGCAAGTGAGGAACGGCACGAGTGCCCTTTTTATATGCAACCACCCATGTGTTTGTGTATTTGCGTCGATCGGAAGGCAAGGGGGGGGGGGGCTCTCTCTCTCTCTCTCCGCCCCCCTCCCCCCACGTCCCCCAACCCTCACGTTTCCCCCATGTCCTTATTTCTGCCCCTTCGCCTGTGGCAGCCATCCATCCCCCTACAGACCGTCCAGGCCACCTGTTGCTCTGGAGGGAGGCAGCGCTCGGATCGGCCCGAGTGGCCGTCTTCATATTATTATTAGCGTAGAGTTTAAACACCCTTCGGACTTATTCGGAACTATTCCTTATCCATCCAACAACCCACTCGTCCCACAGCTCAGGTCACCCAACCTGCTTACCTGCCGATTTTCATACCCCCACCAATTGCTCCCTCTACTACCTGAAAAAAATTCTAAACCAAGAAGTTTTACCGCTCCTGCATTCACCCCAACGTGTCTTCCTCTCCTCTCCAAACTGATACTCGATGCCCTTCTTGCCTTTATCTCTTGCGTTTGAAAAATTAAAAGCTAAATAAAAATTGCATACATTTTAAAATATAAATTAAATATAATATCGATAATAAGAAAAAGGCAAAATAATGATAAAAAGTAAAGAAGTGCGTACTCCACTTAGGCCGTGTTCCAATCCGTAGGGTGCACCCTATGCACTTACGCCCTTATGCCCTATCCTGTACTTCGCGCACTTTCTGCTCAAGGTAGCCAGGTAAGGTAGCCAGTGCCAATGTCTCCCAGTGTCCAATGTCGGAACTATATCAGAACCGCCTCGACCCGTAAGTTGGTCTGTGTATTTCTTCCGCAGGCCGATGAATTGTATTATCCTTTCGTCTGTCCCTAGTGTATCAGAAGAACATCCATTAGTCACTCAGAATTGTAATTTATCGCAAGACATCGCATCGGAAATTCGCATTATTCACGAATGGGAAATTCTTAGGGCGCAAAAGGGCGCATCGTCATACTTTTACCTTCTATGTGCACTAGCGCCCTAGCCATGATGCGCTCTAACGGATTGGAACCGCACTATATGACGTCACATCCGGAAAATGACAATCGAAAAGAGCACATAAGGGTACGAAGTGTGCATAATATCGGATTGGAACACGGCCTTAGTTGTCCGACTTAACCTTCGTCGCCTTGAACTTTCCAACCTCCCTGCCGTGTCTCCATTCTATCCGCTGTTTTTCCACTAAAATCCATTCGTGTTCCTCTCCCCCCGTTCACTCCTCCTAATCTAAACTTCCCCTGCACCGCCTTGCGTACCTTTGTCTACTCCACGGTTGGAAAGGTCTCGTGCCGAGGAGAGTGTTGTAGGAGTGTTACATACCTGAAACTGGAACACCCTTAAACTTCTTTATCCAGGATGGGCTCGGAATTACCGAAGTAACCTTGATTCTTATGGGGGCGATTTACATTCGCACTTGCGAAAGCGCACTTTGCTCACTTGGAAGCACAATTACTTTTCGTTTGCTCCTGACTCGCGCGTACCTATGTCTCTCCTATGTCTTCGTAAACAATTCGGGAGCGTCGCGTTGATGCGCGCAATAGTAATTGAGAAGGGAGGATATTTAGTAATGGCTTTTGAAATTTTAGCCCTCGTGCTGATTTAAAGTTTTTAATGACTTGGATACGAAAAGATTTCAGCTGATTGGTAGGCTTTTGGACAGTTCTTCTCCTAACGTCCCAATGTCACGCACATCGTTCCGTTTTCCTTCCAAAGATGACCCACCATTAGGATCTCTCTTCATCTCTCTTGGATTCCTCATAACGTATTCCCAGTGTTTTCCCTTCTATTACGCACTTATATATCTCCTCTCCAACCATATCCAATACTTCCTCGTTTGTGCTTCTCGCATCCCAGCTCACCCTCTCCATCCTTCTCCACATCCATATCTCTGGTAGTCCGAGCGAGATAGTTCCCTAGTCATGATAGAGACCATATTCGAATTTTACGTTTTAATTTCACCAGCTGTAGGACACATGGATATTTTTACATCATTAATGGTTCAATAATATAGTTTTATATGACAGAAATTGTTAAGTAATTAAATGAAAATATCTAAATAAGTCTTTCCTCTCATGCTCTTCTGTTTACTTCTTAGTTCTTATTTTAAACTTCCATGTGTAATTCAGCCGCCACCTCCAATGCCGGGTTTCGAAAAGTAGTTCTAATCTCTTCTGGTCTAATTTTCCGATGGTCCATGCTTCCAATCCATAGAGTGCCACGCTCCTCACAAATATTTTTAGATGTTGCCTCCTCGCTTGTAGTCCTATCTTCTTTGAACGCAGCAGTTGCCTTTTCACCATGAATAATTTCTTAGCCGGGGCTATCCTTCGCTTGATGTCTGTAGTATTTTTACCGTCGGACTTAACTATGTCGTGTGTACATATAAGCGAGTTCTATACAGCCGTCTCTCGCATCCTCTACTCCAACCCGCCTTGTCTCTCCAGTCTTCGTTCTCTAGTTGCCTCCTTTTCATACCTTGGGGTGACTTGCTTTGTCCAGTCTTCTGGTGGTCGTCCTCTCTTCCTCCTTCCGGGTGGTTGCCAATTTAATATCTTTTTTGGCCAACGTTTCTCCTCCATTCTTTTTACATGTCCATACCATTTTAGCCGTCTTTTCTCTATTTCCTGTATGATGTTTTCTTCTACCAGCATCATTTATATTGTATTTTCGTTTCTTATTTTTTGTAGTTTTGACTGACTGCAGCTTCTTCTTAGAAAATCCATCTCTACGACCTCTAGTCTCGGTCCATCCCGTTTAGTCATTTCCCATATATCTGCTCCGTAAAGGAGTATACTCTGAATAATTGTTTTATTATTATTATTTCTTGTTACTTCTGTAAATTTCCCCTCCGAGTCCCCGGCTAACATCGGGTTTCGTTGCCGTCATAATGGCCGAGAACTCGAGAGGGGCGGTGCAGAGTTCGTAGCCGCTTCCGATTAACCCATCGGATCAGTGGCTACGCTGCGTTCGGGTCGTGCGCACGAAGCAGACGGAGCGACCCCGAGATGACGGCCTTCTGCATGCGGGCTGCAAGTGATTCCGCCTGTGCCACGCAAGCAGGAATACACTTGATGCTCTGTATCAGCGAGCCCTTGATTCCACCGAGCACACCTATGACTAGGACTACTAGTTTTACAGAGTGTCCCGGGTACATCTGCCGAAGTTCGAACAGCAGGTCTTGATATTTCGTCCATTTTTCCGCCTCTTTCGAGTCCAAGTTCGTATCGGCCGGAGCCGAAAACTCGATTACGAACATGGAACGAGATTGGCGGTCGAGGAGAACGATGTCAGGCTTGTTCGCCTCCAACTGCCTGGTGGTGGGGAATGAGTAATTTCACCAGATTTTTATTTTGTCGTTCTCCACGACGGACTCAATATCTCCAGGGGCATAGGGCAGCACATAAACTTCGTCGATGCCGTAGTGATGTCGGAGGTGGAAATACAACACCCGCAGAGCTGCATTGTGCCTAGTTAAATACGCTGACTGCGCGTAATAACTGCAGCCGGAGAGAAGGTGACTCAAAGTCTCCGGCTTGGCTCGGCCAATAATAATAATAAAATTATTATTATTAGTTGCGTATGGACCCTTTTTCTATTGGATCACGCAAGTCATTATGACTCATTTCCAAGTTTCTTTCTTATCTTCCACACTTCTCTCATTCTTTCTCCGTGGATTCTCTTTCTCTCTTCCGTCCATTTTGTCCCTGGTTTCTTTGGGACTTCGCTCTCTGGCATTACGTTCCACTGGTGTCTCTTATTTCTGTAGGTGGTTCTGTTTTTAATTTCCTTAGGGTCTATTGTTGCTTTTTCTAGATCACCTCTGACTCGAGACAACCATGGTATTGTCGATTTGACACCTTGTAAATATGTGATGACCTTTTTGATGAGTCTTGTCGGTGGGAGTCTGTTGATATGTCCGAAAAATTGCAGTCTTCTTTTTCTAATATCCGCCGCTAGGTTGGACATCTTCTCCGTAGTTTTCCTGGAGTGCAGCATATACCCTTCTTCTGTTAATTTTGGGCCGAGAATTTTCCTCATGATTTTTCGCTCTTCCTTAAGTATGTTCTCCATATCTCTTTTTATATGAAGCGTAAGAGTTTCGCTTGCATATAGAACCTCTGGCTTGATTACAGTGTTGTAGTGTCTGATCTTTGTGTTTATGGAAATGCATTTCTTGTCATAGATATTGTATGTCTTGCCATATGCCCTCTTCATTTTCTGTCATCGAGTCTTCTGTGCTATCTTCTCTCCTCCTGTGGGTTCAAGGATCTCGCCCAGATATCTAAAATGTTTGACTCGATTTATCTTTCCGTATTTTGTGTTCAATAATTCGATGTCTAATTTTGAGCAGAAGAATTCGGTCTCTTCGAAAGAGATGTGTAGGCTGACTTTCTCTGCACATTCCTTTGAGGACCTCTATTTGTTTGGCTGCTGTTGTTTCATTATCTGCGAGTATGGCCATATCATCATATCAGCGAAAGCTAGGCATGAAATTTCTACGTCATCTTTGGGTCGCCCGAAATTGCAAATATATAATTGTGTTATGTATTTGCAATATTGTTTTCCTTCTTATGTCTTTTGACCATAATAATTCCACCTTTTTAATTAATTTAACTAATTTAATTAATTTGACCATAATTCACTTCGTTTATTGCTAGTTTTGACTGATGTATTCTGTTTTTTGTCTCTTCTTTACTGGCTACCTGATGATAATACCGAGGTAGATAAAGGTATGTACTTGCTCTTATAACAATGGCTATGTAATGAGGGTGACCTCAGCCTTCAGCGTCTATCTTCCATGTACAGTAGATTCCGGTTAATTGGGCCACCGCTTATTTGGGGCAGCCGTTTAATTGGAGAAGTCTTGAAGAACAGAACCTAATTGAAGAACACCCCTGTGTTCTCTCCGCTTAATAGGGACATCATGCCGCTTAATTGGGCCATGCACTGACGACATTGACTCTACACTTGCAGGGAAATGCAAATTTTTTCATGCCAGGAAACGGTTTTTTAACATTCTACTTCTTTCACTTAATCTTATTTTCCATATGGATGCCTACTCTTGCCTTTAAAGCTCTCAGACCAGCCTGTATGGAAGCCGGATTCTGTTTCCGGACCACGAGACTTCATCCAGTGTCGTTTCATCTTTTAGGGGAGTGGGCTCAGGAGGCGGTGGTTGGGCTGTATGCGATGGGTGGTCAAGAGAAATAAGTGTTTTGAGGATAGATACAGTGCAGGCAACGGCCTTCAGTTTTGGCTTATTGCCAGTGTAAGGGATAACGAGAGAGGAGTGAGACCCCGCGGTGAGGGCTTAAGAGCAGGTAGGTGCGGATCACGTATTCTTATCTAATCAACCGTGCATTGTTCTTAAATAGGACTTCGTAAAAGGCATTCATCTGGCGTCATCTGAGGCCGAGAGAAATGTTTTTGACAAGGCTTACAGAATTCCTGAAAAATTTTTATAAATAAATTATTTTTGCTGATTTAATTAACCAATTGATAGTTTCATAAACTATTTGCATTATAAACCTTATTTAGTCTTATTTATTTCATTTCTGAGTGCTTGTCTAAGGAGGCGAAAATTGCCGTGTACGAAAGTGTACTTCTCCCCACTTTGCTATATGGTAGTGAAACATGGGTATGTCAGGATAGACATAAGAGGAGACTAAACGCCGTGGCTATGAGTTATCTGAGGAGTGTTTGCAGCAAAAGTAGGATGGATAGGGTCAGGAATGAGTGGGTCATGAATGAATGTGGGTTAGACACTCCAGTAATGGACGTGTATGAAAGGAGTGAGCTTCGTTGGTTTGGCCACGTTGAGAGAATGGACGAGAGTCGAATAACGAAACATATATATATGAGAGTAGAATGAATGGTGTGAGAGGTAGAGGTAGGCCGAGAAAGGTGTGGTTGAATGTGGTTGAGGAAATTCTTAGGAGGAGGAATATTAGGATTCTTAAAACAGGAGAGCGTATGTATGTATGGGAGTAAATGAGGCAAAAGAGGTTTGCAAGGATAGGTCAGTATGGAGGAAATTATTGAAGCAGAGTTAGGTGTACAATTATGTATTAACGAGTGAAACACTTTGACTGTGCCTACCCCAGAAGGAAACGGCGTGATGGGTATGTATGTTCTTTCATTTCTACATTTGTTTATGCATAATTACGGGATACTTCGCTTAATCGGGGCAGCCGCTTGGTTGGGGTAAAGTGCGCCAGTCCCGAGGTGTCCCAATTAATCGGAATCTATTGTACTAGGAATTGTGTATCGGATCATATCGGATGCAGGTGCTCTGCCGCCTACGCAATCGGCACCCATCCCTTCTGCGCCTTCTGTTCCCATCTCTCTCTCTCTCTCTCTCTCTCTCTCCCTCTCTCTCTCTCTCTCTGCAGATGGAGGAGGAGGTGAAAAGTGAAGGGAATCCGTCTCCTCTCTTTGCCCCCCACCCATCGGCCTCCTCCGCCCCTCGGGGTGAGTGGCAGGCGGTGGCGTGCTCGGCCCTCCTCTCGTATACTTAGCGAGGCGGACGTGAGAGAGCCGGAGTTGATATCGATTCTGACGTGCGTTCCCTCCCTCTCTGCTGCTGGCTCTTTTGATGCCTCGTGTGCTCTTGTGCTGCGGCGCAAACTTCCGAGACGTTTCTTCCGAGAAGTTGGCGCGGGGAAGTTGGGGGGAGGGGGGGAGAAAGGAGGGAATCGGGTTTCAAGCGGAGTTGACGATGAGGAGGGAGGGAGGTCGCTCCTGAAAGTGAAAACTGCCCTCTTCTTCCCTCCCTCCCTCCCGCATTTCCTTCCTCCCTTCCTCTCTCCTTTTGACCTCTCCCCCTCTTCGCTCTCATATGTGTGCTTTCCATTTGCTCTCAAGGCCCTTTCACGTGGCAGGTTATCAATCCCTAGCCCGATGCCTGGATGGTTGTGCGGTGAAAACTGCGTCGTGTTAACGGTAGTGCGAGCGTGATAGTTCCCTAATAGTTCATAATAGAGACCATTTTCGAATTATATGTTTTAATTTAACCAGCTGTAGGACCTATCAATTAAATATTGCATTATTAATGGGGCAATAATATAATTTTACACGACAGAAATAGTAAATAATAAAATGAAAATACCTAAATAAGTCTTTAACTTGACTCGTTTTTGTCACGCCGTACATTTTAAACTACATCAAAACGGAAAGTTCATTGCGATTCCGAAGAATTTACTGCGGTGACAATATGATTAAATCTGATCTGAAGTAAATGGTAGTCGGGGAGATGGGATTGGCTCTTGGGCTTTACCATAAAACCCATCAAATGCGAACTCACATCAAGGTTCTGATGACAATGTGGGAGAGGGGATTGCGGCGCCCCCTGGGGGGTTGTGTTTGAACTGTTTGAGATAATTTCCATCGAGTATCGAAGGAGTCAAGTGGCATAACAGCGAACGGTTGATAGTTTGGGTGAGTTTTACTCTCTCGGATAGATAACTTAAAGTTTCTGATATATTTTTTATTACATGTCTTACCTCCATGATCAACTTCATCAAAAATATATTCGCGAGAAAAACTCGACGTGTAAGGCTGTGTGAGGCTTTTGCACCCTCTTGATTGACAGTAATTCCTCGACTTACGTCGTTTCGATTTATGTCTGACTCGATTTTACTCTCACGCTAGCCGTCGGAATTTTTTTTTCGGTTTAATGCTAATGGAACATGTATGCATATGTAAGCGTTTTATTTGATAATTTTGAAATATTTATCCTATCTCAAATAGCCAATCAAATTTATTTGCCGTCGAATGAAGGCAAAAAACGATCTTATAAATTAACGCTTTGTTAAGTAATGGAGTTAAAGTGGTCATGTATATCTGGGAAAGTATAGTTCTCTGGGTGACGGTGGTTCTTGGCACCGACGCATAGTGGACTGAAATCGAAAAAAGCTTGCCAAAACCTCTAAAACGTTTTTTTTTTTAGTTCGGAAGTT
Source organism: Ceriagrion tenellum (assembly GCA_963169105.1). Taxonomy (NCBI): domain Eukaryota; kingdom Metazoa; phylum Arthropoda; class Insecta; order Odonata; family Coenagrionidae; genus Ceriagrion; species Ceriagrion tenellum. The sequence goes on from OY720640.1 coordinate 139,236,017, forward strand.
GAGACTTCGCGGTAACATTCTCAAATAGTCTGTGCATGACATGCCGTATTAATTTTTTTCATGTACTCGCACATTAACAATATACGAGATGTGTTCAAAAAGTAAGGTGACTTTATATTTTTATGAAAAAATATTTTTTTATTCTTCAATATTCAAGTTGTCCCCTTCAAAGTAATCCCCCCAGATATAATACACTTGTGCCAACGCTTTTTCCAATCCTCGAAGCAATTCTGATAAGCACTTTTTGGTATAGCCTTGAGCTCTTCCAGCGATGCAGTCTTTATCTCCTCAATCGTTGCAAATCTCCGTCCTTTCATAGGTCTCTTCAGTTTTGGGAACAGGAAAAAGTCGCAGGGGGCCAAATCCGGTGAATATGGTGGCTGAGGCATGATTGTGGTGTTGTTTTTGGCCAAAAAATCTCACACAAGCAACGATGAGTGAGCAGGTGCATTATCGTGATGCAAAAGCCATGAATTGTTTTTCCACAATGCCGGACGTTTTTTTCGTATTGATTCTCGCAAACGGCGCATAACTTAAAGGTAATACTCCTTATTGACCGTACGACCTTGTGGTAAGAACTCCTGATGCAATACGCCACGGTAATCGAAGAAAACAGTGAGCTAAACCTTGACATTTGATCGAACTTGGCGTGCTTTTTTCGATCTTGGTTCTCCTGGGTACTTCCATTGGGATGATTTGGCTTTGGTTTCGACGTCATAACCATATACCCATGATTCGTCACCAGTTATGATCGTTTTGAGCAAATCAGGATCATCATTGACGTCATTCAACAGCTCCTGAGCGATGCTCATGCGACGGTTCTTCTGGTCAAAATTAAGCAGTTTCGGAACGAACTTCGCTGACACACGTCTCATGCCCAAAACATCCGAAAAAATTGCATGGCACGAGCCAACCGATATGCCAACATCCTCAGCAACTTCTCTAATAGTGATTGGACGATTTTTCAAAACAATATTCTTCACTGCTTCAACGTTTTCACCTGTTGTTGGCGTGCTGGGGCGTCCAGAGCGAGGTTCGTCATTGGCATCTTCTCGGGCATCTTGGAAGAGCTTGTACCACTTATAAACATTATTGTTACTCAGAGGAGACTCACTGTATTCCACTGTCAACATTTTAAGTGTTTTGGAGCACTTTATTCCATTTTTTACACAAAATTTGATGCAAATTCTTTGATCCATTTTTTTTATAGCAGAAAATCGCCGAGCACACCAAAACACGTCTAACATTTGTATCTGTCAATAACAAACTAAATATGTTATATTGTTGAAACTGTAAACAAATATTTGGAACATGTGTACCAACACAAAAAAACAAAAAAATCGAAAATAAAATGTATGTTGCCCGCGAAATTTGAAAAGTCACCTAACTTTTTGAACACACCTCGTATATATGGGGTCAAAGTTGAATACATTTCGTAAAAAATGCCCACCTTCGATTTTCAATGTGATTACCGAAATTAACCTCTTTCTGTACTTTAATGGATTAACTTATGGAACCATTTTATAACGCAGTTCTTTCTCGTTCATTTAATTTTTTTAGATTTAATTTTATTATTATCCACTGACACACAACAAAATGGCGGAGCCTATTTTCAGTCAGAGTTTTCCATATTTGTTGAGAATAAGTAGTTGGTGCCGCCTGGTTACGCTAAGTAACTCATACCACGTCTTTCTTCAAAGCTTCCAGATTGTGAATCTAAAGAAAAAGCCGAGAGTTATACATTCTAAGTATTCGCCGGGTAAGCCGTAAATCTTACATGAATATCTGGTTCTGTTTTACGTCGTTTCGATTTACGTCGGCCTTCTTCAGCACGAATCTCAAACGCAAATCGAGGACGAACAGTACCACATTACTCCTTTGTTACGTGATCGGGATTATCTCGAGCGTTCGGCTCGGCGTATGCGATCAGTCGGGAGCCCTCGTGGTTCCTGCCCCCTACCTTTGATCCTTTGGCGCCGCCGTGAATGCGATCGGCTCTCCTCTGGTGGCAGCGTCTCCTCCATTGGACGCCCGAAGGGAATGGGGTGGGGGCGCTCCGCCCCCACGCCCCCCCACCCTCGTCCACCCTCGTGGGAATGCGCACGCCAACGCACGGATCCTTGATTTACGGCGTTTCGGCCTGTGCTTCGTTCATTCATAACGTCACTTTTTCTCTCTCTGTCGATGGATGGAGTGGGAAGGAGTCGACGAATGGTTAATGGTCACATAGCAGTGCCTCTAGGTCACCACGAGATCACCGGCGGCCCATCGTGGTGACCTCTTGCACATCGCCTCCTCGACTCGACTGCACCAACCACCAATTTAATTCACAAATAGGCCCTCCCGCAAACGATTCCTGCCCCGACGGAACGGTCCCACCTTCGCATTAATAAATTCGGTGCGTGTCAGCTGCAATTACAGCGTGCCCACTTCCGTCAAACCACTTTACATAACCGGAGAGGGCCAAACCATTCATTCATGCTCCCCGACTTTCCACAGCGCCTACGGAAATCGACCGTTTATCCGCTAAGTATACGTGTGCGCCATAAAATATTGGAATGAAGGGGTTTGAAGGGAGGGCTCTGTTTATCGAAGGATCTCCGCTTGTTCTGCCCCGACCCACGGTTTCGGCGGCTGAGGGTGGGTAGGTTTTTTCAATGAAGTTAATTATTTATAGCCGTGGATGTGGCAATGCTGAAGCACTCCACCCAGAGGATGGCTGGACGACGGTAATTGCCGCGGAAAGGGGGAATTGGAACCCGTAATTGGCGAGTCTCTGGTTCCGGCCGTCTTCTGCCCAAAGTGATTCCCGATAGCGTCCACCCGCTCGCTGTATTTATTACCCTCCACCCCTATCTCACCCCTCTCCCCACGGCCGGACGGCTACCCTTCCCTCGTCCTTCGACGACGCGTCCTCGCCCTTCTTCGACGCCCGGAAGGTTAGGAGTCCCAGAAGATTGCGCGACTTGTGTGGATCTCGCAGTGGAATGGAGTCCCATGTGTGACGTTTAGACGATGGATACCGATTGACCGATCGTCGACTTTCGTGTTCGTCCGACTACGACTCTAATTGTGAAGGATTGCTTGCCACCTGAGTATGTGTATGTTCCTCCACTTGGGGTATCGCCGCTGCAGATATTGGCACGGGGAACCTGTGATCAGGCACTTTCGTTATATTCTGTCGAACAAACAAGCTTCCCTAAATGGCTGAGCTCTCTCTTCGCGTGACTCGACGCTTCTAGACTACCCTAATTGCAACACGCGAGCGCATTTCGTGTGCTCGGCGGCGAGGATCGTGTGTGTCGTCGGCGTAATCTCCAGCCCTCGATTGATTGAGGCGTCGAACTGCTTTTATTCCCCTTGCAGTTCGTAATCAGCTGGTACAGCGTCTTCCATGGGCGCCTCAAAGTGTGGCGGTTACAAGAAACCGCTCAGAGAGTCTGGATGAAGGGCGCACATGTGGAATTCATTCGCCCGCGTTTGGATCGTGTGTGTGGCAGCTAATCTGTAGACGGCCTCATGTGTATTTGTTCACATACATCGGTAGAGGACGAAAGGAAGGGCTAGTCAAGCAGGGAGTGTAGAGTCGTAGAAGGATGTTGATGCGAGGATTTATGGCAGTTTGAGCGAGATTTTTCCATAGTCAATTAGAGGCCATATTCCAATGTTTCTTTTGTAATTTCCTCTGCTCTAAGAAACACGATGTCTGTATTTGTATTCCAGTGGCCCTAAAATATTGTTTTATATTTATAAATTATTAACTAAATACGCAAGCATTAGTGTTTAATTTCACTCATTTTTTGGTGCCTTACGGTGAGAAAGCTTTCACAATGGAAGGTTTTTTTTTTACAATTCTTAGAAAACATTTACCGTGAATAATTGATTTTTTTTAATAGTTGAGAAACATGCAAGGTGCTCACTGTTAAATTTATGACGAGCTGTAGACATCAGAAATACCTCATTTTTAACACACAAAGTTTCTCTCGTGTACATACCCTTACCGTTTCTATTTTAAAATGCCTGTTGGCGAGTGTCTCGAAACGTGGTTAGGTAAATGGCAGATGTTTTGGTATCTATGGTAAGGAGAGATATGTTTCTCTAAAGTTCATTGAATTAACCAAAACCGAATTAATTAAACCAAAATCATTGAATTCTAGGTGAAATGATGTCTTGCAGCCTTCGCACCTACCTAGAAGCGGTGCGGTGCCCCGTGGCTTAATCCCTTCCCCCTTTTGTTATCGTGATTTTTGTAACGAGTCGTATGTTCATAAAACAAAAATGAGACATTCATGCACGAATAGTCAGAAAAATAATGAATTCTCCTCTGTGGAATCCCACCTGTAAGCGTTCCACGTTTAGTTGACTGAACGTGCCTTGTGGGGTACACTGTTGCCAGACCTACTCTGAGGTACCTTAAGGGCACGCTGACAATCATTTCCTGCATCGCGCAAAATCAAAGGAAATTGCTGTAGAGATAAAAATTCATATTTGATGACTCCTAAAAACAATGTTGGTACACTACATTGAACCATGAAAGTCTTCCTGCTGCTCACGGCAACATTGCACCACCGGCATAGTGGATATTTACGTGGGAAACGAATCTCCACAAGAGCCCATACTGTCAACTAAATGTGGAACGCGCTATACCTGTGTTCGATTGGTGAATGGGT